>CP106711.1:10322651-11572651 GCA_025503065.1 Gossypium bickii | reverse complement strand
CATTGCTGATGAGCTCACGAAGAAAGATCTCCTTGTTGCTGTAGAAAGTGTTGATAATTAAACTAAGAAGTTGGTTAATCTCAGCTTGAAAAGCAAACGTCTCTGTGTCCGCCATTGATGAATAACTCAAAACCCCAACTCAAAAGCACGCAGGAAAAACCGTAAGCAAAAGATTATATTCAGGTGTTTAGAGTTCTAAAGAGAAATTACAAAGACAATAAGTAGCGCGTAACAACATTATTATATAGCAAATGCTTCATTAGGGTTTCTAGATAAATAAAATAGCCTATTAAACAAATATAAAACGTACATGCAAAACTAATTTAGTCTTACACTAGTATATGTGATAGCCTATTATCCATAGGCAGGTAGCTACCTGACAAAACGAAAACAAACAACAATCAATCCATCAGTCTTAATTTATCAAATGTTAAGACAATCATAATGGATTATTCAATCATCTGCAGAGCAACAAAACCAGGCTTTCAGCATTTACAAAATTTAAATAATAAAGTTTATGATTATAGTTTTTACTTAAAACCAAAAGCTATGAAGTGAGCTATATAGTACACCCATTTTCATGAAACAAAAGATAACAGTTATTTGAAACGGTAGCCTTCTAAACTTCAGATCTGTGTATTTCCATAACAGCTATTTTGATGCTGCTGGAAAATGGTTTAGGGAATATAAAATTAAATGAATTACATCAAAGATATCTCATAACTCAAGCTAACTCTAAGACCAGTAACCATCTTTGGCCATTATAGTGCAGGGAGTCATATAGATCAATAAAATTGACAAAATCCAATATCAAAATTTTCCAACAATACATTTCTTAACACAAACAAATTAGGAACAAGATATCTTTCATGTCCATAAAATCTTTTGAAAATTTAGAAAAACCAGTAATGAAATATAGTCAAAATAAAAAAAAAATCTATAGATTTTAAATTTAGAAATTATTAAATCCAACTGTTAATAATGTTAAAATTTATTTTGTTAAATTTAAGTTCATTTTTAATTATATTTGCTATAAGTGAATCCTTTTTCTACTTCAAAATATGGCATCAGTAAATTTAACAACAAAATTTAATTTTAACAATTGAATCAAAATTTTGAAATCTAAATAGTAAGGGACGAAATGCCTATAAATAAGATTAAATTTCAAATTATTAAAAAGTACAAAAACCTATGACATTATTTTATACAATGCTTAAAACTACGGAAAACTCCTTCTCACCCTTAAATAAGATAAATGCATTCGAACCTAAATATCTTGTTCTAACAAGAATACCTATACCAATCTAACTAAGAACAAATAACTTACCATCACAAATGTCTTGTTTCCATCGTTACCCCGCACAATCTCAATGATAACGAGCTAAGTGCAAGGAGGAATAACTTTATTAAAGCTGAAACGGTGGATCAAAATGACAGAAAGATGAATGCAAGAAATAAGTCAACATAAATTTTCACTGACAGCCAATCATGATGTACAAATATTCTATCACTCTTGGCTTAATCCTCAAACTTATTGAGAGTAGATGAACAATATTTGAACAGGAAATGGCCGGGGTGCATCATCAGCAAAAAAAGATGGCAGCTTTTTTATGGATGGAAAAATCATCAGACCATGTATGTCATACCTACCTGCAAGATATTCATGTGCGGTACGCTGATATTTGCTGCCCCGGCTCAACAGTTTCTCCTTAGGAATGCATAGAGGTAGTTTATGACGAGTTTCTTGAGGAAAAATGAGTTCTTTTTGGCTCTCACATCTCCATGTGCCAGGAAATATGTAAATCCAGAATCGAAACTGTTGTCTGCTGAACAATGCCACAATGATTACAATTGAAAAAACAACAACCGCAGCTGTGAACAAATAGATAAATGAAGGTAAACGTTAACGTTTATCAATGAAAAACCAAATTAGTTTATATGCTAAAGCTTGAATCATTATTTATTAGTTAAGAATTGCCTTGTATCATGTTGCACATGTAATAAGAACCAGTATCCAGTGGGTAATACAATATTCAACCAAGTAGAAAGTCATTTAGAATCAAACCAAAGGCTCCTCAACTTCCCCCAACCATCAAGATGCTCCTTCAAATAAATATAAGAATACACACAAGTACCGTATGGAAGAGAAGAAACAATGGAATCATATGATGGGTGCCTTATGCCCCTATTCTCCATCTACTAGAAATACCTTTTCAGTTCTTTCATAGAAGATGACACTTCATGAACCACAAATATTTTATATAAAACCAAAGCAAATGAAAAGTACCCACTTGTATCAAAGCTTTTTACTGCACCCTGAAGACCACTTACAGCAGACATAACTGCAATAGAAAGTTATTACAAATTCTAATATTAGTATTAGCTCAGGCAAGATGGTGAAAATTGCTAACTTTGCAGCAGCTAAAATTAAGATAACTGCAGCAAGAAAAAGAAAAACCCATACAAAAAATGCCAATCAACTCTATCAAGCAGAGAAAGTAACATCATTTCGCCAATTCAGTTACCGAAGAACAGGAGCAAAAATTTGGTTTGCTGTTTGATAGGCAAATGGAAATTAACTCAGACATGCAAGTTGAAGACTTCAAGTTCCTTACCATGCTTAGGCTACCAAAATATCAAAGCCGTAGCTGCAGTTCTGTGACCTTACAGTGAGCAATTACACAGTAAACACCAAACATATTTAAGTTAACTATTGGATATCAATGAAATGTCCTAGGGAACTTTACAATTCGTTTCAACAAAGATGCATAAGCAGAGTAGAACTTAACTACATGTAAACCCAGGCCAGGGAACCTTGTTCACAGAAAAGGTTGTAAAGTCTTTATCTTAAAATTAAACTTAAGCTTCAGATTCAGCACATTTCAAGGTTTGAGTATCCTATAATAAAACTTTCACGTAATTCATCTTGTCTATATAATTGCAGAGGTTTGCAAACTGATTCTCCGTAAGGAATCCATTATGCTCCAATACTCACATTACATGGATGACCCTTCAAATGATGTCTACTAAAGATTACAGAAGCTTGCTCTCTTCATCGCATATTAAAATTTTGAGGTCTGTCCCAACAATTGTCACACGGAACTAATGGACTGTATCAAATCGTTTTCATTTTCTAAGGTAGAATCTATTAAGTTATTCAACCATGAGTTACAAAGCATTTTCTTGAATCACATGAATTAGAAGAAGCTGCCATACTTAAGACATCATGAATTCTAAATAGTTGTGAAACAAATTTTAATGCAACTAACAAAGACAACATTCAGGTTCAAAGCATCAAATACCAGTCACAGAAAAAGCAAAGACAGAAATTGCAATACTTGTTTAAAACTTGATTTTGTTAACATTTATCTACCTGATATTGCAGGGGTCAGAATACCATCTCCTATGACCATGGAAGTTCCCATCAAGACCAATAGCAACAGGAGGGTCTTCAAGGATGATCTCCTTTCCAAAGTCTCTTTTATGCTTAAAGCCATTTCTAACTCTGGAGTAGGCAGTTTGATCCCACCGACCACTACATATTAAAAATGACTAATTGTCATTTGAAGCCTCAATAATAATTAAAATCTATAGAAATTAAATAACATTTCTATAAATTTAAAACATCACAAAAGCCCTTTAATGACCGACGCATGTAAAAACCAGACAAGAGTTACAAAGGGGAAAAAGAAAAGGAAAATAGATAATAAATGCAACAGATAAATTACCTCTGCAAGGAACCTTACTGTCCTCCATATTAATTTTGTCTTAGACTCTTGCCTGGCATCACTTCTTAACTTATCAACTGTGTTTTTGACAGTATTGAGACCAGAATGCAACAAAAGGAAAGCATAATATTTCAACTTCCCCACTATCACATGTAATCTGTCAATTACTTCTTGAAGAAAACCTTATTACTTCTTGAAGACATTAGAGACATACAAATAAGAAAAAGAGATTTGACATTATAATTTTCATTATATTTTTACAAATAAGAACAGAGCTTTTACTTTCCATGTATGATATAATGTGGTGAAACAAATAAAAATTGCCTCTAATCATAACTTAACTTCAATTCAAGATAAAATAATCATGTGTTGCAAGATGTTTACTTTGTCTACGCAAAATAGCAAATTCACTTACCTCACATGTAGAAGACAAGAAAGCAAGAATATATAAATCAATTGCGTTAAAAAACTACTTATGTTCAGTGACTAAGTACGACTTTGATCTCATATTTATACTCATGCTTTATCAATTGAGAAAATTAGCAAAGTGCTAGTTTAGAAGATCTGATATCATCTTACCGTCAAGTAATAATAATAAACCCATGTTAAATATTAAAAACTAAACAAACCATATAGTTCGTAAGCTTAGAAGAATCTGCAGGCTTTTAATAAAAAAAATGAACTTACAAACTTAGAAACAAACAACTCATACAATCCTTCCAGATGCATGAACTTTATAGGAACCTGGCTACCAATACGATCTACCTTAAACCGTCTCGTAAAAATTGTTCCCATATTTTGTATTCCAATAAATGCTTTTCTTGAAGGGTCATGGACAGGGACAAAAGCTGGCCACAGACTGCAGTACCAAAATGTATACAAAAATTTCTAAATAAAGATAGAATAAAATGAAACTAAAACCGGCATATATTGCAAAACTTGCAGAAAGATCTATTCCTTTGACTTACCAGCTATCAAAGGTAGACCATACTTTGATCCGCTGTCTGTTTAATACCTCATTTCTGGTACCCGATTCCTGCTTAGTTAAAAAGAATTGTTAGTGATGAAACATTAAAACAAAGGTACTGGGGAAAAGGCCGTGAATAGAACAGAATAGGTAAAGAAAAACTGAAACCTTGCACAGAAAGAAAAATCCATGAATAGCAAGGGTATCCACAAACCGATCATATATACCATCTATGCGGCCAGGCATCAAACGCGAAGTAAGTTACAAGCATGCGACGTAGGTGACAAAATGGCAGAACCCAGAAACGCTAAAAGGTTCAACTTATCAGAAATTTAAAGCTTCAATGAAGCAACAATGCACAAAAATGTTAGCATTGACAGCAATCGCAACACCAAAACCTTGGGAAATATCAACGTCACTCGTATCTTTCCTCTTTCATCGCTGTCAAACTTAGACCTCAGAGCACCACCACAATCTTGCCGTGTCTCTCATCGCCGACAGACTCCTTTTCTTCTCCTTCCCATACACGTTCGTTTCCACCGTTAGCATCATTGCCATTAAAGTCCAAACTGTATAGTGACTTACGAGGAAAACTGGATTGAAATGAAAGGCAAAAATCAGTGCTAACATATGGACGAAGATCGGTGGGGGAAACCGATTTGGGGGATTTTGGGAAACCGATAGGGAAATTTGGGGGACTTAGGAAATTTAGGGTTTGGGAAATAAAAATCGGGGTTATAGAGAGTGAACTTAGTTTTTTAGCAGAGAAAAAAAGACACCTATTTTTGTAACATATTTTGCGGCGTTTCTTAATAAAACGCCACTATAGTTCCATTTTTTATGGTGTTTTTTAAAAAACGCCACTATTATACATTTTTAATTTTTTTTTCATTTTTAACCTATATATATATTTCTATGTTTTTTTTCTTTTAAAATGTTTGTACTGTGATTATTATTTTTTTAAAATTTTTATTTTTATTATATTTTGAGTATTGAACTTTTTAACTAAAATATTAAATATTAAATTTTTAAGTTTTTAATTTTTTAATTTTTTAATTTTTAAAATTTTTATTATTAAATTTTAAAAATTTAATTACCATTATCAACTCTTTTAGGAATTTTTTTTTCTTTCTTTTTGCATTAACATTATTTTTTTAAGTATGGTCTGCATTAGTTGTTTAGATTTTTATATAAATGGCATTTAATTATATATATACCTAAATTTTGATATAGATACATCTCATAATTATATATGAATTTTGGTTTAATGTGTAATTCTAGATGTGAAATTCTAATTGTTGTTTAAATGTATAGTTGAAACTTTAATTTTGATTTAATCATACACACTATTTTAAAATATAAATACATCAATATATTTTTATATTGAATAAATATAATTTTTTATGTATGCAATATATAAATAAAAAATGATGTTAATTATATCAATAATTGTGTTAATATTTTACAAGATCTGGATGAAATTAAAGTTCATGTATATAATTGCACACTAAACCATTGTTCATGTATGCTTTTGGGATTTAACCTATTTTGATATATATATTTTTTAAATATTAATTTATATTTATCTTATTTTGATTTATATTCTAAAAAATCCAAGATTTATCCTTAACGTTTTTATCAAAGCCTTAAACACTAAAATCCTAAGTCCTAAACACAAACCCTAAACCTCAAACACGTAACCCCTAAAATCATAGACCTTAAATCTTAAATAATTAAACCCTAAAATCCTAAACGCTTGTCATAACTACAGAATCTAACACCGAAACCTTAAAGTTAAACTTACATCGCATTTTAACCTTAAAGTTAAATTTATTTTAAATAATAGTATTTTAACTTTTTAATTTTTAACATATATTTTTCTATGTTTTTACTTTCAATTTTTTTCTACGTGTCATTTTTTTTGAAGAATATAAATATTCAATTAAAAATAATTGTATTTGAATTAATATAAATAGTTAGGGGTTAGGGGTTTCGATAAAGCAAAACTTTTAAATAGTTTAGTTATCAATTTGTAACTTTTCATAATTAAGTCAGTTTCAAATATCAAAATAAAATTAATTTGTAAGTAAAAAATGCAACCTCACCATTTTTATAGCATATATTTTTATAATTTTTTAATGATTATATCAAATTTGATATTCTGTCTTCATTCGATAAACCCTAAACCCTAAACCCGTGAACCTTAAACCATACACCCACAAACCCATAAACTCATAAACTCATAAACTCAAGCCATAACCCTAATCCTAAGACTAACCGTAAACCATAAACTCTAAACACTAAATCTTGAAATACTGAACTCGAAATCCTAATTAGCCCATACAAACCACTAAACCCTTAATTATAACCTTAAACCCTAAATTATTTAGATAAATTTTGAATATTATATATTCTTTCAATATTTTAGGAAATTAATTTAAATAACATTTTCAATTTACTAATTAATTTTGTTTCTCTACAGATGCATGAGTTACCATTTTTTTTAATTTTAATATATATAAAGCTTATCTATTATCTCTAAAATAATTTAAACTATAATTATAATTTTAATATATATATAAGAAATTAAATAATTTAAACTATAATATATATATAAAGTCTGTTTTTTTATAGTGGCTAAACCCTAAATATAAATTTTATAAGGGACAAAAGTAATTAAAATAGAATGTTAATGCTTACATAGACCCTAAAATAAATTATTTTTTTATTCATAACCCTAACCCCTAAAGCCTAATAGCCAACCCCTAAAATCATAACCTTTAAATTATTTATTTTAAATAATGCTGAGATCTTTAGCGGTGTTTTTTTAGAAGTGCCTCTAATGCTTAGATCTTTAGCGGCGTTTGGGGAAAAAAACGCCACTATTTCTCCTTTTTAGCGGCATTTTGGAAATAAACGCCGCTATTGCTCAACTTTTTTGCGGCGTTTTCTTTCAAACGCCGCTAATGTATAATATTTTCGGCGTTTTCTTAACGCCGCTAAAAGTCTGTTTTGGTGTAGTGTTAACTAATGATAATGACGGGATCACCGTAATCTATTCATTCTGATCCATTATTTGGACTTACAGAAAGCCTCCTTTTGAAATTGCTATTAGGTTTTTTAAATCTATTTAAATTTATTATGATGATGTTTGAAAATGACGAACTACGATCTTAGTCGACAGAGGGTAATTCGGGGGTTGTCAGGGCCGGTACCTCCTAAAATAGATAACTGTTGTTTTGGTATTTTAAAAATTTTAAAAATTTTTAATTAGTAAAGGTAAAGTTACACATTGGTTCTCTAAAATTATAAAAATTTAATTTAATCCTTTAAAAATTATAAAAATATAGACTATTAAAAATTAAAATTTCATTTCGACCCCCTTAAAAAAAATTCTAACTTTGAGCCTGTTAATCAATTTCATATTTGAATCCTACCTGAAATTTGAAACTTCTACTTGTTCATATGCTAACATTTGATTAGTGGTTATAAATTAATTTTAAATATAACCTAATAATATACAGTGGGATTTTTAATTATTAGGTAACATTGTAAATATTTCTATTATCAAAAAACAAAAAGAAAATTCTCAACCATTAAAAAAACTTTTTTTTCCTCCAAGTTGTTTTCTCCCTCTCACCAACTTACTCTTTCTTTCTATACACTTTCTCTTTTTTCATTGGAAATCTATTTTATGGGTATTTTTGTTGTCTTCACAAGTTGTGATGGACAAATGACGGTGTCTATCGTCGCTGAAATTTCATTGGTCACCAGCAATTTCTTTTAGAAAGTGGGTGACTCTTTGTCGTTTTCTTAATTTATTTATGTTTTGAGAGTATTTCAGAATAATAAATGATTTCACGAGTTTGTTTAGACCCATGCTGTTTTAAGTTTTATATGTTTTTTTGTTTGTACTCTATTGTTCTTCACTTTTAAAAGTTTCTGTATGCTTTTATAACACATTTTTTTAGTCTTACTTATGTATGTAGTTTGCCAGTGATTATAGGGATGGTTTTATTGCCATCCTCTCTAGTTTGGTAGATGCTCGATTCTTTTGTCGATTTTTGTCTACTGCTTTGGATCATCCAAGGCTGATTTTATTATCGTATCAAATTCTTGCAATCCCTTTAGATATACCATGCTTGAGTTGTGATAAAACCAATTACCCATATACTACGATATTTTATTGATGTTGAGACTAAAACTTTTATTCCCGAATTGTATAATTCCGTTAAAGAAATAAATTAATAAATTTGTCTTTCTAAAAAAAACACTTCTCAACAATTGGGTTCTAAGCACTTAGATATGTAGTTGATTCTAAAACCCACCCGAGACTGTTCCCATTCTTATAGTTTAACCCAAAATCAACTTTGGGCTAACTTCTGATTACCCAATCCACCAAATGGGCTCACTGTATTATTCATGATCTTACCAACAAAATTTGTTTCATCAGCCGAATAACAGATAAGGTCATGAGAAACCAGGATTAATGTTTACTTTTCTATTTTCCTATGCGGGTCGACCCTTCGTTCTCAAAGTAAAAAAGAAGAAAGGGTAAACTGCCTTCTAGTCCTCCAATTGTTAAATTTTTTTATTATTATCTAATTATAAAAAAGTACAAAATGGTTACCTTATTATTAGAATTTCTTTTTGTTGGTAACTATCTGTCAAATGGTTATGTAAATATGATGTAGTAGCTTTCAAAATTGATAAAATAACAACTTTAGTCTCAATTCTAAAAAGTTTAACTCTCAATATTTACTCATCGTGTAATTTGATATGTATTTTTTTTTCAACTTTACTTTTCTTTGACATCTTTTCATCTGAAAAACTAAAAAAAAAAAAAAAAAAGAAGAAAATCTATCAACTAAATTCGATCGAAAATATATTAAAAATGAAAACACCTAAAAATTTAATAATAATAATTTTTATCTTTTCTAATTTTTTTTAAAATTAACCCTCACAGCATGTTTGGTTCAATGTAATGGCTATGCCATTACATGCCTATTACATGCTTATTCAGCAGGCCCACACAAGCAGACGTTTGGTTGAATGGAATACCCTATTACGGGTCTATTCCATGCCGCGCTTAAGCAGCGATTTTTGGGGATTTCTATAACCTTCCTTCTTCACCGTTTAGCTATTCGTTGCTTGAAGAACCCTTTTTTACCCTTACCAAAATTTCACCTCAAAAACACTATCAATCTAAGCACCATTTCACGCACTTCTTCGACTCCGGGCATTCCTCCTCTTCATCCAAGGTCAGGTAAACATTTTTGCTTCTGCTTCCTGCACATCATCTTCCTTCATCATCTTAACTTGAACTTTGTCTTTTGCCTTTCCATTTTTGTTTTATGGTTAAACGGGTTTGTTCTTATCGATTCATCTTCAACCTCGTTATTACTCCGCTAAGAACCCATCAAATGACCTCCAATCGGCATTTCTCTCTTACCCCTTTGCTTTATAGTATATTTTGCAGAATAAATTATGGCTTTCTTAGTTTGTTTTGCTTGTTAAGAATTCTTGGGGTTAAAAATAGACACTTTTGCTTGAAAAAAAAAATTGTTAGTCAAATGGCGTTAAGGGTAAAATCAAGTGAGAAAATGAAGAAGACAGCTCAAGAGAGTGTTATTAGCGAGAGAGAAAAGAGACCCAAGTCGAAGTCAAGACCCAAATCGAAGCTGAAGAATAAAACAAAAATTGATGCTAAAATGCCTAAGAAACCCCCCACTGCTTTCTTTTACTTCTTGTGAGTATTGCTTATGAATCATTTTTTGTTCATAGTATTGGTTAACATTTGGTTGATTATAACATTCCCCGCTTCTGCAAATTTCATGCTTTTATTCTTGTGCCCTTGTCGTGTAAAGAGCTAAAACCTATTTGCTTATTTCTTGATCGCTTTTTTATGCAAAATTTTGAGTTGGTTTTTTAGGCTTGCAAATGGATTGTGTTTCCTTGCCTGTAATGGAGCGAATGTATATCCAATATATATGTGTGTGCCTGTGTGTTTTGGAAAGTGAGCTTTGGTTCTTATATCAAAGGATTTTGCCTGCTAGTTTTGTTGCAGAAAGTGAATGTTTTATATTACTTATATTGTTTAATTTGGAGCTTGAATATATGGCAACTTTTGATTGATTTTTGTTTTGGATAAATTAAAACTGTTGTCATTTTGGAAATTCAGAAGGTTGATGCTTTGGTAATTTTATCCATTTTGCACAGATCATCTGACTTTGAAAATCAAATTTGTTTTTATTTTTTTTTGCTAAAGATTGCAAATCAGCCTTGGATGTTGGTTTCATCGTTTTCCTTTTGTTCTAGTATATACTTATTATTATTGACCTTTTTTTTTCTCCTTCTTGAAATTGCAGTATGTTGTCAGTATTTCCAATGAACTATGTTTGATCTAATACTATGTTATCTGTTTAGTCTATTTTGTTTCACTGTATTTGGTTGTTTTAGAAACACCTATAATTTTTAGGCTTTGGACTCTGGTTTTCTTTTTGACATAACAAAATGTTTTTTTTTTTTGTCTGATTGTAAACATGGATTTAGTTAATGTTCATTACAATTCTTTGATATTTTATTAAGTTGTATTTTCTCTGGAATTTCTGGGAATTTATCCCAGTTTTTTATGTTCCTTTACTTTTGAAACGCATGTAGAATTGCAGGTTTATTTGTGAACACAGATAGAAGAATTACTGCAGCTTTTAGTTTATTTCTAGGAAGCATGGATATGCATAATACGATACAGATACAACACCGGTTGAGCTTTTGCAAAATTTGGACACCCAAACTTGGACAGTCCCATAAGTTTATGTACTGCTAGTTAACTTGAAATTTTAGTTTATGTTTTGCTAGTTCTAAGGCGTGTTGCATGATCAATAATGGATTTGGTATATAAAAATTGCAAATATTTGGTATCCACGCTTATCTGCTGATGAATTTTGTGATACTGTATCTTGCTGCTTTTCAAGAACTATTTCGTACATATATATGAAACTGGATTGATATGAGCTTTCTTTGAATATTAGGGTAGAAAAAAAAAATATGAGCTGTAAATTGAATTATTTTAGTGCTGCAAGTTGAAGTATTTACATACTGTGAATTGAAGTGTAAGACTGCTGCAAATTGAATTGTTTTAAGTACTGCAAATTGAACTGTTTAGTTGCTGGAAATTTAGATGAGTTGTTACAAGGGGTTTTAAGTACTCCAAGACATGCTATGGCATCCACTTACCTTAGTTTGTTTTTTCCTATTCTAGGAACTATATGAGATATTCAGTATGCAATTTGCTAGAAAATTGAAGTTTATTGTCAAGCTTTATCTTTTTTGTAATAAATCTTGTGTTACTTCTATTTATATCATGGGGGCTAGTATGTTCCTCAATCTAATGTTAATTGGCTATAATAGCTTAATTTAGTACATCAGATGTTTCTAGATAATTTTGTTGAGATTTCCTGAGTTCTATCAAATTAGTGCAGAATCTCACCAACGGTTTTTAATCAATATTTTTTAGGGGTTATTTGTTTGTTGGAATTTGAAAATTTTATTGATGTTTATTTGAGCCTTGAAAGCTTGGGCTAAGTTCAATAATATGCTACTGACCCTAGTATAGATAACCCTAGGGATTTGTATTCAGCAACACACACTTATGCACACATTCTGGTATCTAGCTACTTATTATGTCTTAATGTTGTCAAATGTTAATTTATTTTTTTTCTTAAGATAATTATGTCAGGTTTTTCAGAATCAAATATTTCTTCCCAAAGTTCTCGAGGAACCAAAAGGAAATGGGTTCCAAGAAGATCTTCGCGTTGGTTTCTTGTATGCTCGACTTGCACAATGTTGGAACCTTTAATGTCGATCACGGATTTAAAGTCTGGTTATTTAAATGAGTTGAAAAGAATGTTAGAAAAGTTTTACCCAATTCAATGTTGAAGGCTAAACCTAATATTGAATCGAGGATTAGACTCATCGAAAAGGGATTGGTCAATCGTTTATGACATGCTTAATGGAAAAACAATAGCGGTTTTGGTTGGGATGAGCATAGCAAGACTCGTTGTTCTTTGAAGATGCGGTGTGGAACTCATATATAAATGTAAGAATTATTTCAAGTCTTTGTTATCTTATTTTCACCAAACTTATAACTAATATGAATTCCTCTTTTTATAGAGTCATAAAGAAGTTGGTCAATTTAAACATCGTAGTTTCCTTATTACGACCAACTTATCGCCATTTACGCAAAAGATCGAGCCATCGGGAAAGATGCTCAAACAAATTACCGATATCATTGAAGAAATAAATGTTGAGGATGTAGCTGCTACAAATATTCATGAAGAAAGAAACGAATTCTATGATTGAGAAGCTAATATCTCTTTGGATGACATGGATGTTTCAGCTACAGAATCGCAACCAGCTAGAAACCAAGGGGGTTCTACATCTTCAAAGAAGAAAAAAAGGAATTCTGATTCGAGTGATCATGTTTCTTCTTTATTTCATGATGCTGCCACTTTATTGGCGGAAAACATGCGGGCTGTTGGTGAACAAATCAGTAGGAGTATTGCCTCCGATGCGGTAATTCAACAAAAGTCAGAAGAATTTCAGACTATCCAAGAAAAAGCTATAAATTTATATCCAACATTATGTGAAATAGAAGGTTTAACTGTGGATGAACGTTTTCGAGCATTGACAAAAATTCCAGATCATCCAACGCAAATGCTCATTTTCTTTAGTTTACCTTCTTCTATACGATTGGAATGGGTTAGAAGATTTATTGCTGGCCATTAAAAATCATAGTTGTATTGATGATATTTTGGTAACTTTTTGTGTTTGTAATATTTGGGACGGTATGTTTTAGCTTGGTATTATATTAATCTATTTCTTCTAATTATTTCTAAAAATCAACATGTCAATCATATGTTTCAATCATTAGATAAGGTGCACAAAGCAAGATATAAAAACTATAGGGATTGCGATAGAAATGTATACTATACTATAATATAAAGCATGCAAGACATGTACTTTAATCACATAAATTAATTAACTAATATATAGCAAGGATCAGGAGTTCATCTATTTTGATTAAAATTAGCCTTTAAAGATGCATGGCATAAGTTAAAATTAACTTACTTATATATGTTTCATGTAACCTTTTGTTAATATATGAATATTATGTTTATGCAAAATATAAATTCTCAAAGTTATTTATTACTTCTAATATTTTTTTATTGTAGAATAATTAAATTATTTGTTTCAATAATGATATTTTAGCACATTAAATATGCATTACAGTTTAAAAATGATAAAATAGATTATATATATTTTTATAGTATTATATATTTTGCTTTTTTAATTCATATAATAAATATATTAAGAATGTTATTAAATTATTTTTGTAACACCCCCTACTCGTATTCGTTGTCAGAATAAGGTACGAGGCATTACCGGAGTTTACAATTTTTTTTTTTTTGAAACCGAAACCATTCCAATTCAACATAGTTTCAAAATAAAATTTATGCATATATATAAAATAACTTCAACACATAAGCCATATCAGTGGCTGACTTTATATTCATTTCATATTAACATTTATTTTATTAGCTTATACATGCCATTGATTTCCAAAATAAAGTTTCTTAAAATACCGAAATACTGGGGTTGATAGTGTGATGAGTCTCCCACCGATCTGACCTCCGAGCTCTTAACACTACAAAACAGGAAAAAAAGGAAATAGGGTAAGCATTTTGTGCTTAGTAAGCCCATGTAACAAGAATTATACTTACCTAATATTTTTAATACAATGTAATAAACATTCATATATCCATTCAATGCATTAATACCCTAACATACACAAGCTCAACATTCAAGTTAGTTCATTAATTTCCATATATCAATAATGTTCATACCATGATTGATAAGCTCATCAATATCATGATTTCCATTTCCTTGTTATTTTTCCATATTTATCCCGTTGAATTACTCGAAATTTCGATGGATTTTCAGAGGTACACCTTAGTGTACAAATCCGGGTCCGTCAATTCATATTCATGTGCGCACATTTTCATTTCAGAGAGCACACTCTCATGAACCTCATCATCCTTACAATGGATTAGTCGAGCTAAATCAACTGTAATATAAACTCATAGAGTATTATCGGGATTACCACCAAAGCTAAATCTCGCAACGACAATTACTCTAATGAGCTTGGATCCGAATTACCAGTCCAAAGCTAAATTCGAGACCTAATTCGGATTACCCGTCCAAGCTAAATCCATTTTCCACATATTTCCGGGAGGGCTATATCAGGATAGGATCACCCGTCGGGCTAGATCCTTTTACCGTCAATTCCTTTTCAGAGATCCATCGAATTTTCCTTTCATTCAACCGGGATTTCTTTCCCTTTTATCAAATATACCAATGTTTCATCAAATTTCATACAATGGACATTCAAATCATATTCATATCAATAACATACATTTCAAACATTTAAGAATATAATCTTCAAGTTACGAACTTACCTCGATACTAGTTCGTTTATAAAATCTACTAATCCGGGACTTTTTCCTTTCCTCGATCTAGCTTCGTATTTGAGTTTTCCGGATCTAAATAAATAAATTCAATCATCAATTCAATACATTTCATGTTCACATGTAGCATTTTCCATAATTCTATTATTATTTTTAGCTTATTCAAAGCTGTCTACTTGAGTCACAGTCACTAAATTATTTATTTCTCGAGCTACAGAGCTCCAAATGAAGAACCGTTAATTTTCCCTGAAACTAGACTCACATTTCTTTATACCATAAAATTTCCAGAATTTTTATCCTAGCCAATTAGTACATTTTATTCATCAAAGTTGCCCCTGTTCTGCTGTCTGGCAGTTCTGACTCTTCTTCACTAAAAATTAATTATCTCTTCATACGGAAATTAGATGGTGTTACCTTTTATTTATATAGAAAATAGACTCATTCAGGATTCTAAACATATAAATTTAAGCCCCTAATTATTTTTCTTCTATTTTTTATGATTTTCTAAAGTCAAAACAGGGGAACCCGAATTTATTCTGAACCAGTCTTACAAAAATCTAAATATCTCAAAATACAGAACTTCTTTTATTTCCTTGTTTCTTTCATATGAAAATAGACTCAATAAGCTTTAATTTCATATTTTGTTCATCTTCTAATTCAACTTCTACAGTTTATGGTGATTTTTCAAAGTTAGACTACTGCTGATGTCAAAAACTGTTTTAGTGCAAGCTGGTTATTACCATTTTTCCCCTAAACTTTCAATGAATGATAATTTCGTCCCTGCTCAATTAACCTCTCAATTGAGCTTATTTTTCTCAATTAACACTTTATTCTATCACTTTAAACTACTTTATAACCTTTTGAAATCATAATTTCAGTAATAGACTTAAATTCCAAACACTTTCATAATTAGGTCCCAAAAATCAATTTCTATTGAAATTACCTAATAAAATCATCTCTTAAACGAATTAAGGCTTAAATTTCATGCTATTTCATCATAAACTTACATAAACCAACCATGGTGGCTTTCAATTTCATCCATGAAATTAAAGACTAATGAATTTAATAGTAGGACCTAGTTGTAAAAGTCTTTAAAAACACAAAATTACAAGAAATAGGCAAGGATTCACTTACTTGGTGCAAAAATTATGATATACCAGCTTAGATACCCCTCCTATGGCGTTTTTAGCTGATGAGAGTGAAGAAAAATGAAGAGATTTCTAGATATCCCTATTTAGTCCTAGTTTTATTTAGCAAATTTTGTTATTTTCCCATTTTACCCTTATTTCTCCTTATCTTCTTGCTGATTTCATATCCTTGCCGTCCAGCCCAATTAGACCTTGGGTCTATTTTCCTTTTAAGCCCTCTTTCTTTTATCATTTAAACTATCTAATCATTTTTCATAATTTTGTATTTGTTACAATTTAGTCCTTTTCATCTAATTACATACTCAAACGTTAAAATTTTCTAACGAAATTTTAATACTATATTACTAACATTTTATAAATATTTATAAAAATATCTGCTACTCAATTTTATGAGATCAAGGTCTCGATACCTTGTTTTTACCCAATTCCTTCAATAATTCCTTTTTCTAACTAACCACTAAATCGGTAAAATTTTTCTATCGATATTTTAATACGATTTTCCTATCATATAAATATTCATGCAAAAATATTAAAATAAATTTCTCTTTAAATCGGATTTATGGTTACGAAACCATTGTTCCGATGACCTTTAATTTAGGCCATTACAACTTTTTATTAAATTATATTTAATAATAATTATGTTAAAATATGATTAAATTATTTATTATTTTTATTAAATTATTTTTAATAATAATCTTATTAAAATTTAATAACAATAACATTAATCATCTACCTAAAAAAAATTCTGCTAAGGGTATTCTGGTCATTTTAGTTCTTTTCCTTATGCTATTACAACATCATTCCATTCAACCAAACACAAGAATTATATTACAGGTCTATTACATTCCATTCAACCAAACAGTTGAATTACTTATTACAGCTCTATTCCATTACACCTCTATTCCATTACAGCTCTATTCTATTACAGCGAACCAAACGTTGTAAATGATGAGGGTTAATACAACTTTAAAAGCTACCAAGTTATCTTTTCGTTAGTAATTTAACGGCCAGTAATAAAAAATTCAAATAATTGGGTGAGAAAAAATCGAATAATTAATAATTATTTTGTAAATTTTGAGTGATAAAAAATTATTAATAATTTTGTGACCACTCTCTTCGAACCATTTCAACAAAAATGTATTAGAATTCTTGTGCTGTAGTTTCTTCTTCAAGCTGAAGTAACGTTGGGTACAAATCACCTCCTCCTGCCATTATTATCCCAATATTTATTTAGGACTAAATATAATCTTTGTTGTCTCAATTTTTTTCCTAAAAACTTTTGAAATATATAATATTTTTAAAAAATTAACATAATCATTATGTGTATATATATATATGCTTAACAACTATTTAATTCAATATAGTAGGGAAAAGGAGAAGACTATGATAACCCTCCCATCAAAAAGTAAGGTGCAAATGCCAAGTTCCCCTCCCATGTTCTAATTGCTGCATATAAAACGACGACGTAAGGAGATGTTGACTACACACATCTTGCTTCTAAGCTCAATTTCCATAAAAGATGAATGCAGGATTCTGCTATAAAATAAAGCTTCGTTTTCCAATGCTAAACAAACAGTTCCAGATGATGGCTCTTACCATACATGAATACGAGCCACTTTTTTTTTTTTTAAAACAAAATTAAAATATTTGAATTTTTTAACTTCAAGAGCTTAGCTCATTTATTCTTTTGATTTAATAATTAAAATTTAATTGATAACATCGTCAAAAGATTTCTATCAAATTGAATAATGTAGCATAAAACCAATATTATACACTTGATAGCTAGGAGCGAAGCCAGAACAACTTTTTAAGGGACCGAATGAAATTTTAATTTTTATAGTCTATATATTTATAATTTTTAAATGATTAAATCAATTTTTTTTATAATTTTAGAGTGGTCAAAGTGTAATTTCACCTTTACTAATTTAAAATTTAAAAAAAATTAAAGAGCCTAAATAATAATTTTCTATTTTAGGGGAGCTGGGGCTCATGCCAGCCCCTAGATTCGCCTATGTTGATAGGCTAAATACGCAAATAAAAATAATAATTACGGAATTGTAACGTTGTTCAACATCGTTTCAAAGTTAATTTATTTTTTCTCAAATAACTTAAAGTTGGTTAAGTAAGCAATTTTTAACCATAAAAGGCCCCATGATTCAATTTAATGAAAGTGCTGTAATGATATTAGTAATTGTACTTCAATTATTAAATAAATAATAATTAGGAGATTAAATTTTAAATATACAAAATGATAGAGATTAAAAGTGAAATTAGACCTTTAAAGATTATACGTAGTAATATGACTCGTACATATTCCACCTGTTGTCCAAAAAGGAGGGTTGCTTCCAGCAGAGTGATTTAGAGTTTATGTTTTTGCAAGTTTTATCGTATAATATCAGGGTTAGAGCATATTTAAAACCTCAAAAACTGGAATAATGTATGAAAAATTAAAAAAAATCTAAAAAGATATCCTATTATCCAGTTATGGCGGTTGGACCGACAAGTAGCTCATACAATACAATTATGTGCACGCTATACGGTAAAAAGTAGAAAGAAGGTCATCTCTTACAGCATATGAGGCCCTGACCCTACATTGCCTCCCCAATAAATTCTCATCCAATGAATAAGAGACGAGAGGCAGCAACCAACTTCCATCGTTAAAACTTAAAAAGGGTTTTCTTTTCCTCTAAATGATTCCATCTAATCCCCTAAATCTTTATCAACTTTCATTTTCTTTTTAACCGTGCTTTCTCTTTAACCTGGAACCGTTTGATGCAGTTCATTTTCTGATCCGGGTTTTAATCTTTTTCTTTTTCGCATCAATTAAAGTGCACCCAAAGTTCTTGTCTTTCCAGAAAGGAATAATACCCATCGGAAAATAACCGGTCCATTTTGATAAGGTTTTTTTTTTTTTTTTTTTTTTTGGATCTCCTTTTGTATGGAATTTGATAGCATTGATTGTATGACATCTTCAGATGTGATTGATGATGATGATGAGATCCATCATCATAATCAGTTGTCTTCATTGTTGAAGTCCCATAGCAACAATGGGAGCAGCAACAGTATTGTGTCACCTGCGGTTCACTCAAGCACCACCAGTGTCCATGAACTTCTGGAATGTCCTGTTTGTACCAATTCTATGTACCCTCCCATCCATCAGGTCAGTCTTTAATTCCAATTTCTTTGATTCTTTTTTCCTTCTGGGATCTTGAATGGTTTAATTTTGGTTTCTTTGTCTTTGTTTTAAGATTAATTTATTGGCTTTGACTGTTTGTTTGAGGTTTACTCTCCTGTGTTGAATCTGTGCTCTTTTAGTGTTAGAATTAGGACTATAGATTGGAGAAAATTGGTTTGCAGGGATGCTATTTTGTGGTGACTTTTGTTGGATGTTAGGTTGTGTTGTGTTGGAGATGCTGAAGTTGAAGTCCTTTTTGTGGGTTAGAGGAAGACGTGAGTCTAACGTTGCATCTTTTGGGATTTTGATTTTTGAAATTTCTGTAGTTTGGTTTTACTGTAGAATTACAGTACAGTACAAGAATCCTTTCCATATAATGATATAATCTATAGCAGCATTTCCATGAGTAGGATAGAGAAGCAAATATATATATATTTTGGGGGGGGAGGGGGAGCAAATAGAAGAAGATCATGGAATAATCATACTGTAATGTTAGAAACCAACACTTCAATTTTTGTACTTTATTCTTGTTGGTATTGCCTGTAGCCTTGCCCTATACTCAATGTCTCTTATATTCGGGTCAGGCACAGTGAATTGTGGATTGTAAGGTGATATGTGCAGCTGTTTGTGCTATAAGAAGGATATTAGAAAAGTGTGTTTTTAACATTGGTTTTCATTTTCTCTTAATCTGAAGAGGCTAAGAAGGGCAAAGTGAAAGGGAATCTAAAGAGCTTTTAAAACACTATCCGGTTATGCATATGTTGGGAACCATGAAAATCAGAAACCAATATTTCTTAAGTTGCATAATTTCACAGAAAAAGCATTTGAATAGTGGCTTAAGCTACAGAATAAAAAACAATGCTGGTAAGATTGTTTTCATAGCAATATTAGTTGAAGAGTGCCTTATGGTATATTATTTTTGTTCTCCTCACGAGAATGTATTTCCTACAGTGAAGACTTAAATTGAGATGGGTTATCACTTGATATTAAGTAAATTTGTGTGTTTTCCCCTTTTTCTTCCTTCATATGGGGTCATGCACGTATCTTTAGCCTCCACATGATCAGGTGGCTGGTTAAATGGTTGCTAACCAAAGCAAATTTGAATAGAGGATAGCTTTTTTTCTTCTTTTTTCCCCCTCTTTCTTTTGGGGTTTGGGGGATGAGGTTGCCACGTGTACTTTTTTGTCTAGACAAAAATTGATCTGCATGGATTTTATGATTCTCTGTTGTGTGCTGATAAAACCATATATTTGTATGTTTTGCTCTGAAAGTGTTCCCAAAGTCATTTCTAGTTTCTGTAGTTCTACATGTTAAAGGCTAGATTCTATTTTCTGAACCGTTGGTTTTAGTGGAATAGAAGTTTGCAATGCTTAGAATGCTAGTACAACTAGACTGGATTTCTCATACTGTTATGCTTAGTGAGTCTTGCTGCTCCAATTATTTTCTCACCTTATAATTGTTGTTTTAACGGTATGTTGTTTCACAGTGTCACAATGGGCACACTCTTTGTTCGACCTGTAAAACAAGGGTACACAATCGGTGCCCCACTTGTAGACAGGAGCTTGGTGATATTAGGTGTCTAGCACTAGAGAAGGTAGCTGAATCACTTGAACTGCCTTGCAAATATACATCACTTGGATGCCCGGAGATCTTTCCTTACTACAGTAAACTCAAACATGAGGCCCTATGCAACTTCAGGCCATACAATTGCCCATATGCTGGATCAGAATGCACTGTTGTTGGTGGTATTCCATTCCTTGTTGCTCATCTAAGGGATGACCACAAGGTTGACATGCATTCTGGATGCACATTTAACCATCGTTATGTGAAGTCCAATCCTCGGGAAGTAGAAAATGCCACATGGATGCTAACTGTAAGCACACTCTTCTTAAGCACCTTCATTCTGATTAGGAACTGAATTAATATATGATGGATAAGAATAAATGAGGTATGCTCCTTGACGGTAATTTATTTCATTCTTATATATGGAATACAGTCCTAGCATAAGTTTAAGAAAATGAAAGACTGTCAAGTTCCTGTGACAATGAGTTGAGCTATCTATACTAACAAGGAGGTAGCCATATCCTTTCATACAAGTGTGAGGAGTTGAATTAATATCCATGTTAAATAACCTATAGTGTTGAATTCTGTCATCTATGTTAGGTATTCCACTAAATGGTTTGTATCTTGTCATCTATACTAGGTATTCCACTGTTATGGCCAGTACTTCTGTCTCCATTTTGAAGCCTTCCAGCTTGGGATGGCCCCTGTTTATATGGCATTCCTTCGTTTCATGGGTGATGAGGTTGAATCCCGCAACTACAGTTATAGCCTAGAAGTTGGGGGCAATGGCAGGAAACTCATTTGGGAAGGCACTCCAAGAAGCATAAGAGATAGCCACCGAAAGGTCAGGGATAGCCATGACGGCCTTATTATACAGCGTAACATGGCACTTTTCTTCTCCGGAGGAGATAGGAAAGAGTTGAAGCTGCGAGTAACCGGACGGATATGGAAAGAACAACAGAACCCCGAAGGTGGTGCCTGCATACCCAACCTCTGCAGTTAAAAAGAAAAGGCCTTTTGGATCCCTGATGGCGCACCCCATAATACCATTTGCTGCATATTCTTGTAATATTCACAGTAGCCTGCTGTTAGTGTTGTGAGAATTCTTGAATTCTGTATGAATATTGGAGGCCTAAGCCTTTTCTCAATTGTAAAAACGAAGTTATAAACAGTCTGCACTCTTGCATACTATGCTGTAAAATAGTGAGAAATACAATCGAAATGTGTTTGTCAATTTCTTTCCCACCCTGAGAAATTTGTGTGGTAATCAACTACAACAATGGATTTTGTCAACACGAAGCATTAGTTATGCCTTCTTACCTTACAGGTTAAAGGTGACGCGACAGTCAATCGAGGCGCCATTTTTCAAGAGGAACGACGTCGTTTATAGCTCCAAAGGGGTTTTAGCATTTTCCCAGAGTTTCCGGTGTTTCACACAAAACCTTTCATCACTCTTGAAAGCACTGTTCGTCCTTTCATGTTATCAGCAGAAATCAGAAAATTCTCAACCTTTTTTCTTTTAGTTCTTCAAGGTCGAAACATTTGCTTAATGTTTTGATGGAGCTTCTCAATCCTCCAATCTCTAGAACCCCACAGCTTTTCTCAAGCTTCTCATCTTTCACTCCCCGACTTTCCATCAAAACTTCCAACAAAAAGCCCCTGCATAGATTACACATAATACCCTCATTTCCTCTCGGTTTACCGTCACGAGGGACCAACGTTTTTCGTGTTTCAGCTCATTTTAGTCGGAAAACGAGCCGCCGCAACTCTCTGAGGAAAAAACTCCTCGATCATCAAAAGGTGCGTGAAAATCCCATTCCTTTAAATCCAAGTCCTGATTTTCAGAACCCAAATGACGGTTCGGAAAATTTTGAGAAATTCAATTCTGGTAGCACCAAACAGATTGAAATAGATAACGATACATTAAAATCAAAGCGTTTAGGTGAATCTGTTTTGTTGAGTAAATTAGAAAATTGGGTTGACCAGTACAAAAGAGATGCTGAGTTTTGGGGTATTGGGTCGAGTCCTGTTTTCACGGTTTTGCAAGATTTGGAAGGGAACGTAAAAGGGGTTACAGTTCATGAGGATGAGATTTTGAAAAGACTTGAATTTGAAGACATGGAGAAAGTAAATTCTAAAGTTTTGTATGCAAGAAATTTAGCTAGAGAGATGGAAAGAGGTGAAAATGTGATTCCGAGGACTAGTTCGGTAGCCAAGTTTGTGGTTTCAGGTGAGGAGTCTGATTTCATAAGTGGAATTCGCGGGGTTATTCTTCGTCCTGGGTTTATCCCAAAACTCTCAAGCTTTGGAACTTTGGTGCTTGGCTGTTTGATTTTACTTTGGGCGGTGAAGTTGTTTGCTCTCGGAAAAAAGGTGGTGGAATACACAGCATTGGAGAAAGAAATGATGACGAGAAAGATAAGGTCTAGGAAAGGAAAAGACATATTGGAGAAGGGTAGTGTTGAAGTTGTTCAAGCATTTGAAGAACCGCCGAGTTTGTCTTTTCAAAGGCCACAGCTGGATAAGCAAGAACTTATGAATAATATACTAAAAGCAAAGGCTGCAATGGATAAATTGGCATTGCCAGATTCTTCAGGCTCTCAAAGTAGCAAATCTGGGGATTTTGAGGGTGAAATCCAGGAGATCAAATTGATGGCCAATGAAGCCCGGGGGATTGAGGGTAGAGAGCAATTTATTGTTGCTAAGGATGAAAGAGAAGTCCAGGCTGCAAACAACGAATTTTCTGATGAGATGCAGCCAACCAAAGAGGGTAGGAAAGATGGGGCGAGTTTCTTGAGTAACCTTTCTACTGAAGATGATTCAGAACAAGGTGAAGCTAGCTACAAAGCAGTGGAGCCAATTTCTTCAAATGAACCAAAAGATGATGGTGTTAAATTTCTCAATGGAGTAGCTTCTTTAGATAGTAGAGTTAGGCTAGTCACTGATGCTTCAAGTGTACAGTTACCAAAAGACGAGCAAAGCACTAATGAGGATTTAAAAAATACGGGGAGTACTTTACCTTTATTAGTCAAAGGAGAATGTAACCAATCCCCTGTTATTACTGATAATGAATCATATTCTGCAAAGAGCAATTCTTTTGGAAAGAAACCTCGGGTCATACTGTCCGTGAAGGAAGCTAGAGAGTTCCTTTCCACAAAATCCAACAAAGAAAAACTTAACCAAGAACCTGTAATGGAAGCTGTGCAAAAGAGTACTCCTGATTTAATCCTACTGAGTGATAAAAGATCAGGAACAAGTACAAAGCAGATAATAGATGCGAAGGATAAAATGTTCCCGTATGGCATGTCCCATGGAGATTCAGAGTCTACAGCTTCTGAAAATGCTTGTCAAAGTGCTATTCAGGGGGACAAGGGATCTATGCTTAAGAAGGAAAATGATGAAGAAAATTCTCATGAGGAATGCAGAGGAGAGGTTCATCAACAACCTCTATCTTCTTCTCAAGAAAGCATAGGTATGAGTAGAGAACAAGGGCAGTCAGTAATGAGGGAAAATTGGATTGAGAATAATTTTCATGAGGTTGAGCCTGTACTTAAAAAGATTGGGGATGGATTTAGAGAAAATTACATGGTTGCTAGGGAGAAAGTTGGTGAACAATTAAATGTGCAAGCAGAGATTAAACAACTTGGCTCTAATGAAGATGAAAGTGAATTCGAGTGGATGAAAGATGATAGACTTAGAGACATTGTTTTTCAGGTCCGAGAAAATGAATTGGCTGGCCGAGATCCCTTTTATTTGATGGATGCTGAAGAGAAACTTGCATTCTTCCAAGGTCTGGAGAAGAAAGTTGAGAAAGAAAATGAAAAACTCTCTCATCTCCATGAGTGGCTTCATTCGAATATTGAAAACCTTGGTTACGGAGCAGGTACTTGTTCCAAACTCATAATTATTTCATTATTTCTACCCTCTGAAGCAGAAATATTGCACCACATAATTAAATCTTTGTTTATAGCAGCACTAGTTTATGACTTACACTTCATAAATCTAGAATCCTTCTTCAGGCATGTCCTTTCCGCACTTGTATCTTCTAAGTAGAACAGCTCCAAAATTGTTTTGATTTACTGATTTGTAGTTACTTGGTGTCTTTAGACATAGAAGTTAATGACACAATGATGCTAATAAGATCTTTGGCTTTTGTTCTAGATGGTATCAGCCTGCATGATCCACCAGAAAAAATTATACCACGCTGGAAGGGGCCCCCATTAGAGAAAAGTCCTGAGTTCCTCAGCAACTTCCAAGAACAGCGTAAAGCACTTTTTACCGGAAAAGTTGGTATGACATATCCAGCAAAAAGAGATGGGCAAAGTTTCCTTCAGAAACCCACAGAATCCCCCATTAATGAAGATTTAGCTATTTCCTCATCAGAATCAGATTTGACTAGGAAAGTTCATGATTCTGATAAAAAGGATCCCAAGATAGTTATTGAAAGCAGTGATGGCTCTGTCAAACCTGGTAAAAAATCAGGAAAGGAGTATTGGCAGCACACAAAGAAATGGTCCCGTGGGTTCTTGGAATGTTATAATGCAGAAACTGACCCTGAAGTCAAATCCATTATGAAGGATATGGGGAAGGATTTGGACCGATGGATCACTGAAAAAGAGGTACAAGAAGCGGCAGATCTTATGAAGAAACTTCCTGAAAGAAACAAAAAGTTCATGGAAAAGAAACTCAACAAGCTTAAAAGAGAAATGGAATTATTTGGACCACAAGCTGTTGTTAGCAAGTATCAAGAGTATGCAGAGGAGAAGGAAGAAGATTATTTGTGGTGGTTAGATCTTCCACATGTACTGGTAAGTGTTTTGAGTATGTATATTTATTCTCCGCTATGGTTTTTGCTTTCATTCAGAATTACTTTCAAGTTCTTTTTCCCTAGACCCTGACGCATGAGTTGTATGGTTCCCGAAGATTGTGGTATGTTTCGAAAAATGCACTTTTGGCATGTACCATGCCTATTTGCCCATGGTACTGGTTATTGAACACACTGTAATCTTCTTTTTATATCGCAGTGTATTGAATTATACACATTTGAAAATGAGGGGCAGAGGATAGGATTTTATGCACTGGAGATGGCAGCAGATCTTGAACTTGAGCCAAAACCACATCATGTGATTGCTTTTGAAGATACTGGTGATTGCAAAAGCTTTTGTTACATCATGCAGGCTCACTTGGATATGCTAGGAAACGGCAGGGCCTTTATTGTTCCACAGCCACCCAAGGTAGAATTTTGATTGGTTCTAGTATGAAATAGTGTCAATCATATTGTCTTGTGCTTTTAGAAAAAATGAACTTCAAGTGTCAAAGGATTGCCTGAGAAAACCAATGACATGCTAATTTATCCAACTATAAAGTGAACATACTTGTCGCATGCAGAAGATCAACTAAAGTTTGTTGTTCTGATGTTCCTAGCAGTTTAAGAATGTTATCAATCTCCTGAGCTGATACTGAAAATTGACCAAAAAGGACAGCTCTGGTCAAACCCTTTATCTCTTTAGTATTTAAAAAGAAGAATGACTGGTCAGTCACCTGTTAAAGCATGAAGAGTTGATGGTGATCATATTTTCTTTTCATTTTCCTTTGTTCCTCTTGAGGTTGGAATGCTGTCTAATTGTTCTTAACGTTCAACAATGCTTACTAGGATGCTTTTCGGGAAGCCAAAGCAAACGGTTTTGGCGTAACTGTGATCAACAAAGGGGAGCTACAGCTGAATGTGGATCAAACTTTAGAAGAGGTGGAAGAACAAATATGTGAGATTGGGAGCAAGATGTACCATGATAAGATCATGCGGGAACGCTCTGTGGATATAAGCTCATTGATGAAGGGCATGCTTGGTGTTGGTGACAAACCCAGGAGGAGGTAATTTCTTATATTCCCAAGTGTTTTACAAATTAATGCAGCGGGAGATGGTATTCACCATAGATGACTTGTTATTTGTCTGCAATATAATATGACTTTTTTTTTTCCCTCCAGAAGGTCAAAGAAGAAGCTCAAAAAGCCTTCCAAGAAATGAATTGAGGACCAACTTCAAAATTGACTACTTGAGAAGTGCCGGGTCACTGAGGTTCGAAATTAATTTCTTTTCCTTGGTCCCTACTTGTAATTCAAACATTACAGCTTTCATAAAAAAAATCATAAGTGCCTGCAATTTTGTACAAATATGTACGGCCGCCTAGCAGTTTCATATTCTCCAAGTATTGCCATTGAAGCTACGTCAGTGTCAATGAGCCAACCTAATCGAGACCTACAACATTGCATGAACTTAATTTATAGTACAATGGAAAACTTTATAATGAACCAAAAATAACAGTAAAAGAAAAAATAATCCGTTTTCTTCAATTAATTAAGTGCCACATAAAAAAGAGAAGAATAAACCATACAACCAATCTGCCTAGCAATTTAAGGTCCTACCATCTGGCAATGCCTGTACAGTATGAAAAGGTATGTATGACTGCATAACTATCGACTATGAACCAGCATCCTTTACAGATGTTCAGCACTCAAATCTCGTCAAGACGGCGATCCATGATATCAGATAGTGTTTCAAGAAATGCAGCTTCACTTGTGCCTGGAAGCACAGAATCCTCTGCCTCTTGGACAATTTCCTCAATCACAGATTTCACCTTAATGTTCTCTCTGCACAATATACTTCCAATGGCAAAGGGAGTGAGCCCTCTCTCTGCACCCTTTTTGAGGAGCATGGTGGAGACGCGGAAAGTACGTGCACATTTAGGCGACATATCCCATCCAAGAAATTTCAAAAGAGCAATATCTTCTTCAGCGTCAAGGGATTTTATATAATCAATTATCTCAGAAGAGTAAGACTGGCGAGATTGAGGCCAATACAGCCATTCAAATGTGCAATCTTCAAACTACAGAAATAGAATATATAAAGAATGATTAGGCTTTAATATATAAAAAGCGATTAATCTTTAAATACGGAAAAGACAATGAAAAATATAATAAATATAATTGAAAAGACCAAAAACAAATTCAATGTTGTGAAAGGAAAAAAGACAAGGGTAGTGACACTCTCATAAGCACTGCCTAAGACAACAACAACCCAGAAAACATAGAATAAGGCAGGCGGCACCACTCAGCTTGTTAGACAGTTTAAATTAACTGTATCAATTAATCATGAAAATTTTAGCAGTGTATTAGAGTCTCTTGATTCAATAGGACCTAATACAAGTTCATTAACCTTCTAATCGTGATTATATAATATGGCTATTGTTAAGTTCACAATTGGAATTCAAATCACCCTAAGCGTGATGTTTAGCATTTATAACCAAATGGACGAACCTAGATTAAAAATAACAAGAGTTAGGTTAAGTAAAATATAACAGAAACATAAAATGCTAAAATGAAGTTGCAGTAAACTAAGAGATCAGTACTCACACTTTCAGGCAAACAATAGCCGTGATCAATAGGAATCAATAGTATCTGCCCATCTTCATCCTTGTTCAATAAAATGTTCCCAGCATGCCGATCGACATTAGCCAATCTTATATCCAAAACAGAGATTTTGTGTACTTGGTCAACAGGGAAAGACCCAGGACCAATATCCTCACAACTTCCAGTATTCTCCACAAACAACTGTAATGAACCAATCTTAACTGTTGTTAAATCATCAAGATTGTTAAAGCAGCTATGCAAACACTTGATCATAGCAGTAGGAGGAACTCCAGCAAAACCCTTCCCATCACCATATATCTTGCCCTGTTCATTCTTATAAAGATCCAAAATATAAGCTGCAACTTCCCTGAATGCTCCTTCTCCAACTCTTGTACCTTTCTTCAACCCTACACCATCGGTTGAAACTGGTAAGTTTCGAGGATTGTTAACAGCTAAAGGCTCCTCATCAATTGGTTTAAAAACAGAAACAAATTTTTGACCCAAAGAATCTTGCATGAAATAAGCTCCTCCAGTACCCTCCACCGATCTAATTGGAATTTTACCATTATCCAATCCATCAAAGGTCAAATTAATCATATCCACTATGACTGAAGATAATTCAACCTTGGGATTAACAATAACTGGTTCAAGTAAAAAATCCCTATCAAGAGGCTTTTTTGGTACCTCCTCTCTACCAACATCATAGCCACTCCAACTCTCTTCGCCACCAAGATCATATTGTTTACTGTTTTCCTTCTTACCTGCATCAAAATCTTGCTTGTCTTTTAATTCTGGTGCCACAACAGACAACTCAAAATTCTTAGCAGCGGGCTTAGCCCTAACTTTGGCAGACCTTCGAACTAATAAATGCAATACTGCATCATTGTGCTTACATATATCATCAATACGCCTCTGATCCTCCAAACACTCCCCATCACAAACAACTTCTTGCTCATCAAGATCAATAAACCCTTTCTCTCTCCTAGCAATCTGCTGTTTCACGTAACTAACATCCCGTCCTCGTTCCACATGAAATGTAAATTCTTTGCCAGAAGTAGTCTTAACAGTAATGACCTGAAGATCAGAAAGCCTAAGAACCAAATGCAGAACATTCCCATCATTGACTCCATAGTCACGAATAAGGGAATTACTCCGAGCCAGCTCCCTGCCACTACAAACCAACTTCTGATTCTTTACAACAAACCCTTTACAGGTTTGAATTCGTAGCTTCAAGGACTCAATAGAATCTGATTCCAAGACCCGCATTGGAATCATCGATCCACAAAGGGCCAAATATATCCAAATTGATTCGTTTTCACAAAAACCCAATTCAGGATTCATGTGATCAGGAGGAACCAAAGGTTCATTTCGAATAGTAATGACGGCAAGACCAGCAGACGACATTTTTGACAGTGGGACTTTGAAGAACCCTCTAAAACAAGAATTCTAAAAATTTAAGCTAACCTATACAAATTCACAATAATATCCCATCCTTTTTACAAGTTTAACAGTTCTATACAACCAAAAAGAAATCCCACTCCAGACCTAAAGAGAAAACCTCTAGGCCGGAGAAACCGAAACCCTAGAAAGCACAGGAAAAAGTGTTTACGAACCACACAGCTCAATCATCTCGATTTGTAAGACTAAGGTTTAAGATTGACTGTAAGGAAATTATTAACTATTAAAAAAGAAAAAGGAGAATATTATGAAAGGAAGGATTCTTACCAGAAGATAGAACCGAGGAGAGGGGAAGCAAGTATTTGAAGCTTAAAAAAAGACAAAAGGAATTAACACTTTTGCTCCATTCTTCTCTTTCTGGGATGGTGGTTACTTAGGTTGCGGAAGGAAAGACGGAAAAGGATGAGAGAAGAGTAAGACGTTTGCATACGTCGCCGTTTAGAAGGGTATTGACTCGATGACTTTTAGGCAATTTTTGTATACCTTATACAAATATTTTAGTGCAAGAAAGGCTTTTTGGTATTTCTTAGGCTCCACGTCTATAAATTCTTTTCCCAATTCAGTTTAATTTCCCACGTCGGGAGTTATTTATTTAATTCTGGATAATGTATTAAAAAAATATAATCAGAAATTATAATAAAATTATTAAAATATATTTATAGTCTTTTGTATGAATAAAATATTGTGATGCTAATTCATATTTAAAATAATAATTAATTATTATTGTAGTGAATGAAATTCTAGAAAAATATTTTTTTAACAAAATATAAATAAATAGCAGTAGGTTTTCAAAAGAAAAGTATCCAAACCCCTATAAAAAATTCATTCACTCAAAAACACCCGCTTATCCCCTACTTTATTTATTAATGAATTTACTCCATTTAAATTAATTGTAAATAAAAAGACAAACTAATTCCCACAACTTTAACTTGCCATTAAGCTACTTCATTGGCTTAATTTTTTCAAAAGATGATAATTATATTTTCTTTTATTTTTTAGTATTTTTTTACGATTACATATTAAATATTTAAAATTTTTATTTAATCTTAATATTAAATTTGAGATGAATTCTTTTTCTAGTTTTTTACTTTTATATTTTAATCACTTTATTTTTTATTAGAATCTTTTAAATTACGATAATGAATTAATTTTATACAAAATTAATTTAATGAAGATATGAATTAATTAAATATTTAATTTTAATTGAATTCAAATAAAATTTAATAATTGAAAATATAAATATAAATAAATATTAATTCTTTATACAATCTCTACTTCTATTACTAACCCTAAACTTTTAAATCATGTATTCTTCTTATAATTGCAATAATAATGGTATCAATTGAGAATAAATAATAATAGTATACTTATATTTTTATTTTTTTTAATTTGATAAATAAATCTTAAAGGGTTTATGATATTTTTTTCTGATCTGAAAAGGATAGGCGGATATGGTTGAACTTTGGGTGTAAATGAGACACCGGTGTTTATAACCTACTCGAGTTTGACTCGAAAAAATTTGAATTCAATTCGATAGTTATCGAGCCGAGCTCAAGCTTGAGTGTTCGATTGAGCCAAATTCAAACTTAGTAATATTTGACTCAAACGACTTGCGACCCTTATTGAGCTTTTCATATCTTTATATTATTAAATTATATCATTTTCATTAATATATATTATTAACCTTAAACTCAATTATTAAGTTAAACTCAAACTTGGGTACAAAAATTAATAAACTGTACAAAAATTAATAAACTAAGTTAATCGAGCTTGAATAATTCAATTATATATCTAACTAAATTCGAGCTTAAAAATATATATTCCATCCATCGAGTAGCAACCAATTATCGTTAAACTCGAAGTCCAGCTATTTGTGTTGGGCACGATTGACTACACCCTAATTGAAGCATAGGAATTCACTAAGTAAGGAAATAAAGGTGATTTATTATCAAGCATAGGTGTGTCGTGTACTTTTTAGAGGTGTTTGTAGTGACTAGTCATGTTGTGGGAATATTCGATTTTTATGAAGGCATAACTAAGAAGTTAAAAGTTTATTTATTTATGGGTAAACTACTTAATTGATAATTCAACTTTTTGAATGCTTATATTTTAGTCACCTAAAAAAAATATTTACAACTAATCATTATTGAGAGAAAAAAAATTATTTTATTCACCCAAAAATTAAATCCATGAGTAAACATCCTACATCTATCATTTTTACTATTCTAACCCCCACCGTTCATCTTCCTTTCCTCTCAAACCTATAACCAAATCAACTTAAATTTTCATGCAAGAAAGGGAAGAGGCTATATATTTGATTTAACTACACACTAACACCCACGCTGACACTTTACGAACAATGATTTGTCATCTTCCATTAAAACCTCTAATTTTTTCACTATCTTCATTTCATTTCATTTTATTTGCTTTGCTTTCATCTCTCTTCCATAAATCATTTTCTGTTTGTCAAAGCTTAAAAAGGAGTGGTAACACTTACAACAGGGTTTTCTTTTTAACTATAACAGCCCCATAGCAGGACTTTGCGTTTACGGAGTATGCATATTTATACAGCTAAAAGATTTGGCTGAAACATGAAAAAGCATAGTTACGATAAACTATGATCATTGGGATTGTTGGCATGAACCTTCTTTTTGGTTTGGCTTTGGAAAGATAAGAAAGGCAAGTGAGGCACCAAGCTGGGATGATCAATGGGGTTTTGAAGGGATTGGTTCCATGAAAGATGAGGATGCTGCTACTGCGAAGAAAGAGATGGCAGCAAGAAATCCCAAGGAAAATGTGGGTTTCATAAAGCCAAGAAACTCAAGCTTGGGGCATCCAAAGCCATAACATGGGTTAAGAATAAATCCCAAAAAAGAAACTCCAAATGCCACCGGAAGTCCGGAACATAGTTTTTCTTTTATTAGAAAACAACAGTGATGGTGGAGGCCTGTAACGACGGGCCTAGATGGGGCGATGCTAGGAGGATAGGAGATGTGGTGGAAAAGCAGTGGCGCAACGATCTGTTGGGTATTGGATGGAGCAAGGGATGGTCAGAAGGAGTAATTGGATGGTGCAGCTGAGGAAGAAAGTCCGTGCAATAAACAAGGATGAAGATGGTGACGAAGGATTTTGATTGGTGGACAAAAGTGTTTTATTAGGTCAAAGGGAAAATTTGACCAAAAAATATGTTAAATTGAACTTTTTTTTTAACTTGAGGAATTTAACGTTTAAAATGAAAATTTTCTTTAATAACAGTGATTAAATTACAAATATTTTAATTTAAAGGAACAAAATAAAAACACATGGAGACTAGGTAGGTACCCTTTATGTATTTGCAAGGCGTTTAGTTTAAGGTACAAGTGCTTGGTGCGAAATTAGCAAGGTTCCTTTCCCCATCCCATCACGTCACTGATGACTTAAAATGAGGTGTCGACCTAACAATTACTTTGTCCCCATATTCTGCCAAGTTTTGTTGACTCACCAGTTCTTTTTTTTTTTTATTGAATCAAGTGGGCCTTTCATTAAAAGCTTTTTTTTTGAACCAATCAATAGTTAACTCTAGTGATTTTTATTTATATAAAAATTATAAATTTAATATTAAATAAAAAAACAAATTATTATTTAATATTATATTTTCTCCCTCCCTCTCCCCCTTCTCTCATCATCTTCTTCCTTTCTAATTCTCTATTTTCATATGATATTAGCGGTTGAAGGGCACTGTTCCAAAACAACGTGATCCATTCCCAGGGTCAAGAGTTGCCAAAACAGCCCACCAGCACATAATCCACTACCGCTAGCGCTGCCGTAGATGGAGGTGTAAATCCGCCGGAAATAGTTGTTTCTCTTCTCTAAGCTGTACCCTGGCAACTTGGAAGTCTTGCCAAACTCCGCTATCTATGAGAAGTGGTTCTTCAGCTCTGAATTGGAATCGAAAATATGGGCTTGGATCCATTTGTCAACAAAAGCAAGCTGGCCCTCATTACTTAAGTTTGTTGATGGTAATCTGTAGTTAGATTAGTGAAAAATGAAAACCAATTTCCTCTACTAAGGCTTCATGGCAGGTCTAATTATAGTTTTAGTCCCTAAAGTTTAGGATTTAATTTCTCTATCTTCATTTGATATATTTTGGTAGTTCCAAATTATTAACGGGTTGATAAATTTTTTTTTACTCATATTGGATCACACAATCAGAGAAGATGTAACCAACAATAAATTTACTATATTATTATTTAGAGGATTGAACTGATTGGTGACAGTACATGCCAATATTTGCTTGGTTTTATGAAGCAGCAAGGTTTGATAATGTTGTGGTTTTAAAAACATTTATAAAAATGGCTGAGTGTTTTCCCTTCTCTGAACAAACTTGTCACACTGGCGGTATCCTAGTGCCGCCTTGATCGCCCGTAATTAATCATGTTGGAACACCCTTGCTTTTTGGCTGCTGCCGCCCTTAATTTGTTTAAGGACTGATTGTTGATGATTATTCAATACGTAATACAGGTGTTCAAGACAAGTGAGGAAATAGTGATTGAGGCCACCAATAAGGGGAATATTGCTCGTTCATTAATGTCTCCTCCCATGCAGGGAGAAAAACAGAATAGGATGGGTGAGTGTTTGTTGATACAAGATTTGGGTTTGAGGGTCTTGGGAGGGTGGAAATCGCATGATTGAGGAGTCTCGAAAGTGTGGTCAAAAGGATGAATAAACTTTTAACTTCTTGGAGGATATAGATCTCCGACAAGTCCATGAGGTCATCGAAGATGGGGTTTTCCCTTAAAGAGATTTTTATTCTTAACCTTAAAAAATGTAAATAAAAGAGATGTTTGGTAAACCCACCTTAAGGTGACTAAGAGATAAGATATTTATGTATAGCATTGTTACTTATGTCTCTTTATATGCTGAAAAATAACATTCCTTTTGCAATGCATGCTTCATTGTTATGCGAGGGTGATGAGAGGCAGATACTTCTTATTGCTAATACCAATGTGTCTGCTGGGGATGAGCTAACCTAAGATTTCATTGTGGATTCCTCTTTTCTCACTCCTAGTTGGGTTGATATAAATATGCATATGTCTGAATGATAGATACGACTATTTGTTTAATTCGGATGAGTGCGATGAATTTAAAATTCCTTGCCTATGTAAAGCTCCCAAATGTTGAAAATATATGAATTAAGGTTGATACTCTATACTCCCATTTATTTACAGAAGCAGCACTAGAAAGCTATTAACTAAAACAAATGAGAAATCTCAACATCCACCATAGGACATGTAATTCTTTCGTTTTTACCTCGTAATTTTTTTGAAGAAAATATATATTATACTTTCTGATTCTCTTTCAAAATTCATCTTTTTTACCTTTTTTGGAATTGCTCATTTTTAGTTCCTACATTTTATCATTTTCCAATAACCTGATTACATGGCTTCATCTCTATTAACACATCAATCTTTTTAATGATTGGACAATTACATGTTGGAATACTGATATGTCACATAATTTTAATTAAATAACATTAAAAAAAACCAAAGAAACCTTCGACGGAAAAGAGAATAAAAAATGAACTTACTTCTGCATACGGAAACCGATTAAAACCCTTTCAATCAACCCATCAATTTTCCGTCGCCGGTGTTGGTTTTTTTTAGTTGCATGAACGACATTCTCTTCTCCTCTACTCTACTGCAATCCCTATTACTGGGTTATCAAAAAGAGAAATTTCTTTGAAAATTAAAACTTAATTTAGTAAAGAAACATGGAACAGGTGTACCCCCAGAAGCTAAAATTACATGAATTGGATGAAATTTTTAGGTAAAAGTGTAACCTTCAGTGATTTTAGAAATGGGTATTTGATTAGACATTCCCATGAAATTAGATGAAGCATAGGCAGAGATAAAGCAAAAGAAAAGGTTGAAAAATTACAAAAAAGACAGCATTTTGGGTTTTTTTTTTAGATTAGGGGTTTTATTTGATTTTTTTACCAAATTTATTTAATTGAAATTACGTGAAATCTCAACTTTTATTCAAACCTCTAGTCACTAAAAAAAAGGTTAGATGCAATGATAAAATATATTGCACTCTTAAGAAAAGAAGTTAAGTTCAAACCTTTAACACAATAAAATTAAAAATCACGAAAAGTGTTAAGCTTGAGACCAAAAAAAAAAAAAAAAGAATAATCCTAATTCATTCCATTTTCAGAACGGAAGCTCAATCATTAGCCTCATCACAAAGTCAAGTAGGATGGGAAAATATCGCAGTGATTTCCTCATCATACATAGAAACAAAAGATTACCAACAAATGGTCCTCAGATTCTTCAAATAACAATAAGGTCTCATACCCACAATCTGAAAAGTTACAACTAAGCAGTTGGCTACTTTCCTGTTTTCTTGACTGCTATTTGATTGATCACAAGTTAAAAATTACACTGCTTAGATGTTGAAATATGTTAACAATTCAAATTTCAAAATGCCAACTAAATAGATGTCAAATCTTGTTCTTATTCCTAACAATTTCAAGAAGGGACGTTACTAACCTTATCTAGGATTTATCTTCATCAGACGGAGAGCACGGCTGTTCGGGGACAGAATCAACAAAAAATTCCTCCACTGAAACATGTTAAATACATCAGTGAATTATCAAACCCACATTAACATACCGAGTATATCCCAATGGGGTAATGTCAGCAACCAAAGTGTTTCAAAATATAACATTGATGCCATTTTGTGGATTTGGCCACCTATTACTAGAATTCCAAACCCTTGACATGAATATCAATTCAAGGGATAAATCCCAACATTCCACAAATTTTAATTGAATTTGCAACATGATATGGAGCACCGATTTAATGCAATTGTATACATGAAATTTTTATTTTCATTCAATTGTACTTATGAAACTATAAAGGGAAAGACCTCAAACACTCATTCAGTAATGAATGCCTAGATATTCTTTTTTTTTTTTTTTTTAATTTTCACTAAGAGAAAGATGAAGCATTATTAAACAAAGAAATTAGAAAGCATTATTATATAAAGTTAAACCTGAACAGACACCAACAAAATTAAATAAATAAATTTTCAATTATTTTCATTTTAAATAAATATAATTGTTTGTGTAAGCAATAATTAAACACATATTTGAGCCATGTAGATAATATTGTTGGTGGTAGGTGAAAATTGATCAAATCAAAGCCTCGTGCATACAGTAGCACTTACACCAATCAAAATATCCTTATTGCATTGCCCATTAGATTCATGTTCATGTATAATTTTGAGATTTAACTAATTCAACCATAACTGAGTGCACGAAAGGTCTGGAGAAATCCTACCGATGTCAGTTAAAGCAACCCACTTCAGTTAATACATCAAATCAGCATCATAATGTTTTGATCTAAGCTACATTAATGATTCAAAATAGACATCAAGGTAAACATTAGCATGCAACCTCATTACCTATATTCTCTTGCTCAGAAGAATCAAGCAAAATTTCTGAATCAGAGGGAAGAAAAGGAGAACCAGGGTAATTCCCAAGGGCACCTAGATCTGTAACAATTCCACTTTGTGAGAACAAGATCAATTAAGAAACACATCAAATAGAACAATAAAGTAATAAACATGGTTGATTCCTGGAGTGATGGTTCCCAAGGAGAACAACAAAGCATGCACAAATTATTAAGAGCAAAAATCAATTACAAAAGCACAAGTCTTCAGATATGTGTGTGTGTGTGTGTGTGTGTGTGTGTGTGTAAGAGAGAGAGATGATAAACAATTTAAATACAAATTTTTAACTGGATATCTTAGCATAGGCATCATAGCCACAGCTTACCTCCCAAGTTTGACAAGTCTGCAGTCAGATCTGTGAGACTGAAATTCCACTGAATCTGATCAAGTGGTCGAAAGGAATCTCTAGAATTCCCAGCTTCATTATCCTGTCCCAGCTGCAATCCCACTGAACTTGCCACATCTGTTGTGAAGGCTGAATCAAGTGCTGATGTGTCTACTCCCATCCCTGACATATCTGATGCACTGAAGGGAAAACTCCCACTGGATGCCACTGATGTACAGCTCAAAGGCATCTCTGACATAGATGACATGGCAGTGGTTGGTGGAACTGCAGGTATTACATCACTGGCATTGCTGTCCATCACCATGCTAGAATAAGAAAATTAGTCATCATTAGCATAATCATTAAACATAATTTTGGTTTATAAAATTATGAAAATCTAGAAATTATGTGACAAGGAATTAATATCTAAACATTTAAGAATGCAGTAGCAGTAAAAGTTATTCATGTAGCTAACATAAAACAGTTCAGGATTACAGTTTAATAGAACAGAGTTGGTGCAATATAACCTTAATTCAATCATGCATATTTTGCAAATTACATAATAATCAAATCATAAATTTCATTTTCTTTTTTAAAGATCAAATCATAAATTATGCATGTTATTTTTAAAGAAGCTGCATAATTTATAATATGAGATCATGAAAGTAAACACCTTCACATTTACCACCAAGTAAATATTTGTATATCTAGTAGCCAATTAATAGTGTAGATAAAAAAAAAAAAAAGACTGTTAACTTCTCACTCATTCCCAGAATTCATCCGCATAGGTTGAAAGTTGCTGGGAGCAGGGACTCCGTTGACAACATGACAGCTTGATATACCCATGGAGTCCATATGAGGTTGCCCTGCAGCTGGAAATTGAGGTTGTTGCAGCACAGGGTATCCCATTGGTAAATTGTTAACTGCACTGCAAAAAATGGCGTTGAATAACCACAACAGTGACACAAAACATGACCAAATAATCAGAACTCCTACAATCATTGTTACTCTGAGAATCTTCATTGAGGTACCAGTGTCAGGCACATAATCGGACATGGATGTGAGAATATGGCCCCCAAAGATCCTCCAAATACATAGAAAAACTTGGAAAAAAAAAATTAAACATCACAAATACAACACACCGCATCCAGGAAACATAGCTTCTAATAAAATTTCTGCCTCAAAACATATTTTGAGACAGATCCCAAATGAAATTTGTGATAAGGTTTTAGTTATCCATCCCTCTCACAGTTGTTTCTCTTCTTCCAGTTGAAAAAAGAACTGAAACTTGCTATGTTGAAGCAGTCAAGCAAACAGCTAACAGACCCCATATCAAGTAAGAAGTTACAAACCACGATTAAAAATATTTGAAAGATGGATCCCTGTCAAAAGTGTAACACAGGGATCCTTTTCCTTATGTTGTAAATTTGAAAAGGGGAATGTGATCACTAGTTTCGAAGTTATCAGCATCAAGTGAAAACCACAATACAGTCCCAGAAATTTTGTCATGTTCAAAGAAAATCCTATAGCAATACTGATACTCTTAAAATTTTTTAACCATCTATGGCTATTCCAAGCCAATCTTGATTCTATGATTCAGTAAGTAAGACCAGCAGCACCATGTCTAACTTAAAATCGTGATCACTTTAGAATATAACTAAATAATCAAGGCTTGCATCCATTTTTATTTAGTCAGAACCTACCGGGCATGGGATGGATCCCATTTTGTATTGGGGCCATAGGAACCTTTGGAGGCACAGGATATTTCATCATATGATATTGATGCTCAAGCAAATGGTTGAATAAAAGGATTTGCTTCTTTAACTTCAGCCTTATATAATAAGCCCTGAAAAAGTCAGCATTTTCCTCTTCCAGCTTCTGCCATACTGAATAAACAAGAATAGCAAAGAGAACAGAGTGAGAATCCCAACTCTAACACAGTTGAACAAGAAACATACTTGATTGGTGGGTTAAACTTCACAAGTTCAAAGATATTATTAAAGCAGACTGGTTTTCATTTCCCTTTTATGACATCTACTTTATCACATGCATATGCAATGCACTCTATAGAAATTCCAGATAACAGAAACACATATTTGGACTAACAAAACAATTTCAGGAAGCATACCTAAAGTTGTGAATCCAGGGTCTATCCTCGCTCGAGTCAAGAGGGTTTTGACAACCTCATCTTTGTTCATATAGAGTTGTAAACATCGTTCAATTAAATTCTGGACCTGGACAACCAGTTTATATAAACTGTGAATCGCTAACTAAAAGAACAGATAGATAGAAGCCCCTTGACCAAAAAGAAAAGGGGATAAATGAGTGACATATAAAAGCAACAGGTTTCTTACAAGTTCTATATCTTGGCGTGAAACTTTTTTGCCATCATTGCTTGAAGGAGATAAAGAGCCAGAATCTGCTAAGGGGCCATCTGCTGTTTGACTGTTTTGTGGTTCTGTTTTTGGTTCATGTGAAGCTTGAGTTGAGGGTTTTTTATCTTGTGTGCTCTGTAATCAAATAAAATCAATCATCAAGGTAGTGTAAAGGAAGAAATGATAAGATAGTTCAAGCCAAAAAACAAACAAAAAGCCAGTAAAGAGTGAACAGTTCTTTTATTTGTAAACTTGGGAGTAATGGCCACTTGCAACTTGACACAGTGGCTACTTAGCTGACACCAAAGAGAGCAATTATATATACATATAATTACTTATTAAAAGAGGGGAAACACCTGTATGTTCTTCATTACTACTAAAAGCCAACTGCCTGCATCTATTTGCTCAGCGCAGAGCCTCACACTCTCCACCGAAGGTCACATAATTCACCAACATCAAATGCTAGCATCTGACAATATCATACCCTACCTGGGAACGAATTTACAAACAGAAGGCTGTGAGCCAAGCGCCGTAGAGAGAAGAACGGCTCTTGATTAAATGTTTTAAGTATAAATCAAGCTTTAGCAGAGAAAAGCCAAAACTTATGTTAAAAAATGGAACAGGAATATACCCCAATGGGCACTTACTGGCATTAGAATCTTTTACCAAAACAAAGAAATATACCATGTTTAGCTATTCACAAGTTCTCCAACTAAGTTCCCAACATTAAACAAGTTCATCCATTCTCAAATCCAAGCAATCACGTTGATCAAATCAATTTTTATATTAAATAAGAATTAATTCCAAAAGCATCTTACTAACTACTCCCAAACCACAAAGCAAAGACACCAAAAATGAAAAGAACCAATCAGGTTTTTATTACTTAAGTATCATTATTAATAAATAAAACTCTTTGCTTCTTCTTGATTTTTCTCGCGATTCTCGAATGCAAAGTATGCAACAAGCAGAATCAATTACACATTTTACTAAAAGAAGAAAAGGGATTTCAGCCTTTAATATAATCAAACAGATCTAAGAATAATTACATAAACTGAGAAAAGTTGGAATCTGCACATTCAATCTATTTGATTTTTCTAAGAAGAAAGGCCTTGCTGGATATCAATTTGAAAGTACTTCACAGCATTTTCAAATCAAACCTTCCCCTTTAGCTAACAAATAGCTAGTAAAATACAGTCAATTTCAGCAAATAAAGCAAAATCTCTGGAAATTTTTATGACAATAAACTACAATTAACAAGTATAATTATGAAGACAAACCAGAAATTTTAATTTAGTAGAAGCTGTAGGACTAAAATTTACCTTACAACCAAAGTTGCCAACTCTTGAAAACACGGCAAAACAAAGAAAATCAAATTTTTTATTTCAACAACAAACTCAGAGATCCAATTGAAGATTTAAGAAATACAGAAGGAAAAAAATTTTTGCAAAAATTTACTGTATAAGTTGAGAAGAGTTACATAAACAGTAACTTTAAGGATTATAAAAGAGAATATTCTCGATTGAAACTTAAATGTAAAGATATTTACAGAAAAATAAAATGAAAAAAATGAAGAATTCTCTTTTTAAAATTATAAAAATAATAATACTAATAAAGGCTGGAGAAGAAGTGAAGTTCTAAGGAAGATTTGAGTGGAGATTTTTAGGGTTTATCATGACTATGATGATTATTGTTAGTGAACTGATGATGAGAGCTAAAGCGGAATGGAGAAAAATGCAGAGAAAAACCAGAGGGAAATAAAAATGGGGGGAATCTCACCCAACTTTGGCATTTTATAGTTTTGATTTTTCTGATATTAAAAAACGTCAAATTTGGAAGAAAATCAGAAAATGACGGTTGGGACAAAAATAAAAAAGGAAAAATTACTTATTTTTAGGATTTGGTGAAAAAAAAGGGTAACTTTTGAAATTCTGACACGGCTTCATCACGGTTCACGAGGCTACCGTGATATAAGTATCTGAACCACAACCCTTCTTTTTTGTTTTCTTTTTAGTGATTGTAAAATGTTTTAGCTCTTTTGTTTTTCGTTCATTACCTATCTTCCTTTATTAATTCCAACTTAAAACTTTGAAGTAAATATAATTTCTTTCAATTATGAAATGAATTTTATGACATTAAAAATAAAACTTTTTTATGTAAAATTGTACTCATTATTTATGTACTTTTGGTGATAGAGTGGGATAATGATGGTTGTTGTTTTATAGAATCAAAATTTTTATAAGATAATTAAGGGTGAGTTTAAATGGACAATATATTTATCTGTAATTAGTATAAAAATAATAGTGATTATGAGATTAGATACTGATATTAAAGTGTGAGACAAAAAGTAAGTTAAATACACCACATTACTCATCTAAACTCGCACTAAATTAAAAGTAATTTTAGAACTTTTGTATCTGAGTTCATTTTATTTATATATATTGATGTGAAAATTTAAATGAATTAGAAAAAAATATATGAGCTTAGGAAACTCATGATTTATATAACACTCTTAAGACAATTTAATAACTTTGCAACAAATAAATAAGTAAAACAAAGTTGCGAAAAATAATAAAACGGGACAAACATATCTTCCCTGCTATTATACATGATCCAAAGATTGCTCCCTTATTTATTATTGGTTTGCAAGTATAACATAATAATTAGTTTTGTCCTAAATTTGATGCTTGTCAACTAACGTTTTATATTTTCCATATTAGAATAATCTTAGAAAATATAGATTTTAAACACCCGCATTATTAAATTTTAAAGATAACACGTATTATTATACATTTATTTATATATACTATATTCTTTAACCTAATTTAAATTTAATTAAATTACATAAAATAATTAGTTTTTAAAATTATAAACAAACCTATTTTCTTCTTTTACCATCTTTAATCATTTTTATTTTTTTCATAAATTAATATCTTTTATTATTATGAACCAATTTAAACAACACAAAAAAGTTTTTGGACACTGAATTTTTTGCTTTTTACCATTTTAATTTATTTTTTAGTTCATATTGTATATTTTTAAAAATTAAAAATTACATTGCATTAAATCTTCAGTAATAAGAATGGTGTAAATTTTAAAGTTTTTATGTTATATGAATTTTTTTTAATTTTAATTACTCATGTTTTAAAAATATTAAAGTTTGAGAGTTAGTTGAATATGGATGAATGTATAATAATAATTTTATATCTTTAAAATTTTGATGATGCCGCAAATTTTTATTGGTACCTAAACCTTAATTTTTAGGATATGGAGAAAATACATGGTTTAAGTGTGGAAGAGACAGAGTATTCGAGCGTCTAGATGTTTATATTTAGCTTCGAGGCTGCTAAAAGAGCTACCCAGCATTGTGATTGGTTACTCCTAAGGTGGTTTTAGAATAAAAATATTGTAAATATTAATCAGATTTAGAACTAGAGATAACCAAAATGAGATAAACGTGTGGCAAAGTAAAATTTGCTTGAAAGTAATTTACCTTTGTATTTTGCAATTCAATCATTGTACCAAAACTGAAATAGTACTAGACTGAGTTCACTTGAGCAGAATATGAAGTTTAAGAACATGAATATCATCAAAGGTAAAAGTTAATAATTATTATTATATCATTTTTAAATTATTCATACCTTAATACCTTTAAATCAATAAATAATATACATTTAGACGTTCTTAGTCCTACATTAACTTAATTATTACAACAACAATAATACCAACTATAACTCAATCAATGAATATAACATATCATATATGTATATATAACAAGGTACATATAAACATTCATATTGTGACTGTAATGACCCAAAATCCGTAGGCACCAAAAAAGTATGTTATCGGGCCTCCGTCTTAGTAAACCGAGTTAGTAAATAATTATTAGGAGTAATTATGAGTCTAATAGTGTGTTTAATTAGATTTTTATTTAGTGAATTTAGCTTAATTTAAAGTAATTAGAAAAAAGGATCAAATTGAATAAAGAGTGGAAGTCTAATTATAGATTAAAAGAAAGTAAAAGGGGGCTAAAATAGCAATTAAGCTATTTAGCATAAATGAGGCGGCAATTGATGCTAAAAATCTAAGATTTTTATTGTTTTATTATATTAAATTATAATGTATATCATTATTTTATGGTTTTATATTAGATATATAAATTATTATTAAATGATAATATATAAAATAAAAATAAAAATAGATGACAAGTGTAATAGTAATAATTATATAGTTACACTTGTAATAAAAATATTGGTACATTTGTTATAAAATAATTTGTTTACTTAATATTAAAGTAATATAAAGTAAATAAAAAGAAAGAAGAGAACAAGAAGAAAACAGGGGAAGAAAAAGGGAAAGAAAAGAAAAGGGAAAATTTGGGATTTAAAGCTTCAAGTTTAATTGGTAAGCTAAATTTAGCTCTTTTCTCTTAATTTTGATATTTTAGAAGCCTTAAAGCAAGGTTTTGATGAAACTAATTTGATAGTTTGAAAGATTATAAGCTTTTAAACAAATTTCATGTTGAAGAAAAAGATGAACAAGGGATTAAATTGAATGAAATTTAAGTTAGAATTAGTAAAAGGATTAAATTGTAAAGTAAGCTATAAGTTTTGTATTATAGGGATTAATTTGGAAGAAATTATAAATTAGGGTTTTATTATGAACATTAGATAGTCAAGTTGAATATAAAAGGAATTTAAGTAGAAACAAAGCATGAATTAAGTTAAGGAAATAAGTTTAATTGCAAAATAAGCTATAAGAAAACAGTTTTGGGACAATAGCAGAAGAGTAACTTTGAAAAATCACCAAAAATGGTAGAAATAGAAGTAGAAATTGAGTGAGATATGAAATTAAAGCTTACTGAGTTTATTTTCATATGAAAGAAATAGAAAAAGTAAAGGAATTCTGTATTTTGAGATATTTAGATTTTTGTGAGACTGATATAGAGTGATTTCGAGATCCCCTATTCTGACTTGGAAAAATCATTAAAAATTGTACAAAAATAATTGTGGGACATAATTTATATGGTTAGATTCCAATGAGTCTATTTTTATAGAAAACAAACTATAACATCATTTGAATTATGTATAAAAAGATAATTAAATTTTAGCAACGAGTGGTCGGAACTGTCAGACAACAGAATAGGGGTGATTTTAAAGAATAAACTGTACTTATTGGCTAAATAAAAAATTCTTAAAATTTTATGGAAGTAAGATATATGAGTCTAGTTTCATATAAAATTTACGGACCTTAATTTGGAATTCTGTAACTCAAGATATAGATAATTTAGTGATAATAACTCAGGTAGACAACCTTGAAAGAACTTATAAGTAAATAATAAAAATTGTGTATAAAGAATGTGGAATGAAGAGGAAGAGTAGGAATTGAATAAAATTTAATTATTTATTGTAATTTAATATTGCAATTAATAATGTAAATTATTATTATTTTCGTAGCTAAAAAGGAACTCGAGGCATCGACCCACAAAGGAAAGGAGAAGGTAACCGAGGAATAATCAAGCAAATTCGGGTTAATAGGTGTTCAAAGTTCTGATTCAGCATCCAAGGCGATCCCGACTCCAGAACAAAACTCGGTGATGTATTCTTCTTTAATAAAAGTGGCATGTACATAGGTGTTATTTTGGTCACTTTAAATTACTACATGACTTTTGTTGTAAAGAATGATATTTGGTATTTTGATGTTATAAGTATAATTTAAATATGATTAAATATGAAATTGCATTGGTTGAATTGTTGAATTTTGGAATTGGTTGAATTGGTTATATTTGGAATGAATACGGTTTTAATTGCAGGAGGTTATATGTGAAAATAAGCAGAAATGCTGTCGAAATTTATATAAAAATATATATATTCTGAAATACTTAAACGAGTCCCGTTACATTTTTAATACATGTTTTAAAATTTTCTAGAGTTCATTATAGGGACTTAATTATTAAATTGTACTATGAATGTGTTTTTATTGTGAATTATTTGTAAGTTGTCTGATATGTCCGGTAATGCCTCGTAACCCTGTTCCAGCAACAGTTTAGGGTTAAGGGGCGTTACAGTGACAGGTGGCGTATCTCGATTTTTTTTATCTATATTTAATTTTTTTATTTTCTTAAAGATAATTAAATAGATAATTTATTTATATAAATTAAATTTAATGGATAAATTAACTTTTTCAAATTTTGGTTTATTTAATTAACAATGTATCTTAAAAATAAAAAAATTTCAAAAATATGAAAAGATAATAAATCTAAAAACTTTGAAAAAGTCATTTTGTTTTATAATTTTATTTCCAAATATTATATGTTTTGAATATTCTTTTTAAAAATCTTAAGTAACTTTTACAATTTATTAATTAATTTTTAATTTTCTATTCAAGAAATGCGTGGGTTGGCAATTTTTTTTTGTTTTAAAAAAATTTAATTTTTATATTATTTATTGAATAATTTAAATTATAATGATAATTTTTATATATTAAAATTAACAAATTATATATTTAATATATAAAATAAAATATACTTTCTTTTACAATGGAATTTATTATGGAAATTTAACAATTATATTAAAAGTTACATAAAATTAATATATAAAATATTATACAATTTCTAACTATTATCTCTTGAATGTTTAAAATTATGATGATATTTATTTTTAAAAAATCCAATGATAATAATTTATCTATCTCTATAAATGCCATGCCAAAAGTGATAAATTGATAAATATAAATTACACATCAACAAAATTAAAAAAGAATAATCTATTTTAAAAGAAAAAGAGAATTACAATGAGATATAAATTTTATATAAATTTAATAAATATTAAATATTATTATATTTATTTAAAACTTTCATTTAAAAATAAAATTTTAAAAATTAATTATCACTGCTTTTAAAATAATTAGCTTTTCAAATTAACAATTTATCTAGTAGTAATTAAAATTTAATATTTATTCTCAAATCACTTCACAATAATTATTATATTTTTTTTAAAAAATATTATTACGATTTTTCAAAGAATTAACTTTTGAATTAAATAATTTATCTATTAATTAGATTTTAATATTAAATTCAAATCATTTCACAATAATTCTTATATACTTTCACTATCTTAAATAATATTATCCAATGAAAATTTGAATATATAAAAAAAATATCATTATTAATTTTGAATTGTTATTATAAAAAAATTGTTTATCCAATAATTAAATATTAAAATCACACCTTTCAATTATTAAATTTAAAAAAAATGGTGTGAAAGAGAAATAAATAAACTAATTAAAAGACCTAGTCAATCTCCCTCGAACAAGATTCTTCAAACAATCATAAACCAATCATTCTTTCTTGTACCATCTTGTTATATTGTGCGCGTCATGATTATCTTCTCTAGAGATATGCCATGCACTCCAATGTATATTTATTATTTTAACATACAAATCTTTTATTATTATTTTAACTTCCTTATAGCATGTATATTTTCTACAATTTTTAAATTATTTATATTTACATATGCTTAAATAAAAAAATATTTTTTAAATTAAAATGATCTAATATATTAAACTTTATTTTTCAAAACTTAAACTAAAATTTTCACTAGAAAATTATGTTAATTGAAATATATATTCTATAACCGAAATGCATGAATTTAAATTTTTAATCCAAATAACCAAAAAAAAAAAACTGATAATTGTCTTTAATGTGAATTCAAATTTTTATTTTTATTTTTATTTAAATTGATTAAGAATAACATGAACTTTATAAAATATTTCTAATATTTATGCATGTACTATATTATTTGTTGATTTCCAATGAAGTCACTGACCAGTGTTACAACTCCATAAGATATCGGGTGAACAGCTAACTAACATTACCATACTTATTTTTGAAAGAGTGATTGGACTTTCTATTATGTACAAACCCCCTTGATGTGATTATTTTAATTTCTTGTGGAGGCTTCCTATATATATACATTGTATACGTTGATTTCGACTTCATGCATGTTTGATTTGTTTTTTGAATCAACTCTTGTTATTTATTGGATCTTAAATGTTATTAAAAATAGAATTAATATTCTATTTATTGCTAATAGAATAGGAAAAATCAGAAACAGAATTTAATTATTTATTTATATTTTTAATAATATTATAAAAACATATATCATAGTTCCACTAACACAATTAACAGAAGAATTACCCAAAAACTAAGAGATGGCTCACGAGCCAAGCGTGTCGATGCACCCTATTACATGTGATGTTATAAATTAAATGGAAGGGAAATGGTGAATGGATTCGGCCAGGCAAATGAATCATTACTCTTTGGTTACTCAGAATTATTAAAAAAGAAAAGTAGCATTTTCGAATAATAATAAGATCTAAGAGAAAGAGAGCAATAGAAAAGCGACACATGTGACAGGTTTGGTTTTCTTATACACACCAACCAATACGGGTGCGTCACACATATCCTGACTCCTTGTAAACTTGTCAGACCAACGACCAGCCAGGCTCAATTAATTTATTACACGTGTCGACAGAATAGAGGTAGACCGTGGAGAGCGTGTGGCCGTTTATTGCGTTGGGATTTGATTTGAGGTGATTTAAAAAGAGAAAACTAAAAAGTACGACTTTCAAAATTCCCCCTAACGGCAAAGGTCTTTGTCTTGACATTTGGCGCCATTATCTTGACTACAAATTTGCTTCCGTTTCAACCGGTTTGGTCTCATTTGCAAATCTACTCAATTTGACGTGTATCCCAGCCAATTCATAATTTGAAATATATCCGATATCAAATTAAAATAATTTTCCACAGGCCTTGCTAACTATTTCGATTACTTTTATATTTTTTTCATAATCTTTGTGGATTTAGATTCTACTCTATTATGGGCACGTCATATTCTATTCCATCCAATATTTTTAATAAAATATAATCAATTTTTTCTTAAACAAAGTTAGAAACATACTAGGTATGATTCTAATCATACGATGTAAAATTATATACGAAAAATTGATGTGGTTGAATGATTAAAGTTCCACTCTTATCTGAAATTTACTTGGTTAATAATCAAAATTAATGTTGGCGTCAAACCTTTCACTATTCTAGAAAATAAATAAGTAAAATAAGTTAATCAAATAAATCATAAATTAACTAATTAAAATTAATAAAATATAAAGCATTAATAAAATTTTGCATCCTGTTGTCTATCATCTCAAAGAATAAATTTGATCTTCAATCCTCGATTAACATAGATAAAAGGTTTTTATGAATTTCTTGATAAACTTGTTCTAAAAGCATGAAGTAGTTGAGTGGTTAAAGGTAATAGTAACTTTCAAGAAACACAGTATCATTTTTTGCTATCTTCATTTTTAACTTTCTCTTAGATGGTGATCTATTTCATAGATTTCTTGACACAAAATAATAGTAGTATTTGGGTGGCCAAGTGATTGAGAGATGAATTTTAAATCACATATATTTACGTACCAATAATTATGAGATTGCCTTTTTTCATTCTGGGGTGACAAAGGGACCGTACCATTCGACTCCTTTTTTTATGCTTCAAGCTTTGGTTCGAATTTTGGTTGTGTTATGGGATTTTCTTCTTAAATCTAGGTTAAATGGTTTTATATAATTCTTCGCATATAATAATAAAGGTTGTAGTTAGGTGATAGGGGTTGTTTTATAGGGCACTGGTTCGATGAGTGAAGGTAAATATAAAAAAGAAATTAATTATCGAGTGGATAACTTATTATGAAATAAAAAAAATAGAGAGAATAAAAGAAAGAGACATAGGAGAGACATAAGAGAGCAAGAGCGAATGTATGAATTTTATAGATCAATAGTAATATTTTGTAATGCTTCTTCAAAATTTATATTTATAAACATAAAATTAAGAAGTACATATATGATATAAAACTCTATTTTTAATGATTATACCAAATTTATATTGATTTTGATGGATATCCACTTATTAATAAAATATTAATAACAAATATAAATCTATAAATCTATATAAATATATATGTATAAAAGAACTAAAAAAATATCTACAATGAATTTGGATAAATAGTTGTCTGAATGTATTTGAATTTAGACAACTATCAGTCTAGGTTTATTATTGATGTAAATTTTTTATAATTTTTTAATATATATTTATAATATATATTAATTCCAAAATAATAATAAAATAACTTAATATTTTGTATAAAAAACAAAAAAAACATGTAAATTTACTAAAAATACAACTCGAATAAATCTAGACAAATGGGTATTCGGATTTAGATTATTTAAACAACCATTTGCCTAGATTTATTCTTAATGTGAAAATATATATTTAATATTAATTCATATATTTTTAAATTTATCTTTTTCACATAACATATTGAGATGTTGAAGTTTATACTAAGAACAATCTAAGAAAAACTTTGTTTCAATATGATAAACTTGATTGCCAAGATGAGTAGGGTTACATATTTAAGGAGATGATACACAACTAACACAAAAACTGCTTAACAGTTTTCCTCAACTAACACAACAGAAAGTAACTGTTATCCTAACATTCTTCTGGTTTCATCGTTTTTTTTCTTCTTTGTTTTTAAGCTTGCAGCGGCTGGAGTTGTTATCAGCGCCCAACGAGTTTGTTGACAGTACTCGAAGTGCTTGTAGAAAGGGCTCAAACTGTTTTGGCGAGATTGGTTTAGTAAGTACACCAGCAACTTGTTTTGATGACGGAACGTAGCTGACGTGTAACACTCCATCTAGCACTTTTTCTCTAACAAAATGATAGTCAATCTCAACATGTTTAACTTTTGCATGGTGAGTAGGGTTTGCAACAATCGGCACTGTAGTAGAGTTATCGTACCAGACCGCTGGTGGTTGTGTTATTGGTATGCCAACCTTTTCAAGCAACTGTTTTATCCACATAAGTTCAGAGACACAGTTGGCTAGGCTGCGGTATTCTGCCTCAGACAATGACCTGGATACAACGGCTTGTTTTTTGGAGCACCATGCTATGGGATTGGGGCCGAGATAAACAACATACCCCGTTGTAGATCGACGATCTTCAACAGATGAAACCCAATCAGCATCAGAGAACACGTAACAGTATGCTCTCCCTGTGAAAAATGCAACCCATGATCAAGTGTTCCACCGAGATATCGAAGTACTCTTTTAACAGCTTTCTAGTGTAACTCAGTTGGCTTGTTCATATACTGACTCAGCTTGTTAACGCAAAAAAATAAGTCTGGTCGTGTGACGCATGTATATTGTAGCATGCCAATGATGCTACGGTACAAGTGTGCATCCACAAAGGGCGAACTTTCATCCGAGGCTGTTAGTTTGGGGGTGACCACCATAGGTGTGGGAGTGGAAGCAGCTCCTTGCAGTCCCGTTTTCTTCAGTATATCAGAAATGTACTTTCTTTGGCTGAGAACCAGTCCACGAGGTGTATGGAGAACTTCGATGCCCAAGAAAAAATTTAGTCTACCTAGATCTTTTAGAGCAAATCTGTTGTTAAGCTGCACAACAACATCACTAATAGTACTGTTTGAGCTACCAGTGATGACTATGTCATCAACATAGGCCATTAGAGGCAGTATATTATCACTAGACCCTCGTATAAAGAGAGATGAATCAACTTTCGAGGTACTAAAGCTTAGCTCAGTAACCAAAAATTGTTTGAGAGTGTGGAACCACGCTCGTGGAGCTTTGCGCAGACCATAGAGCACCTTGTTGAGTTTGCAGACTAGTTTTTGCCCATTGTTGCCAGCCACTTCAAACCCAGGTGGTTGACTCATATAAATATCTTCTGTCAGAAAACCATTTAGAAAGGCATTATTCACATCGAGTTGCCTGAGACTCCAACCTTTCATGACTGCAAGAGAAAGAATAACATGAATGGTTGTCGCACGAACAACTGGACTGTAGGTTTCTTGAAAGTCAATACCTGCATGCTGTGAGAACCCTTTTGCTACTAACCTGGCTTTGTGCCTGTCAATAGTGCCATCAGCCTTCTTTTTTACCTTGAATAATCACTTACGTCCAATGGCTCTTCGACCATCAGGAAGAGAACACAAACTCCACGTGTTATTACGAAGAAGGGCCTGAAGTTCATTGTTCACTGCTACCTTCCACTCGTCGCTGCGCATCGCTTCATGAATGTCAGTAGGAGTGTCATCTGAACAACAGACAGTTTTGCTGAGGTAAGCCTTTGGTTTGAAAATGCCAGCTTTATTACAGGTTACCATAGCATGAGTGTTAGAGGGTAAGAGGGGTTGAGATGTTTGTGACTCTGATACGGTTAACCTAGTGGTATTTGTACTAGTAGAGTTACATGGAAGATGCATGGGTGACATGAGGCTTGTATGAGTGGAGTTAATTGGGACAAGAGATGGTAGTATATTGTGTGAATTTGTATTGTTTATGGTTCGATGAGTTGTTTGACTTGGTAATAGGATAGGCAATTTGGAGCTGATTTGATGAACTGGTGGACAGACTTTGGAGCGTTTGTTTTTGAAGGGAAATACTGACTCATGAAATGTGACGTGAGGTGTTACATAGATACGGCTGTTGATGTCTTGACACCTATAGCCTTTGTGTTGAGGGGAGTAGCCTAGAAATGTACACGGGGAGGATCTAAATTGAAGTTTGTGTCTGTTGTAAGGTCGAAGGTTTGGAAAGTAAAGGCACCCAAAAACTCGAAGTAAACTGTAATCAGGGACTTGATGAAACAGCTTTTCATGGGGGGATATGTTGTTTAATGGTAATGAGGGTAGTTTGTTGATCAAATAAATGGCACTACTGAAGGCATCATTCCAGTAGACTAGAGGCATTGAAGCTTGGGCAAGCATGGACAGTCCAACTTTAATGATTTGCCTGTGTTTGCGTTCGACCAGGCCATTCTGCTCCGAGTTGTAAGGGCATGTAACACGATGCATGATCCCGTGCTTATTCAGGTACCATCTTAAAGCCTGAAACTCCTCACCCCCATCTGTTTGCAACATAATTATCTTACAGCCAAGTAATCGTTCAGCAAGTTTATGAAAGACTGGAAACACATTGAATACTTCAGACTTATTCTTCAAAAAATATAACCAGGTATATCGAGTACAAGCATCAGTAAATGCTACATAATATCGAAAGCCATTTGACGATATTGGTGCTGGTCCCCAAACATCAGCAACTATCAGCTGAAGTGGCTTGTTGTACTTAGTCGATGAGCTAGAAACCGGCGGTTTATGCTCTTTTTCTAGATGACATCTGATTGCAATTGAAAGGAACACTATCTTTGTTGAACAGTATATTACACCTACGTAGAGCCGTTGTAAGTGTAGCTTTACATGGGTGACCCAATCTGGAATGCCATATACTCAAGAGTGTTGTAGTAGAAACAGCAAAACACTGAGGGAAATCATCAAACTGATTGTGTCGTGTGGAACCAGTGTAAGTCGAGTCTATCTGACCCATCATGGAGTGAACCGCGCGCGAGAGAACTTTTTACGGTTTGAAGGTCACGAACCTAGCACTGCTTAGGAAAGAATTCAAACATCACCTGATTGCCCTGAGTGAATTTGGACACGGACAGAAGATTTTTTTGTAATACCAGGTACAGTAAGAGAGACTTCATGAATAGTGGCCTTGAATGAGTTAGAAGTGGCAATTGACCAGTAGATATTACAGGGAGAACAGAACCATTACCTACATAGACTTTACCTGGCCCTTTGTAGGTCGTACTGTCAGTGATAATTGTGGCTGAGTTGGTGAGATGATGGGTGTAACACCCCAAACCCGGCCCAAACATTATGACCGAATTTAGTATGTTACAGAGGAAAATATTTTGTAAAATCCCTTTAAGTCGATTAAATTTTTGTCAAAACATTCATTTTCAATCTTCTTGTTAAAAACCGTTGAGGTGTATGAAGAAAACCATACTTAGTTCCGTTTTAAAAAAAATATGTATTAAGAAGGATTGTTATCAATTTTAGTTGTACCCGATGGCACCAAAAACATTTGCGTTTCAATTAAAAAAAACCCACTTGTGTATCATTTCAAAATCACCAAGCGATTTGAACAAGTTATCCAAACATGTAAAATAATAAAAATAATCTTAGGAGGCCTTATTACAATTTGAACAAAATAAACCAACCAAAATAAAAACAATTCAAAGTTCACTTAATCCCTATTTTCACAGCATAGCCACCTCGAGTCCATCCGGCTCCTCATCCGCGATCTACGAGTCACCTGAAAAATATTAAAGGAGAAGGTGAGTCACCAAGACTCAATGTGTAACCCTTCCCCCAGTTTAGTGCAACATCATACACAATTTATAACTAAATGTAACATGCACTAAGTTTTATATGCACCCAACCTAGCCATCCAAAACACCTTTCTCTACCCCGTGTGGTACCAAACCACTGGTGGTGCCAAACCATTGGTGACTCAAAGTCACAAATGTGATACCAAATCACTGAAGGTGCCAAACCTCTGGTGTCCGAGGACACAATACATCTGTAGGGCCAACCCACGTGTGATACCAAATCACTGGCGACGATCCCATAACATTAACCGTGGGGCCAACCCACTGTGGTGCTAAGCCACTGGGACAAGACGCTATGAGGTGCCAAACCTCCGGTGACTATAGTCACGAATGTGGTACCAAACCACTGGTGTCCGAAGATACGGATATCACTTCCCCCTCCACTCATTTAACCCACATCAATCCATTATATTTATCTAACAAAAATCATGCCAACCTGCTTGTTTAGCAACATACATAGGATTTATCATTAGCCATAATTTAATATACCACATATACCAAATATGTCATGCTTTCATAAGCTACGAATAGTAAACTCATATTGTCAAGGACTTACCTGAATCCTTGCTTATACCTTTATGGTATTAAATCCGAATCTACACAACCCGATTTAACATACACAAAATATTTAGCACATTAATTAGTTATAAAGTGTGTATGTACACACCTATTACCAACAATAGCCCTAAATCTCGAAGAGACAATCGGCCACACAAGATATCTTTGCTCCTATATTCGGCAAAACACAAGGTTAGTGACATGGCTATTCGGCCAACCTAAAATAATTCTAAAGGGTTAACACTTGAACCCGAAACCTTACCTACCCGTCCTTTGAATACTAGCCACCACATACCAAGTGTTTCTGCTTCCCTAGAATCGGCAACCATTAGTGGCCACAACAATAGCCTTTCGGCTTTTCAATCACTAAAAAAAATATAGACCATTAACAAATCCTTACCACCACTTACCAGCCAATCAATCAAAGATGACGACTCCACTAGATTGCTTCCAAAACCTCGAAGGCCCTACAATAAACTGATTCTAAATCTGGTGATTCACACTTGCAACCAAATGCCGAAATCGGCTCTCACCCTTGTAAAAGTCGACAGAGAACAGAATAAAATGCATTCGGCCTTGAACACATACCTTTCTCTAAAACTGATTGGAGAAAAAGTTAGAAGAGAGCACCTTTGCTTGAGATTCGGCCAACACTAATCAAAAAGGGAGAAAAGAATTCGGGTAAAGTTAGGGAGTAGATTCGGCTAATAGAGAAAAATAATGAGAAAAAAGGAGAGAGTGGTTTCGGTTTTGAGAAGAAAAGAAATAGATGGAAGATGGGAGTGTAGGGGATTTGGCCAAAGTCTAAGAAAAGAGAATGGTTTTCGGTTTTGAGAGAATGAGAAAGGAGAGAAAATCAAAGATGGAAGAGTTGGGAATTTCGGCTACTTGTAAATGGAGAAAAGAAAACAAAAAAAGATGGAGAGTATGCCTAAAGAGAATTCGGCACTCCCCCCTATCACCTAGCCTCCTTGCCGTCCACCCCTCTTCACAAGGAGTTCAAATTTCGGCCAACTCCTTGAATCACTCCTGGCCAATAGTTTAAAATAATTCAAAAGAATTTGAATTAATCACATGCCTACTTTTTCTCCTTGCCACCCTTTTAATAATATTCACATAAAATCCAATTAAAATCCTTATTATCTAAAAGAGTTTGATTTGAGCACTACTCCCTCCTCCCATGACGTCAAAATAAAGAGCAAAAAGGAAATTCCGCGACTCGAACCTAAGCCCCCCTTGCTCCCCTTGTGGCGTCAATTCCAGTCACTTAAGTGGCTTCCCTTTGCCATTTTGCCAAGGCCTTATTAGTGTCAATTAATCCCTTATTTAATCTTGTAACCCCTACTTACCAAGGCTCCCTACCTTAAAGCTTAAAATTAAAATTTTTCTACTATCCGAGCCTACTCAAGATCCATAATTAAGTCCTATTATTCCACAAATAACACCACAGTAATTTAATCACAAGCAAAACAATTTAATCACTAATAACTCCTATTTTAGGATGTTATAGTTCTACCCCCTTAAAATAATTTCGGCCCCGAAATTACCTGATCAGAAGAGGTGGCGGTATTACTGCCGCATCACATCCTCGGGTTCCCACGTAGCTTCCTCGGCACCATGGTTTCGCCATAGTACCTTCACCAAAGGTACTGACTTCCTACGCAGAACTTTGACATCTCGATCTAAGATCTGAACTGGTTCTTCCTCGAAAGATAAGTCCGAGTTTACCTCAATCTCTGCCACTGGCACAATGTGTGATGGATCTGACCGATATCGCCTAAGCATGGACACATGGAAGACGTCATGAATCTGACTCAACTCTGCCGGCAGCTTGAGCTGATAAGCTACCGGTCCCACTCGCTTCAACACTGCATATGGCCCGATGAACCTAGGGCTCAGCTTCCCTTTTCGCCCGAATTTCAATACCTTTTTCCAAGGTGATACCTTCAGAAAGACTTTATCTCCTACTGCATATTCTATTTCCTTACGCTTAAGATCAGCATAAGATTTCTGCCTATCTGACGCTTCCTTAAGACGAGCCCGAATTACCTTAACTTTATCTTCAGTTTCTGTCGCCAACTCATGACCAAAAACTTGTCGTTCACCCAACTCCGTCCAACATGTAGGAGTACGGCACTTTCGTCCATACAGTGCTTCATATGGTGCCATCTGAATACTCGCTTGATAACTATTGTTATAAGTGAATTCTGCCAACGGTAGATACTCCTCCCAACTACCACCAAATCCAAAACACACCTCTCGGCATATCCTCTAAAATCAGATGACCCTTTTCCATTGCGCCCGCCGATCGTGGATGGAATGTTGATTGAAATCCAATCGCGTGCCCAAAGCCTGATGCAACGCTTTCCAGAACCTCGACGTAAATCTGGGATCCCTATCTGAGATGATCGATACTGGCACTCCATGCAACCTCACTATTTCCGACACATACAGCTTAGCTAGCTTCAAGTGAGTAATCCACTCTCACCAGTATGAAGTGAGCTGATTTAGTCAGACGGTCCACAATCACCCAAACTGCGTCCTTCTTGCTGGGCGTGAGGGGCAGCCCACTGACAAAGTCCATAGTGATCCTCTCCTATTTCCACTGAGGGATCTTCACTGGTTGAAGTAACCCTGATGGCAACTGATGTTCAGCCTTCACCTGCTGACATGTCAGACACCTTCCTACGAAGTCCGTTATCTCCGCTTCACTACAGCCACGTAATCTTTTCAGTAAATCTCCATACATCTTGCTACCTCCAGGATGCATAGCGTATGGGCTGCTATGTGCATCTTAAAGAATTCTTTGCCTCAATTCCACGTCCTTCGGCATACAAGCTCGCCCTTGAAAACATAGTACACCATCACCAGACAAACTATATGTAACACCCTTTACCCGTATTCAACCCCGGAATAGGGTACGAGGCATTACCGGAATTACAAATTTATTTATCAGACATTTTATTTCATTTAGCATTTATATTTGAAACCAATCAAATTCAAACATATTGTCCCTTAAACATATTTATTTTTCTCGTCATGTCTTACATAAATTTATTACTCATCTCAACATACTTAATTATCTTGTATTAACATATTAAAGATAATCACATATTTACATATCATGAAAAATATCATTCAATTATCTCTTCTTCATAAACATAAATCAGTTAATTCATCATATCAACATTTCACGTACAATCAACTTATATTCCCTTATATTACATAATTAAGTTACACGAACTTACCTAGCTAAATTTTGTAGAAATATCAAAATTCGAGGGCACTTTGGAAATTTTCTATTTTCATTGATTTTTCAATTGATCTTAATCTAAATTAATAATTTCATTCAATTTTGCAATTTTAAATAATAAAATAATCCATTTCATGCAAATTGGTTATTTCCACATTTTTACAAAATTAATCACAAAGTTTTACTTTTATTCAATTTAGTCCCTGAGACTAAAACATTTCAAATTAGCCATACTACCTAAATATTCATACATATTTTCCTCCTCCTCCTCTCCATTCCACATCCTTAATGTATATAACATGCTATAAGTAACATTGTCAATAATTTCATTAATTACTCATAAGTATATTCAAAACTGTCCATTTGAGTTATAGTCACTAAATTATTTATTTCCAGAGCTACAGAACTCCAAATGAAGAACCGTAAATTTTTCCTGAAACTAGACTCACATATCTTCTTCCCATAAAATTTCCAGAATTTTTGGTTTATCCAATTAGTACAGTTTATTCATCAAAGTTACCCCTGTTCTGCTGTCTGGCAGTTCTGACCCTTCTTCACTAAAAATTAATTATCTCTTCATACAGAATTCATATGATGTTCTCGTTTATTTCTATTGAAAATAGACTCATTCAGGATTCTAAACATATAAACTTAAGTCTCTAATTATTTTTCTCCAATTTTTTATGATTTTACAAAGTCAGAACAGGGGATCCCGAAATCCCTCTGAACCAGTCTTACAAAAATATAAATATCTCAAATTACAGAATACCTTTGCTTTCCCTGTTTCTTTCATATGAAAATAGACTCAATAAGCTTTAATTTCATATCTCATTCAACTTCTAATTCCATTTCTACGATTTTTGGTGATTTTTCAAATTTACTCTACTGCTGCTGTCCAAAACAGTTTTGTTATAGCTTATTTTACAATTAAATCCTTTACCCAATTCTAACTTCAAATTCTTTCAATTAAACCACTAATTCATCTTTTTGTTCATCATATGCTATATTCAACAGCTTTAAAACTTCTAAAACTTCAACTTAAATTCATCAAAACTTTATTCTAAAACTTATAAAGCATCAAAATTAAAAGAAAAGGACTAAATTAGCTTACCTATTAAACATCCAAGCTTTAAATCATCAATTTCTCCTTTTTCTTTCTTTCTTTCTTTCTTTCCCCTGCTTTCGTCTTGTTCTCTGTTTCAATTCTCTCCTTTCTCTCCCTTTTTTTTTTCTTTCCATTTGTTTGTTTATATATAATAATATAATAATATAATAATATAATATAATAATATAATAATATAATATTAAACATAAAAAAATCTCAGATTTTCTTCACAATAACCGCCTCAACTAAATAAAATGGTTTAATTGCCATTTTGGTCCTTTATACTTTCTTTAATCTATAATGAAACTTTTACACCTTTTTCAATTTAGTCTTTTTTATTTAATTACATATCCAAACGTTAAAATTTCTCAACTAAACTTTAATAATAACTTAATGACACTCTGTAACACCCCTTACCCGTATTCGACACCGAAATAGGGTACGAGGCATTACCGGAATTACAAATTTATTTATCAAAAATTTTATATCATTTAACATTTATTTTTGAAACCAATCAAAAATCAAACATATTATCCCTTAAAACATATTTATTTTTCTTATTTCATGACTTACTTGAATTTATTTCTCGTCTCAACATATTTAATTACCTTTTATTTACATATTACAGATAATCACATATTGACATGTCATGATAAATATCATTCTCTTGCCGTTTATTCATAAACATATATTAGTTAATTCATTATATCAATATTTCACGTGCTATCAACTTATATTTCCTTATATCACATATTTAAAGTTACACGAACTTACAGCTAAATTTGCGTAAATACCAAGATTCAAGGGCATTTTGGTAATTTCCCATTTTCATCGATTTTTCAACCGATCTTAATCTAATTAATAATTTCATTCAATTTAGCAATTTTAAATAATAAAATAATCCATTCCATGTAAATTGGTCATCTCCAACATTTATACAAAACTAATCATAAACTTTTACTTTTATTCAATTTAGTCCCTGAGCCTAAAACATTACAAATTAGCCATGCTAGCTGAATATTCATACATATTTTTCCTCCTCCTCCTCTCCATTCCACATCCTTAATGTATATAGCATTCTATAAGTAACATTATCAATAATTTTCAACATTTACTCATGTGAATATTTAAGCTGTCCATGCGTGTCATAGTCACTAAATTATTTTTATCTGGAGCTACAGAACTCCAAATGAAGAACCGTTAATTTTTCTTGAAACTAGACTCATATATCTTTTTACTATAATTTTTCCAGAATTTTTGGTATGGCCAATCAATACCAGATTATTCTTAAAGTTTCCCCTGTTTTACTGTTTGACTGTTCTGACCTCTCTTCACTACGAATCAAATTACTCTTCATACAAAATTCATATGACCTTCTTGTTTATTTCATTTGAAAATAGACTCATTCAGGATTCTAAAAATATAAAGTTAAGCCCCTAATTATTTTTCTCCAATTTTTATGATTTTTCAAAGTCAGAACAGGGATCCTGAAATCACCCTGAACCAGTTTCACTAAAATTTAAATATCTCATAATACAGAACTTATTTGATTTCTCTATTTCTTTCATATGAAAGTAGACTCAATAAGCTTCAATTTCATATCTTACTCAGCTTCTAATTCCACTTCTACGATTTTTGGTGATTTTTCAAAGTTACTCTACTGCTGCTGTCCAAAACAGTTTTGTTATAGCTTATTTTACAATTAAATCCTTTACCCAATTCTAACTTCAAATTCTTTCAATTAAACCACTAATTCATCATTTTATTCATCATATGCTATATTCAACAGCTTTAAAACTTCAAAAACTTCAACTTAAATTCATCAAAACTTTGTTCTAAAACTTATAAAACATCAAAATTAAAAGAGAAGGACTAAATTAACTTACCAATTAAACTTCCAAGCTTCAAACCATCAATTTCTCCTTTTTCTTTCTTTCCCTTTTTCTTTCCCTGCTTTCGTCTTGTTCTCTGTTTCATTTTCTGGTATTCTTCTTTTACTTCTTTTGGTTTATATATATATAATAATATAATAATATAATATAATATAATATAATATAATAATATACTTTTAAAAAATCTGAGATTTTCTTACGTTAACCGCCTCAACTATGCAAAATGGTAAAATTACCATTTTGATCCTTCATAATTTCTTTTAATCTATAATTTAACTTTTACTTTCATTTCAGTTTAGTCCTTTTCATTTAATTTCCTACCCAAACGTTAAAATTTTCTAACGAAAGTTTAATAATAACTTAATGACACTCCATAAATATTTTTAGAAATATTTATGGCTCACTTTATGAATTCGAGGTCTCAATACCTCGTTTTTGGCCCAATTTTTTTCTAATTAATTCTTTCATTCACAAAATTCACTAATTTTAAAATATTTCTAAAATCACACTTAACTTATAACTATCGATTAACAAAATTTTCTAACTTTTCGTCGATTTAGTGATCTCGAATCACTGTTCGACACTATTAAAATTGGGTACATTACAATTCTTCCCCTAAAAAATTTCGTCCTCGAAATTTCCTTATTATTTTGATCATGAACTTCGTTATTTCTATAATTTTATAGCTCCTTTGTGCACATATTTATCTGATTTATCATTTATATCCATTCCATATCCTTTCAGTTTTGCAATTCATTTTTAATTCAATATTATAACATACCTTATAAATAAAATTACTTACCTTTTATAAGAGGCCCAATAGATTCAATAGAATACTTAAGATATATGAAACAAATATAGAAGTGTATTATTATTTACTATTAATCAGATAGCACTTGATGAGAACCAAAGTGTTATTATCAGAGAATGCGCTAAAGTTCCTTAATGGTATACCACTAATATCTTAGTAGATTTAATCTCATTTACTTGGGAAAATTACATTATACACGCATGTCACTTTTACAATTTTAACATAATGCTTTTACATATCATTTTTTTTTTCAATTTCAATTTCACTTCAATTTATTCACAACTAAATTTAATTTCACTTTCTCATTAATATACAATTCAATACTAATATTTATCCATCACTTAATTCAATTTCCATTTAATTCAATAATAACACTTACCTCATACTTCACTTGTTGTATGCATAATTTAAATTTAACATTTAATATTAAATAATAGACATCAAACATGTAACAATATAAGTCATGTGTGTTAATTTATACTTTAATTTCATACCTCAACAATAGTCTTTCATCAAATAGCATCATATATCATCTATATTATCTAATCAACTTATGAACCTTTGGCTCAAGTTTTCAATTTTATATATCAATTTTAATTCACAATTCCACTTTTTCGTACTGTCAATAATTCAATCGGTCAAATTCATTCAATTTTCTTATTTCATTTATTCAATGATTCCATTATTAATAAATCGATATTTTAGCAAATTTATGAACCTTAAGTTCATACTTCAATTCTCACATTTCAATTCGATTCACAATTCAACTCATAATTTCTTACTCATATTTTCAATAGTTCAATCGATCAATTTTATTTAGTTTTCTCATTTTAGTTATTCACCCTATTAACAATCCGGACTTTGACGGATACACGGATTCCAACCCAAACACACCAGTACGGCACAATGTGCCTTAATCGGTAATAAAGATATCGACACACAAAGTGTCGAATCGAGAATGATAATAATATCGATATTCAACACACAAAGTGTTGAACTCGTAACGGTAATAAGATATAATGATACGACACACAAAGTGTCGAATCGGTAATAGTAACAAGATGATGATGAGTCGCACGTAAGTGCTCGATCAAGAAGCGGCAAAATCCCGTACTCTTCCATGTCCTATAGCATGCCAATTATATCCGACTAGTCCGACAAGTTAATAGGAGATCAATTCTCATTTTAATTTCACTTAATATTCATATCTACCCCTATTAACAAGACTCGGACTTTGGCGGATACGCGGATCCAACCAAACACACCAGATTGGCACCAAAGTGCCTCATCGACTCAAGGTCGAAGAATCCTCGAACACTTCCAATCCTATGGCATGCCATTTATATCCAATCTAGCCCGATAAGTTAATAGGGTATTCAAATCATCATTTCATTTTTTTTCTATTTCAAATTCACTTTTCCATTTCCTAATCAAGTATATAATTCAATGATTCACTTTGTTCTCATTTCACTTTCTTAGCCCAAAGTAGACTTTATAGAACACACCGGATATACGGAAGCAGATCTGAGGTGCATTATGATGCACAAGTGAACAGAGAGCACCAATGTGCTAATAATCGAGAGCACCAACGTGCTAATAATCGAGAGCACCGACGTGCTAATATCGGAGAGCACCAATGTGCTAATATCGGAGAGCACCAATGTGCTAATATCGAGAGAGCACGACGACGTGCTAATATCGGAGAGCACCAATGTGCTAATATCGAGAGCACCAATGTGCTAATATCGAGAGCACCGACGTGCTAATATCGGAGAGCACCAATGTGCTAATATCGAGAGAGCACTAACGTGCTAATGTTCCTTAATATCCCAAAGAGTTCTAAATTTCGTCTACTTGGGCATTAAATTTGAATCTCATATATTTAAATAATTCACATAAATATTTCAAAAGGATAAATAACAATAATTTAAAATTCTTGTAGTACTTACAACAAAAAGGTTGAAATGATATATGTTATTCTTCCTTCACTCCTTAACCTTCTCTTTTCCTTTTCCTTCAATTCGGTCCTCTCCTTTCTTTCTCAAATTGATTTCATATAAACATATAACATTTACATGTAAAAAGTAATCAAATAAACTTTCTATATTATTTAACAAAATAAGCATGTATAATATATTTTTATTCAATTCGTATTTTTAATTTATTGTCTAATCAAATTTAAAATCACTAATTACTTTTCAATCAATATACATTTCAATTACTCACATATTTTCTTTATTTAATTTAATTTGCCTTCAAATATTCAAATAATTCATAATTCGATTCACGTAATTTAAATAACTTTCTAATTTCAGTTCATTCTACTTTCACTTCTTATTTCAACTAGTTTCACAAGATTGCGGTAATTCTTCATAGTTTAATGCAATACACATAACAATATTCAATAACTTCATGATTCAATTCAAGACACAAAATAATATTCAATATTCCATAATTCATTTCGAAGATCGCCTCAACTTCAAGACTCAATCTTAAATTTATCATTTTACTAAATACTTACCTTAAAATACTTACCACACATAATTAATAAATTACACATAATAATGATAAAGTTTAAATTATAATGATACAAATATCATCAAAGTCGGAACATATCACATTATCTCAAGTTATATATTAATAATAGCATATATTTCTAGACTTCACATATACTACATTTGGTCCGAGAACCGACTAAACCTAAGCTCGATACCACTAAATGTAACACCCCTTACCCGTATTCGACACGAAATAGGTACGAGGCATTACCGGAATTACAAATTTATTTATCAAAAATTTTATATCATTTAACATTTATTTTTGAAACCAATCAAAAATCAAACATATTATCCCTTAAAACATATTTATTTTTCTTATTTCATGACTTACTTGAATTTATTTCTCGTCTCAACATATTTAATTACCTTTTATTTACATATTACGATAATCACATATTGACATGTCATGATAAATATCATTCTCTTGCCGTTTATTCATAAACATATATTAGTTAATTCATTATATCAATATTTCACGTGCTATCAACTTATATTTCCTTATATCACATATTTAAAGTTACACGAACTTACTCAGCTAAATTTGCGAAATACCAAGATTCAAGGGCATTTTGGTAATTTCCCATTTTCATCGATTTTTCAACCGATCTTAATCTAATTAATAATTTCATTCAATTTAGCAATTTTAAATAATAAAATAATCCATTCCATGTAAATTGGTCATCTCCAACATTTATACAAAACTAATCATAAACTTTTACTTTTATTCAATTTAGTCCCTGAGCCTAAAACATTACAAATTAGCCATGCTAGCTGAATATTCATACATATTTTTCCTCCTCCTCCTCTCCATTCCACATCCTTAATGTATATAGCATTCTATAAGTAACATTATCAATAATTTTCAACATTTACTCATGTGAATATTTAAGTTGTCCATGCGTGTCATAGTCACTAAATTATTTTTATCTGGAGCTACAGAACTCCAAATGAAGAACCGTTAATTTTTCTTGAAACTAGACTCATATATCTTTTTTACTATAATTTTTCCAGAATTTTTGGTATGGCCAATCAATACCAGATTATTCTTAAAGTTTCCCCTGTTTTACTGTTTGACTGTTCTGACCTCTCTTCACTACGAATCAAATTACTCTTCATACAAAATTCATATGACCTTCTTGTTTATTTCATTTGAAAATAGACTCATTCAGGATTCTAAAAATATAAAGTTAAGCCCCTAATTATTTTTCTCCAATTTTTATGATTTTTCAAAGTCAGAACAGGGGATCCTGAAATCACCCTGAACCAGTTTCACTAAAATTTAAATATCTCATAATACAGAACTTATTTGATTTCTCTATTTCTTTCATATGAAAGTAGACTCAATAAGCTTCAATTTCATATCTTACTCAGCTTCTAATTCCACTTCTACGATTTTTGGTGATTTTTCAAAGTTACTCTACTGCTGCTGTCCAAAACAGTTTTGTTATAGCTTATTTTACAATTAAATCCTTTACCCAATTCTAACTTCAAATTCTTTCAATTAAACCACTAATTCATCATTTTATTCATCATATGCTATATTCAACAGCTTTAAAACTTCAAAAACTTCAACTTAAATTCATCAAAACTTTGTTCTAAAACTTATAAAACATCAAAATTAAAAGAGAAGGACTAAATTAACTTACCAATTAAACTTCCAAGCTTCAAACCATCAATTTCTCCTTTTTCTTTCTTTCCCTTTTTCTTCCCCTGCTTTCGTCTTGTTCTCTGTTTCATTTTCTGGTATTCTTCTTTTACTTCTTTTGGTTTATATATATATAATAATATAATAATATAATATAATATAATATAATATAATAATATACTTTTAAAAAAATCTGAGATTTTCTTACGTTAACCGCCTCAACTATGCAAAATGGTAAAATTACCATTTTGATCCTTCATAATTTCTTTTAATCTATAATTTAACTTTTACTTTCATTTCAGTTTAGTCCTTTTCATTTAATTTCCTACCCAAACGTTAAAATTTTCTAACGAAAGTTTAATAATAACTTAATGACACTCCATAAATATTTTTAGAAATATTTATGGCTCACTTTATGAATTCGAGGTCTCAATACTCGTTTTTGGCCCAATTTTTTTTCTAATTAATTTTTTTGAGTTCACAAAATTCACTAATTTTAAAATATTTCTAAAATCACACTTAACTTATAACTATCGATTAACAAAATTTTCTAACTTTTCGTCAGATTTAGTGATCTCGAATCACTGTTCCGACACTATTAAAATTGGGCTGTTACACACTCCATAAATATTTTTAGAAATATTATGACTCACTGTATGAATTCGAGGTTTCAATACCTCGTTTTTGGCCCAAATCTTTTTTTTTTAATTAATTCTTTTAGTTCACAAAATTCACTAATTTTATAATATTTCTAAAATCACACTTAACTTATAATTATCGATTAACAAAGTTTTCTAACTTTTTCGTCAGATTTAGTAATCTCGAATCACTATTCCGACACTATTGAAATTGGGCTGTTACACTATACCCTTCCAAACCACCATCTTGAACTTGCAACCTCCGCGCATTCAAACTGTCATCTACTAATTGTTTTTCCTTAATCTCCTCGACCCAAGTCGGCTTAACTTGCAGTTCTGCCAAAAGACTTCCATCGTCGTATAGACTGAGATGAGCGAACATTGCTCTTAAGTCCGTTACGACCTTCCGACTCAAAGCATCAGCCACCACGTTAGCTTTGCCCGGATGGTACTCAATTGAACAGTCGTAATCCTTCAATAGTTCAATCCATCGGCGCTGCCTCAAATTCAAATCCTTCTGAGTCAAGAGATACCTCAAACTTTTGTGATCCGTGTAGACTATCGACTTCTCCCCATACAAGTAATGCCTCCATATTTTCAAAGCGAAGACTACTGCCGCTAACTCCAAGTCGTGAGTCGGATAGTTCACCTCATGTGGTCTTAGCTGACGGGATGCATAGACCACTACTTTCCCTTCTTGCATCAACACACATCCCAAACCTGTATGGGACGTATCACAATAAACCGTGAATAACTTCCCTGCCTCAGACTGTACCAGAATTGGAGCTTCCGTCGGAATCTTCCTTAGCTTGTCAAAACTTTCTTGTTGCTTCTCCGACAATACAAATGGGACTCCTTTTCTTAACAACTTAGTCAACGATGCTGCAATTAAAGAGAATCCTTCCACAAATCTTTGATAGTACCCTGCCAGACCCAGAAAACTTCGAATTTCTGCCACCGTCCTAGGTGGTTTCCAATCCAACACCGCTTCAACCTTCCGAGGGTCCACTCTAATCCCTTCAGCGGATACTACGTGACCTAAGAAAGCCACCTCCCTAAGCCAAAATTCGCACTTACTGAATTTGGCATATAACTGCTTCTCCCTCAGTACTTGTAGAACTATACGCAAATGCATATCATGCTCCTCCTCCGTTTTTGAATAAACCAATATGTCATCTATAAACACCACGACAAATTGATCCAAGTACTGCTGAAACACCTTATTCATTAAGTCCATGAATGCCGCTGGTGCGTTTGTCAACCCAAATGGCATCACTAGAAACTCATAATGCCCATACCGAGTACGGAATGCCGTCTTATGCACATCAACCTCCTTCACTTTAAGTTGATGATAACCCGACCTAAGATCTATTTTCGAGAAAATCGATGCATCCTTCAGTTAGTCAAACAAGTCATCAATCCGGGGCAACGGATACTTGTTTTTGATCGTTAACTTGTTTAACTGACGGTAGTCGATACACATCCGCATTGACCCGTCTTTCTTCTTAACAAACAGCACAGGTGCTCCCCACGGAGATATACTTGGTCGGATAAACCCTCGGTCCAAGAGCACCTGAATTTGAGCCTTCAGCTCCACCAATTCCTTTGGTGCCATTTGGTACGGTGCTATAGACACTGGCGCCGTTCCGGGTAACAAGTCTATACCGAATTTGACTTTCCGATCTGGGGGCAGACCCAGAAGTTCTTCTGGGAATACATCAGCGAATTCTCCTACTGTTCGGACCTTCTCAACTGCTGATTTTTTAGCCTCCAAGACACATATATGAACCACATATGCTTCACAGCCCTTCCTAACCATCTTCTCCGTCTTCAATGCAGACACCATGTTGGATAGGTAATCTCTTCTATTACCTATCATGACCACTTCATCACCCCCAGCCATCTTTAGAACCATGCGCTTAGCAGCGCAATCCAACCTTGCCTGATACTTAACCAACCAGTCCATTCCAAGAATCAGATCGAACTCCCCAAACGGCAGTTCCATCAGATCAGCCACAAACACTACCCCTTGGAGTTCTAGGGGTACATCTCTATATAGCTTGTTTACAACTACAGAGTGTCCTAGAGGGCTAATTACTGTCATCTCCCTAGAAGCAGTCTCAAAGTCTAAGTTCATAGTCCCTACTACGCTACTAGCAACGTATGAATGCGTCGAACCCACATCAATTAATGCAACATAAGGAAGACTAACAATTAGGAACGTACCGGTTATGACGTCCGGTGCGTCACCCGTCTCTCGACGCCTCGCTGCGTAGATTAAACCAGGCTGCCTTGCTTCCGTGTTGCCTGCACCTCTGCCCGAAATTCCGCGACCTCGGCTAGAACCATTGCCTCCTCTACCATTACCACGACCCCTCTGTGGTGGTCCTACATTTCTAACCTGAGCACGGTTCTGACCTTCTAGCTGATTCTTAGCTAACTTCCGAGGACAATCCCTGACACAGTGATCCAACGATCCATATTCAAAGCATCCTCTTTCACCGGTCCAACAACCTCCCCAATGTGATTTTCCACAGTGATTACACTGAGTCGGTCTCTAATTAGTAGCCATGGGCCTCCCTGCCTGATTCAACCCACTCTGCCTAGCCCTTTTCTGTGCATTACTACCCGATCCAGACGACCCAAAGCCTCTTTTTTGCTTATTCCTATCATAGTTCTGTCTCGCGGACTCCTTGACCCCTTCGGCTACCTTAGCCTTTTCCACCAGAACAGCAAACTCACGCTCCTGCTGTGGAGCAACCAGCAACCTTAACTCATCTCTAAGTCCATCTTCAAAGCGGACACAACGATCATGCTCTGTTGACACAATTCCCCGAGCATAGCGGCTCAGCTTCAAGAATTCCGCTTCATACTATGACACAGTCTTATTTCCTTGTACCAACCCCAGAAAAGCCTTCCTCTGCGCATCAGTGTAGCTAGTGCCCACATACTTTTTCTGATAAGCAGTTTTGAAATAATCCCAAGTAAGATCATCTGCCGTAGCATCATCCCGAACTGTGAGCCACCACTGATATGACTCGTCCTTTAGAAGCGACACCGCTCCTTTCAGCTTCTCCTCATTCGTCAGATCGAGGTCATCCATGATCCTCTCAGTCGATTCTAACCAATATTCCGCCGCACTGGGTGCCACTCCCGATACACCCCGGAATACCTCGGCTCCGTTGGATCGAGTCGCCGGTCTGATTTACGAGCTCCCATGCCTCCACTTGCCCCAGCCACTATCTCAAGGATTCGTAACACAGCTTGCGATACCGCCTCACCTCCCGTCTGATCCTGCTTCTCAGCTCCAAAAGTTGGAGGTGGTGGTAGCGGTGGTACCTCATTTTCCGACCCCTGACCCGACCTAACGGGTTCTGACACGGTCATCCTACCCCTACCGCGTCCACGACGGCCACGTCCTCTAGAGCTCATTCTAACTATTGCACTTTAATCTGATTAAGAAATTTTTATGAATTAGTACTTGTTTCACTTGGTTATCCGCGAAGAAATTTTATGAATAGAGTTTAATAGAGATTCTTTCGATCAATCAAAGTTTTAAGTCCTCTATCCTAGTTCACACAGAAAAGCACATCCATTCCCTAATACCTTTCATACACACTCACTCTTCGGGCATTTCTGTCTGTTTCTATCCTAGGGGTATTTTTGTCATTTTCCTACAGGGGTCTTTTCGTAATAAACCAGAAAAATTTTAAAACTTTAATAATTCAGGACATTTTGGAATTTCACAAAACTGGAGGGTATTTTCGAAAATTTCTCAAATTAAAGATACGGCAAAATTTTAGAAAACAGGGGTATTTTGGTAATTTTGTCAATCAGGGGTAATTTTGTAAATTTTCAAAGTCAGGATATTATCTTGTAATACAAGATTTTTGGGTACTTTTGCAAAGTAAGACAATTTTATTGAAATCGGGGTAATATGATAATTTTAGAAACCAAGGGCATTTTCATAATTTTTTTCCACTAGGGCATTTTGGTAATTTTGGTAAGTCAAAAATATTTTGAAAATTTTCCAAAAATAAATTTTTGCTACTATTTAAAGAAGTAATAATTTTAAAAAAAAATTAGGGTTTTCATAAAACATGGCTAATCCCTTTCGGGTTTTATTTATTGAATTTGCTTTATGACCGAGAGTCCTCTTGGTTAGGGTGAGAACAGAAGCTACGCACTGGTAGGAATCCCACAAGAGGAGGTGAGTCACGAGGACCGCTTAAGTACCAAGCTCTTCCGGATCCAATACTAGACATGCGTACCAGGGTTACCACACCTAACTCGGCGACTTGGTCGTAGGTTTGTTTAATTAGGCTTTTAAAGGTCTTATGTATTTTGTTGGGGTAAACTAATCCTAAAGTTCAAATGCCTATCATACTATCTACGTTCCATCCTACCCTTCTATAGAAAATAATTCATACGTAAGTCGAGGTACTTACCAGGCGGATTGGTCTTAGGAGACTCATTTGCCATCTTTGTCTAAAACCAAAACCATTTTCACAAAGGCCTACCAAAACATTTTGGGCCTTGGGCCCCTACAGCCGAGCTTTGAACTGGGCTCTGATACCAATTTTGTAACACCCCAAACTTGGCCCAAACATTATGACCGAATTTGGTATGTTACAGAGGAAAATATTTTGTAAAATCCCTTTAAGTCGATTAAATTTTTGTCAAAACATTCATTTTCAATCTTCTTGTTAAAAACCGTTGAGGTGTATGAAGAAAACCATACTTACTTCCGTTTTAAAAAAAATATGTATTAAGAAGGATTGTTATCAATTTTAGTTGTACCCGATGGCACCAAAAACATTTGCGTTTCAATTAAAAAAAAACCCACTTGTGTATCATTTCAAAATCACCAAATGATTTGAACAAGTTATCCAAACATGTAAAATAATAAGAATAATCTTAGGAGGCCTTATTACAATTTGAACAAAATAAACCAACCAAAATAAAAACAATTCAAAGTTCACTTAATCCCTATTTTCACAGCATAGCCACCTCGAGTCCATCCGGCTCCTCATCCGCGATCTACGAGTCACCTGAAAAATATTAAAGGAGAAAGTGAGTCACCAAGACTCAATGTGTAACCCTTCCCCCGGTTTAGTGCAACATCATACACAATTTATAACTAAATGTAACATGCACTAAGTTTTATATGCACCCAACCTAGCCATCCAAAACACCTTTCTCTACCCCGTGTGGTACCAAACCACTGGTGGTGCCAAACCACTGGTGACTCAAAGTCACAAATGTGATACCAAATCACTGGAGGTGCCAAACCTCTGGTGTCCGAGGACACAATACATCTGTGGGGCCAACCCACGTGTGATACCAAATCACTGGCGACGATCCCATAATATTAACCGTGGGGCCAACCCACTGTGGTGTTAAGCCACTGGGACAAGACGCTATGAGGTGCCAAACCTCTGGTGACCATAGTCACGAATGTGGTACCAAACCACTGGTGTCCGAAGACACGGATATCACTTCCCCCTCCACTCATTTAACCCACATCAATCCATTATATGTATCTAACAAAAATCATGCCAACCTGCTTGTTTAGCAACATACATAGGATTTATCATTAGCCATAATTTAATATACCACATATACCAAATATGTCATGCTTTCATAAGCTGCGAATAGTAAACTCATATTGTCAAGGACTTACCTGAATCCTTGCTTATACCTTTATGGTATTAAATCCGAATCTACACAACTCGATTTAACATACACAAAATACTTAGCACATTAATTAGTTATAAAGTGTGTATGTATACACCTGTTACCAACAATAGCCCTAAATCCCGAAGAGACAATCGACCACACAAGATATCCTTGCTCCTATATTCGGCCAAACACAAGGTTAGTGACATGGCTATTCGGCCAACCCAAAATAATTCTAAAGGGTTAACACTTGAATCCGAAACCTTACCTACCCATCCTTTGAATACTAGCCACCACACACCAAGTGTTTCTGCTTCCCTAGAATCGGCAACCATTAGTGGCCAAAACAATAGCCTTTCGGCTTTTCAATCACTAAAAAAAATATAGAGCATTAACAAATCCTTACCACCACTTACCAGCCAATTAATCAAAGATGACGACTCCACTAGATTGCTTCCAAAACCTCGAAGGCCCTACAACAAACCGATTTCAAATCTAGTGATTCACACTTGCAACCAAATGCCGAAATCAGCTCTCACCCTTGTAAAAGTCGACAGAGAATAGAATAAAAGGCATTCGGCCTTGAACACATACCTTTCTCTAAAACCGTTTGGAGAAAAAGTTAGAAGAGAGCACCTTTGCTTGAGATTCGGCCAACACTAATCAAAAAGGGAGAAAAGAATTCGGCTAGAGTTAGGGAGTAGATTCGGCTAATAGGGAAAAATAATGAGAAAAAGGGAGAGAGTGGTTTCGGTTTTGAGAAGAAAAGAAATAGATGGAAGATGGGAGTGTAGGGGATTTGGCCAAAGTCTAAGAAAAGAGAATGGTTTTCGGTTTTGAGAGAATGAGAAAGGAGAGAAAATCAAAGATGAAAGAGTTGGGAATTTCGGCTACTTGTAAATGGAGAAAAGAAAACAAAAAAAGATGGAGAGTATGCCTAAAGAGAATTCGGCACTCCCCCCTATCACCTAGCCTCCTTGCCGTCCACTCCTCTTCACAAGGAGTTCAAATTTCGGCTAACTCCTTGAATCACTCCTGGCCAATAGTTTAAAATAATTCAGAAGAATTTGAATTAATCACATGCCTACTTTTTCTCCTTGCCACCCTTTTAATAATATTCACATAAAATCCAATTAAAATCCTTATTATCTAAAAGAGTTTGATTTGAGCACTACTCCCTCCTCTCATGCCGTCAAAATAAAGAGCAAAAAGGAAATTCCGCGACTCGAACCTAGGCCCCCTTGCTCCCCTTGTGGTGTCAATTCCAGTCACTTAAGTGGCTTCCCTTTGCCACTTTGCCAAGGCCTTATTAGTGTCAATTAATCCCTTATTTAATCTTGTAACCCCTACTTACCAAGGCTCCCTACCTTAAAGCTTAAAATTAAAATTTTTCTACTATCCGAGCCTACTCAAGATCCATAATTAAGTCCTATTATTCCACAAATAACACCACAGCAATTTAATCACAAGCAAAACAATTTAATCACTAATAACCCCTATTTTAGGATGTTACAATGGGTGGCTCCCGAATCAGGATACCACGCACTATCGCCTACTGTGTCAGGTGTTACTATATAAGTTTGAGAGGCTGGAGTCGAGACAGATGTTTGTGCATGATGAGGAGGAGCAGCAAAGGGATTGACCCAACCAGCAGGAACTTGTGAAGCTGGAAACGACCAACATGATTGTGCACTCGGGGGCTGAGAAGTCATAGACACTGCTGGCCAGAACTGAGGATAGAAGGGACTGCCAAACATGCTAACATTTGCCTGTGATGTAGAGGGAGGGGGCCTGTACTCAGTGCTTTTATAGGTTGCATCGAAACGATAATAACAACGGTCAACTAGGTGGCCAGACTTCCCACATAACTGACATTGCACACGAGATCCCGAAAAGCGACCACGGCCACGACCTCGAGTAGAAGATGGAGGTCTATACGGCGGTGTGACATTTTCATTATGAGTAGACATTGATGGCTGAGTGGACACCGTGTTTACTGAGCTAGGGACGTTCAATGTAACAAGATGTTGACGTGCCTCTGCGTCAAGTAGCATTGTTGTGACTCCTTGAACAGTGTACGGCACCTGACTGGCAGTGATGATTGAAATAACGGACTCGTACTCAGGCGAGAGCCCATTGAGAATGGCAGTAACATGCTCACGCTCACTAATAATTTCCCCACAGCTAGCAAGACTATCACAAAACCCTTTTATTTTTAGCAAAAACTCTCTCATGGACAAATCAGCTTTGCGTAGAGAGTGCAAGGATCGTCTATAGAACATTAACCGGGAGGTGGTTTTGTTGCCATATAAGTTGACCAAGGCATTCCATATCTGTGCACTTGTGTCGAAGCCAATTAAATGAGGAAGAACAGTAGAGCTTACCGAGGAGAGCAGCCAAGAAGCAAGAGCGCTATCTTGTTGTTCAAAACGGATGAACGCAGGATTTTCTTGAAGTTTGCCAGTGTCATCAAGAATATGTTGCGGCGGTGGAGTTGTTTGAGCATCAAGAAACACCTGAAGCTTGTACATTTTGACCGCCAGAAGAACTTGTTGACGCCACAGTAAGTAATTTTCATCATCAAGAGGACACTAATTTTCTTGGTAGCAAGAAACCGACTGTCGATAGCACCATCACCTAGTGCTGAGTTCATTGCAGGCGAAGGGGATCTATCCATGAGCAACAGAAAGCAACATAACGGCAACTTAGGAATAAGCAACGGATTAAACAGGAAACTTCAAAACAAAAGAAACATTTGATACCATGTTGAAGTTTATACTAAGAACAATCTAAGAAAAACTTTGTTTCAATATGATAAACTTGATTGCCAAGATGAGTAGGGTTACATATTTAAGGAGATGATACACAACTAACACAAAAATTGCTTAACAGTTTTCCTCAACTAACACAACAGAAAGTAACTGTTATCCTAACATGAGAGATTATCAAATGTATCGGTATAAGATAATTGTGTTGGTGCGAAGATAATAACCGAATAAAAATTTAAGTACGAATTGGATAAAAAAAATCTACAGCAACAAAGTCAGATTCATGTCAGCTCGTTCCAAAACCAGCGGCACCCTATTTTCAGTGGAAATGTCCGCCCACAGGTAAGGGTCAATTTAAGTTGTATATAAAGATAGTCGGCATGGGCCTTTTAATAGTCAACTTTGTATTATGTTTTACTCCAATAATATTGAAATGCGTGAAGTACGTATGAATTCATGATACTCCTTTATTAAAAAAAAAGAAAAAGATTTCTGGTTATGATTCCAGAATTTATCGTCCGTTGCTTTGTGTAGCTGTCCACAATACAACTCCCCCCACTGCCAAAAGGCACCGATTATATGAAGTTATACGTTGATGGTAAATAATTGTAATATGATTTATTAATTGATTTTGATAATGAAACAAAAAAATGGATTAATTAAATATTATTTGTAATTATTATAAATAAATATTAATAATTTTCAGGTTTAAGATTTTGAATTTTAAGTTTTAACATTTATTTATAATGAATCATTATTTAATTATGTTCAAATAAAATGATTAATATTTATTTATTATTTATCCATTATTTTTATTATTTAATGATGGAATGTAGTGTTACGATTCACTAATGATATTTAAAACTTATCAATTTAAAATTTTAATATGTCTGTATTTCAAATTTTATTAGTCTAAGTATCGAAAAATATCAAGAAAAAGAAAATAGTAATGATTTGAAGAGTTGAAGTGTCCCTAGTCCCTACAATCATGAGTTTTATTTTTGAAAAAGGGAAAAAATAGCAACATCAATGTCAATTTAAGGTGTTTCTTGATTGTGCTGGTAGCTCTTTACTTTGCATGCTGTTAAACCCCTACACTTGGATGAAAAGGAATATTACATTTTGGCTTTTTCCCAACTCAATCAGCTCCATTAATAAATCCTATCGGCATTACTTCCCCTTATTACTTCAAACTCTGCGACATCTATGAATCAGTTTAACATCGTGGTAACGATAAAAACCGATGAGATATGTTTAGTGCCGATGTCGGTGGCCGTGAAATAATTCATAAATAGCAGGAAACAGGCAGGCAAAACTCAAAAGCTTTGTCATGTCCAAACCAACTAATCACTCCAACATTTACCTAACAAGTTTGGACCACAACTATTAGATTCTTTTAGTCACACATTCTGGTTGATGATGATGGGTTTTGAGATAAATTGAGCAAGGATATTATTTGATTCAAATTAGTAGAAATTTAGCCAAAAGAAATTTGTCTTTAACTAATTAACTTCCATGGCCATCAAAAGGGTAAAAGGTAAACAGTGTGCCGCGTGCAGCATCTGTACGTACGTTACAAATGAACCATCAACATTCATTTTAACACCCCCCCCCCCCCAAATCAAAGGCCTTTTCATAGCAACCTTTTTGTTGTGATAAAGAACACGAAACGAAAAAAAGATGTATGGACCCACGAGACCCTGGTTTACATATCTGACAAAACCACACAAATTTCCTTTGCCCCAGTACTCTTGATTATTGCATTACATTACACTTACCATGACTTATGTAATTTTGGTATGATTATAATCTTCGGTATAATTTTCAATTTTACTTTGATAATATATCCATTTTAATAAACTTCGATTCAAATTCATGAAAAAATACAGTTTCGTACATAATAAAATAAATAATGTATTTGTGGTTAAGTCACAGGTTGATTCATATCTTTTTATTGAAAAGGTTATGAAAGCAAATAAAATGTAAATAAAGTGAGTAATGAAACTAAACATGCATGAAAAGAGCTAAGGATTTGGTTTTGTAGATTCTCGTTTTTTATTATTAACATTTTTGTCAATGGTAGAGTCAATTCTTTATAAAATCACTCTATATTGAGAAGATTGTGGAGGTAAGCTTAAAAAATTAGCAATATTCTTAGATTTGTCCTAGTATTGGATGTATTGAAAAGTATGGTTTGGAGACTCAAATACTATTAAGAATTTTACTTAATTTTCTTTGGAGTACAAGTATTCCTTTTCTCTTCCTCTCATTGATCAATTTATGCACTTGTATTTAAGTTTCCAAGTAGCATTAAAAATTTAAAAAATGAATTACATGAGTGTAATTTATACGAGACTACCATTATATCTATTATCTTCTTAACTTCTCTCCTATTACGCACTATAAGTAACACGAACATGATTTTATTCACTCTTATTACCCATAATTCATAACACATTATTGTGAATTAATCTATATCTTTTCACGTCCTATAAAATTATGTGACTTGTTTTGTAATCATACTTCAAGTATAACTAATTTGATAAGACTATAAATATAATATCCAAATATTCATTTAAGAGATTTTTTGGATCATTGACAAACTTAACATTCTAAAATTCTCAACTTTCTTTTCCATCATCACTATCTGCTATCACACTTATTTTTCAAAATTTACTTCGATCTTTCTCTCTCCATAATATCTCGTTTTACTAGATTATAATATTTTCTCAACTTACCGAAACAACCTTTAGTTTTAAAATCATTATGAAATTATATGGAAGGAGTAGTAGCAGGATCGCTTTCTATCCGCTAATTTCTTCTTTCTTGCATTTGTCCACACTTCCAAATTAAAAAGACAGCTTGGTAATTTAGAACCTCTAAAAGTCGTATCCACACAAGGGACAGAGAAAAGCCCAGCAAGCATCTCTATATATAAAGCCTTTGCTTTGCCGGTTGTCCTTTATTTTCTTCCAAATTCTTATTCGATCAACGATGTGACGCTGTTGTTTTTGCCTTATTATTATTATTTGCTCCTTTCTGGTATCCAACGGCTCCGGGAAAACTTCACGGGATTTTTTTAGAATATCTCATCTTTTATCAGTATCTAGAAGTGTTATTTGGTCGAGCCAAGTCTGGATGGATAGGACCTAAACACGATATTAATATATACCTAAACATGATAATATATTTTATATTTTGCTCAAATCTGTTTATTTTTATAAAAAATTAATTCAAACTCATGTTAGTTCCGCCTATATTATTTTTATTTTTTAAAAAATATTTAATAATTTTATTTATTTTTTATTTATTGAATTTTTTATATAGTCATCTTAACATTATTTTAATGTTTACATTAGAGTAGTATTATATATTTTGTATAATTTTTTTAATGTGTTTTAAATTACATAATATATAAAGTATTATAAACTTAAAAACGAATCAGGCCGAGCTGGGCTCGAGCCTTGAATGTTCAAGTTTGAGCCCGACCCATATTTTAAACAGGCCTAATTTTTTTACTCAAACCCATTTTTTGAGCCTAATGTTTTTACCCAAACCCTCCTAAATTTCGAACGGACCTTCGAGCTTAGATGGATAACCCAACCCATGAACAAGTACATTGATATCAACGAAATGAAAATATAACTTGTATAGTGAGATATAAGGGATGGAAATGCACATAAAATTTGTGCACGAACATTTTATTAACAGAGTACTTTTTTTTTTTAAGAATTAAATCTTAAAATTATACATGAACTATAATTTAATGTATGATTTGATACATGAATTTTAATTTGGTGCAATCATAAATATAAAATTTTGATTTTGATTCAGTCATACACATAAAATTATTTGTGTATGCAATATACAAATATAAAAAGGTGCAATATCAATAATTGTATTAATAATTTGTGAGAATTTGATTAAATCAAAAATTCTTATATAAAATTGCATAAAATCAAAATTCATGTATAGTTTTGAGATTTTATTATTGTTATTATAGTGAATATACCCATTTAAAGTTTAAAAGCATGCAACAATATTTAATTCTTACAAGATCTACGGATGGTTGACTAAGAGAAGTATTGTTTAAGTGTTAAAATATCTATTATGTAACCAACAAGTGTTAGGTGCAGTATTAAAGTATATTCCACTTTCAATAGGAGAATGTGGTTCAAACTTTAAATAAGACATTGTTGGGAAGGGCAACCTCGATTTAATCATTCTTATCAACTCAATCAATCCCCTTGTTGGCTGAAAATATTAAGGGGAAACTACACCATTAGTCACTAAACTATGAGTAAGTTTTGTTTTGATCATTTAATTAAGAAAAATACAATCTAGTTGCTGAATTATTCAAAAAAATTTATTTATATCACTGGGCTATTAAGTTTTTTTTTTAAATAGTTCTGCTAACGAGCTCTAAGTGATGATTCAACAACTAGTACGATAGATTAGTACCCATCAACAAGTAGAACATACATTAGATCCAAGTTGATTTTGCGGTCAATGTTAGAGTCAGAGAAAAAAGTTGTTTGAATTTTAGTTTTCAGATTCGTTATGTCCAAAATTATTTCATGAAAAAAAACTGAACTGTAAAAGAGAAAGGTAAAAAGAGCTTTCGATTAGTATAAACAATGTAAACAGAGAAAACTATATCACATTGATTTTAAGAGCCCGATAACTTATATGAAAACTTTTGAATAGTTCAATGACTAAATTGTAAATTTTTTTAATTAAGTGACCAAAACAAAAATTTACCCATAATTTAACAACTAATTATGTAGTTTACCCAATTATTAAAAGCAATCATTCAATATTTGTCTTCAATATGAATGTTTGATATATACATATTATGTATCGCAATAAAGTCCTATTAATTGAATTTAAAAAAAAAAAAAACCCAATTTGATAATCTAGATCAGGCAAATTCGATTTAATCTGGTCAACCATTCGTATTAATACGATCTAAATCCAAAACTCACTAAAACAAATAACTTGAAATGATCTCTACTTTAATTAAGTATAATGTCTAAAAAATAATTCAATAAAAACAATACTTATGACTTAAATTATTATATTGTTTTATTTTATAATTTATAAACTATAAATTAGAGATAATAATGGAATAACACGGGAGTAGATATTGTCAAATTCATCATTAATTCATAATAAGCACGTTTTGTCCCACCATCCATTTACTCTACTATACATGTGTAATCTTTAAAATTACTATCACTTTTATAGATGTTCAATATATTTATCTTATCTAGCCCTTCCATTCTGTCCCAAATTGATTTTTATCAATTATTTTTAATATTTACAAGACAAACAAATATTTAAATATAATCTTAAAAATATTTTAAAATAAAAATATAGTGGAAAAAAGTAAAAGGATTTAAAGTTTTTTTAGTTTTTTTTACATTTTACCTATTTAATAATTATTAGAAATTATATCACACGTATATGGATAGAAAGAAATTTGTTTTTCTTTTAATTTTTATAATTTTCTTATCAAGCATGCTCGTGGAGAGAATTATATTTTCCATTTTTCTACCTTTTCAAATTTTCATATTTTCAATTTCTTTCCACCTTATTAAGAGTTAATGTAGCATTGCTTTTTAAAAATACTTTTTAAAATTTAGTTTAATATTTAAGTGTTTAGTATTATCGTTAAAAAGAACTTTTGAGAAATAAAATGTTCATTTTAGATTCGATGTAGTAAAGTAAAGAAAAAAAAACTCATTTAAATAATGTTTAAATTCATTAATATTACAATATTTCAATATAATATAAAAATAATTTATCATTACCCATTATTAATATTTTGATATATGAAATACAAATTTTAAATATTTTTAGACCACTAATATTGATTATTTATAAAATTCAATTGAAATATATCAACTATATTTTTATATATTAAAATATAACCGTTACAGATTTAAATATTATATATTTGAAATTCCTTTCAATAGGAAAATAAATTTATATTTGATATAAATAATACATAAAATATATTAAATTATAAATAAGATTAAAAATGTCATTTAACTCTAAAAACATTTTTTTTTTCTAAAAGCAAAAGCTAGAAAAAAAAAGTGATTTTGCATTTGAGTTCAAAAACACTTTTGACCCTAAAACTGTTTATTTAACATTGTTTATCGTTTCAAAAATGCTTTTGACATAAAAAATATTTTTGAAAAACAATGCTAAACAAGACACAGACAAAGTCTAAAGGAATGATGCTTGGTAACTTGAACTCGAAATGACATGAATTGAAAAAAAAAATCATCAAACCTGAGTGAATCGAATTGAAAGCTAACTTGACTCGAAATAACTCAAAAGCTTTAATAATCAAATTAATCTGATTTAGATTATCTCTATTCAAAACTAAAGTATCCAATACTGTATCGATAGATGTATAGTTTTTTTTATTGGTATTAATACGTATTGTTACCGATCAATTTCAGTGCAGATTTATCGTTACTTAAAAAAAAACATGTATATAAAATATGTTTATAAATATTGAGTGAGATTAATATGTATATATATGCTAGTTAAATTAAATCAATAATTATGTATATTAAATAAATCTAATATCTTGAAGGTAAAGGACACTACTACACATAATTGATTATTAATGTTGGGCCGCAAAAGGATTTTATAGCAATGGGCAAAACTTAGTTGTTGGATTCTTTTTCTTCAGACAGGATAAGTCAGATATTGGGTCTACGGTCCAGGTTCAGTCAGAAAAGCAAGAAGCGACATCGTTTAATGCACTCTTTTTCTTCGTTCGCGGAAGGCTAAAACCCTATCCCCGTTTCATTCAAAATTTTTAAACCCTAAAAAAACGACTACCACGCCATTCTTCTCAGCCCTGAATTTTGTCCAAGCAAATGGTTATAAAGTTTATTCCTCATCTTCGTGTTCTCAGCCCTTCTCTACCGGTCACTGGTTTTCCCAGCATGAAACCTGGGCGAACCATTTGCTTTAATGGGTCCATACCTGTTTTAAATCGTGTTTTCCCTTTTAAACTCAAGTTCCTTGGCTTATCGCCTCGCTTTAATGGGAAACTCATTACGCGGAGCCTTTCCACCAGGCCGTCTCGACCTAGGTCGAGGGCAAGCTCCGAGTTCACTCCTAAAATCAGAGGAGATGTTCGTGCCTCGAAGAGTCTGATCGAGGACGAGGCCGAACTCAGTGACTGGGTCGGCGAGTTGAGAACCGATTCGTTCCGTGGCCGACTCACTAGCGAAGATGAGGAATTAGACGCAGATAGACAACGCAATAGAGTTAGGAGTAGTGATAGAAAGAAAAATGGCGTTTCTTTGAAGTGGAGAAGAGAGAGTGAGTTCAACAATTTTCGTGAGTCGAGCAAGAGGGAAACACGGGGCGACTTCGGCGATTCTATTTCGAGGAAGTCCCGGTTCAGTAAACGGTTTGATAGTGAATTAGAAGATGAAGACAGTGATGACGATGGCGAGGAGGATGACGAATCGTATTCGAGTAGAAAATCTCGCGGGGTGAAAAGAGAGAATACAAAAATGGATTCACGGAGAGGAAAGAGAAATGAGAGGGGTTTGGGTTCAAGAAATGCGGGGAGTGGAAGAAGAATGGGTTTGGGAAGAAAATCAAACTTTCATGAAGAGGAAGATACTGATGCTAGTGAAGAGGAAAAAGGTCGGGAAATGAAAGGATTGGAGAATTTTCTTAGTGAGGAAGACAGTGATATTGATGCCGCTGCTGAGGATGATTATATAATTTTAAGAAAGAAAGCGAGTTCTGCACTCGGATTAGAGAAGGATGCTGACCAAACAGTAACTCCTAGAAGTTCACAAGGGAAATCTGAGTCATATTTGAGTGAAACAAGGTCTAGATTTATCAACTTTTATGAGAAATGGTTCATGTGTCTTAGGCTTTTGTAAATGTTTGATCTTTTGTTTTGCTTGTAGATTTGATCAAATTTCAATATCTCCCCTATCGTTGAAGGGAATTAAGGATGCTGGTTATGAGAAGATGACCGTTGTACAGGAGGCAACTCTTCCAGTAATACTCAAAGGTTCGTTTGGGATCTTTCAACAAACTATGCGTTGTTTTTTTACTATGGAACGCTTTCATTGTTTACGGTAGGGAAGTCAAAAGTACTGCAAGTATGAATGCAATTGTATGGCAGTTTTAGAATTTCCTTTGTTCAAGTATCTTCTAAAGAATTACCTATGGAATGGTTAAAAGGTAGCCTGAGCCTCAAATGGTTATCTGTGTGGTTTACATTTGTTCAGCTTGATATTAGCCTAACTACAATGCTGGCTTGAGCTGTACCTTTAGGCTGCTAATCAGTTGATGTTCTGAAATGATATTGCCTGTAATTTTGTTCTTTGCATATTGTTTTCCAGTTATGCATATTTTTGGATCCCGACAGCTAATCACAATTTTTTTTTATTTTATTTTATTTTTATAATTCAGGCAAGGATGTACTAGCCAAGGCCAAAACTGGCACTGGAAAGACAGTAGCATTTTTGGTAAGCTGCTGCTTTTGTAGGTTTGAGTTCACCTCATCTGTTAGTTGGGGGTTAATATCTGCCATATGACCCCTTTTTCTCTGATGACCTCTACATGTTTTGCACCATCAAAACTATTTGCTTTTTCAGTGAGGAAAAGAGAAGTAAAAATATATCCACGAAAACAAGTTCTTTTTCTTGCAATCTCCTGTTCTTAACTTTGTTGTCTATTTTAGGGAGAGATATCACTTATAGGCATCATGATATTCTGTAAAATCCTTCTAGTTTCTAATTATTATGAGCAGCAATTGCAATTGTGAATGTGTTGCATTTGTTCGCTTTCCTTATTCTATGTTCTTTATTTTCAGCTTCCATCAATTGAAATTGTTTCAAAATTGCCTCCTGTTGATCGTGATGTTAAGCGGCCACCAATTCATGTACTTGTAGTATGCCCAACTCGAGAGCTTGCGATTCAAGCTGCTTCAGAAGCTAAGAAGTTGCTGAAGTATCACCCATCTATCGGTGTTCAGGTTGTGATTGGAGGTACAAGACTTGCTCTAGAGCAAAAAAACCTGCAAGCAAACCCTTGCCAGGTTAGTTTGTTATCATGAACAGAGATATATGTCTTGATCCTTATTTACATTGTTAAACTGTTGAAGTGACATGGACTGGAATGAGACTGGAGGAATTGACATGGATAAAACTTTAGATTGAATTAATCAATCAAATAGACGGAGCATCACTTCTCTGTCAACTAGTCTCTGGGTCTTCACTGTGGTTAATACTGCATGTACTGTCAAGGCCATGTTATGGTAGGATGATGTTACATTTTACTTCCATTTTGACTTGCAGATTCTTGTTGCTACACCTGGAAGGCTCAGAGACCATCTTGAGAATACTGCAGGGTTTGCAACTAAGCTGATGGGTGTGAAGGTCCTTGTACTTGATGAAGCAGATCGTTTATTAGCCATGGGTTTTCGTAAAGACATAGAAAGGATAATTGCTGCTGTTCCAAAACAAAGACAGACACTTCTATTTTCTGCAACAGTTCCTGATGAGGTTTCTTTCTTTAACCTCAGTGTGTATTGCATATTGATGTTTCACAAATTTGAAAAAAAATTCTAAACTGCTATTGGGGTGAAGGTCCATCAAATCTGCCACATTGCATTGAGAAGAGATCATGAATTCATCAATACAGTTCAAGAAGGCACTGAGGATACACATTCACTGGTAGATTTCGCAGTCTGCTATGTTCTTTTTTTGTGTAAAATGGAATTTCCTTTTAATTGTTAAATTTTGGATATTTCAGGTCCGACAAGTGCACATGGTTGCTCCACTAGATAAGCAGTTTTCCCTACTGTATGTTCTTCTGAAAGAACATATTGCAGATGATGTTGACTATAAGGTGTAATTTTACTTACAGTCCTTTACTTAAGCTTATTAGCTACGGTTAGAAAATTTTTTATTTTTGTTAGTCTCCAATGCCTTTGCTACTATAAAAGTGCTGTTGGCCCCAATCCTCAAGTGTTTAGTACTGGAACTTCAGAGCTGATGTGTTTTTCTCCAAAATGTTGCTTATGCTCGTCATTTTCTTGATCCTTAAACAAACCATGTAATCTAGCAATCTAATTTTGCAGGTTCTCGTATTCTGCACTACTGCTATGGTAACAAAGTTGGTAGCAGATGTTCTTCGTGAACTGAACCTGAATGTTAGAGAGATCCATTCAAGAAAATCACAGAGTTACAGAACAAGGGTATCTGATGAATTCCGGAAGTCAAAAGGACTTATCCTTGTAACATCAGATGTTTCTGCTCGAGGGGTTGATTATCCTGATGTTACACTTGTCCTCCAGGTAAGCACTATTTTTCTAATTAGAATTTAGGTCCCACCTTTTTATTTCATGGTTCTATTAAAATACTGATACGATTCAAACCTGTACCGAGAAATCCTACTCTGTATCCAAGTGCATGGCTTTTTTTTAATTACCATGAGCTTCCTATATTCTGTTCAATTTTCTGAAGAAGAATAAATTCCTTCTTCATCTCATACTTTTCTTCAATGTATACTTTGCAAAGTTTTCATTTACTGTTGATATTATATTTTACATATTTTTCTTTTAAACCATCACAGGTGGGCATGCCATCTGATAGAGAACAGTATATACATCGGCTAGGTAGAACCGGGCGTAAGGGTAAAGAAGGGCAAGGAATACTTTTACTAGCACCATGGGAGGAAAATTTTCTGTCTTGCGTCAAGGATTTGCCAATAACAAAGGCTCCATTGCCTTCTTTGGACCCAGAAACAAAGAAAAAGGTAAGCTTAGTAGAATGTGCCTTGGGCATTTTATTCCTCATCCTTGCATAACTACGAGGAAGAACTCTTGATCTTTTTTTTTTTTTTTTACAAATTGGGTAGTATTCATATTTTTTTTTTTTTTTTTGGCCAAAGGGTTGTATTCATTTTAATGGTGTTAAAATATGGTTGAACAGGTGGGACGGGCACTTTCCAATGTAGAGATGAAGACCAAAGAATCAGCTTATCAGGCATGGCTTGGTTATTATAATTCTGATAAGAACATAGGCAGGGATAAATACAGGCTGGTGGAGCTCGCAAATGAGTTCAGCAGAAGCATGGGTCTTGACAACCCTCCTGCAATTCCCAAGCTCGTACTTTCAAAGATGGGCCTAAGGAATATCCCTGGACTGCGTGTCAGATAAAGACTCCTGGAGCTGAACCAGTGATTCAGGCATCTCCAATTATCAACATACCCCTTGAATATTTTAAATATTCAAATTTAAATTTTTTTTTTTTTGCATATCATCAGATATTTAAGTAATTGTCATCATCTTTCATCTCCTATCCCTCTTTGTACAGAGTGCCAGCCTGCTTATAAGCTTTTCCTCCTGAAATGGATGAAGTGGCATTTGCAGCACCGACATGGACGTGGTTTATTAATACATAGCAATGCTTTGGAAAAACCAATCATCTTGGTATTCTTCACCTCGGCATCACATCGCATCTTATCTAGGAGGATCATCAAGTTAACCGAAGTACCTCAAAAGAGAGATTTTGAACATTGAACGCAACGTACAATGAAGGCTCTTTATTATTTTTTTTTCTGAAATATTGATTATTTCTATATTTTTTTTCTTACCATGAAAACATACCGGTACAATTAAAGCTAGTAATGAAATTATGAAATCAAAAAAAAAAAAAATGATCGAGTCCAATTACATTTGTGGGAAGGGAAATCCTAGTAATTGCAATTTATAAAAATGACTGAATTCTAAGGAGCAGCTGTTTGAGTTACAATGTGTCGAAACCTAAATTTTAGCTATCCTATGAGTCCTGCATATAAGTCTTTCTCATCATTACTCCGTTACGTCCTCAAAAAAAAAAAAAAAAAGAGCACCTTCAGCAAAGGATTTTCCATCGTTCATGGTATTATGTATAGAAGGCACAAGCCAAGAAACACGGGTGATCCATTTTCCGAGAAAACCATTAGGATCAATGAATCAGAAAAAACACTTGTTGCATTCATGAGTGAGATTGAGAACAAAAAAAAGCGTGTTAAGGAGGGGTTTCCTCTTTATAGGGTTCCTCCACCATCAAATTCTTCCCGCAAATGTTAAAGCAAGCGGGTGGGGGGAATCCCCATCTTCTGGGCCGCTGATCTGGCAATAGAATCGAATCCCCTGCTAATATAAATAAATCATATTCAAAATAAAATCAGAATATAAATGTATAGACTTGAAGGGGTGGGTAATCAATTATTATCCAATTTGAATTCAATTCAGTCCTGCAATATGTGTCAAGTCCTAGACCGAGAGACAACCACACAGCTCATTGAGTTGGCCATAGAAATTACTACACCAAAAAATTTATAGCTAGACCTACAAAGACAGTTGGACAACAGTATAGGTGCAGGGTACTGGAAGCTTTCAATAATAAACTACCTTAGACAAACCAGAAGACAATTTACCTTTGGAGGTGGGGAGAAGAAGGCTGGTCTGGTTAAAATCGTTAAGCAGAGGTACCATGAAATATTTGCTTGTCAAATACTCCACCAGAGCTCCTTCCATTGCTTAGCTGTGATACTTCATTCATGCCTGAGAAAACCATCGTTCCAAGAGAGCCATTGTCTAGCGGTTCAGCAGGGGAACCACAAGCAGAATTATGATCATAAGGATACAGCATCACAACAGATGAATGGGAGGTCCATTAGACGACACCCCATTGAGGTTCATAGCTGGCAGCGGGCACATGCCATATGGCAGGCTAACAGAACTACTTGGTGAAGAGTTTGAGTGGACTGATCCATTGTGAGACTGGTATGATGTAAATGAATCATGTCTACGTGAGCCACAAGGCCTCTCAGTTCTGCTTTCACCACCAACAGCTGCCAATTGGTCAAATGAGAACTTCGATTTTTCATTCTGATTGCGACTTTGGCTATGCCCAGCAGCTCGATACTTTGAATTGCCATTCCAGTTCCCTTCTCTATCACCCTGCTGGCCATTTCTGTCATAATTATGTTTTCCCCTCCTTGAATTTGCAGAATGACGTTCTCTTACTGAAGCTTTCTGAAGTAGAAAAAAAAATTGCATAAAATATTTATTGAAGGGTGTAGTTCTTAAGGTTAAAAGTCACAGAAATGTGAGCCAAGACACATTAAGACCACTTCAAATATCTGATGAAAATAAATAATGACGTTGGCATCTTATGACCAATATAAGATTTGCATTTCCGATGATTCCACTCTGAGAGCACATAACCACTTAATGGAGAACCAAAAGAAATAGGACCATGCGACCAACATTATTCTCCAATAACCGCAATTTTCAAGGGCAAAAATGTTTAAGATAATAAAGCTAATTACAGATTGTCTACTCACTTACGGGATTTGGCAGGTATGTCCCAGTACCACTACGATATCTTGGCATCTCATCACCATACCGTTGGTATAGACTCGCAGGTCTACTTGAGACAGATTGGAGAGGAGCAACAGGGAAAATACGAGGTCCATAATTCATGAGTTGAGAAAGACTCAGATTAGATGGAAGAGGTCTCCCATGACCATCTAATGGGAAATGACCTTGTAAATAAATGGGTGGCACCACAACAGGTGAAGGATAAATCATATGTGGAGAAAATTGTGAACTTTGGCAAAACCGTCCATACTGCAAGTTTTGACAATGGCTAGCAATGTCACCATTAAGAATGTCAGATTTATGCTCCGCTGGCTCAACAGACATGACCTTTCTCATAGAACTAGAAGTACTTAACACCTCAGACTGATCAAGTCTCTCAGATGATACGAAATTTAGACCAGAATCAGTGTTGTCTGAACCTTCATCCCAACTAACATGGCTTGTAGATGCATCTGGAGTTCCTGTGTCTGCCGGAATGTTGTGAAAAGGGCAAAACAAAAATGGAACCGGTGGCCCTCTTATTGTGAAGGCTAAGGTAGACAGTCCAGAATTATCTGTAGTTCTTTTCCCTGAACCTGGACCTAAGGGGAACGGAGCAACAGGTATCAGTGGATCTGAGCCATTTGTCTGAGCTGCCTCAGATCCAGACATTTGATGCTTTGTAACGGGTAAAGAACCAACCAGCTGAGGTTCAGAAGTTCTTTCAGCCATTTCAGTTCCAGGTATTGATGGTGAATTCCAGTCTCTGCCATCATCTGCCTGAGAGGAATGCTCAGATACAATCTTACCTTTCCTACCTGCAGAAGGAAGCACAGAAGCAGCTGTTTTCCTACCCCGTTTCTCCTTAGATGGCTTAGGGATCTTAGCTGATGACCCTTCCCAAGAACTTTCTGATGAGGTTTTACTTCTGTATGAACTAGCATGTGAAACAGCTAAGTGTATAGACCTTACAATTCTTTCTTCAAAGTAAACATCTCCCCCGCTATTGTCTTGATATTGGCAAACATCTATATGATCTTCCCTAGTTGATCCTTGAATATCTTCAGAAAACTTGTGTTGTACTTTAGTAGAATTATCTGAGCTGCCTACCCTAGGTGAAGTAGAAAGTTTCTTATCATCTGACTGAAATATTTCAAAACTTCCATTATCAAGATCAAAACCACCATTGGGGCCCCCGTCTTGTTCATGCCATAACTCATGTTCTACTTCCCCAGGTGGATCCTCAGAATTTGAGGGTAATCCAATGCCAGAAAAATAATTGGCAAAAGGACAAGAGATCAATCCTTGGGGAAAAATTTCTATATTTGTAGGAACAAGTCTGCCCAAATTTCTCTGACCATATCCCATTGATAGAGGATGGATAGGAAAAGGTAAGCCACCTGCAGCTAAATTTAATGGAAAAGGAACCTGACCATTAAAGCTATGAACTGCAGAGGATGGCATCATGTTCACTAGATCTTGCTTTTCTTGATGCATTCCTTGTGCCACCAGAATTGAAGAGAAGTCCTGACCAGTGCTTCTCAAGCCTGAATCATCTTGGCAACCATTTAGAAGACTGTTTGGCTCAGCAGCAGTATCAATGCTTTGACAGGTTGAAGTGCACCTAACAGGTGAAGAAGTACCACCTGATGATTTAATGTTATTGCTTGCCACCATATCAGAATCCATATTCTTCCTCCGATCCTTATCTGTCCTCATGGAAGCAATCTGGGTTTTCCCACTCTCTGGCACTCCGTTCTGTCTTCCTTGGGAAGTAAATTCCCCACATGTTTCAGTAAGCTCAGGACTAGATCTTGTCCTTGCAAAAAGATATCTTCCTTGAACATCAGTCACCGATGTCTCTGCTTTAGAAATATTCTGACCTGTACTACTATGGACATTCTGATTGGAATTAGAAACCCATCTAACCTGATCAGAGGTCTTTGAGTTGCAAATGCTACCATAACCCTTTTGGCTCTGAGCACAAGACACAGTAGATATTTCATTTACCTTAGTTGTACTTTCAGATGGATGAATAACATGCTGTGAGGAAACACTACATGATCCTTGAGTTTGAAGCCTTGAGGAAATATCATTTACTTTGCTGATTGAATTGTTCCGGACATTCTTAGATTCTTGAGTTCGGTCAGCCTTTGATAATCTCAGGCACCAGAGATCATTCCTTGGCGCGTCAGGGTGTTGGCCGCTGCCATGCCTTTCCCATGTATTCATAAAGAATTGATTTACTTCATGAAAGAGGTCCTCTTTGGGACAATCAAGTAATCTTGCCAACTTTTTAGCCCCAAAGGCAAATGCACTGCGTATCCTAAAGAAATTGCCTGGGGAATAGTATATTATTTTTATGCACAAAAAAAACCTACTATTAGCAGTGCATGCAGCCAACCAGAAAGTTGTCAACTAAACCATTCCAAAAGCATCAAAACTATAAAAAAGGAAGCAAGCAAAACTAAGATTCGAAGTGTTCAATATCACTTGTCTTCCTGCCAATAATAGTCTCTTTACCTTGCTTTCTACCAATTTATTTTCAAATTTTCAAAAGTGCTTAGCATGTGGCTCTCTTAATCATATAAGTTTCCAGCAACCGCCAAAACTGTGCAGAGGTAAACAAAACTAATATTCCAACCGTTTACTGCCACATTTCTTTCCTCCAATAACAATCTCTTCACCTTGCTTTCTACCAACTTAAATTCAATTTTTTACAAAGTTCTTAGCATTTGCAATCTATCAAAGGACCTTCAGTAGGTTCACAGAGGAACAAGACAAGAAAAAAGGACACATATTAATACATTAAATGGTTATGCGCAGGATAGAAACTTATTACCAACACAAGCAAGCAGCATAGTACTTGAAGCAGAAGTTTGGAACAAGGGAGAAAAATAAGTCACAAAATAGAGAGAAACCACAAAAAGGTACAAGGAATAACCACTAAACAGAAATAGATGTAACTACCTTTACTAACACTACGTCCAAGGTTGTTATTTATACGCAAAGGATCGATCACATTGAAATGTTTAGAAACAAATGGTTGGCCCTGATTTTCTTGGCAAACAGCATATCTTGAACTACAAGTATCGAGAAAATATTTGCTAAGTAACAACTCTCCACCATCCTTTCGAGGAAGTTCTGCTGCAAAAAGTATTTTGAACAATGTAATTAAAGCAAACACTAGAAAAATTTTGCTCGTAGAGGGTAACTGTTCAAAGCTTAGCATTAGATGTCCAAGAAATGTAATACCTGTTATTTCTGGAAGTGAGCTGATTGGAACCGGACCCCAGAGGCTAACACAGAAATTTTCCCAATCAAACTTGCTAAAGAACTCAAGAAAACGATACAGGACCTACGTATAAAAAAAGGAAATCAGACAGATTTACAGACAAAGGAAAAAGGCATAAAAAGAAAAGAAAAGAAAGGTAAACATAGCCACCTCAAGAGGTCCAGACAAGGACTTATTGAAAACATGGAATATGTAAAGAACCAAGGTTTCCAAGGCATAAGTAGAGATCAGTCCATGATGAGCACCCAAAATACGACTCTCATAATAACACCAAGCTTTTATCAATATGATGCTACGCTTGAACAAATGGTTCTGATTTATCAAAATATCAACCTATATACATGAACATTAGGTTAGATTAAAGCTTACACAAATTCCTAAATAGTCTATCATTCCAAAGATGAATATGCAAGCTTGAAGCGTCAGACTTTGCAATACTAACCTCTTCAAGGAAACAAAGGGTACATAATCCACCAAGCTGATTAAATGAAATGTCTACCACAATATTTTCTACAAGACACTTAATTATCTTCACCTGGAAGTGTATGAGAATGAAAGAAAATATCAAAATGAATTATTGTATTAAGATAACACCATTAAGAAAATGCGTGGAAGATTTCTAAGCTAGTTTTATGCAAGAACTTTCAGGAAAAACTGTGAAAAAGAAAAGCAACAATCAACTTCCCAGAAAGTAAGCAATTCTTAGAAAAGTGCAACTTTTACTCAAAGAAATCAGGCAAAGAAAAGGTACCAAAACATAGAATGGTAAAGAATGGATTCTAAGAAGAAAAGACAAGAATGCAAGATAATATAGGAACTGTGAAGAACAGGCATTTCATTATAACATTACCTCGGCCTGAATGTACTGAACTTCTTTTACTCGGAATTCAGCATTCTTATTCTTTTCTTCATTTTCCAGCATATCACGAACCTGATGAGCCCACATATCCTTCAAATTTTGATTCTTACTGAACGCCATTAAGTCAATATCCCCATCAGGCAAATAGGTCTTAAGGGGCACAGACCCAAAAGTAAACACCTGTCAACAACAAGCATCCAACTGGTCATTAAAATTGATTTATAAACTCACTATACTAGACATGAACAGTTAAAAACTACATATAATATAAGTTACATTCGCCCCTCCACTCAACCACCCGAACATGAAATGTAAAGATTATAGCTTCTTTATCCTGCATATAAATGCCACTTATCCATCTTTGACATTTTCAATAAAATACATAGAAACCAAAAAAAGAAGAAGAAAGAAGTAGACATTATAGATGGAATGGCATTTGACCTGACAAGGGAAGCATTTGGTAATGAGGCGCTGTACGTAATCAGCAACATCATTACGGCGACTTTCAGAGGGTGCATCGGGCTGAATGCAGGCAATGAGGTCTGCGGTTCTTTCCTCAGCCTTCATCCATCGTTCCGAGTCAAGCATCCGAATCACGGAGGCTGCTTCGTTCGGTAACAAACCGTTTGGCAATAGACCGTTTGGTGGTTGCAGCGCCGCCCACCCTTCATGCTCTCCCATGCAATCTTAAACCACTTTTCTTCCCTAGCAACTTTCTAAACCCTCCCAAACGCCACGCCAAGCCGCAATGCAACCAATCCAAAAACAATTTTTTTTTATTCTTTAAAAAAAGAAAACAATTTCGTCTGGGGAAAGAAGTGGATTGTGTTTCAATAGCCCTGGAGAATCTCTGATTTTAAAATGAAAAGATGGAAACTTCGAAGTTACTTTAAGTTTCTTAGTTCTTCTAATTAATCAATTGACTATACTAGATTGTATTAACATTTCTGAAGTAAGAAAATGAAAACTTCAGCAAATACTGCCAAAAAGAAGGGGATAGTCCAATGAAATTTCAAGGTAAAACGACAACAAGATGTAAGTATTTTGCTTTCTTTCTTTCTACTCGATTAAGAACATCTACAAAACCTGGATAAAAGGCCCTGGAAATCAAAAAAATTGAAACAGGAAAAGGAAAAAGGGGGAAAGGAAACCCTAGAGAGTAATAAAAGAAAAAAAATGGTGGCTGTGGGATGATCAAAAACCCTAAATAGAAACTGCACCAATCCTGGAAATTGGGAAGTCCGGGCAAATAAAAAAGAAAGAAAGGTGAACAACAAGGAAGAAATAGAAGAGATGCAAATGGAAAAAGAAATAGTTTGGGAGGGGAGTTTCGAAATAGTTGGGCAAAAAATGAGATAAGGGGTATATAGGATCCAAAAAAAAAAAAAAAAAAAACTTCTTTAGGCTATTGTGGTAAAGTGCCAGAGAAATAACACAGAAGGGGAGCGTTTGGTTACAAGAATATGCGGAGGCGTGATAGTGATCGGGAAGGAGTGCATTTGAGGGTTTGTCTTAATGGAAATTTAATTGAGAGGAAGAAGACGATAGAATCTCTGCCAGAGAGAAAAAAGGAAAGCAGAAAATAAAGAAGAAGAAGAAGAAGGGAAAAAAAGAAGAAAGGAAAATAGAGATTTAAAAAAAATGTTATTTTAGTATTTTTCTTTAGTTAGACAGGCCTTTTAAGAAATAATTCGGCCTTTTAATTTTGATGGGTAAGGCCTCCTTAAGTAAATAATGGGCTCAGCTACCAAGGAAATCTGTAATGCGAGTTATATTGTACTTTTTCTTTTCTATTTAATGATATTCTAGTTTTTATTATATTTCTCCGTTTGTCAGAATGTTTAGAGCTATATATGGGTGTTCTCAAATTTATAAAAAGACGCTTCAATATACTAACTTATATACTCCTGCATTAACAATAATATTTTTATTAATTAATATTTTTATTAAGTAAACTAAAACTCAATTAGCATATTATTATTTTTTAAATATAACTGTATAAAGTACAATAAAAATTTAAATGATTTTAATTAAGTTTCTAAAGTGTCACCATCATATAAGTTAATTCATTTTATTCAAAAAAATCAATTAATTTTTATTGTCAATATATCAATTAAAAACGCAATGATGAAATTAAAAATAAGTGTATACTTATCAAAACTTTGGACTTGACATATTTAAAAAAAAGAAATAATATAAATAAATTATGATGACTCTATTTGTGTTTCTTTAATTCAAGATGCCCATGCAGTAGATACATGTGTTTATAATTTGATTTGTGTGTTTTAGAAATATTCCGCATAATGTATTAACTAATATTTAACATTTAAATTGCCAATTGAGTCTTAACTCGATTGGCATCGGCATTGTTGCTAGTGTAGAGAATGTGGGTTCGAGTGCGCTGAAACGTATTGTCCCCCCATTTAAGGGTTGAGGAGGGACTATGAGTAGTTCTAAGAATATTATAAAAAAAAAGAGTAGATATGATAAAAAGCTATAATGAGATTAATGTTTAAAAAAAATCTAAATTGAGGGCTAAGCTGATGGAATGATATAATTGATACAATAATAATACTTTAAGGATTTAATAAAAATTTTATAAAATTTAAAGACCAATTTAGAACAAAGGTGATAGCTTGAGGAGATTTGGTAAATTAACCCTTTTTTTTTTCTAAACTTTAAAACCAGGTTGTATGAGATTAGGATATTTATGTACCCAAATCTAGTTTATATACATTGCATAAAACGAGAAAAGCATAGCGGCATGGGGATGTTATTTTGTGTATGGTCAGGCTGCCCTGTTGTGTTGTTAGTGGAGATAAAATCTTGGCAATAGAAGTTTAGAATACGTATAAAGAAAAGAGAGCTTTGTGTTGAAAGCTAAAACATTAACAATCTATTAATACTAAACAGTATTAAGCTATTAGCCCATTATATGACATTAGACCCAGCAGAAGTCACCAAGTTCAGTGAATGTACAAGGGTTGTTTTGTGTCTCCTTCCTTTTTTCTTCAATATTATGTGTGTTGCCAGAACATTATGGTGAAAACAAAAGAAGAAGAAGAAAAAGTCAAACCATAGAGAAAAGGGTTGAGAGTTTTCACACCCCGCTCATTATCTCTTTATTTGATAAAAGGATGTTCTCTAAACTTCTATCATGACTCCACGAGTGAGGAGATGGTGAATTAAGCAGTGGCCATAATAAGCTTGTATCCATCCTCGAACACCGGTTGGCCATCTTTTGTAGCCTTAGGACCCCATTAACTGCTTTCAAGTAGTTGCTGGAGTCATGGTCTCTTAAAATAGTACCGTCCGAGCCATATGCCGTCAGATCACTGAGGGTGTCCAGTGGATGTGGACAATTAAGGAAGGCCTTAAGTGCCTGCATGGAGTATTCGGGATGTGTTTTGTCCAAAGCATAAAGAGCATTTCCCGGTGGGATTAGAGGGTGTGGAGGAGATGACTTCTCACTTGGTTGGAGAATGAATAGTTTACCAAGTGGAGTATACAATAGTTTCTGCAATAAAAACAAAACAAACAAATCAATGCATGAGTTAGGCTGCAACTTCGGTCGATTGTTATTCGATAACAAGTGCTTACATTTCTAAGCAAACAGGGGTGAGACCGGAGGGAACCAGGCAAACGCTTGAGGACGACCGCCACATGGTTCGGATACTTGCAGGAAAAGGCTCTAGGGACAATGTCTCGGTGCATCATTACACAATGAACATGGTTGTCATCTAGCCCCAGTTCATCTAGAATCCTTTGGCCCCCACAAAACACAAACGGTGAACCAAAAGTGACAACAGGTCGAAGAGCAGATGGCTTGACAACCTTCCTAGCCAACAACATCAAGTTAACTAAAAGAGAAAGACTACCCCCAAGAGAGTGACCCGTAAATTGAAGCTTCGCGCGGTGTCCATGCCTCTTCAGATGGTCCATAATTTCTGGAATGAATTGTTCATATATCCCCTTTGCAGCTTCATAAATTCCTCTATGAACTAGCACGCCAGTTCCCTATGACAAAACAATAGTATTAGATTTATAGTTAACTCTGCTAAATCTCCTGTTTATAATTGATACAATCATACTAAGCTCACCTCAAATTCAGTAGGCTCAAATAAAAGGTTCGCCTGCCATGACGCTAGAGAGTCTGACCCCTGCAATTCAGGTTCAGTTAGATCCTATGGATACAAATATAAACCAATAATCTACATGATGTCAAGATTCACTAATCTGGTCTTTCCTCATGTGACTTTATGTCTTAGAACAAAATGACTGCCCTGAAATATAGTGTCATAACCTATCAACAGAAAATGAAATGAATGACGAAAGAATTGAACTATTTACCTGAATTACAAAACAGCGGGTGTACGTGTTTAAGTCGTCACAAACAAACCATTCGCAAGGCGATGAGTGTAATGACTGTAGATCCTTTGCTGTCTCTTGCTTTTCCTTTTCCCCGGCTCTAACCACAGCGGTCATTGCTTCTGCCGCCATGAGAGCAGCCACCTCTGAGTTATATACTCGAGAAGGTGAATTCTCTCCCTCCATTTCTGGCTTCTCTGAAATTCTACACGAATTCATGTCATCCTCCTCCTCCTGTGACTTAGAGCCAGGGGACAAAAGGCCCTTTGCCTGTGACTGAACATAGCATGCAGCTGAAGCAGCAATCTCATACACAACAGATATGCGGATTGGGCGCTTCCATTCTTTACCCTCAATTTTCTTTGACTCGGATTCAGAAGTTTCAGCGATAGGTACACGAGTAGAATCCTGGTCTAATTTTGCTTTGATTTTAGCTGCTTTTGCTTTCTTTTCTAGGGACGATGTTACGAACCGTAGACCATAATGTTTTCTTAAATCCTTTTCCTGCATGTATTTTACTAGAATGAGGTTAACTAATCCTTGAGAACATGAACTCTTTTAGGCTTAGTTTATTTCATTGAAAATGACTTTCCGGAAAATGACTTCAAGAAAATGATTTCTAAAAAATGATTTACTTTTCTAGTGTTTGAATGAATCTGTGTAAAATATTTTATGTTGTTTGGTAAATTTCTTAATTTCATTCTTTAATTGAATTTATTTTTATCTTAAAAATATTTTCTTATTTTTTCTTATTTTCTTATATTTTACATTGTTTTTGCATATATTAAAAATATTATGTTAAATTCAATTCATTACAATGCTTTTTTTTAATTACATTACTACTAAGTGAGTATTTTCTATTTAAAAATGTGACATCAACAAAAAAATTAACGATGCCAACAATTGGACTTGATTTTCAATTTTGAAAAGTAAAAGGACTAAATTCTTGAAAATAAAAGTACAAAGACTTAATTACAAATCTGTGAAGTGTACATAGGCTTACGACATATTTTAACCTTTTTACTACAAAACATTTATTATTAAAATATTAATATTAAATATTTTCAATAATATGTGAATAATATTATTTAAAATTATTATTTTTAAAATTTATTATTAAAATAAAATTGAAATATTAAATAATTCATTAAAATAATAAATTACATTTATTATATTAATAATTTATTAAATGAATAAATATAAATAATTAAATATGTATGTTTAATAATATTGAAAAATATAATATTTTAAATATTTTTTAAAAAAATTAAAATTTATTATCAATATAATAATATTAAGCTTGATTTAAGTTAATTTTTATATAAAAATAAAATTATCTAAGCTCTTTTTTAGAAAATGATTTAAGCTGCTTTTTAAAATGGTAACTTATTTTACAAAAAAAATTGGTTTTTTTTACCTTAACCTGTAACTTATTTTTCGTTGATCAAACTATTTTCTGTAAAATAAATAAAAAAATGCAGAAAATATTTTCCACAAAAAACCTTTTTACATGTTTAAAGCATACCTTAATTGACGGTATCACATAAGCCATGTTGCACAAGAAGGCCAGCTGAGAAATCACCTTGGTATCAGACCATGGCACTTGAGCCAATAATTTGGAGAAATAATCACGGTAGTTCACTTCACCGCCTTCATCTTCAGAATCGTAGTTCACTTCACAGCCACCATCATCTCCATTTTTATTCTCATCATATATTCCAGCTCCTTCCACACCCTCTTCTACTTGTTTATGTTTAAAGCTACTTTGAATCTCCAGCAACCTATTCAACCAATTCGCTCTCTTTATTTCCTTCTCTTCATCATCGTTTCCCCTCAAGTTCCCATCAATAACATTCACATCCTTTCCCACCCCACTCAAATCCTTACTCGTCTCCGGATCGAACAAAAATGTTCTAACGGAGTTTGGGATCATGGAACCAGATATTCGAAATGGTAACGGCGGGAGAATTCCGAAAGAACGGCTAGTCTTGAGGGTTGATTTTGTTGATGCAGCAACTATCCTACTGGTAGAGTAACAAAGGTGGTTATCCGAATAAGACCTTTGAATGCCAACTCGCTTATGAAGATTAACGCCCGAATGTGATCGACGGAGCCCATCGATCTCTTCTTTACATCCATCTTTTTTGGCCACTGCAGTAGCGTGAGAGGTAGGGACAGCCATTGATGTGCAGGCCATAGCTTGGTAGGCGATGTTTGATGCACAACTAATGCCGGTAAACTGTAACTTTATAGTGGCCTGAAACAATAACGAAGCGTTATTAGAGAAGAAATCTATGCCATCAGAAGATTGTGAGCTGAAAACCAGGGGTGTTGGTAGATTTCTTTGAAACATGGTAAACAACATTATAAAGGCAGTGAGCTATTGACAACAAGATTCTAGGATGCATCAGTAGCCAAATTACCAAACTCAACTTTGTAATTGGACTTTACGAAAATGGGTGATGAAAGGTGTTTTTGGGTCTTTAACAATATGCCTAGTTATGTACGAGATTGTGTTCCGAGGCAGATGTTGGTCTATTTAACACACTATGCTCTTTTTGACTTTGCCCCCCAACAATTGAACACGGTTAATCTTGTTTTTTGGGAACCACCTACCGTAAGACATAAGCATGGATGAAACCTAATATGGACTAATTAGTTTGAATCTCCCAACATCTCAAATAGGACAAAAAAAAAAACACATTTCTTTAGCTTTTTAACTTTTTGAAAATAGTTCCGAAAGTCAAATTCAAATACTTGACTCCATTGACCAATTCTTTAGCTTGCTCCATTAAGAAGGGATATGCCATGAATTATGTGAAGTTGTAAACTAAGAAGAGTGTATGGAAATTGGAATGTAGGAAAAGTTTAGGTTGTGAAACAAAAATAATGGAAATTTTGATGAAAAACAAGTATCCTCCGCTCTTGGAAATCCCCGTCCTCACTCGTAACATCGTTGCCGCAGTTCCAATGGAAAAGCCCTACACGCTAATAAAATACTACCCTTTAATGCAATGTTAAGCTCTTCTTTGTTTAATGGAGTACATGAATATTATTACTTTTTTCCCAATAATACAAAAAGCATCTAAAACTCTAAATTAAAACCGGAAATACCTATGCTTCTACTATTATTTTAATTACTCAATATCGTGATATACAAAAAGATGAGAACCATATAAATAATCTAATTTAATATATCTTCACAAACCCAAGGTGCGTTGACCAATCTATACACCCAAACTCCAAAATTCCTTCAAAATTTTAAAGGGTTTGAAATATGAATCATTATGAGCTCAAAGATTTAAAGCGACCTACCTTTTTAGTTTGTAATATATTATACAGACTCAAACCATGTTAATATCATATCTACGAAGTCAAACTTCTAAACTGAATCTGTCCTATCACATAATAGTTAATTAATATACTATCTTCTTAATTAATAGTTAATTAATATTCCTTTATCACGTAATAACTATTAATATATTATTAAATTCATTTTAATATCAAATTAGTAATAATATAATAAACAAATTATTTTTATATATTACAAAAAATTCATGTGTTCGACTACTCAAACATCTAAAATATTTGTCATCAATTACTTCATTTCTTCTTATTTTATTTAGCTCCCGTTCGTGGACGTGGAATACTTAAATTAAATTATTAAGAATAAAAAAATAAATGAAAATATAGAGTAGAAATAAATGAAATTATTTTCGATTTTGCGTGCGGGTGAGCTGAGCTAGCATTCGGGCCTAAACCAACAGCAGAAATAAAAATTCGAACTCATGAGAATGTACCTTTGTTCACCTTCGACGGAAACCACGTATCTCTCGAATGAGGAGACGAGGCCACAAACCACAATGCGTGTGGAGATATCGGACCGATGCAAGAGGAAGAAGAGAAAAGCGAAAACTTTAAAGCTTTTTAGAATGCATTCAAAAATGGAGGTCCATATGTGTTGGCAGCTGAACTCGGGCAAGAAACTTGAAACTGAAATTTGGGAACATTTTACAGCGAATTTTGTTCTGAAAGATTGATGTTATATTACATATGTTTTGGAAAAAATAAACTATTTCTTGTCGGGAGAGACAGATCTGGTTTTGCTGCTGCTATTGACTGTGTAATGTTATAATATATATATATGAGAGGCGATCGATGAATCAAAGAGTCCCAATCGATGAATCAAAAATTAATTTTTGTCATAAAAACATTATAAATTACACTTCGAAATTGATCAATTTATTTAAAAAGGGTAGTTTAATGAATATTAAAGGGAGGTGAGAGAAGGTTGATGCTTTTGGTGGTGAGTAGAAACGTGAATGGCAGCAGAGCGGAGGGAAGGCCAAATGTGCGGTTGCATGAAGCAACCATTGGCAGTAGCCTCCACATTTCCTCCCTCTAGTTGGCTGTTTCTTCTTTCTGCTCATTACCTCATTTTTCCCGCCCCCCTTTACAACCGCCCGTTACAGCGGGAGGAAGCATGCTTTGTTTCTTCAAAAAAGAAAATTTTGAGTGATTTGAATAGAGCCATCCTCATTGCTAGCCTCGGTAATCGCCACGTAGCTCTCCAGACAAAGATTCTTCTCCCTGCACCGAGATTGTAGAACCGCCACGAGTCATCTCAATAAGGGCTGTCAGCATTTGTATCTCGTGTTTTTCATGTTCATTATCATTTGTTCTTCAATTATTGTTTCTTTTTTAGAAAAAAAATCACAGAGGAGGGATTTGAACTAAGATATTAAGAGAAGTAGAAAATTTTGTAACAACGTTATTCTATAATAGTGCACCAATTATTAGTTGATAATTTTTTTATGTGATTTAATCTGTACAAATATATAATTTTACATCAAACTCATATATATGAATGCTTAACATAATATTATATAACTTCCCAATTATCAATATTATATAATTCCAAACTCATTTTCCTTGTCGTAATTTCTCAGAAAATAGAACATCAAGATTTGTCCATGTTCATGAATATTGCGGCACCGTTCACATAAAGTTCGGGCATTGCTTGGACATGCTTCACCCAGTGGTCCAAGAAATACAGTGGGTTGGATATTGGACCGGGCCTAGTGTAAAACAACGGGTTCTCTATTTGTATACCGCCAGCAGACATGCAGTCCCATCTTTATTAGTGATCGTTCCTGATTGCTCAAACTCCAATCTTGGATACCAATTGTGGTACCTTTTCTACTAATAGTTTAAACTTTAAACCGACCCACATACATATATAGATGCAGAAAAAGCTTTAAAACTAGAACTCTTGTGTGTCTATAGGCTCGAAAGTTCACTCGAAATTTGAAAGAATTTTAGTAAATACATTAGGTCATAAAAATGGGTTTAGATAAAAATTTGGCTCAACTCGTTTTAAGTTTATAATATTTTATTTTATGTTATTTTTATATATTATGTAATTTAGAACACATTAAAAAATAAAATCTATACTAAATATATAATACTACTCTAATATAAACATTAAAGTAATATTAAAATGACTATATAAATTTTTTCAATAAATAAAAAATGTATAAAATTATTAAATATTAAATTAATATAATTTAAATATTTTTTAAAAAATATAAACAGGTCTAAAATAGATTTGGGTTAATCTTTTACAAATATAGACGAATTTGTTCAAAATTTTAACTCTATATTTCAGGTCGGACCAGATTTGGACAAGCATAAAATATGTTAATATCATACTTAAGTCTAACCTAAACTCGACTTGTTCACGAACACCTCTATTTAAACCCACATATTTTTTTATATATAATTAAGATTTTTTATATATTTAATTCATTGAAATTAATCGTTTTAAAATTTATGGCTATTTTTCTGCCATACTTTCCTTAATTATGTCAATCCTGAAGTTCAAACATAGTGTTTTTTTTTTTTTTTTTTTTTAAGTAGAACTTAGTTATTGATAAACTACACAATCATTTCTATAGGCGGTTGAAATAAAGATAACGACAGGTGCATTCTTTTGAAATTTTAAATCATAATTATGTTTGTTATGTAATTGATTTTGAAATAAATATCTTAAAAGAAATCCATTTTTCAAATGCTTTTTGGACGGTGCGTCCTGCATTGAATCACTTAATCAACACTTTTGACTTCAACTTATAAGTATTAAACTTTTGGAAAGTTATCAATTGGTTGATACCAAACCCTATCTAAATTGATTTTAAAGTATCAAAACTGGGTATTTTAATTATAATTAATTTAATTTTAAGTTGGAGGATGTACTTTATAACTACATATTTAATTTCGTGTTATCCACACACAATCAATTTCAGGCTAAATCGAAGCTTGGGGCTATTTCATTTATTGATGTTTGTTTGTTGGATGTTAGCAGGTTTTGATTAGCATTTATGCCCCGGCGGTCCAAAATTTCGTTGCACAACATAAATGCTTTGAGAATGCAATGGCGGAGAATACGCCAGGTATGCGTCTTGGTCTTTTGATCAAATGGCAGAAAGATTTTGGCTATATGAATAATTATTTAAAAAAACAATAATTCGATTTAATCTCTATTAAAATTTTATAATTTTATTTAGATCTCAAAAATAAATAATTTAGCTTCACTCTTAGGAATATGTGCATGGCAAATGAATGCACTAAGGATTCAACTTTACTTACGTTTGGTTGGAAAGAAAAGTTGGTGAAAAATAGAGTAAATGAGGGTCTTGCTTTCAAACATTCATTGCTTTACACAGTTGAACATAAAATTGGAAGTTATTCCAATTGTGGAATACTCGGCTTTTTGTTTGAAAGGCCAAAGTTTTGGATAATAACGCTCTAAACATCCAATCAAAATAAAGTAAGCTTGTAGATAAACTCATGCTACTAAGCACAGCAAAGGTCCAAAGTTTCCTATTTTCTTTCCCTCTTTATTACCTTTTTATGTCTATCATTCGTGGTTGTAAATTGTTTTCAATTTACACAATCAAGTTTTTTTTTTATTTGAATCAATTTTTGAATATTCATTCTAATTTAGGATTTAGGGTTAATATTTGTTAAATTATAAATTCTATACATTAACTCGATTATGAATTCGGATCTGAAAGTTAATGCGAGTCTAAAGATATTAAATTTTGTGTTTTAAGAAGTTGTTTGATATTTAAGTTTACTTAAATATTTTGTAAAAAAATGCAAAAATGGAAAAGAAAATATTCATATGAGAAAGGAAAGAAATCAACTGTTGAGATGCAAAGTGACTTGTGAACTTATTTTTATATTAAGATATCGTTAAATTAAAGTAGTTTAGGGTTTATGATTTAGAGTTATTAATTTTTAATTTTTTTTAATATAACGAAAATTTATTAAATTATTAATGTTGGTTAATTGTCAGGTGGGAAGTGCTAAGTGAATATCCAATATACTGTGTGGAGTTTTTAATTTTAACGAAAGAGAATGTAGATATATTAGAGTGAATATCGATAATAATAAACATGTTGAGACGATACTGTTCGGGTATTAAAAATACAAGGGTGTTACATTTGGAGTTGCTATCAAAGGCCTAAGATGCTGTCGATATGGAGTACTAGATTTTGAATAATGCTAGGCATATTGATTGTGTTAGTGTGGACGCCCATCATGGACACTCACACATTGCATAACTCCTCGCATGGATAAGTTTTTGTGGCAGTTTATATTTGAAGTTAAAAAGAAATTGCACGGAGCAATTCATGCACCATAGAACACATTTGCTAGGGTCATGTTTTCTAAATGATTAAAATATCAATTAAAGAGGAACTCGATGCCAATAGTTGTCGACATCCATTTATAATTTTTAAAATTTAACTCTTAAGCGATAAATCAAATTACATATCACATGTAATTTGATAATCATGAGTTTCCACGGCTCCGTATGTTAATTACATTTTAAAAAATAATTCAAAAGTCATTATTAAATATAAAAATTTTATTTTATAAGAAAACTTGACATTTATTGTTATCGAAATTATTTAACTATTCCAGATGTCGCAATCATTTTTTTGACAAAACGGAAATCGAACTTGGGGTTTTGAAAACGGATAAAAACGGGAATCGCCACCGACCTTTTATTAGGTGTGATCGGATCACCTTTGTTTTAATAAAACATTTTAGTTTACTAAAACGATACTTTTGGTCTACGAATGTTCGAGAAAAATAGGTTCGGGAGTCGGTTACGTGCGAGGAAGGATTAGCACCCTCGCAACGCCCAAAATCGGTACCAAATTGATTGATCAATGTCCTAATGTCGAAAAGTTGAAAATATTTAAGAAAAAAAAGAATTAAAAGAATGGATTAATTAAACCGGGATTGAATCTTAAGATAACCTCGTTTCGAAGGAATAAAAGTATCATACCCAACACGTTAGGATATAACACCCTTATATTTCGATACCAAAATCATCTCCAAAAAAAAGGTATTTGAATATTTAGTCGAACGAAAAGATCGACACCCAACACGTTAGGGTGTAAAATTTCGCCTTCTAAATACACAAATATTACCTCTTTAAGTATAAAATAAAAATCGGATTGTGATTTAGAACCGTTAATCCACATGAAGTGGCGAAGACGAAACAATTAACAACATATGATGGTGAAAGATGTGATAATAGAAACAAGAAGAGATAATATTAAAACCGTAACAATAAATAAAATAAAATAAAATAAAAATAATAAATAAAAAAAGGTATTAGTGACTATAGATAAAATATTAAGTATAAAGGTAGTAATAATGATAATAATAATAGTACGAAAATATGTACGAAGATAATATATAATAATGATAATAATGATGATAATGCTAGCACTAATAATAAATATAAAATATGTACAATATAAAGTATATGAATGTAGTAAGCATAATAAATAATAATGTAAGTATAGTAAAGATAATAATAATGATAACACACAATACATACGATATATTAATATAAATATGATAATAATAGGAAAAATAAGTAAAATAATAAAAAAACTAAAATAATATAATAATAATAATAATAGTAGTAATGAATCGTATAATAATAATAAAATAATACTAATAATACAAAATACATATAATATAATAATACAGAGAAAATAATAATAATAATAATAATAATAATAATAATAATAATAATAATAATATACATAATATACATGGTAGTGCTAATAATAATATAATGATAATAAATACAATAATGTTGTAAGTGTATGTATACAAATAAAAGTATGATAATAATAATATTAGAAGTAGTAACATACAAAAATGAAGTGAACAAATAATAAAAATAAAAATACTAATAATAAAGTTAGTGATGATAATAATAATAAATATTTATATACAACTAATAACGTTACTAATGATAATTAATAATAATGATGGTAACTAATAATAATAATAATAATAATAATAATATTACATATACTTGAAGGTAATGAATTTAACTAAAAACAATTAGAAATGGCTAAAATCGAATGAAATCCAAATATTTGGGGTAAATTTGAAATAAATAAAAAGGAAAGGGATTGATTTGTATCGCATGCATGAACCTAGGAGGACCGAAAGCGGCAATAACCCTTTTATCAAACGGTGCGCATGGGGACTCGATCGAAACTACAATAAAACTTGAGGCGAAATTTTAAAAGAAAAGAAACTCAATTGTGCGGTCTCTCGGAAGAACGGAGGGGCTAAAGCGCAATTAGCCCTTTGAGAGATAAAACACGCGGACCTTGGGGCGGATCCGGGTCAACACGCGGATCCCCCCCTTTGTTGAAACGGCGCCGTTTCTTCATGGTTTAAAAGACCCCAAAATCACCCCAAAAATTCATTTTTACATTCTCTAAAAAAAAAACATTTAAATACTCTCTCTGTCTCTCTCTCTCCCCTCTCTCGGCGCAGCAAAAGGGCGAAATCCGGCGTAGTTGACTCATGCAGTGCTCAAATCAAACACACCACATGTGATGGTAAAAAAGGTAAGGTCTTTTTTTATTTTATTTTTTATATATTTTATCTTATATATATATTATATCTATATTTATAAAAAAAGGTGCGAAATGGAAAAGAAAAAAGGAAAGAAAAAGAACCTTCGAATATTCAGATCTGGCTTTTGGATTTTGATTTTTTCGTTTTATTGCTTTGGTAATTCGGTTTGTGAGAGTATAGAGCTTCGTGTTTTTTTTTGAATCTATTTCCTTTTGATTGTTTTTTTTTTTTTAAAAAAGGGGTGCCTTTGTTACTGAGAGGCCTAATCGGCCTTATATATAGCGAATATTAACAAAATACAACGTTTTTCTTTTTGTTCTTTTCCGCCTTTGTTGCTGTTGTGGTTGTCTTCTTTTGCAGGTTGTGGGAGACAATGGGAAGTGGAGACCGGCGATGGTGCGTGCGTGGGTGCTGCGGCGCTGGTGGAGGAGCGCGTGTCCACACGCACAAGGTGCGTATAGTAGGGTTCCAAAACCCTAGTTCTTTCTCGATCTTCTTTGGTTTGGGCCTATTGGGCCTTTACGATTTTGGGTTTTGTGGGTTTTGTAAATGGGTGTAATTTGGACTTTTATGGGATTTTTGTTTTATTTTATTTTTTTTGGTTTTGCAATTGGGTTCTGGCTTTTTTGTGGTTCAATTTTGCTGGTAATGGGCCCGGGGTTAATGACCCGGGCCAAAATTGGTGTTTACAGCTGCCCCTCTTTGCTCGTTGTCGTGAAACGATGATAGAGCAAAGACAATAGAAGAACCAATTTTGCCGGTCTTGGCCAAGTCTTGACTTATCGGTCCTCGTCTTCTTTAAATGACTTCAAACTCAATCTGTAACTTGTCGCTTTGATCCGCTTCACCGTTTCGTTATATCTTGAGGAGATGACATTTCCTATTCCATTGCTTCTTCAAGAGCTAGTGCCTTGATTGGCTTCGATGTACTTTCGGGGCTTTGATCTTCTCCATCGGGATCTTGAGGAAATAAATCTGAATTTTTCAAAGCCGCTTCCTTACTTTCTTTGGGGAGATCTCGATCTTTATTCTACTCCACTGCTACTTCCGAGAGATATGGCCTATAGCTTCATTTTTTGTTCTCGCTCAATTTTCTTTGTCCGCTGGAATTTCCTTGTCAAATTTGCCCAAAGCGACTTGATCTCCCGCCTATAAGTACCTCCGTGTGTGCTCTCGAGGCTTGACTACGACTACACATTTTTTTTTTTTTAGAAAGCGATGAATTATGATACGGAAATTTAAATACCTTGGCGTGTGGCGAGGCTCGACATACCTCTCGCATGGTGTGTAAATTTAAAGACAGGAATTAAATACCTCGACGTGTCTCGAGGCCCAACTCACTTCAAGGATTATGAGTTGATTTTGAACAGAAATTTAAAGACAGAAATTTAAAGACGGAAAAGATAGAAACTTAAAGACAGAAATTTACAGACAGAAATTAAATACCTCGACGTATCCCGAGGCCCAACTCACTTCAACTATTATGAGTTGATTTTGGACAGAAATTTAAAGACAGAAATTTAATACCTCGACGTATCCCGAGGCCCAACTCACTTCAACTATTATGAGTTGATTTTGGACAGAAATTTAAAGACAGAAATTTAAAGACAGAAATTAAATACCTCGACGTGTCCCGAGGCCCAACTCACTTCAACTATTATGAGTTGATTTTGGACAGAAATTTAAAGACAGAAATTTAATACCTCGACGTATCCCGAGGCCCAACTCACTTCAACTATTATGAGTTGATTTTGGACAGAAATTTAGAGACAGAAATTTAAAGACAGAAATTAAATACCTCGACGTGTCCCGAGGCCCAACTCACTTCAACTATTATGAGTTGATTTTTCTTGAAAAACAATAATTGAAAACGTGTCACCTGGTGGAACTCGGATGTCTTTTCCTTCTCGGTCTGGTACAACTGTCATCAGAATTTCTTGCTTCATTGGTGGACCTGTATGTATTATGTGTAATGATGTCATGATATGCATGTGTTTGTCCTGAATGCCTACATGATTATGCCGTGTGTCTTGGGCTTGTTTTTTCATGTATCTCTTCTTGTTACTACTCTCATGATGACCTGCATTCACTGTTTCGACCTTTTTTTTTTTTTTGCCCTGTTGAACTTTGTCCTTGCTTTGAAGCTCCCGTACTCACCCAATTCTCATCCAGGTAATGCTCCATATTCTTTTTGTTTAGAGTACGTAGTTTCACTATCTATCTCAAAAATGAAACATGAATAAAATGGTATGAAAATGGCAAGGTAGGTATGAAAGGCGTTCCTCGTATCTATATTTATTTCAAAGGCAACACACAAAGAAAATTGACAAGGAATGACTCAATTAAGAACGCATTATAAAAGGAAAACAAGTTCAGTTATAGTAAGTGCTCTAGATATCTAACGTATGAACTTCTCCATGTTTCTTCATCCTGAATCTTTTCGAGCAAGCTTCTCCATGTGGAAGATCCTTGAGCTTCAGAGTCCGCTTCAATACTATGATCTTGCTGTTTATCCCGTTCCAAACTTGTTTCCTTAGGATACCCTTCCGGGTTTTCACCCTAAGCCTTCTCCGTTTATTCGGACGCCTTTTCCATCTTCTTCTTCTTTTTTTTTTTTTAGGCGTAATATTTCTTCACGGCATCTGAGTTCACCGGGTTTGGTAACTCCTTCCCATCCATTTCAGTGAGAATCAAGGCTCCTCCCGAGAAAGCTCTCCTACGACGCACGGTCCTTCCCAATTTGGTGCCCATTTTCCTCGAAAGTCTTTTTGTATGGGAGAATCTTTCTCAACACGAGTTCTCCTTCACGAAATTCTCTTGGACGCACCTTCTTGTTATGGGCCGCGATCATTCTCCTTTGGTACATTTGTCCGTGACAAATTGCTTTCAAGCGTTTTTCTTCGATCAGATTCAATTGGTCGTATCGAGTCTGAACCCATTCAGATTCTTCTAGTTTTGACTCCATTAAGATTCGTGAGAGGATTTCCACTTCAATGGGCGATCTGACTTCCATTCCATAGACTAGAGAGAAAGGGTCGCCCGCAGAGGTCCGCACACACGCGTGCGATACGCGTATAGGGCAAATGGTAGCTTCTCGTGCCGATCCTTATCGTCGCCCGAGTCATCTTCCCAATAATTTTCTTGATATTTTTGTTAATGGCTTCGACCGCCCCATTCATCTTTGGACGATAGGCGAGGAGTTATGATGCTTTATTCGAAATTGCTCGCACACTTCCCTTCATCATCTTGTTGTTGTTGATTTAAAGCATTATACGAAATAATTCTCTCGAGCAAACCGTGATCGGCATATAATCTCTTTTTTAAGAATCTACACACCGCGTAGTCCTTGTCACATTTGCAAATGAAGCGACTTCTATCCATTTTGTGAAGTAATCTATGACCACAAAAATGAATCGATGTCCATTAGAAGCTTTCGGGAGATTGGCCCTATAACATCCATGCCCCACATAGAAAAGGGCCACGGGAAGTCATGATATGAAGGGTGAAGGTGCTACATTAATTTTATCGCCATAAACTTGACATTTGTGGCACCTTCGTGCGTAGCTAATGCGATCACTTTCCATCGTCAACCAATAATAACCGAGTCTCATAATTTTCCTGGCCATAGTGAAACCATTGGCGTGCGTTCCACAAACTCCTTCATGGACCTCTTCGAGTATCTTTCGGCTTCGGACAGTATCCACGCACCTCAGGAGTACCTGATCTTTTCCTCTTTTGTACAAGATGTCCCTATCGAGAACAAATCCCGCTGCTAATCTTCTGATCGTTCTTTTGTCATTCTCGTTTGCTTGCTCGGGATATCTTTGATTCTTGACATATTCTAAGATATCATGGAACCATGGTTGTCCATCAGCCTCGTTTTCAATGCTAAAACAATGCGCAGGAGCCTCATATATGCTCATCTGGAGAGGCATTATTTCCGTTTCTCGGTTTGCTTTGAACATTGAAGCCATGGTTGCCAAGGCGTCAGCCAATTGGTTTTCTTCCCTTGGGAAGTAATTAAAAGTCACTTCTTCAAATTCTTTGACCAATTCTACAACGAGATCGTGATACTTGACCAATTTCGAATCTCTTACTTCCCAATCTCCACGGATTTGGTAAATCACCAATGCCGAATCCCCGGAGACCGCTAAGACCTTGACGTTATGCTCGATAGTGGCGCGAAGCCCCATGATGCAAGCCTCATATTCTGCAATGTTATTGGTACAGAAGAAATTTAATCTGGCGATAAAGGGATAATGATCCCTTCTCGGTGACACTAAGATCGCTCCGATCCCATGCCCCAAAGTGCATTTGATGCACCATCAAAACTCATCTTCCATGATTTCTCTTTCGACGATTCACATTCTTCTTCCGTAATGCATATCAAGTCTTCGTCGGGAAGTCAAATTTCAATGGCTCGTATTCTTTTGTTGTCCGGTTAGCTAAGAAATCAGCTATTGCGCTCCCTTTAATCGATTTTTGGCTCACGATACGATGTCATACTCCGATAATAGGATTTGCCACCGTGCCATTCTTCCCGAGAGTGCGGTGATTCCATCATGTATTTTATTGGGTCCACTTTGAAATCAACCATGTTGTGTGATACAAAGACACATATTATCCGAGCCTTCGAGTTGCCCGGACGAGCAGCAAATGTAATTTTTCAATTGACGGATACCTTGCTTCATACTCTGTGAATTTCTTGCTTTGAGATAATAGATCGCTTGTTCACTTTTTACGGACTCATCATGTTGCCCCAGGACACAACCATTGAGTTTTCGAACACGATCGGATATAGTATTAGCGGTCTTCAGAGGAGTTGGTGGTACTAGCACCAGGAGGACTAGATAAACATCTGCTTTATCTTGTCAAAAGCCTCTTGACATTCCTCATTCCATTCTCCGGGATTGTGCTTTGAAGGAGTCGAAAAATAGGTCGCATTGCTTGGTGAGTTGAGCAATGAATCGAGCAATGTAGTTCAGTCTTCCTAGAAATCCTCTGACTTCCTTTTGTGTACGTGGGGGCGGTAATTCTTGTATGGCCTTTATTTTATCCGGATCGACTTCGATACCTTTCTCGCTGACGATAAATCCCAATAATTTTCCGAGGTAGCCCCAGAAGGTACATTTAGCGAGGTTAAGCTTTAGTTGGATTTTCTCGGTCTTTCGAACAGTTTACGGAGGTTTCCCACATGCTCTCTTTCTCCTCGAGACTTAGCGATCATATCATCGACATAGACTTCTATTTCCTTGTGCATCATGTCGTGGAACAATGTTACCATGGCTCTTTGATATGTTGCCCGGGATTCTTTAGACCAAAGCGGCATTACTTTGTAGCAGAAGGTCCCCACATCGTCGTGAGCGTAGTTTTCTCCATATCCTCTGAGCCATCTCTGATTTGATTGTAGCGAAAATCCATCCATAAAGGAGAAAAATGAATTCTTTGCCGTGTTATCTACCAATGTATCAATGTGTGGCAAGCGGAAAATTATCTTTAGGGCTTGCTCTATTGAGATCACGGTAATCTACGCACATTCGCACTTTGCCATCTTTCTTTGGCTTTGGGACTATATTAGCCACCGATTACGGATATCTAGAGATTTGTAGGAAACCAAAGATCGAATTGTTTCTTGACTTCTTCTTTTATTTTTAAGAGCATTTGGTCCTCATCCGTCTTAACTTACATTGGATTGGCTTGCATTCGGTTTCAACGGAAGTCATGGACCACTATATCTTCATTCAAGCCGGCATATCTTGATACGACCATGCGAACACGTCTTTGTACTCGTGAAGCAAGGTGATCGATCGTGTTTGGTGTCTTTGGACATGGAGGTCCCGACTTTTACCTCTTGCTTCTTTTCTTCATTTCCTAAATTCAACTGTCTCGATCGATTCTTGATAGAGGCGAGAATCTGTTTATCCTCTTGTTTCTACCATTCTCGTGAGTGCTGGGAAGAGACATAATCTTGGCATCTTCTTGACCTCGAATTCCCCACACAAATAACTTTCTCGAAGTCGATTTTAGGGCTTGTAACAGGATTGTTCACGCCGTTGATATCTGAGCACCTGAAAAGTAGACAAAAAGAAGACTATAGAGGACATCAAGGTATCGGGTCCTACAAACGTGACATGATGATATGGAATATATAGGGACAAGTAAAGAATGAATATGAAATCGATGAGAATGAAAAGAACACGACAAAATGCATCTTTATTCATGTTTCATTTAAAAGCCAGATAGACAAAATGAACTCTCATAACAGATACCCCTACATCTTAGGGGCATACAAAAGTTAATCACGAGCATTACTCGGAGGATTTGGAAACTACAAGGAGGTCCACGGCGATCAATTGTTCAAAGTAAATCACGGAGGGACGGGCGTATCATCGAAACGTCTCCAATCGCACCATCCCCTTCGTCTATAACATTTATACCGACATTTTGGAGACTCCTTTCAATTGATAACATCATGTTCGGTAGACTATCTCTTCCCGGGTACATCATTCTGCCGATGTAAATGTTTTCAACAATGGTGGATACATTATAGGCTCAGGTCAATTCCGACACGAGGCTTTGCGATCCTCCTTTCTTGATCTTTCGCCATTGTTTTCTTATTTGTCGGGGATTCGGCTTGAACCCTAAACCGTATCTTGCCTTGTGATGTCTCGGCTTTTAGTGGCTCGGCTATCCCTTGGCGATGATGTTTTCTAAGCCGCTTCCCCGCCGGCGCGCTTTTCCTCTGATCAACTTGATTCCCATCTCGGTGTTTCTTGACGGATTTGGGTGTAGGTGCCTTGCCTCCTTCGGCGACAAATGTAGCATTGATAAATTCAAAGGAGCGGAAGGAGCATTACAGCGCGTCTTTGTTTGCCTCGATATAAGGTGCGTCGGTAGAGAGTGAGGCAACGATGTCTTCTTCACCATCGATTATAATCAAGCGGTTATCTCGTAATAAATTTTATTTTCTCGATGGAGAGATGAAGGATCGCTCCAAATGGAGTGGATCCAGGGCCTTCTTAAGAGGCAATTATATGAAGGAGCAATGTCCATGACACGGAATTCGATATTATGCGACGTGCGGGCCCACCTCCGGAGGATCTCGATTTTTCCCATAACTTCCGTGTGTTCCATCAAATGCCCTTACCGCAGAGTAACAAGGCCTTAGGTAAGACATGTCGACGGGCATCCTACAAGCAGTGTAGCCAGCGGCATGACGTTGAGTGCGGACCGTTGTCAATAAGCACATGCGGTATTATGTATCCCTTGCACTCTGTTGTGATGTGTAATGCTTTAATGAGCCCCTACCATTTGGTGGTATTTCATCGTCATTGAAGGAGATGAAATTATCGCGTTTAAATTGTTCACCCACCTATCGAGTTTTTCAATGGGTACATCGCTTGGTACATACGCTTGGTTTAACACCTTGATAGGGCATTGCGATGTGGCTCACGAGTTCAAAGAACGGGGATATCTCGAGATTTTTGCGGTTGTTTATTCAATTTTGCTCCACGATCATGTATTATTTGTGCTTAATGAACTTTAAGAATTCTTGTGCTTCATCCTCTTTCTTTGGCTCCTTAGTTCCATGTTCAGATTGTATTTCAATCTCACCCTCGACTTCATGTATTGGTGCCTTCCCTTTCTGACTCGTGCCAATGGTCTTCTTCTTTGTCTCAACCATCTCGGGAATAACACCTCCCGCTGCGGGTAAAATGCCCCACCTCATTTGATGGTTTCAGCGCGTGGTGATCTTTGGCATCATATTTCCAAGGCACGCGCTTACTATCCTCAATGTGGGAAAGGGAAAGGTACTTGGATTACCATTTTTGGCTTCCTCTCTTCCTTCTTTGCCTCGTAATAGATTACTAAAGTCCGATCAGCGCTGTAAGGAGGGCCTGATGATTGGCCCTCAAATGCACATATATCCTTTTCGTCAGTCTCTTCCATCTTATTGCAGATTTCTACCTCCTTATTGTCCATCATACCACAGGCAGCTCTCTTGAACTTCTCGCATGATTGAATGTGGTGTCCCTGCATGCGCGTGAAAGACGCAAAATCTTGGATTCTTCATCTTTGTCTTCCTTGAAATTCTTGTCGAGCATGCCTTTCTCAATCATTACTTCCCGGACCTTCTCCAAGGGTGTTTTTATCTCGGAGACACAACACTTGGTTCTCCACTTGTCCTCCGTGTCATATTCACGTTCCTACGAGTATGGTTGGGAGCGAATTTCGACCATATTCCTGCACCGTCAAATCGTAAAATCCTGCATCGATAAGACCTTGAACTCTCCTCTTGAAGGCTATACAATTATCTGTTGAATGCCCCGGTTTTAAGCGTGATACATGCAATTGGCATTGGGGTCGTATACACACTTTGGGAATGGGGCTTCAGGTGGTGCTATGTAATGTGGGAGATTAATTGTTTTTCCAATAATTTTGGGCATAACTCTCCGTGTATGACACGAGGATAGGGTAAACCGAGGTCTTTCGAGATTGGGTTTTACAGGTCTTGGTTCGCTTTTGGGTAGACTTGGGGCAGGCACGGTATTTGGTGGGAATATAGCGAATGGTCTTTGATTATTAGCGGCATAAGCGGGGTAAGGAGGAGGTGTTTGATAGTAAGGGCTTGGTGGTGGAAAATAGAAATTGGCGGTGGACTAAGGCGAGGTCGTGGTTGGGTTGGATATGGGTTAAGAGCATAGAGGCTCCCTCTCCCCACCATATGGGCTTCGGGTTCTTTCTTTTTTACAGGTGCTGGCCTTTTCGAACTTTCAGTACCCTCCATTCTTCCACTTTTGATGCCGTTTTCGATGAGTTCCCCAGATATTACGAGGTCAGTGAAGTCTTTTGTGGCATTTCCCACTAGCTTGTCGTAGAATGGCGCTTTCAAAGTGTTGATAAAAAAGGACCGTTGTCTCACTTTTAGTTAGTGGGGTTCGACTTGGGCGGAGAGATCCCTCCATCTCGAAGCGTCTTCGTGCGAAGGTTTCGTTGGCTTCTTTTCCATCATTTGTAGTGTCGTGGTGGCCGGGAGCCACGTCGAAACATGCTTATATTGTTCACAAAATGCGGTTGCGTGTCCTTCCATGGCCGGATCTTTTCTCGTCTTTGGTGATCATACCATCCATCGGTGATCCGATCAAGCTATCTTGGAAACAGATGTATTAGCGACTTGTCCTCATTCAAGTATCCACCATTTTTAAACGAGAACATAATAAGATGGGCTTCGGGCATCTCGTTCCCTCATACTTTTCAAATCGGTGTCTTAAACTTCGGGAGCGGGGACTAGATCGGGCACCAAACTAAGGTCTTTGGCATTTAGTGCGAGAGAAGACTCTAAGTACCTTCTTGCGCCTTGAGTCTTTCCTCTCAGACTCCTATATTTTTTCTTGACATCATGGCCATCCCTCTTTAACTTGGCTATTTCCTCGGATCATCTAAATCGCAGAACAATCGGATTAGCGAATTATCTCCAACGTTTGATACGTATATACCTTGCCCGGATGGGTAGGTGGGATGGGTTGTTGTTCCGTGCCTACTGGGGTTCTCTTGAGGATATCCTCTTTGTGTTGCATGAGCGTGGGGTGGAGTGAATCCTGGGGGATAGAGCGGATCTTGATTATCCCTCGAGTGGGGCTCTGTAATGTCAGGACTTTGCGCGAGTCCTTTTCCTTTGGACATGGCTGTCAATATCTCCAACATTCTATCCATTTGATCCTTATGTCCTCGTGATTCCTCACGGGATTTCATCATCAAGTCCCTCGCTTCTTCTGCGTGACTTCTGGCTAAGCTATTCTTGCAACTCTTTCTCGGTTTTTTCCATCCTTTCGATCCTCTCATTGAGTTAAGGCGTCCATAGCTCTAGTTTTTAAGCGTGTCCTATAGGGATGATGTGATTCCAGATTCGTAGTGTCGTAGCTGCGAATTATGTGATTTTAAGCTTAGTGAATGGTTAAGGTGATATGATGCTAATGTATGTAATGCGAATGCATGATATGAATGCAAAAAGGTGTCAACTCTGATTCAATTCCCCATAGAAAACTTCCTTAGAAAACAAAGCTCTTTACATAAAGCAGAGTTACGAGAGCGGCCTTGCTCTAACACCTAAGGCCTTAATCTTTGTTAGCAGGGAAACTAATTCGCCCACGATCCGATCGCGTCTCGCTGCGCACGCTCAATGCGTCGACTTGTATAGCTAGAGTTTGTAAATACTCTGCTATCTCTCGTATCCGGATTATAGCTTCCCCATGAGGTAATCTCTATCTCCGACTTGATTTCGGGAATGATGCAGTTCCACTTTCCTTCGCCGCTCTTCATTTTCTTTTAAATGCCCAATGCGATTTTGTGATTCGGTAGCTCCATTTCTAACTCTTGGTCCTCTTTTTCATTTCTTGATTCTACTCGGACTTGCTTTTAACTCTCTTGCCGAGTTACGGTTTGAAAATGGTCGAGGACTTCTCCAACTCTGCCACCCCTTGTCTTCAATTCGTTTCTTCTATTCGGCCTTCGATATTTGCTTTTCTAGGATCTCATTTTGAACCTTCATTTCTTGGAATTTCCTTTCCCATTGATCGGTCTTAGCTCTTTCCTCTTGTAACTCTTGTCGCCATTGGCTCGACGTCTTTCCTAGTCGTGAGTTCTTATTGAGAGACGCATCTTCTTGTAGTAGTGCATTTTGTGTCGTCTCGGTCTTCCTCTATTCTCCTTTCTTAATTTCTCGACCACGATTTTTGTCCATCTATGTCCAACTTGAGGAGCATCTTTCTTCTTCTAACTGTTCAATTTTCTTTTCAAGCTCACGAACTTCATTTATCACGAAATCTTGCTTTATAATTTCTAATTCTGTTGGTATCATTCGCAACCGTTCCTCCAAAGATTGAGTATTATCCAAGCTTGGTCCCGGATATTATCATTGATTCTCTTGCTTAGCCATGCTTTGTATTCGAAGTTACCGCTTTCACCCATGACTAATCTCTTCATCCGAATGAATTTGCTTCCAAGCATTTGCCGTTTCTTTATCTTCTTCTTGTAACCTTCTCCCGTATACGAGAACTCACTTTGGTCCAACCCATGTGTGTTCTTGTACGAACTGCTCTAGATTGGTATTGTCTTGCCGCTAGCAATGGGGTATACCCGATGACTCCCAAATTCCGGGTAGAGGTACCCAATCGAAATCTCCACATCTATAAAGAATCTCTCAGGCATCATCGAGGAGCTCTCCACTCAACGTCTTTTCCTTGAAGGTTCGAAAAATGGCTATCCATCCTCTTCCGTTATATCTTCTCTCCTTGACATAGTCGCGTTTCCTCTTTTATTGGTGAATAGTCTCTATGAAAAGGTCGACAAGAGACTTTATCCATCTTCCAAAAATGCCCATGAAACCATACCATCAATAGGCTGTGCGCATCCGATAAATCTTCCCTCTCCGCTCTTCTACATGCATTTAGTGATCGAAGGTCTCGCAAGAATTCTTTGGGACAGTGTGACTTGTTTATCCAATCGGTCGAACAGATCCACCACCGCTTCATCTATGTGCCTCTCAGAGCTTTTGGGAAGACGACCAATCCGTAGAGGCTTAAAGCGAAAATATCAACCTTTTTTCCATGTCGGGTGCGTCAAAATTAGATCCCTTAAGTTCACCCAAGGATACATCTCCTTCGCCTTCTGTTGAACCTTGGCCAAGATCCACTGTTCACTCATGCCCGTAATTTTCATCAACTTTTTCGCCAAAGGAGGACATAGGTAGGCTGATATAAACCTTGTCGACTTGCATCTCGGGAATACGGAGTAGTGTAGTGTATTCTTCTATTATTGTTGGCACCAAATCCACTTCTCCAAAAGTGAAGCAACCGTATGCAGAATTCCAAAAGCTGGACCATAGCCGAAATAGGTGCTTATCTATCTTAACATCCAATAAGTAAGAGATATCACCGTAACGATGGTAGAATATTTGCTTAATTCCATCTTCCCAATTGGCCCAGATATCCCGTAACTCTTGGAGCTCGTTTTGTGTCACACTAACACGGGTGAAGTCCTCAACTCGACGTGTGACCTCGACTAGGTGTCTCTAGTTCCAATCGCAACTTTTCCGACCATGTGCAAATGCGGCGCATTGTCCTCTACTTTATCAAGAAAGTTGTTTTCCATAGCAAACTTCCTATTCTAGCAACCGAACGAAATTGACACCTCGACTACATGGAATGTCATGCAAATCAAGCAAGACAACACAAGTTAGTATTGCATAATCAAACAAGCAAAATATCAATAGACGCTTATCAGGGTAACTATTTGGCACTACGCCTGAGGTAGGCTCTGGTGGCTTCTATATGAGGTTGGTTCTACAGAGGTACTGAACCAGCAGATTCCTCGATCCTCACCCATTATAGGCTCATACGGACCAAGTTCGGTGAGGGGATACATTTCCTACTACGGCCATGCGGAGGTGAAAACCTCACGAAACACGAGGTACGGATGTCTCCGGAAGCAATCTACTAGCCCATGCGGAGGTGAAAACCTCACGAAGGCTTAGTTTCTTACTCTCACTTAAAGGTATGACCAACGGTCTTGCAATGCAATGCTAAAGTATTTCACAAGACTCGACACTATAACACATGCAAATGCATAAAGAACACGATTTTTCAAAACAATTTTCCAAATCTTCAATCAAGAGGACAAAAATCAATCAATTTACGGCCTGACTCTCCTTTGGAAACAACTTCCCCAGTGGAGTCGCCAAGCTGTCGCAACCATTTTTTTGACAAAACGGAAATCGAACTTGGGGTTTTGAAAATGGATAAAAACGGGAATCGCCACCGACCTTTTATTAGGTGTGATCGGATCACCTTTGTTTTAATAAAACATTTTGGTTTACTAAAACGATACTTTTGGTCTACGAATGTTCGAGAAAAATAGGTTCGGGAGTCGGTTACGTGCGAGGAAGGATTAGCACCCTCGCAACGCCCAAAATCGGTACCAAATTGATTGATCAATGTCCTAATGTCGAAAAGTTGAAAATATTTAAGAAAAAAAGAATTAAAAGAATGGATTAATTAAACCGGGATTGAATCTTAAGATAACCTCGTTTCGAAGGAATAAAAGTATCATACCCAACACGTTAGGATATAACACCCTTATATTTCGATACCAAAATCATCTCCAAAAAAAGGTATTTGAATATTTAGTCGAACGAAAAGATCGACACCCAACACGTTAGGGTGTAAAATTTCGGCCTTCTAAATACACAAATATTACCTCTTTCGTATAAAATAAAAATCGGATTGTGATTTAGAACCGTTAATCCACATGAAGTGGCGAAGACGAAACAATTAACAACATATGATGGTGAAAGATGTGATAATAGAAACAAGAAGAGATAATATTAAAACCGTAACAATAAATAAAATAAAATAAAATAAAAATAATAAATAAAAAAGGTATTAGTGACTATAGATAAAATATTAAGTATAAAGGTAGTAATAATGATAATAATAATAATACAAAAAATATATACGAAGATAATATATAATAATGATAATAATGATGATAATGCTAGCACTAATAATAAATATAAAATATGTACAATATAAAGTATATGAATGTAGTAAGCATAATAAATAATAATGTAAGTATAGTAAAGATAATAATAATGATAACACACAATACATACGATATATTAATATAAATATGATAATAATAGGAAAAATAAGTAAAATAATAAAAAAACTAAAATAATATAATAATAATAATAATAGTAGTAATGAATCGTATAATAATAATAAAATAATACTAATAATACAAAATACATATAATATAATAATACAGAGAAAATAATAATAATAATAATAATAATAATAATAATAATAATATACATAATATACATGGTAGTGCTAATAATAATATAATGATAATAAATACAATAATGTTGTAAGTGTATGTATACAAATAAAAGTATGATAATAATAATATTAGAAGTAGTAACATACAAAAATGAAGTGAACAAATAATAAAAAATAAAAATACTAATAATAAAGTTAGTGATGATAATAATAATAAATATTTATATACAACTAATAACGTTACTAACAGTAATTAATAATAATGATGGTAACTAATAATAATAATAATAATAATATTACATATAACGAAGGTAATGAATTTAACTAAAAACAATTAGAAATGGCTAAAATCGAATGAAATCCAAATATTTGGGGTAAATTTGAAATAAATAAAAAAGGAAAGGGATTGATTTGTATCGCGCGCAGAACCTAGGAGGACCGAAACGGCAATAACCCCTTTTTTGGCAGTGCGCATGGGGACTCGATCGAAACTACAATAAAACTTGAGTGTAAATTTTAAAAGAAAAGAAACTCAATTGTGCGGTCTCGGAAGGACGGAGGGCTAAAGCGCAATTAGCCCCTTTGAGATAAAACACGCGGACCAGGGGGCGGATCCGGTCAACACGGATCCCCTTTGTTGAAACGGCGTGCCGTTTCTTCATGGTTTAAAAGACCCCAAAAATTCATTTTTACATTCTCTAAAAAAAAAACATTTAAATACTCTCTCTGTTCTCTCTCACCCTCTCTGCCGGTGCGCAAAAGGGCGAAATCCGGCCGCGTAGTTGACTCATGGGTGCTCAGTCGCTTTCCCGCCATCATGCGCATGTGGTAAAAAAGGTAAGGTCTTTTTTTTTTATTTTTATTTTTTATATATTTTATCTTATATATATATATTATATCTATATTTATAAAAAAAGGTGCGAAATGGAAAAGAAAAAAAGGAAAGAAAAAGAACCTTCGAATATTCAGATCTGGCTTTTGGATTTTGATTTTTTCGTTTTATTGCTTTGGTAATTCGGTTTGTGAGAGTATAGAGCTTCGTGTTTTTTTTTTTTTGAATCTGTTCCTTTTGATTGTTTTTTTTTTAAAAAAAAAGGGGGTGCCCTTTGTCCACACGCGCGCGGCGCTGCTAGGGTTCCAAAACCCTAGTTCTTTCCTGATCTTCTTTGGTTTCGGGCCTATTGGGCCTTTCTGATTTTGGGTTTTGTGGGTTTTGTAAATGGACTGTAATTTGGACTTTTATGGGATTTTTTGTTTTATTTTATTTTTTTTGGTTTTGCAATTGGGTTCTGGCTTTTTTGTGGTTCAATTTTGCTGGTAATGGGCCCGGGGTTAATGACCCGGGCCAAAATTGGTGTTTACACCAGAATAATTATCTTAATTTCGACGGAGTGACAATGAAAGAACTTAGCTGCACAATACGACTTAACATTCATAGGTGTGAAGATAGTATTAAAAAAGTCCTTAAAGTATTACTCTTTATTTAAAGAAGTCTTAATATTATTTTTGTAGTTAAATAAATCATAACTTATGATATTTACTCATAAAAACTCTTAATTTTAATTCTAAAGTAAAAAAGGAAATTGAATTTCAAGCTTTTATCTTAGTTTTTATTGATGCAAAAGAAATTATATAACTTTAATACTAATATAAAATTTAAAAGAGTAATTAGAATTTTCAAAAAAAGTAATTAAATGTATTATGTATACAAACACTTTTAAAATTTTTTAAATTATCATTTTATTTTTATTTAATAATTTATTCTAATCAAATTCATATCAACATTATCTTTAAAATTATCCTTTCATATACTGAAAATGAAATGAAAGTTCAACGCTTGCCTCAAACTCATTCCACAATTTTTAAAAAGCATAATGAAATTTTTTATAAAAATTTATTTTAATTTTCTATTTAATTTTTCGTCTTTTCTATTTGATTATACATATGAGTTGTTATGTGTATGCCACAATTATAATTATATAAAATTTTTAAAAGTTAAAAAATATTTTTTAAAAAATCAATTAATTACTAATGTAACATTCACATAGTAATTTATATGTCTACAATATCAATAAAATTAGTAAAAGTTAATTTTTTTAATTCAATTTTAAGTGATTTGGCAGATAATATAATTCTTTTAAAGAAAAAAAATAGACAAATAAAAACTAAATAATTTCTTTTTTATAAAATTGGAGGAAAAAATCGATATGACTTTTCTAAAGTAGAGTACGAGAAACGAAAATAGCAAAGTGGATGGCAAATTAAACAAACCATCAACGGTTCAGTGGTTCAGAAGGAAAAAAGAAACTTTTTTTAATTGCGTTGAAACGTGTCACCCTGTACCTTGTTAGCTATCCGATAAAATTTACTAATTCAAGGAGAGAGAAATTTATGAAGTTCTATAGGCTAAATTTAACGAATATGCCAAAAATTAAAAAAATTACTTTTTAGGATATTTAAACAAATATATCGAATTTAAAGAGAGAAAGTAAAAAAAAGCATCTCATAAGGTGTGCTTTTAGTTTCAGCCATATCAATTGAAAGCGTGCCCTATAGACCGCATTTTTTGACTTTTTTAACACATCGTTAAATGTTAGTTATTTTGTTATTGGGTTTTAGATTTGATTTCTCTCTTATTCGTATTTATATTTTTTTATTTCATGTTGTTTTAAGTTTCTTTTTTTTACTTTTAATTAATGTTTTTAACACATCAGTTCTTCGGGTTAAATGGTTCAATAATTGTGATTTCATCATTAAGTTTTAAGTTTAATTTATCTTCTAAAAATATTTGTATTTTTTATTTCATGAAAAGTTGTTTCAAGTTTTTTTTTTGTTTTTAATTAATAACTCTTTTATTTATAAAATCAAATAATTATCTCTAATATCATTATTTTTAGAAAATATAATTTTTATATGTGTAATATTTATTTTTCAATTCATATAATGAGTGTAGTAAATTTTTAGTATTATATATTTTTGTATGTGTATTTGAAATATTTCACATATAAACATAATAATATTTGAAATAATTAATTGAAATATTTTACATGTAAAAATAATAACTATATTTGAAATAATTATTTCATTTTATAACATTAGAAATCACCATACCCACAATATAAGTAGAGAAGATAAATATCGACATATAAATATTATATATAAAGAAAAATATATCAAAAATTTAGTTGATGTTTATATTATATATAAATGAATTATTAATTTCAAATATTTTTAACATAACGATATATATAAATTTAGATTTTTATTATATAATTACATATTTATTATTTAATTTTATAAATAAAAGAGTTATTAATTAAAAAACTAAAAAACAATATATTTATTAATTAAAATATTAATAAAAAAATATAAAAAAATTGAAACAACATGAAATAAAAAAAATACAAAAGTACTTAAAAGAGGAATCAAACTTAGAATTTAATTATGAAATCACTATTATTTAATCATTTAACTAAATGAGTTGATGTATTAAAAACATTAATTAAAAAAAGAAAAAAAAAGTTTGAAACAGCATAAAATAAAAAATACAAATGTGAATAAGAAATGAGTCAAACCAGGACTCAAGAACAAAACTACTAACATTTAACTATTCAACCAAAAAAACTAATATATCAAGAAAGTCAGAAAGCACACTTAGTAGGACGCGCTTTCATTTTTTATCTAAAAAATCGACATATTTCTTTAATTTTTCATATATTGAGAAATCACACTTATTCCTCGTTCTTAAAAAGCATTGTGATTTTTTTTTATATTATAAAAAATTATTTTAGCTTTCTATTTAAAATTTTCGTCTTTTTAACCCTTAAACATGCATTATTTATTAAATAATCTTAAAGTGGATGGAATAGTTAATATTTGTTAACTTTATTAGCATGTCATATATGGATTGCCACTTGCCACGTTAACAGTTAATTAAAAATTTAAAAGTTAAAAATATTAAAAAAATATTTATATATATTCATTTGTAATTTGTAATTTTTTTAAAATTAATTAATTATTAATATAACATCTATGTAGTAATCTATACGCCTGCCACATCAAGAAAATTAATAAATATTAAATTTTCTATTTAATTTTAAATGATTTGATAAATAATATAAATTTAAAGAAAAAAACGCGATAAAAAACTAAAATATTTTTTTCTTAAAGAAAAAATCATTATGGCTTTCTAAAAATAGAGTACGGGAAACGAAAATAACAAAGTGGTCGGCAAATTAAACCATCAATGGTCCAGAAGGGAAAAAGGTACTTTTTCTAATTGCTTTGAAACGTGTCATTCTAGGATTACTATATGTACCTTGTTAGCTATCCAATAAAAGTGTAGTACTTCAAGAAAGAGAAAATTTTATGCACTTCATTTATAAGCATTTAATAATTAAATCTAGAAAACTCTAAATTTAATGATTTCAAAATCGAATTGATGAATTAGATTAGATATTTGCATTGAGAAATTAAAAGTCATCAATATGTGTATATACTCTAGTAATTAATTTTTAATTGATGATTGATTGATTAAAAATTAAAATTAATGTACAAAAGTTATATATTAGAATTATAGTTCTCAAATTACACATAACGATAATTTTTCTAATACCCCATATTTACAAAAGAAAGAATAAATTTTATTTGAATTTCTTGAGTAAAAGTCAAAATCATAATATCTAAAAAAATTTAAGGAATCAGGTATGTTTCCGCAACTAGTTTTATTTATGATCATGATGATTCATGATGATGTATTAAATTTTTTTATGATTCTAACAATAAAAAATTGATTAAAAAACATAACCTATCCTGACTAAATTAAATTAGATATGAAAACAACAAGAGTTAAACATGAGGTCCTGAAGTTATCACGAAAATAAAATTAAACATAAAAAAAAACATTGATTTGTTATATTTGATAAGTAATGTGATCATAAATTTAAATTTTCATTTAAATTTTCTTTCACGTCAATTTAAAGCCCAATAAACCAATAGTTGAAATGTTGAAAATTACGACCATTTGAAACTAAATTTATTAAAAAAAAGTAAAGTAATCACTTCAAAAATAGAAAACCTAACTTAGTCTTTTACGTTACAAAAACTGGCCACATACATTACCATTATTAGCATTTAGCAGGAAAACGCCACAGTCTCATTTGTCAATAATAGTCATAACCTTTTATTCTCAAATTCCAAAATTGGCGTATGCACAATGCATGCAGTGATTGATAAGTCCAAATCTATTACTTAAACCTTGTCCAAAGGTTGCTTTTTCATTGGACCACTCGAGCGATCACTTGTACATTTTCTACAACCCCCAATTACACTACAATTTTTGTCTTCTCTTTTGAGTAAAATTTTCCCCTTGGTTTCAGATTAATATTTTTGTCATTTTCTCTCATTCACATATAGCTTGCTTCCATCAGAATCGTTTTCCAGACAATCCAATAATGGGTAAAATTTATTTACCATGAAACACCAGTAAGAATTGACTTCTCCTTAAAGAATTACAATAAATAAAATTAACTCGTTGAAGTTTTCATCCCAAAAAATAGAGAAATTTATGAGATACTCATTGCATAAATATTGTCAATTTATGAGATACTTTAGTTTTCTAAACACTTGGAGACAAGAAAATGAAAAACCCAAGAAGAAAATATTTATTTCAGGAAATTGAAAAGTACTAAAAGTGGCTTAGGAACAGATCTGATGATGGTTAGAACTTGGAAGTGGAGAAGCCAAGGATATCAAGCGTTTGATGGAGATGAAGACAGAGGCAGAATGGAATTGGATTGAAAATGAAAAGCAGGATGATGTACAACACATCCTACCTAATTTTTTTTTATGCCTTTAATTTTTTCACTTCTACTAAATACAAATGATTAGTTTATAATGTATTTTATGAAAACTCCAACCAACATATAAGCTATATCCTATACAACACTTATAAATATTAGGAGGATATCAATCACACAAAATTTTAATTTGGTTCGGTCCAAATAAAAATATTAAAATTCAGATTTGATAAAGAATTTTACTCAAGACTCGATCCATTTTCTAAACAGATATTATTTTTTTACACAAACCTATATTTTTATTTAAATCTTCTCAATTTTTCAAACCTTGACCCACGTAAAACTCCAAGTAAGAGAATCTATGATGGGAAAAGATGGAGATTAAAAAAAAGGGTGTAAATGCAGGAAATATAAATATATTCTAACGCTAGAATTCAGTTGGAATAAATAAATTATTAATGGCATTGGAATCGAAGTGAGATATGGAGGTGTTAAATAAAAAAATAACTGTGTAGTGAATAAAAGGTGGAGGTGGGAGCCGTGGTAGTGGGGTCATTTCGCTTCAAATTTAAAAAATGCAAGTGGGGGGCATTTATCTTCAACTCTAAGTTAAGGAATTTTGAAGATGGAATAAGAGCAGCAGAAACATTGAACATAGCGCAAAAACAAAAAGTGGTCCCTGAATTATCTTCGGAAGTGTGCGGCAACCATAAAAACTAAGACCCTCACTTGTCCCAACCCTATTGGTTCCTCTCTGGCCTCTCCTTTTTTATTTCCCTGCTACCCACTACTTGACCTAACCTCATCTTTACCCTCTCTATACTGCCAAAACCTCGACAACGACGTCGTCTTTCTTTCTTTCCTTTTTTTTTTACACTAAAAAAAAAAAAAAACCTCCATCACTAAATATTAGGTATGATGTTAATACTATTCGCCAATGTAAAAACAATATTCCTCGTGTTATTGATGTATTGTACTCTTATTAATAAAATTTAGGTTGGAATTTTAGAAACAATTTTATTAATAGAAATAATTACAAATATTGAAATAATTAATTTTTTATACATCATAAAATGAGAATAGAAGATACTTTAATATTAAAAAAATATATATTATTAATTATATTGGAGGAATAAGCAAGAATAATGCTCGATAACTATTACGACTCACAACTGCAAGTTAAAAGGGTCATTGCCACAGTATCTAAAAGGAATTTAAATAAAAAAAATGGAATATTCCATGAACACTTTATATCATAAAAAGAAAATTAAGAAAATATGAAAATAAACATTGACCAGAAAGGAAAAGCAATTTTGGATTTACCTGTTTTGCGCAAACTGCGCCCAGCTTATATTAAGAATTTTCCATTTTGGGGATGACGGGTGTTGAAAATTCAAATGTTCTTTTTCTCTTGTAAAGAAAAAATTGAAGTACAATTCAAAATCACGGTTTTTACAATAATTTTTCGATTATGTTAGTTTTTTTTTTTTAATATTAGAGGATTGGACTGAAATAATGAAAATGCTTTTTTCATATTGGTAAAAAAATAAGAAGCGCTTTTTAGAAACGTTTCTAACTCAAAATATTGTTTTCCTTATTTTTTTTTTAAAGTAGGGTTAGAGTTTGGTGGATTTTAGGATTTAAAGTTGTGTAGGGTTTTAAGTTTTTCTTAAAAAGTTTTTTTGTATATTCTTTAGTTTTTTTTTTTGATATGTAAAGTTAATAATGATTTAATTTGATATTTAAAAGCATCTTATTTATGTCAATCGTATATTTGGATTATTCGAATTGAATTTATCGAAATTTGAACTACTCGATTTGGTTAAATCATAGTTTGTAATTTTTTTTTTGAATGCAACTGAGTTTTGATTATTTTTCTTCACGAGAGGTTGAGGTTGATCAGATTTTTCAATGTATTATTTTCAAACTTTCAGTGCATTGTTTTTGCAAGTATTTCAGATTTCTTCAAAAAATATATCTTAGAAATACCGGGATATCTGATGGTTGAGGGGGAAAAGTGTGGAGTTAAAAGGGATAAAGGGAAAAAAGCTCCACGTAGGACGCGTTTTCAATGCAATGTCGATTGGCATTCCAGTACTGTAAGTCATTGGTACAAATAAACGATACATTTATGTACGGGAGATATGCCATCGGTTGTTATTGGCTGTAGCATAGGATGGCAATTGGAAAATCCTATTGACTGCCTTTGCAATAATGCCAGGAGAGTCAAGAGGCGATTGAGATTTCTTCCTGTCTAGGTCGAGGAGGAATGTTTTCCCCAACTCGATATATGCATAATCTCCGACAAGAGACCTAAAATATTGGCTGCAATTGAATGACAGGGAAGCCTTTGAGACTGCATACACCATAGGTATTGTCTAAGGCATGTTATAGTGAACTACCACGGACAACACGATTCTGCAGGTTAGCATGCACAACTGATCAACCTAGGCTGATTTTTTTCCAAAGCGAGTGGAAAAATATGTTGAACAAATGAAGGGGGACCACGTTTGGAGCGAGGACGTATTGAAAAAAATTAAGAAGGCTACAACATGAGCAAACTGTATGCATTCAATGTGTTACTCGCGCGAAGTCCTACAGTTACAAGTTATGGAGTTTGACAGACTCAACCAAGATATTGCTGAGGGAGCATAACGTGTACACCTGAGACATCGAACCTATGATTGTAAAACTCTAAATTATAAAAACCATTCCACTCTTTTAAAATTACTATTATTTAAAAAACTTACTTTCTTAAATAATTAATTTTACATGTAAAGTTTTTTCTCAAAAGCATTTCACCCACTAAGTCTAGCATAGGATTAATTATATATTTAAATCTATTTATTAAATTGATATTATAAATCAATTGAATACCGACAAAGTAACAAATATTATTTAAAGTATTTTTACTTTTACTTTTTTTATATAAATATATTTAAATCAATTTAAACAAAAAAGTAACTTTAAAACTGAATATAGTTTATCATTATTTTTAAACTTCAATTTTACTATTTTATTCAACCTTTCGTCTGTTTTTTTTAATAATAAATTAAATATACATTTACATAAAAATTTTATGTTGTCAATTTTTTTACATAAAATAAAAAAATTTAATATTACAAAAAATATTTTTATCTACTCAATTTAATCAATTTTTACATTAAATGATAGATATTTTACTTGGTTTTAATTAGGGGTGCTCAAATGGTTAACCCATCGGTTAATCGAATCGAACTAGTATTAATCGAATTAACCAAAATTTTTAACCTTTTAACCGTTAATCAAATTTTTAAAAAAATTAACCGAATCGGAATATTTTGATTAATTCAGTCGGTTAACCGAATTAACCGAAATTTATGTATTTTTTTTTAGTTAAAACAACTATAAAAAATATAAAAAAATTGATAATGTTCATTTGACCAAATTAATCAAATTAAAACTATATATAATTTGTATTATGAATTATTAAGTTTGATTAATTCGATTAATTATACGATTTCGAATCGAATTAACTGATAACTAAGCTTCCAAAAAATCATTAACCGACTTCCGACTGAATTAGATCAATTTAGTCAGTTAATTCAATTTTAACTGAAATTAGGACACCCTTGATTTCAAATTTTTTTTTAATATATACTTCTTATACTAAAATTTGATCCAATTTTATTTTGATTTAATTTTTGCCACAAAATATTTATTTTAATTTTTGCAAAACATCTTAAAATTGCAAGTTAATTTTATTGCATGAATTAAATTATTATAATCATGGAATAAATATTAAAAATACATAAAAGTCGAAATTGGCATTGAATTTTATGTGTATATTACTCAGAAATATATATTTATTGTATTTTGTTTGTAAGAGTAAAGTTAAAAAAGAAAAAGGAAAAGGAAAAAACCTTCCAATGAAAGGGAAAGCCACTCTAATTGGAAGAGGAAGGGGAGATGATATAAAGATAAGGGCAAATTGAAGAGAAAGTGGGTCCAATAGGAAAAGCTAAAAGCAACCTTATGAGCTTTTTTTTTTTTTTTGCTTTTATCCACAAAAGAAATTGTCGGTGGATTTATAGATTTTTCATTTTTGATAGACTGGGAAGCCAAGTTAAGAGCAAACCAAAGCCCTCTACCTAAATTCTTAAACTAAAAGCTAAGTCCTAAGTTTGAAACCCCTTCTTCCTTTTTGTACATCCAAACCAAGTCTCCTGCAATAACCCAAGCCAAACCAAAGAGAGCTTATCTCTGCGGAACTCTCCTGTAATTTTCACCTTCTTATTTATATAGAGGTGATTTCTCATTGATTAGATATATCAATCAAAAAACAAATGAACGGTGGTGATGCTTACGGTATGATGGAGGCGCAATACATTTGGAGACACCACAGGCATGACATAAGAGACGACCAGTGCTCCTCTGCTATTGTCAAACATGTCAAAGCTCCTGCTAACCTCGTAAGTTTATCTCTTTGCCTTTGATTCACCTCTCTCTCTCTTCCCAAATCTTCCTCATCATCTGCTAAATCTTCATCTCTCTTTTTTTTTTAGATTTAATTATTAAAAAAAGAGAAAAATTCAAATTTATGTCCATGTTGTATTATTAAAAACCAACTATTTTAGTACTTTTTTTAATTAGAAGTAAAAGTTTATGTCCAAAGAGCTGGTATACTAATTTTTTTTTGAAATTTTAATTAATTTTATTGCAACTAATAATAGTGGTTATGGTTTTGATTAAATTATGAAAGGTATGGTCATTGGTAAGGCGGTTTGATCAGCCGCAAAAGTACAAGCCGTTCGTAAGCCGGTGCATCATGAAAGGGGACCTCGGAATCGGTAGCGTCAGAGAAGTCAACGTTAAATCTGGCCTTCCAGCCACCACCAGTACCGAACGATTAGAGCTTCTCGATGACGAAGAGCACATTCTCGGCATCAAAATCGTCGGAGGCGACCACCGTCTCAGGGTATAAATAACAATTATTCTTTCTCCCTTTTTAATTTTTTTTTGTTTTATTCTAAAAGAAGAAAAAAAAAGGTAGGAATCTTGTTAACTTGTATGTATAGCAGAATTATTCGTCAATCATAACGGTCCATCCAGAGGTTATCGAAGGAAGGCCAGGAACAATGGTGATTGAATCATTCGCTGTGGATGTGCCAGAAGGGAACACCAAGGATGAAACTTGTTACTTTGTGGAGGCTCTTATCCGATGTAATCTCAAGTCATTAGCCGATGTTTCAGAGAGGATGGCTGTGCTAGACCAAGCAGAGCCTATCAACGGATACTAATTGATAAGGTGGAATTTTGGTGACCACTTTGCTTGTATGGATAGAGAGATATGCAACACTTTTTCTACCCCCTGCTTTCTTAGCTTTTCCTTGTTTAATGCCTCTATAGTTAAAGTATAATCTGTGAGGTTTCAAATTCTTAATATAAGCCTCCAAGTTTTTCTGTTCTATAAAATGCGGTTCGGAGGCTGGTTCCCTATAAGTCTAAGAAGATGGGGTTTATTTCTCTATTTTACTGTTAATGTTTATGGCAATCTGGGTTTTGTCTAGTGGTGGCAATGTACGTTATTATGGTCTTATTTGTACATATTTATGTAAGATAAGAAAAAATGGAGGCTTTTGTAGATACAGCCTGGTAGATGGTGTAACACTCCTAACCCACGTCCGTCGCCGGAACAGGGTTACAAGATGTCACTGGAGTTTACAGAATAATTACACATAATTCCACTATTTATTTATGTTTATATCAAAGCTATCCACTTGAGTCATAGTCACTAAATTATCTATATATTGAGCTACAGAATTCTAAATTAAGATCCTCTTAATGTTTTTGAAAGTAGACACAAATATCTTTCTACCATAAAACTTTTAGAATTTATGGTTTATCCAATGAGTACAGTAAAATCTTTAAATTTACCCATGTTTAGCTGTTTGACAGATTCGACCTTTCTTTACTAAAAATTAACTATCTCTTACTACAGGATTTGGATGATATTCTCGTCCGTTTCTCTTGAAAATAGACTCATTAATAATTTAAACGTATAAATTTAAACCCCAAGTATTTTTATACAATTTTTAATGATTTTTCAAAGTCAGAATAGGGGAAACCAAATCATTCTTATCTTGTCTCACAAAAATTTAAATATCTCATAAAATGAAATTCTTTTACTTACACCGTTTCTTCTATGTAAAACTATACTCAATAAGCTTTAATTTAATATTTTATTCAATCTCTAATTCAATTTTTAAAATTTTTGGTGAATTTTCAAAATCGGACTACTGCTGCTGTCCAAAACTATTTTAGTGTAAAATGTTGATAACTAAGTTTATAACACCTTCAATTCCTTTCAATTAAACCCTATATGTAACACCCCTTACCCGTGTTCAACGTCGGAGCAGGGTACGAGGTGTTACCGGACAATAACACTTGAAACTGATCAAATTCAAGGCATAAATTTTCGTTTAGAATTTAAAACTTTTATCTTATATCATCAAGTCCCTAAAATGGGCCAATGGGGCCCAAAACATGCTTTGGAAGCGATTCAAGACTAAATCGAGAACTTTTAAAACTCTTGGAACATTTAGAAAATTTCCTTGTTTTGGAGAGTCACATGCTCGTGTGGGTAGGCCATGTGATTACACCCGCTCGTGTGGCTCAGGACACGCCTGTGTCCTCCGCCCGTGTAACTCTCTATTTATGACGTCATCATTCGTTTTGGGTCACACAATCAAGTCACACACCCGTGTGCTAGACTGTGTCCTCCACATGTGTGGTGAATAAGTTGGCTATTTTCCAAGCCAATTTCTATTCTATCATGCCCATACTTGAGTATAACTTAAATGACACATTTCATGACATATTAAAGCTACCGAAACATCCACCACACACACGTAACAAGTCATTATCAAACGAATGCATCATCATGGAATGCATCATCATGAGTTTATAGCATAACCAATTTATTGGACACATTAAATGGCCTTATACAACAATGAACTCCGAATATCATAGGTCATTATTCTAGGACAACTCATAGTAACATATACACATGACCAAGTTCCCTATACATGCCATAACCTTAAGTATAAAATCATCGATACCTAAATTGTAAGCTTGATAGTGTGATAGGTTCTCCGGCGACTTTCAACCCGAGTTAAACTGAGTACATTATAAACACGGAAAACAACGGAGTAAGCTATAAAGCTTAATAAGTATATATGTAAATAATAAACCATGCTTTTAACAATCCTCATTATGAGCTGTCAAAATAATACCATCATTATTGCATAAAATTTCACAATTCATTTATGTTCATCTTGAGCTGTTTACTCGAGTTACAGTCACTAAATTATTTTTATCTGGAGCTGCAAAACTCCAAATTAAGATCCGCTTATTTTCCCTGAAACTAGACTGCTATATCTTCTTACCATAAAATTTCCAGAATTTTTGATTTAGCCAATCAGTACAGTTTATTCTTTAAAGTCTCCCCTATTTCGCTGTCCGATAGTTCCGACCCCTCTTCACTAAAAATTAATTATCTCGTTGTACAGAACTCGAATGAAATTACCGTTTGTTTCTCTTGAAAATAGACTCATCAGGAAATTCAAGCATATAAATTTTATCCCATTATTATTTTTTTAAAAATTTTTAATGAATTTACCAAATCAGAACAGGGGATTTCAAAATCATTCTAACTCTGTCTCACAAAAATTCAAATATCTCAGAATGTGAAATTCTTTTGCTTACACGATTGTTTTATGTGAAAATAGACTCAATAAGCTTTAATTCCTTATCTTATTAAACCTCTAATTCGATTTCCATAATTTTTGGTGATTTCTCAAAGTGATATAACTGTTATTCTCTAAACTGTTTTTTTGCTGATTTTACTCTATCATGTTTTCTTTATATTAATTTTTCATTTACACACATATAACACCAAGGTATATCCATGGTTAGCCATCCCAATAACTAGTCATTATCAAACATTTACAAGCCATTCATTGGCCAATTTAATCTATACTTCAACAACAAGGACTTGAAGATATCATTTCTCAACTTAATTTGGCCTAAAAGCCTCACACATAATCATCAATCACATCTACCACATATTCATAAATCATAAGCATGGACTTATAATCACAAGGTCATTCTCATAGGTATAACTTACTCATTTACGTTCTTACCAAAATTCGATCACATACCGAGCATATTGCTCATGAGTGTATACATACATATATCTGCACTTAATCGTCACATAATCACATTCATTTACACTTTAGTCTTTTTTCCATCTTTAACATAAACTTTAATTCTTTACCTCGTTGAACCACTTGGAATATCGAAGGATACTCGAAAATTGTCATACACATAATAAGATGCCAATGCCATATCCCAGATATGGTTTTACATGGGATCAAATGTCGATGCCGATGCCATATCCCAGATATGATCTTATACGGGATCTCATACGATGTCGATGCCATATCCTAAATATGGTCTTACACGAGATCGTATGTCGTTGCCGATGCCATATCCTAGATATGGTCTTATAAGGGATCTCATATCGATGTCGACGCCATATCCCAGATATGGTCTTACACGAGATCGTATGTCGATACCATGTCCCAGACATGATCTTACATGATTTCATACCGAAGCCAGGTCCCATACGTGGTATTACACGGAATCACTATTCGATACCGATGCCATATCCCAGATATGGTATTGCACGAGATTTCAATTCAGTGTCGAGGCCATATCCAGATATGGTCTTATATGAGACCTTATTCATCTAATGTTGTGACAAGGGTATCCTTCTATCCCTAAGGTTCAACCGGGACTTCTGTAATACCCCGAAAATTACTACAGTAAGAAAGTAAGATATTATCCTTGATATAATTAAGTAAGGAAATAAAATGACAAAAAGGAAAATTTTGGATTATATTAACATTGGGAAGTATATTATGATATAGTATATTATTAATTCAAAAAAGGGCTAAATTGTAAAAGTGAGAAAAGTTTTGTTGCCCAATAGTAAATTCTAAAAATTTGAGGGCTTAAAGTGTAAATATGAAAAGTTAAAGGACTAATATTGTAAATATTTTAGGGGTGGAATAATATAGAAACTAAGGAAAATGGATGAGTTAGGACCAAATCAAATAGGTGAAGAATTATGAGGGACTAAATTGTAATTTTTCCAAATTAAGTGATGACTCAATGATGGAATTTTAAAAGATCATGAAGGGCAAAATGGTTAATTAGTAAGAGAGAGAATTCTAGAATGTAATGATTATTTTGATGATATTTTGGTGATTTTTTAAATTAATTAGTTAAATATTATTCTATTACTATTTTATTTAGATATTTATTATTATTTTATTATTTTCTTTAGTATATATATGTGTGTGGGTGGGGGGGGGGACAACAACACACCATCCATCTTCTTTCCCATGCACCAACATGAGAAGAAGAGAGAATGAAAGAAAGTTTTGCTTTCTTTACAATTTGGTCTTTTTATAAAAAATCCACCATTTTCACTTAGAATTCAAAAGAATTTCCATTGCCATCAAGAGAGAAAGATGACAAGGAGACTATAGAGAGCAAGAATATCAAGTTAGATTCAAAGAAATAGAAGCGGGAGGAGAGAGAAAATCAAGTTAAGGATTGAAATCAACAAGACAAGGCAAGAACATCAAGATTTCAATATATTTTTAAGTTTGATATTGTTCAAAAAGCTTGGAAATGATGTTATAGTAGAGTTTTCTTATATATGGTCCTATGTTCTTGATATGTTAGTGAAGGAAAATAAGAGAAAGTGATGGGAAATATTGTAGAGAAAGTAAATAAAGGTGTTACAAATTTGAAAATCAACACTTTGCACTAAAACAGTTTTAGACAGCAACAGTAGTCTAACTTTAAAAAATCACCAAAAATTGTATAAATTTAATTAGAGGATTAATAAAATATGGAATTAAATCTTATTGAATATAGTTTTTTATAGAAGAAACGGTACAAGTAATGGAATTGTAAATCATGAGATATAATAGGTTTTGTGAGACAAGGTCAGAATGATTTTGGGTTCCCCTTTTCTGACTTTGAAAAATCATCAAAAATTGGAAAAAAAAAATTAGGGGCTTAAATTTATATTTTTAAAATACTTAATGAGTCTATTTTCAAGAGAAACAAACGGAAACATCATTCGATTTTTTTATGAGGAGATAATTAATTTTTAGTGAATAAGGTCAGAACTGTCAGACAGCAGAATATAGGTGACTTTAAAGAATAAACTGCACTTATTGGCTAAACCAAAAATTCTAAAACTTTTATGGTAAGAAGATATGTGAGTCTAGTTTCTAAAACATCAAGAGGAACTTAAATTAGAATTCTGTAGCTCAAGATATAAATAATTTAGTGAATATGATGCAAATGGACAGCTTTGAATAAATTTATAAGTAAATAGTGAAATTATAGATAATGTCACTTATAAGCATGTAATGTAAACTAAGGATGTGGAATAGAGAGGAGAAGGAGGAAAATATATATAAATATTTGGCTAGCATGGCTAATTTACATGTTTTGGGCTCAGGGACTGAATTGAATAGAAGTAAAACTTTATGGGCAATTTTGTAAAAATGTTAGAAATGACTAAATTGCATGAAATGGATTATTTTATTATTGAAGTCACAAGATTGAATGAAATTATTAATTTAGATCAAGATCGGGTGAAAACATGTTTTAGGGATTAAATTGAAAAATGTTGAACTTGTGGAAAATTCTGATATTTCATAGAATTCATAGGCTGTTATCAATATATATGAGAATAATTAGGCTTGAAACAGGGATTAAATTACTAGAATTTTATTTTTCTGAGCCTAAGGATGAAATTGTCATTAATTAAAAGCTTAGTGGCAAAATGGTAATTTTGCCTAGAGCATTAATTGAATGTATCAGAATATGAAATGAATGAAAATGATGATCAAATTTATAAAGATCCAGATGACTCAAATACAAGACTTGAACGTGGAAAAAAAATAAAAGACATTGGATTAGTGAAATTATAAACACGAACAAGCAACGAGGTAAGCTCGTGTAACTTGAATTGTATTCTTAAATGCTTGAAATATATTTTTATTGATGTGAATATGATTTGGATGTTTATTGTACGATAATTGATGAAGTATTGATATTCTTGATGAAAATAGAAAATAAATCCCGGTTGAATGAAATAAAATTCGATGGATCTCTGAAATGGAAATATGCGTACATGAATATGAACTGACGGACTCGGATCTGTATCACTATAATTCAAAATTTATCATTATTATGTATTTAATTTACTAATTATGTGATATAAGGAAATACGAGTTGATGATACATGAAATATTGATATTATGAATTAACTGACTTATGTTTAGGAAGAAACGGTAAGAGAATGATATTTATCATGACATATAAATATGTGATTATCTTTGATATGTTGATACAAGGAAATTAAGTATGTTGAGATGAGTAAGAAATTCAAGTAAGACATGTCGAGAAAAATAAATATGTTTAAGGGATAATATATTTGATTTTGATTGGTCCCAAATATGAATGCTAGATGAAATATAATGTCTGGTAAATAAATTTGTAACTCCAGTAATGCTCCGTAACTCTATTTCGTTGACGGATTAAGGTTTGGGGCGTTACAATTTCGATATCGTAAAACTTCATCATTTTTTTCATCGAGACCTCATTAACCAATTTCATAAAAATATATATACATTTAATGTAATATCAATCATTTAAATACATAATAACATAATGTTGATTTATTACACACAAACTTACCTCGACTTAAAACGGCGAAAAGGACCAAGTCGTCCAATATTCGTCTTTCCCCTGTTCTAAGTCCGAAACTCATTTTTCTTTATCTAAAATAACACATTTGAGTTATTTAGTTATTATACTATTCAATTCAGTCCAAAAATCATATTATGGCAAAATTATATTTTTGCCCCTAAACTTTGTCATTTTTACACCCCCTAGGCTCGTAAAATGATTTTTATTCAATTTCCTTATATTTTAGGCCTAGACGAACCATTTTCATAACTATAGCAGTCCACAATTGCATTCATTCACGCATTTTCATACATTTTCCAACTTTTTACAAACTAGTCCTTTTTTGCGATTTCATCGAAAATCACTTAGTAAAAGTCGTTTATTACACACTGAGCATTCATATTCTACCATTAGATATCAAAAAACATGCATGTCATACATGGGTAAATTTTTAAACACAAACCCTAGCTCAAAATAATGGTAGAAATAGCTAAACCAAGTTATGGGAATCTCAAAAATGTAAAGAACATTAAAAACGGGGCTTGGATGCACTTACTATTGAGCTTGAAAGCTTGAAAACCCTATCCATGGCTTCCCCCATGCTAAATTCGGCCAAGCAAGAAGATGGACAAGGGTTTTTTGGCTTTTATTTTGTCTTTTAGTTTAATTACCAAATTACCAAAATGTCCCTAACCTAAAAATATCTTATTTCACTTATCTCATGTCCATTTTTGTCCAACAATTTAACCAATGGTCTAATTACCATTTAAGGACCTCCAATTTAAAATTTCAAAGAAATTGGACACTTCTAACATGTGGAACTCAACTTTTGCACTATTTACAATTTAGTTCTTTTTACTAAATTGTGTGCCCAAATGTTAAAATTTTCGAACGAAATTTTCACAAAATCTTTTCGTGAAATCATCAACCATAAAAATATAATAAAAATATGACTTTTTTGGTCGGATTTGTGGCCCAAAAACACTGTTCCGACTAGGCCCAAAATCGGGCTGTTACACTATACATGTCATATAAACCTTAAGATGCATAATAAAACCTACCGGTGTAATATGGATAGTGTGATCTGATGTGTTCATCCGACCCACCGATCTCACGTCAATCTACAAAGAACATTAAACACACAGGAGTAAGCTTATGTAAGCTTAGTAAGTTCATACCTTGTAAAGACAAACCTTACCAAACATTCTACATTAAATCATAAACCACATTATTTACTATCATTTCTTGCCAGTCACAATCACAGTCAATAGACATCACATAATTGAGCTAATATTAACAATTATTCAATTTTTATCACTTTAGTTCACATGTCACTTACCATTTTTCGCCAAATTAGAGAACATCTTATAGATTTGAGTACGTTGCTCACTTGATGTAACAGCTTGATTTTCAATAGTGTCGGAAACAGTGATTCGGGATAACTAAATCAGACAAGTGAGTTCAAAAATTTAATAAATTAATATATTAGTCAAGTGTGATTTTAGAAGTATTTTTGAATTAGTGAAATTTGTGATTTAAAATAATTTATTAGGTAAATTGGGTCGAAAACGAGGTATCGAGACCTCGAATTTATAAACCAAGCCATAAATATTTTTAAAGTTAATATTAAAGTTTCATTAGAAAATTTTAACGTTTTGACAATTAATTAATTAAAAAGGACTAAATTGTAAAAGGTGCAAAAATTTGTTAGAGTGATTAAATAGCTTAAGTGCCTAATAAGGAAGGATTTAAAAGAAAATTAGACCCAAAATATATGAGCTGGACGGTATGGGAAAAGAAAATAAGTAAGGAAACAATGTGAACAAGGGGAAAAATTGGAAAACAAGTAAAATTAATAGTTAAAATTGAATTTTCATGAGAAATCTAGATATTTTCTTCATTTTTCTTCAGCAAAACGCCATGGGAGGTCTCCAAGAAGCTGGTTTCTCATATTTTTGGCACCATTTGAGTTTATTTCTTGCTCTTTTCTTGTAATTTTTGTGTTTTTAAGACTTTTGCAATTAGGTCCAACTATCTAATTCGTTAGTTTTTTATTTTATGGGTAATCTTGGAAGTTACCATTGATGAGTGCTGGATGTTTATGATGAATTAACATGGAATTGAAGTTTTAATTTTTTTTATATGATGATTTTATCAAGTAATTTCAATAGAAATTGATTTTAGGACCTAATTGTGAAAAAGTTAAGAATTAGGTTTTGGTATTAAAATTATGAATATTAATGGCTGTATGGTAGCATAAAATAATTAGGTAAAATTTCAATTAAAGAAATTTAGCTCAATTGATAGGGTAATTGCACAAGGACTAAATTGTAAAAACTCTAAAATTTGGGATAAAAGTGTAATTTTAAAAATTGAAGGGTATAAATTGTAAAGTGAATTAGAAATGGAATAGATGCTAATAAATGAATAATTTTATATTTTAGATCAATAAATCGAAGATAAACGGGGAAAAGAGAAATTAAAAGATTAGTTGATCGCTGTGAAATCAGAGTTTTAAATATTTATAAAAGAACGATCAAACCTGGAGACTAACTCTGACTACAATGTCAAGGCAAGTGTACCTATTGGACAGTAGTATAGTTTAGGCAAGACCGGATGTCGAACCCAAAGGAACTAAATTGACTAATACTCACTTTCTTTTCACTACTTAGCCTAAAGAAAACAAATGTTGGTTGTGGATGGTAGTAACGATAACTAGACTTAAAGGAACAAGGACAAGAAGACTAGATTGGGGATAACTTGAAAAAGACTTAGTTGATTTTTATGATACCCTCGGGAAGAATCCACCTAAACTTTACTTTATTACTTAACCTTAAATTATACGATTTCTTTTACTTAGCTTGATCTGTGAGACTCCCTAACCTATGCTAAACCCTCTCTCGAGGTGAATAACGTCTAATCCTAGCTTAATTAGTGGAACTCTCGTTCGCTTATAATGACCCCCTAGGAAAGCAGTAAATCGATCAATGGATTCCCATATTAGGTTTCACCCTAATCCGTCAAAATCCTGTAACCTTATCTCTAGGCGCCCGATCAACTCCGCTTAATTATGTGGATCTACTCTTAGGTAGGGTCTATTCCTCCTCCACCTAAGCACATTTGATGTTGATTAAGAAACATAATTAAGAACAAACTAAGTAATTTATCATATAATTCCGGCTTCTTGGTGATGAGTCGACTGGCTATCCTCGCGTTATACCCTAGCTCTGACCTTCTTGGCTTGGCTTCTTGGCCTAGCTTTCGATCCCCTCCTCAAGGTTGGTACTTGGGGTGTATTTATAGGCTCTTGGAATGATATTCTTTCTCCCTAAGTATCCTTTTCCGATTAAAATTACCCTTTCCAGCGTCAGAGGCAGGCCATGTCACACGCCCGTGCAAATCGTGGCCTAACCGTGTTCGGATTTCTTTGATGACACGACCGTGTGTGGTGGTGAGGAGGCCGTGCTCCAGGTGTTTGTTGAGGCACGACCGTGTGGTCCTTGGTCCAGGCCGTGTCAATTTCGTGGAAAGGCCATTTTCCTTCGTTTTAGGCCCGTTTTGCGTTCTTTTCGTTCTCGGGTACTTTCCTGGGTATAAGACATGAAAAGAAAGGGTTAAAAGCACCTTTTTATATAAAACAAGGCTTAAAACTCTAAAAAGCATAATAAATGTGGGATTCAAATATGTTATATTTTCAGTTTATCACTAGTCCTCGAATTGCTACAAATTCTACAAATAGGCCCAGGTAAGTTCGTATGATCGAAATTTAATATTTATATTGAATTGATGTATGATATTATGTATTTATTTATATTATATGTTAAAAACATGAGAATAATGAGAATGGAATGTATGTGGTACAAGGAATATTGATTGTTAATGGTTAACGAAATAAATACAAGGAATATTGATTGTTAATGGTTAACGAAATAAATACAAGGAATATTGATTGTTATTGAATTGAATGTATGTGGAATAGTGATATTTGAATATTAGATATATTGAAATGGATAGATTTAATAAGTGGTGAATTTATTGAAATTAGATTAATTGAGTTGGTATATATATACTGATTATATTGATTGACTGAATTGAAATAAATATTGATTGTTATTGAAAAATGAATTAAATTGTATTGAATTATGAATATATTTGATTAATTGAAATGTGTATTGATTGGAAATTGAAAAATGATTTGGAAACCCTATTAACTAGTTGAGCTAAGTCGGATATAGTTGGCATGCCATAGGATTGGAAGTGTTCAGGGTTACTTCGACTTCGAGTCGATGAGACATTGGGTGTCATTATATTACTTCGAATAGATTCGATGAGGTACTGGGTACCAACTTACTTCGGCATGGCCGATGAGACACTAGGTGTCAACTTATTGCTTCGAACTATCCGGTGAGGCACAGGGTGCCGTACTGGTGTGTTTTAGTTGGATCCGTGTATCCATCCGAGTCCGAGTCAGGTTAATAAGGGTAGACAAATGATTTGGCCAATTGATTGATATTGAATATGGATTGGAATGGACAACGAAATGAAATATGCAATTGAAATGCATGAAATTTCATGAATCACGGATTTATGAAATGGATATTAATATTGAAATTGAATTGTGTATCTGATAAACCATAAATGTAACATATTTTAATTCCATTCTTGGCATATTTTTGGATGATTTATGATGAAAATTAGTGAATTTAATGCTCCTAATCCCTTAAATTCATGTTTCTATACTTAGGATAGCATTTGGAAGCAAAAGAAGCGAAAAAGCTGCCAAAATCGGAGTTTTCAGGATCCACACGGGCTGGGCACACGCCCCTGTGCCAGCCCGTGTCGGTTTCGCACCTTACTTCCTTGTTACGTGGAAAAACCCAATTTTTAGGGTTTTCGAGCCTTCTAAAGTCTATAAATACACACTAGAAGAGGACAAAATGGAGGACGTAGAGTAAAACGAAGAAATACCTAAATACCTAGGCAGGATGAAACCTAGATGAATCTTATTATTTAATTATCTGAATTACATGATAAATACTTATTCTTGTTCTTAATAATGTTTCTTAACCCTTGCTTTAATATTTTCAGGATATTAATTCAAGTTTAATGTGCTTATTCAGTGGAGCAAAAGTCCTTGTTTAAGAGAAGATCTAGCATAATTAAGCGGAGTTGATTGCAACCCTAGAAACAGGATGACATAAATCTGTCGGATTAGACCCAAATCTAATAAGGGAATCCATAGATCAAGTTAATGCGACGATAGGGGTTTTAATTAGAGGTGTTCATGGGCCGGGCCGGGCCCAAAAAATGGGCCTAAAATTTTTCCCAAGCCCGACCCATATAAAAATGCTAAAACGGGGCCTGACCGTACCTACTGTATTAAATATATATAATACATCAAAAATACTAAAAAAATAAAATAAATATTTCCCAACAAATTGAAAATAAATTTTAAAAAAATATGTAGACTTAAATAACACTAAGATAGATGTAACTTAACAAGCAAATACCTCTAAAATAATAATAAAATTAACAAATGCCTTTAAAATAATAACTAAATTAACAATAAAATAAGTTTTATACAATATTCAATCAATAACAACAAAATAGTAGCAACATAATAGTAATATGGTAGCAAAATAGGGAGAAAACAACAAGAAAATAACATTCAAAAATTAAAAAAAAAATAGCAGATTTTTTTTGTCATTTAACGAATTCGGGCAGGGCTGGGCTGGGCCCGGGCCAAAAATACCTTACCCGAGGCCCGACCCATTTTTTAAACGGGCCTTATTTTTTGTCCAAGCCCATTTTTCGGGCTTATATTTTTGCCCAAACCCTCCTAAATTTCAGTCGGGCATTCGGGCTGGGTCGGGCCGCCCGGCCCATGAACAACTCTAGTTTTAATTAGAAAGAGATATTAACCTAATTTAGGGATTTCTACGGATCAAGGCAAGTGAATAAATCGTTTAATTCAGAGTTAGAATAATAAGTGATGTAACACCCCTAACCCGTATCCGTCGCCGGATTAGGGTTACGAGGCATTACTCATCTAACCATAGGTCATTACACTTTTATAAACACTGTTATAATAATTGATGCATAATCAATCCATACTATCATGATTAAACATGTATTTCCACTTTAATAACACGACGTTAACAAACATATCATATCACAAACAATATCATTAATATCATATACGAGCAAATTTTCATTCAAATAGTGAAAATACTATTCATTTGGTCATTTTAGAAGCAAGGGCCGAATATGATATGGTTCCATATATATATGCAAAAGCTTTGCCAATTAGCAATATCACTCATTTACATTATAGGTCAATTCCTTATAAATGACATGATCCTATTATTCAAAACCAAGCTCATATATGGTCTAAAACATAAAAGATTAAATCCCTCATATAAACTTACTCATACTACTATATTCATTCCACCACATGCGCACCTTAACTACATGTTCACATCAATAATTTAGCCATTCAATCCTCATGGCCGAATACACTTGAACATCCAATGAAAAATTTAAAGTTCCTAATTAAGTCAATGTCATGGCCGATTATTTACTAAAATATCCTACAATTTTATCATTAATAATTTACATTCAATAATTACATATAAAAATTATGACCTGGTTCTCTCATAACCTGTCTTGTAAATACACATATATAATAAGCATAAGGATATCCATCAACCAAAATGCATTATAAACCCTACTCAAACCAAGTTCATATACTTAAATATCACACCTAACATGATATGAAATAATCTTCCAAGATAAACTTATAATATGTTTGAACATACACAAATAATAATACCATAATCAAACATGATTAAACCATACTGAAGCATAAAAGTATAGCCATTTTCACATGGCATTTATACATATTTACACACCATTCAAAAACAAACCAAAAGAGACATAGTCTATACATGCCATAACTCTAAAAGTTCAACTAGTAATAAGGTACCAAAGATAGTTGATAGTGTGATTGACTTTGAAGATGATCCTCGAGCTCGAGCTTAGACTTCAAGATCTATAAAATAGTTAAACAAACACGTACGGTAAGCCAATATAGCTTAGTAAGTTATAAGCAATGGTATAATATACAATTAAACATTGTACAAACTAAATTAGCCCACATGACCAATAATGAATTATAATCGCAAGTATATATACATATCTTAGCATCATTCCATAAATACCATACCTATAAGTCTCACAACTGAATATTCATGCATACCACATTATATTTCATTCGACACCAAGCATAATTATTTCATCCCGAACATAATTTAAATCTTATAATCACATCTCATTTCATTAATTTCTTAAAGTAGAATAACTTACCTCATTAGTACCAATTCATCCCACAATTATAAATCACTTACCTGGTTAGTTTGTCTCGTTTAACAAAATTCACAAATGGATTTCCTTGGAAGATTCGTAACCAGCACACTTAGTGTAATTTATGTAACGTATCGCACAACTTGTGCCATTACTTTGATAAAATGCACACTTAGTGCAAATTTTCTCGTAATGTATATCATACTTAGTGCCATTACTCATTTTCCGCACATTTAGTGCTAGACGACTAATTTCGCACACTTAGTGCTCGATGTATGAGTTCATATACTTAGTGCTCATTAATCCGATCTTTTCATCTCTCATATCGACATATAAATTCACATTATACACATATGAACACACATATATACACATGATCGAATCAAGCCATTCATCCTGTAACTTACTATCACATTCGGCCATAATCAATAAAAACATATAGTCATATATTCGAATACACCCATCTCTTAATACAAATTACACATTTAACTGCTCCTCACTCTATAAGTACTCATTCAACTCAAATACATCAAATTTCATATATAAGTCAACCAAACATTCGACTATCACATATCTTGTCCAATACTACATTCGGCTTTAGGTAATTTAACAAGCTTCATTCTATTTAACTTAATCACATTAATATAGATTAAATAAGGATTCAAATCAACCCAATTGCTTATAAACTTACCTCGAAAATTGACGGTTTAGGTTTTCCTGCAACTCGTTCAACTTAACTTTTCCCCAATCCAATCTCGTTTCTTTTTGTTCTTGATCTAATCATTTCAAAATGAGCTCATTCAAATAGAATTTCATTCATTTTAGCCCAAACACATAATTGAACAAATTTACCAATTTTATCCCTAACATTTTGCACTTTTACAAATTAATCCAATTTTCACAAAACACAAAATATGCTAAATTTGCATATATTAAGCTAGGGCCGAATGTTCACTAGGCTTATACAAGTCTCCATACTTCATAAATTTCACAATTTAGCCCCTCAATTTACTATTTTTGAAATTTAGTCCTAAATACTCAATTTAATCAAAATTTCTAATACAAAATTTAATAATCTAATACATATATTTTATTTAAAGTCATCAACCATCACAAACACAAATTTCCGTCCATGGCCAAACATTACACATACATCAAAATTAAAAATTTTGACATGGGTCGGATAGTATTCGAGGCAACGATCTCAAAAACGTAAAAATTAACAAAAACCAAACTCAATCACATACCTAATCAAGCTTGCAAAGGGCCGAATATTAGTTCTTTCTTCTCTTCTTTAGTTTCGGTGATAACAAGAAAAATATAAGATATGAACATGCCACTTTTTCTTTTATGTTTTCATTATAATATGTTTATAATGTATTTTATGTATTATTATTATTATCATTTAACATACAAAACTAATAAATAAATACATAGTGGAAGCATTGTGCCGTCAACTAACATGCCAAATGGCTAATTTGCAACTTAAATCCACATAATAAAGAAGACAAGTCAATTTAACCACCCAATTTTAAATAAAGGCTACTTTTACCATTTTTGCAATTTAGTCCTCTTTCTTAAAATGAACACACTAACAGAAAAATTAACCCACGATATTTTAACACATGCTCAAACATATGTCATAGACATCAAATATAATATAAAAATATTTTTCTAACTCGGATTCGTGGTCCCGAAACCATCTTTCCGATTAGGGCCAAAATCGGGCTGTTACAAGTGAAGTCTAGGTGGATTCTTCCTTGGTTATTGTTGTTATTCATTGGTTTATTCAATTACTTTCTTCACTCTCTGTCGCGTTCATAGTTAATTAGTTAGTTAAATTTTAGATTAAAACAAATCCCCTTAATTATTAGGCTAAATAATAAAAAGATAGTTATTACTAGTAATTTTAGTTCTTGTGGATACGATATTCTGGATTCATCAAAGCTATACTACTATTTGATAGGTGCGCTTGCCTTTGTCGAAATATTAGTTAGTTTCGAGCCCATCAGTATCCTAATGAGAAAAACTATTGAATAACAATTATGAGATTGAAATAGTACGATATGAGAATTAAAAGTGTTATGAATGGTATATTTATGAAATTATATCTAAAATACTCGGTATTGATATATAATTGATATATATATTGAAAAGTGTCTTGGAAAATTATATTTACTTGATATATATATTGAAATGTGACATGGGAATGATATTTATTTAATATATATTGAAAAGTGACATATAAATATGTGTTTAACTTTAACATGTTGATATACGAAGATTATGTATATGATGATGAGTATTAAACCAAAGTGTGATATATCGAGAAAATAAGTTTATCAATGTCGAAACTATTTTTTTGTTTGAAAAATGGGCCGACTTTAAAAAGGAAAATGGAGCCGCCACCAATCTTTTTTGAAGTGCGATTGGGTCACCTTATAAAATATTTTTGTAACATCCCGAATTAGGGACTAGTCGGAACAGTGGTTTCGGGACCATAAATCTGACGTAAGAAAATTTATTTTTATTATATTTTTATGGTCTACAATTTCATGGAACGATTTCGTGAAAATTTCGTTCGAAAATTTTGACGTTTGGCCACTAAATTTAGTCAAAAGGACTAAATTGTAAAAAGTGCAAAACTAAAGTTCTATAAGTTAGAGGTGTCAAATTGCTATGAAATTTTAAAGTAGAGGTTCTTAAATGGTAATTAGCCCATGGTTAAATTGTTGGACAAAAATGGATATGGTAAATGTTAGATAAGATATTTTTTTGTAAGGGCATTTTGGTCCTTTTGTAAATTAAATGAATTAAAAACAAATTAAAATGCCAAATTTTTCTATCTTCTCGATATGGACGAAATTTACCAAGAGAAGACATGGCTAGGGTTTTCTCAACTTTCCAAGCTCATGATAAAGGAAAACGAGGTTTGGAACTAGAATGAGAAATTGACGAATAAGTCATTTACACCGATTTTGCTTTCGAGGTAAGTTTGTATGTAAATAATGCATCGTTTTTACTTACGTTTTCATATTTTGATAAATGGTATGAATTGTGGCTGAATATTTGATGTAATTGACAAAATATCGACAAGTGAGAAATTTTCCGGTTGAACCTTAGGAATAAAAATGGATACGAGTGACATGGTCACTAGAAACCTATATGAAATCTAAGTGAAATAAGTGATTCGGGTGCTGGTCCGTACGTTCTACTAGTGTAACATCCCGAAATAAGGCCTAAACGGAACAGTGGTTTCGGGACCACAAATCCGATGTTGAAAAATTTATTTTATTTATATTTTTATGGTCTACAATTTCACGGAATGATTTCGTGAAAATCTCATTCGAAAATTTTGACGTTTGGGCACTCAATTTAGTCAAAAGGACTAAATTGTAAAAAGTACAAAAGTTGAGTTCTACATGTTAGAGGTGTCCAATTGTTATGAAATTTTAAATTGGAGGTCCTTAAATGATAATTAGACCATTGGTTAAGTTGGTGGACAAAAATGGACATGGATGGGTATATTTCAAAAGAATTTTTTTAAGGGGCATTTTGGTAATTTAGTGAATTAAATGAATTAAAAACATAATTTAAATGCCAAATATGTCAATCTTCTTCATATGGACGAAATTTACCAAGAGAAGACATGGCTAGGGTTTTATCAACTTTCCAAGCTTATGGTAAGTCCGTTCTAGTCCCGTTTTTCAAGTTATTTACAGTTTTGGAGTCCCGGTAGCTCGATTTAGCTTATGCTACCAATAATTCATGCTAGGGTTCATCTTTGGAAAATTACCCATAGGTGAAAAGTGTGTTTTTTGATGTTTTATGATAGTATAAGAAGGCTGAAATTATGTTAAACAACTTTTACTAAGCGGTTTTACGTGAAAACGAGTAACGTCATAATCGGTAAAAATACCTAATGTTCATAAGTACATGTTAGAGTGAGAATTTGATGTTGCCATAGAAGAGAAAAATGATCAGCATGTTATAAAACATAAGAATAAGGGCTGGAGTTTAATTTTCGAGTATTGGGGAAAAAGTGTAAATATGTAAAAGTTTAGAGGCAAAATTGTAATTTTGCAAAAGTTGAGTTAAGGACTGTTTTGAATAGTACATTAATTAAGTAAGTGAAATGTGATGTTTTAGACCCCGAAAAACGAGATTTGGACCTAGAATTGGAGGAAAATCGAAAATCGGGAAAGTTGGTAAAATGGTCGTTTCGGCATTCGAGGTAAGTTGGTGTGTTAATAATAATGCAATAATGTCGTAATGTATATTTGAAACCTAAATTGTGGTATTAATTTGATTTTTCTGAATTACATGTTTAGTATATTATGTTGGTGAATTGATTTAATAATATGTTTATGATAAAAGGTGACATAGGTGACATGGAAAATGGGTTGAAATGTTGTGCTTAAAGGTGTTTTCTATGACTATGGTTATTATGTGAAATGGTAAGTTTGTATGTGAATAAATGCATCGTTTTTACGTATGTTTTCATATTTTGATAAATGGTATGAATTGTGGCTGAATATTTGATGTAATTGACAAAATATAGATGTAACATCCTGAATCAGGGGTCTTTTACAATTTTACTGTTTTCACGTGTTTGCCTGTTAAAATGCTTGTTTGATGTGTTCTGGGGCCTAGTCATAAGCCCAGGTTAATTTCCGACTTAAGGCTAAAATTCCTTTTAGTGCCTAAGTGGAAGGAGCTAGATGGAAGAGAGTTTAAAAATAAATTTGGCGAGCTTATGGCACAAATGAATGCCCTGGCCGAGTGGCTTGGGGCGTTAAGATGCAAAAAGGGGTCTTCAGCAAGTCTGGAGTTCGAATCATGGTGGCCGCATAGTGTATTTTTATTTTGGGTTTTAAGACGCTCAATAAGGGAGGGGTCAAGGAGGTTTCAAAAGGAAGTTTTGAGCATTAGTGGACATAAAAGTCAGGGTAGTAAAGTGGCGTGGGGGCGTGATGTCTAGTTGCGGCCTCAAGGACTCGTGTTCGAGTCCTGACGAAAGCGCAAGGTGAGTTTAATTTTTGGTTTTGGCGTTGACGCGAAGATGTGTTTAAAAGAAATTTGTGGCAAGTTGTGTCACACAAAAACGCCTTGGCCGAGTGGCTGAAGGCGCTGAAGAAAGGCTCGGCAGTGAGGTCCCATGATTGAAACCCCTGAGCAGCAGTTGGGTGTTTTGTTTTTGGCCTCTAGCATTAAATGCGTGCAGGAGTCAAGGATCAAGTGTTTAAAAGAAATTTCGACGCGCTTATGTCGTGAGTGAAGCAGTGGCAGAGTGGCTGAAGGCTTGGGGTGCCTTCAGCAGGTCATGGGTTCGAAACCCATATGTTGCATTGGAGGGTTTATTTTTTTTCCTTCCTTTTCTTGTGGCCGGCATGCATTAGTGGCTGTATGGGGCACTTAAATGCATGAAATCAAGCAAGATGGGTTGTTTTGTTTTATTACTTATTTTATTCTAAATGTCGCTGGGAAATATGGGGTGAATTTCCCTTATTTTATTAGGAGTATGGGATGTCATTATTGTTTTTATAATTATTATTATTTTATGTATAATGGGGGAGTAATGGAGGAGGGATTAAACAATGTCTATGGGAAATTGATGATGGAATGAAGAATGCGTTGGGGGTTTTATTGTTAGTTGTTTTATTTATTTTATTTTAGCTATTGAAGGATGGGAAGTTAATAAACAATGTCATTATTTGATGATGGAAATATGTGGTCAAGAGCAAATTAAGGAATTGATTGAATTTTTTTTAAACTCTTCAAATGAAGAGTGGACGGCAAGCATAGGGGTAGGGGAGGCCGAATTCTTTTAGTTTCGGCTAGCACCTCTTTTGTTTCATTCTTTCTTTAACCTTTCTTCAAAAACCGAAAATACTCTCCCTGCGATTTTCTTTTCTCTTCTCAACTCCCTTGACCGAATCTCCTTTTCCATTTCTTCTTCATCTTCTCTTTTCACTCCAACCGAACCTAGATTTATTGTGATAGTCAACCATAGCCGAATATTGAACAAGGGTGGCTTTCTTTTAATCGATTTTTTTTTTGAAGGTAAGTGTGCCGAAACTTTCTTTTCCATACTCTTGATGCTCTGTCATTATGGTTGACTGAGAAAGGGGTCGAAATATATTGATGGATGGCTAATAGTGTTGGAACCGACTCCTAGGAACTTTGGGATCTCAAAACAAGAAGTCTAATCTACCATTCTTTTTCAACCAGTTGGGAAGTGAAACCGATTCACACTTGGAGTGTGTTGACTAGTGTTCAAAAGCATTTGGGAGCAAGGATATTGTGGGTAGCCGATTGGTTTCTCTGGGATTTAGGGCTATCGTTAGTGACAGGTGTGTACATACACACTTTATAACTAATTAATGTGCTAAGTATTTTGTGTATGTGAAATCGGATTTGTGTAGATTCGGATTTAATACCATATATGGTATAAGCAAGGATTCAGGTAAGTCTTTGTTGTTACGAGCTTACTTTCTTTATGATGCTTTTGGGAAGCATGACATATTTATTATATGTGGCATATGATATTTGGCTGATGATAAATTCAGTGTATGTTATTAAATAAACGTATTGGCATAATATCTGTTAAATGCATATTATTGATTGATGTGGGATTAAACGAGTGGAGGGGGAAGTAATATTTGTGTCGACGGACACCAGTGGTTTGGTACCACATTGTGACTTCGGTTACTAGAGGTTTGGCACATCATAGCGTCTCGTCCCTGTGGTTAACACCACCGTGGGTTGGCCCCACATTTGAGATATGGGATCGACGCCAGTGATTTGGTATCATAAGATGGGTTGCCCATCATTCGATTTGTATCTTCGGGCACCAGAGTTTTGGCACCTCCAGTGATTTGGTATCACAACTGTGACTTTGAGTTACCAGTGGTTTGGCACCACCAGTGGTTTGGTACCACACGGGGTAGAGAAAGGCGTTTGGATGGCTAGGTTGGGTGCATGATTTAATGCATGTTAATTTGTTATAAATTGTGTATGCTGTTCCACTAAATCGGGGAAGGGTTACACATTGAGTCTTGGTGACTCACCTTCTCCTTAACATTTTTCAGGTGACTCGTAGATCGCGGATGAGGAGCCGGATGGACTCGAGGTGGCCATGCAGTGGAAATACTGGTTTAAATGGACTTGAATTATTTTTACTTACTTTTGGTTTCATTGCTCAAGTTGTAATAAGGCCTCCTAAGATTATTTTTATTACTTTGCATATTTTGGATAATTTGTTTAAATTACTTAGTGACTTTAAAAATGGGTATACATGTTTTCTTAAATTCAAACGTAATTGATTTTCTTTCGTGCCATCGGGTATATCCGACAAAATTGTAAAAATCCGACTTAATCAAGTTTTAAATAACTAAGTTAAGTTTTGTTTCTTTATACACACAAATGTTTTATATAACGAGATAAATGAAAAATGAGATATTTTCATCAAAACTCAAACCGGCTAAAGAAATTTTCAAAAATGGTTTTCTCTGTGACATACCAAATTCGGTCGTAGCGTTTGGGGCCGGGTTTGGGGTGTTACAATAGACAAGTGAGAAATTTCCCGGTTGAACCTTAGAAATAAAAATGGATACGAGTGACATGTTCACTAGAAACCTATGTGAAATCTAAGTGAAATAAGTTATCCGGGTCTTTGGTCCGTGCACGTCTCTACCGGGTGGTTGAGTTCTCCGGCATGTGTTACGGATACTCGACAGCTTGTGTGAGCAGCACTGAGTAGTTACGTATGACCGACAGCTTGTGCGAGCAGACCCGAGATTGTGATTATGTGAAACGGGTGCTGGTCTTATAAGTTCTACCAGTGGCTGGGTAATCCTGCATGTGTTGCGGATACACGGCGACACTGTGTGAGCAAAGACCGAGTAGTTACGTATGATCGACAGCTTGTGTGAGCAGACCCGCGAATGTGTATAACTTGAGAATGAGTCTATGTGTGATAAGTGATTTGAAGTAGCTTTGGCTACAAGTGTGGCACTATGTGCAATATTCCAATGTCTCCGTTAATATTCAGATGTGTTCAATTGGAAATTGACTAAGTGAAAATACAATGCGGCTATGTAACGACTAAGTGTAATTGAATATGATTATGTGATGAATAAGTGCAAGTATATGCGTGTAAACTTATGAGCAATGTGCTCGATATGTGATCGAACTTTGGTAAGATTGATACAGAATAAGTGTTCCAATGAAAGTTACTATAAAGAAAACATGAAAGAATGAAATTTAGAAATAAAACAGTTTTGGACAGGACCAGTAGAGTAACTTTGAAAAATCACCAAAAATGGTAGAAATGGAATTAGTAGTTGAATGAGATATGAAATTAAATAATATTGAGTCTATTTTCATATGAAATAAATAGAAAATGCAAAGAAATTCTGTATTTTGAGATATTTAGATTTTTGTGAGACTAGTTCAGAGTGATTTTGACATCCCCTGTTCTGACTTGGAAAAATCATTAAAAATTGTACAAAAATAATTTTGGGACATAATTTATATATTTCGATTCCTTAATTAGTCTAGTTTCAAATCAAACAAATTATAACATCATTTGAATTCTGCACAAGGAGAAAATTGATTCGTAGTGAAAAGTGGTCAGAATAGATGAATAGTGAAATAGAGGAGACTTTGAAGAATAAACTGTACTAATTGGCTAAACCAAAAATTCTGAAAATTTTATGGTAAAAAATATTTGTTAGTCTAGTTTCATGGAAAATTTACGGATCTTAATTTGGAGTCCCGTAACTCCAAATATAAATAATTTAATGACCGTGACTCAAGAAAACAGCTTAACTGGAATTTGAATAAATAGGAAGAATATGAAAATAGCATGTTATCAAATTGCTTATTATTTTCATGCGAGCTTACTAAGTGTAAAGCTTACTCCCTCCTTTCCATTTCGTTTAGTTTTGTCAGGTCAGCTCAGCGTTGGAGATCGTCGGAGGCAGTATCACACTATCGGGTCATTATCCTTGAAGTATTGGCATGTGTATGTTAAATGTTTTCAAGTGAGTGGCATGTATAGGGAATTAGTTTTTCTATGATGGATGTTGTTGTGATTAGCCAAATGTATTGGCATATAGTTATTTTTGATTATGACCATGCGATGTGGCTTATAATGATTTTGGCTTATAAGCCTATTTGTCCATGGTATGTGTTAATGTCTTGTTATGTGGTATAAGTGATTAAATAGATGACAATGTCAAATGCATGTCTTTGAAAAGTTTTAAATTTTGGGTGAAATTTGGTAACCCGGTTTTGTATGATTGTGAATATTGAAGTATGGTAACGCCTCGAACCCTGTTCTGGAGTTGGACACGGGTGAGGGGTGTTACAACCAATGGTTGAGTTGTCCGGCATGTGTTACGGATACTCGACAGCTTCTGTGAGCAGCACTGAGTAGTTACGTATTGATCGAAAGCTTGTGTAAGCAGACCCAAGATTGTGATTATGTGAAATGGGTACTGGTCTTATAAGTTCTACCAGTGGCTGGGTAATCCTGGATATGTTGCGGATACGGCGACTTGCGTGAGCAAAGACCGAGTAGTTACGTATGACTGACAGCTTGTGTGAGCAGACCCGCGAATGTGAATAGCTCGAGAATGAGCCTATGTGTGATAAGTGATGTGAAGTAGCTTTGGCTACAAGTGTGGCACTATGTGCAATATTCCGATGTATCCGTTAATATTCTGTTGTGCTCAACGGGAAATGACTAAGTGTAAATGACTGTGATTATGTGATGAATAAGTGTAGGTATATGTGCGTAAACTTATTAGCAATGTGCTCGATATGTGATCAAACTTTGGTAAGATTGATACGGAGTAAGTGTTCCAATGAAAGTTACTACAAAGAAAACATGAAAGAGTGAAATTTAGAAATAAAATAGTTTTGGACAGCAGCAGTTATGTGTTATTTGAAAAATCACCAAAAATGGTGGAAATTGAATTAGAAGTTAAATAAGATATGAAATTAAAGCTTATTGAGTCTATTTTCATATGAACGAAACAGAGAAAGCAAAGAAATTCTTTATTTTGAGATATTTAGATTTATGTGAGACTGGTACAGAGTGATTTCGAGATCCCTTGTTCTCACTTGGAAAAATCATTGAAAATTGTAAAAAAATAATAATGGGATAAAATTTATATTATTAATCTCTTAATGAGTCTATTTTCAATAGAAACAAACGGTAACATCATCAGAGTTCTGTACAATAAGATAATTAATTTATAGTGAAGAGGGGTCGGAACTGTCAGACAGCAAAATAGGGGAGATTTTGAAGAATAAACTGTACTAATTAGTTAAAGCAAAAATTCTGAAAATTTTATGGTAACAAGATATGTGAGTCTAGTTTCAGGGAAAATTTACGGATCTTAATTTGGCATTTTGTAGCTCCAGATAAAAATAATTTAGTGACTGTGACTCGAATAGACGGCTTTCTCTAAACTTGAATAAATAGTGAATTTGAATGTAGATATGATTGTGTTATCTTGTAAACATGTTAAATCCATTTCTTATTATTTACATACTTACTTACTAAGCTTTGTAGCTTACTTCCCTTCGTTTCCCATATCTTATAGGGTTGTATGCTAACTTGAGTTGGAGATCGCCGGAGATGTAATCACACTATCAAGCTATCATCGTGGGGTAAAAGTGAATACAAACCTCTTAAGTTTATGGCATGTATAGGGACTTAGTCATTTGTATATGTCATAATTGGTTTGGCCTAAAGTGTTGGCCTTTAATATTTAGCAGTTCATTTTGTATAATTTGGATGATATTTTATAACTCAGTTTAATGCGTTTACAAGTGTATGTGTTTTGGTAATACCTCGTACCGTATTTCGGTGTTGAATACGGTAAGGGGTGTTAAAATTTTAGTCTACGAATCTTAAAAAAATAGGTCCGGGAGTTGGTTACGCACGAGGAAGGATTAATACCCTCGCAACGCCAAAAATTGGTACCTTATTGATTGACTAATGTCCTAATCTTGAAAATTGGAAGAGATTTTAAAATACGAATCCTTTAGAAAATGTTTGGACAATTCGAATTGGATATCGAAATTCTCTTGTTACGAAAAGATAAAATACCACTTCCAGCACGTTAGGACACGGTGTTTCAAACCCTCGATACCAAGATCATTTCATGATTGTAATTTTAAAAGGGTATTCCACTATTTGATCGAACCTAAAAAACTAAAACCCAGCACGATTGGGCACGATTCCTCAAATTTCTAAACATGAAATATTATCTTATTTAAGAAAACACGGTCAAAATCTTTAAAGGATATTTGGTCATTTGGACAAACGGAAAATCAAAACCCAGCATGATTGGGCATGATTCCTTAAACTTCCAAACACGAAATATTGCCTTATTTAAGAAACCACAGTCAAAATCTTTAAAGGATATTTAGTCATTTAGACGAACGGAAAATCGAAACCTAGCACGATTGGGCACGATTCCTCGAACTTCCAAACACGAAACATTGCCTTGTTTAAAAAACCTTTTTATGAGTTTGGGTAAAAAAAGTGGTAACAGAAAAGTCGATGTAACCTTTAAAATAACAAAAATCAGTTTAAACATAGAAATGGTCATACTTAGCGAATAATGATAATGTGGACTCGATGATAATAAAGAATGACAATAATAAATGTAATAAAAAAATCTAAAATAAATAATAATGTTATTTATAATAAAAATAATAGTGGGGAAAAAAGTTTAAAATAAAAAATAATATTAATAATTAAAATAGTAATAATAGTACTAGTAAAAATAAAAATAGTATTAATAATAAAATAATAGTGATAATATTAAAATTAATAGTAATAATAATAGGAAATAAAAGTACTAAAGACAATAGTAGTAACATTAAAACCAATCGTAATAGTAATAAAAATAATAATAATAAACAAATAATAATAAAATGGAGGGAAAAAAATTGAAACAACAGTATTAATGAAAAAAATAAAAAGATAAAAATAAAATAAAATAAAAGTAAAAAAAAAATAATAGTATATACAATAATAAAAATAATAATCAAAATAATAATCAAAATGGTATAAAATAATAAAGTTCATTATAAATAGAATAAAAATAATAGTAATAACTGATATAATTATAACAATATTTAAAAATAACTCTCCCCCTCCTTTCTAAATCCGGCCATCGGTCCGGCCTTGTTTCGGTCACCGGACCTCCACGCGCCGCTGTGGCGCCACGGTACACGGCGGTTGAACCTCAAAATAAAAGAAACATTTTTTCGGCAATTTCAAAATGGGTAAGCTCCTTCCACTTTATTTTTATTTTCGCATGTAAAAACGAAATAAAATTGAAAGATAGAATAAAATAAACAAATAACTTAAAATGAGAATAGACGAAAATCACCTCTTTTGTATAGATTTTTGATTAATTTCGTGTATCTCTTGTATCAAAAGTCTCTCTTTTTCTTGTATTCGAATCTCTCTTTTTTTTCTCCAAAAAAAAAACCGTCCCCTCTACAATTGTTTTGAATGACTTTTATAGCCAAATTTTACAACTCGTTTTGCAAGCAAGTGGGGTGATGAAGTTAGTGGGGTAGTGGAGTTAGTGGTCAGTTTAGTGGGGTGATGGAGTTAGTGGGGTAGTGGAGTTAGTGGCTGGTTTAGTGGTCTAGTTGGGTTAGGGTTACTTGGGCTTGGTTAATTGGGTTTGGTTTGATTTGAGGTTATTGTTTGGGTTTGTATTTGGGCTCCGGGCTAAAAATTGGGGTAAAAAATTGGGTCGCACAATCAACATTGAATTTATATGTAAGATGTGTAAGTACTCTAACTATTGTTGTTGCTTGATGATTAGGCAAGTGCCAAGCTATTGATTGAATAGTAGTATATTTATTTATTTGAAGCACTGAAAAGGTAAGTGTTTAAGTGAAAGTAAGTTAGTGCTCATGAAAGAATGGTAAGGCTTAAATTATGAAATTTCTTATGAAATGACTTATTATGTGTCCAATATGAAAGAGGCTTGGTTAAATGCACTAACTTGTAAGTATGGCTGAATGACATGCATATGAAATAAGTGTAGAAAAGTTAAAATTATATATATAAAATTTTACTAAGCTTGAGGGTATATGTCTATGAGTGATACTTTGGATTAGTTCACCTTGTGAATTAGTGAGAACAGTTTATAAGTATTACAGTAACAATAATGGGTTGGTTTTTATATGCAAAGTTTTATAATTGAAATAAATTAGTATGATTAAAGATTATACGAGCTTACTAAGCATTCATTGCTTACATGTAACACTCCTTACTCGTGTTTGATGCTGGAACAGGGTACGAGGCATAAAATTTAAAACCGAGACATAAAATTTACATCCAAATTTAAAACTTTTCAATTTTCATCACACACTCATTCAACCTAGTCATGCATCTCATAAATTGAATCATCATAAACATATAACTTGATCAATAGTAGCCAACAACAATGGCCTTATACAAAATGAACTATCAAATAACATAGGCCAACATTTTAGGCCAAATCAATTATGACACATACAAAAATAACCAAGTCCCCTATACATGCCATGACCTTAAGTGTAAGAATCATTAATACTCAATTTGTTAGTTTTATAGTGTGATAGCTTCTACGGCGACTTCCAACCCGAGCTAACCTGAGGACATTACAAACATAGAAAACAAACGGAGTAAGCTATATAGTTTAGTAAGTTGGTATGTAAATAATAAGCAATTAATTAACATGCTTTTACCAATTCTCACAATATATTCTCAAGATAATACAATCATAATTACACATATTTCCACTATTTACTCATGTTCATCTCAAGCTGTGTACTCGAGTCACAGTAACTAAATCATTTATATCTGGAGTTACGAAACTCCAAATTAAGATCTGCTAATTTTCCCTGCAACTAGACTCACATATCTTCTTACCATAAAATATTCAGAATTTTTGGTTTGGCCAATAAATACAGTTTATTCTTTAAAATCTCCCCTGCTTCGCTGTCCAACAGTTCCGACCCCTCTTCACTAAAAATTAATTATCTCATTGTACAGAACTCGAATGATGTTTCCATTTGTTTCTCTTGAAAATATACTCATTAATAAATTGAAGAATATGAATTTTATCCCATGATTATTTTTTTAAAATTTTTAATAGTTTTCCAAAGTCAAAACAAGGGATTCCAAAATCATTCTAACACTGTCTCATAAGAATTCAAATATCTCATAATATGAAATTCTTTTGCTTACACCGTTCCTTTTATACGAAAATAGACTCAATAATATTTAATTTCATCTCTTATTCAATCTCTAATTTTATTTTCAACATTTTTGGTGATTTTTCAAAGTCACGCAACTGTTGCTGTCCAAAACTGTTTTGTTGCCAATTTTACTCTTTCATGATTCCTTTTATACACTAGATATGAACTTCACAAATTAATTCATTTCAATGTTCATATGAACCAAATACATTCATACCAATTCATTCACGTCTTTAATAATATTTCGTCACATATTGATCTCCTTCTTTAGGAGTTTCACATACATACTTGTGTGAATTCACAACATACTCACATGTTTTCACACTTTGCTATTTAGTTGAACTACCTGTTGGGCCATGTGGAATGCTAAAGGATACTCAGAAGTCTTGCACATAGTGTCACACTTACATGTAGCCAAAGCTACCACTTATATGTAGCTAAGCTACCACTGATATGTAGCCGAAGCCACCACTTATCACATATCACATAGGAGCTCACTCTCGAGCTATTCATATTCACGGATCCGCTCACACAAACGTAACTACTTAGTGCTGCTTACACAAGCTATCAGGTATCCGCAACACATGCCGGATTACCCAGCCACTAGTAGAACTTATAAGACCAGCACCCATTTCACATAGTCACAAATCTCGAGTCTCCTCACACAAGCTGTCGATCATGACGAAACTACACGGTGATGCTCACACAAGCTGTCGAGTATCCATAACACATGTCAGATGACTCAGCCACCGGTAGAACTTACGGACCGGCACATGGATTACTTATTTCACTTAGTACAATGCCATGAACTTATTTCACTTAGCACAATGCCACGGTTTAACTATGGTCTTTTACCGTCAATTTATATTTCACTATGCAACGATCGTGATCGATCTTGCATTTTACTTAATTTGAACATTTACTAAAATTTCCACAATTTAATCAGATATATGATAATGGTGCTTAATTAACACAAATCAATAACATTTATCAACATACGAACTTACTTCAATACCAAAATGGCAAAAAGGGACCTAACCGTTAATTTCTCGTTTTTCCCTTGTTCTAAGTCCGAACCTCATTTTTTTTATCTATAATATCACATTTAGCTTACTTATTAGTCACATTATTCATTGTGACCCTAAAATCATACTATGGAAAAATTATGTTTTTGCCCCTAAACTTTGTCATATTTACACTTTTGCCCCTAGGCTCGTAAAATAATTTTTATTCAATTTCCTTGTATCTTAGGCCTAACCAAACCATTTTCGTAACTATAGCAATCCAAAATTTCCATTTATTCACACACTTGCACACATTTTACAATTTTTTACAAACTAGTCATTTTTGACAATTTCACCGAAAATCACTTAGTAAAAGTCGTTTCGCACACATTAAACATGTATAATCTACCATTAAACATTAAAATATACAAATTTATAACATGGGTCAAACCTTAAACCTTCATCATATCTCAAATAAATGGTAGAAATAGATGGATCTTATTACGAGGATTTCAAAAACGTAAAAATCATTAAAAACGGGGCTAGAACGGACTTACAATCGAGCTTGGAAGCTTGAAAAACCCTAGCCATGGTTTCTCCATGCAAATTTCGGCCAAGGGGTTGAAAATGAACAAAAATTGGCTTTTAATTTTTTTTAATTCATTTTAATAACTAAATGACCAAAATGCCCTTAATAAAAAAAACTTTGGAAACATGCCTAACCATATCCATTTTTGTCCACCAACTTAACCAATGGTCTAATTACCATATAAGGACCTTCAATTTAAAATTTCATAACAATTGGGCACCTCTAGAATGTAGAACTCAACTTTTTCACTTTTTATAATTTAGTCATATTGACTAAATTGAGTGCCCAAACGTCAAAATTTTCGAACGAAATTTTCACGAAATCATTTTGTAAAATTGTAGACCATAAATATATAATAAAAATAAGATTTTCCTCGTCGGATTTGTAGTCCTGAAACCACTGTTTTGACTAGGTCCAAAATTGGGCTATTACATTACATGTTTGTTTTATTTATCTATCTTACAGATTATCGGAAGCTCAACGGGTTGGAAGCTAATCGGAGCCATATCACATTATCCATTGGTTCTATCGGTAATTTTGGATGACTTAATTCTGGTTATAATGGCATGTATAGGTTATTTTGATTAAATGTTAGTCTATAGGTGTTATGTAGATATTAGTCATTTATTTGGTTTGCATTTTGGTATTATGGTATTTGCATGATTTGCCCTATAATGTTGATGTGATTGAATGATTAGAGGTAAAATAGTAGTTGAATATGCATAATAGGTGCCTAAAAGTATAATGATTATGTATGTCTAAATAAAAGTTAATACGAAAAATTAATCATGAAAGAGTAAAATTAGCATTAAAATAGTTTTTAGACAGCAGCAATGGTTCAACTTTTAAAAATCACAAAAAATTATGAAAATTGAATTAGAGGTTTAATAAAATTGAGTCTAGCTTTTCATAGAAAAATGGTGTAAGCAATGAAATTGTAAATTATGAGATATAATAAATTTTGTGAGACAAGGTCAGAATGATTTCGGGTTCCCCTGTTTTGACTTTGGAAAATCATAAAAAAAATTAAAAAATAATTAGAGGTTTAAATTTATATTTTTAAAATTTTAATGAGTCTATTTTCAATAGAAACAAACATAAATATCATCCAAGTCTCGTACTAAGAGATAATTAATTTTTAGTGAAGAAAGGTCAAAGCTTTCAAACAGCAGAATAGGGATAAATTTGAAGATTTTACTGTACTTATTGGCTAAATTATAAATTCTGAAATTTTTATGGTAGAAAGATATTTGAGTCTAGTTTCAAAAACATTAAGGGAATATTAATTTAGAATTCTGTAGCTCTAGATATAAATAATTTAGTGACTACAACTCAAGTGGATAGCTTTGATATGAACATAAGTAAATAGTGGAATTATCTGTAATTTTCTATAAACTCCAGTAACATCCCGTAACCCTGTTTCGACGACGGATGTGGGTTAGGGGCATTACACTTGATGCCACATTTCACTTTGATCTAGCACACTTTCTATCATGGCCTTGCCATGGTTGCACACTTTATCACTTTGCCATAGCTTAGCTATGGTCTTGCACTTGCACACACTTATATAATTGCCATGATTCAATCATTGTTTTACGTTCACTTTCATGGTGCGATAACTCAGTTATGGTCTTTCACACTACGCCATAGCTCTACTATGGTCTTACATTTCACACTTTGCCATGATTTAACCATTGTCTTATCCATCAATTCGTTACTGATCACTGATTGAACGTACATATTCAATTCTACGTATCCCTTAATTTGAACTTTGCTTTGATTTCATATTAGTGCATTAATCAGAATTCCATAGCATACATATGAAATAAGTCATTATGACATTTCTAAATTAACAAATAATCCTACAAGTTCAACCATATGAACTTACCTGGGCCAATTTGTAGAAGTTGTAAAATTTAGGGAATAGTTTGAAATTTTCTTTTTTGCATTTATCTTCAGATTCCCAATCTATAATATAAATTTTTCCATTCATTAGCATCTAATTCAATACTAAATCACTTCACAATTTATGCCCTTTAATTTTTAAAATTACACATTGACCCTAAATTTCATAATTTTTACAATTCAGTCCCTAAACAATTCACCCATCAATTGAACTAATTTTTCTCAATTAACACCTTATTTTATCATTCTAAGCTACTACACAACCTTTGAAAATCAGAATTTCAGCACCAAACCTTAATTCACAACTTTTTTCATAATTAGGTCCTAAAAATTATTTTCTACTAAAATCACTTATTAAAATCATCATTTAATGAAATTAAAGCTTCAAAACCATATAAATTCATCATAAACATACAACACTCATTCATGGTAACTTTTAAAGTCACCCATAAAATCAAAAACTAATGAATTTGATAGTTGCACCTAATTGCAAAAGTCTGAAAAACACAAAAATTAGAAGAAAATGGCAAGAAATAAACTCACATGGAGAAAAATTATGAAAAACCAGCTTGGAGGAACTCTTCTATGGTGTTTTTGGCTATCAATTTTAAAGAAATGTCTAGATTTCTCTTTTAATTGATATTTTATTTACTTTACTTTGTAAAATTTCCAATTTTATTCCTATTTCACCAAATTTCAGATTTTTTTTCTTGCTAATGCCGTCCCAGCCACATCCTTTATGCTAATTTTCTCTTTTAATCCTCCCTTAATTATCATTTATACTATTTAATCACAATTTAACAAACTTTGGACCTTTTTCAGTTTAGTTCTTTTTAATTAATTAACTATTAAAATGTTAAAATTTCTTAACGAAACTTTAGTACTAACTCAATGACACTCCATAAATATTTCTAAAAATATTTATAGTTTGATTTATGAATTCAAGGTCTCGATACCTTATTTTTGACCCAGTTTCCTAATAATTTCTTTTTAAATCACAAAATTCACTAATTCAAAAATATTTTTAATGTCACACTTGACTCATTAATTTTAATATATTAAAATTTTAACTCACTCATCGGATTTAGTGATCTCGAATCACTGTTTTCGACACTACTAAAAATTAGGCTGTTACATATGGATTTGGAAAACCCTTTTAAGCAACAACATATTCTTTTCTTCTTTGTTTTGTACGTATTGGGGGGTGTTGTTGATAGTATGTTGTAGGGATTTTTGTGTTTGATAGTTGTTGAGTTCTCAACCTCTGAATTTGAGTGCAGAAAGCGCGGGTACACTAAACAACAACTGCACCAAATGTGTTTTTTTTTTCTTCCGAGTCATAAAAAGTAGTAGAAACCAGTACGCTAACTCAAAGATCTTTGTGACGATTTTTCTTGAGTTTAGACCTACCATGCTAGACAGTTCCACTAGATTAACCAATCACTCATATTTGCTGACGTGAACTTCCGACACGTGCTCTGAGATAACTCGTGATTAGCTTTTTCCCTTTGTTGTCCCTATTGTTGAATTAAACTACTGCAAACCTGGTTCCTCTCAATTGGTTTATTACTTTAGGCTGCGTTCTCCATTGCGTTTTAAACGAGATTTTTCACTGAAAAGTGCTTTTTCTTGAAAAGCATTAGAGAACAGAGACCAGCGAAAGAAAATTTTTAGCTTATTTGAAGTCCTTTTCCACAAACGCAAAAGCAAAAATTTTGAGCTTTTCAGCCTAGAAGTGCTTTTGGGGCTGAGATTTTACTTGATTAACCTTACTATTTCTTCTTCCACAAGACGTTAGGAAGACTTTTTTTTCCATTCTCTCTTTTATCTGAACTTTAGCTTTTTCTTCTGATTCTTTGTTTCTCTCCTCCACAGGTGAGTTTATCTTTTTTTCTTCTCTTCTTCTCCTCTTTAATTGTTCACTGATCTTGGTAGTTAGGGCTAAGAGACTGGCCAAACCCATTTTAAAAGTCACATAAGATCTGATTTTACCTGCGATAAACACATGAATCATAAGTGTGGCTATCCTTGTGCTAGAGTTTTTAATAAATCTGGTTTAGATACTGTGTTTCTTCTTTTCGTTGTTCTGTTAACTTTGACATGTTATTATTCGTTTGGAGTAGATATGTGATCCTCCAGTCAGTGTCTACAAAGGCTACTCTTTAACAAAGGAAACTGAAATATATCTTTCTTCCTATGGGCTTAATGCTCGGTACACTATTAAAGCTGCAGATGTGAAAGGGGAGATTTTTGGAGCGCTCATACCCTGCCCTTTTCAGGTGAGACATTGAGCATAAACCTTTTGCATACTGCAAATTTGCTGTTTGTTTGAACAAGTCTATCGAAAAAAAAGGAAAGGAAAGAAAAGATTTTGATTTTGTCAAAAGGAAATCTTGGACCTTGAGTTTGAGTTCAACACAAGAGTTCTCAATTTTTTCCAAGTTTTTCAGTGTAATCGAAGGTTAGAGAGTCATATCCTTGTATCCATATCAAGAAATGCACCAGACACAAATATTGAAAATAAGTAACTAAACGGAAAGGATGAGCCCAAACAACATAGAGAGAAAGTAGGAAATTAAAATTGTTTCTATTGACAAATAATGCAACAGCAATAAATAAGAAACAGAAAGTAAAGAGTAAATGGTCATAAAATATATCAGTAATAGAAGGAAAACCAGATGGTGCATCAAAAGGAAATCCTAGACCTGCTGGTGCAGCAGCTGTATTGAAAACTGATGCTGGAAACATGGTATGCAATTAACCATTTAATTGGTGCATCGAATAACAAAATGGTGCTATGAGAAAAGATGGGAAAACCCACTCATGAAAAGATTAAGGGTCTGCATGAGCAAATGGGCAACTTTTCTTTGTTGACCTGAAAAATACAGCTCACATGATATTATTTCATGTAAACACATATTGACAATTGTAAGAAATATCTTTTTCATATAAACCTTTTTCTCTCTTGTAGGGAAGAATCACTCTTAGTTCAAGGTTTGGCATTGATTGATGATTTGCAGAATATACTATCAAATCATAAAGCAATAGCTTCAGGAACTTATCAAGCAGACAAATCTGAGGGAAGGTAATTATGCTTCTTTGAACTGGACTATTATATTCTGAGATGTGGTGATGAGAATTCAAAATTATTGGTCTTTTGTGCTATACGAAATGATAGAATATATCTAAGAGCAGTAATGCTTATTATGCATGTCTTCTTGTCCTAAGCATTACCCTGGAACTTAGTTAAAAGTTTCTTAGCCATTCTCTGCGGTAATAAGTTTTTATTTTACAAATATTTTGATTTTAAAGGATGTTTGAATGGATGAGATTTCTGCTATGACAAAATATACATCATTATGCCATCATATATATAACAGCTAGGTGGCAGAGTAGGTGAGAACTATTAACACATGCATATTATTAATATGTTTGTTTGTTTTCCTTTGCATTCATCATGCGTTATTTCATGCTTATTATCTGGTAGGCCACTTTAAAACTATTGTAGAGGAATTAGAAAGGTCAAGGCCTAGTAATTGTAGGTGCGATCAAAGTGGTTGTAAAATAAGTAATACAACTTTTGCTACTTCGATAAAAATTGTTAAATTTTGTAATTTCCAACTAGAAAGTGGTGAAATGGAGAAGACTTTAAAATCACATAATTTTGAATTTGTTTGCATTGCAACACACAAAGAATATTGCAGCTTTATATATTTTACTTTTGCTTTTGCTTTTTTTAACCATTAAAAAGAATAAATATAAGAGAGAGCATCAAGAAATTTATGGCTACTGGAGTGAGTGAGGGAGAAATATGATTGCACTATGTCAAATGCTAAAGCAAATAAAAGCTGCCAAGTGTACATTACTTTAGGATCCTTGTTTGACCAAATATATATAAAAAAGACAAAAAATACTAAATAAAAATGTTTATGTTTCATGCAATCACATTGTCTAATATTATCTGTTTTACTCTTCATTTAATTAAAATTTATTGTAAATATAGAAAAATCTAAGAATTATAAAAATAAAAATCCTAGCTTTAGATGCTGCCCCCTTCTTTACTCTATCTCCTCTCTCTCACTTTGTTATACAGTTAGAACCAAAACGACAGTTATAATAGCGAAACCAACCACATCTACACATATTTCCATCTTCCCTTTGTTTGCTGTCTGGTATTTGATATAATAAATATTTGATTATGGCATTGTGAATCTAAAAGATAAAAATTTGAATCTGTGACATTTGATACATATGTAAACAAATATACTTATGTGACATTTGATTTTCTTGATTGTTTGACTGGCTGAAACGAATCTGTTTGTATACACAATAGATGAGTACTTCGGCGATTGAAATTAGTGGTGAAAAATTGAAAGCAATGTGGGACAATAGATTGAAAGAAATATTAAGTGACATTTGTATTAAAGAGATATTGAATGGAAATAGGCCTGGTACTCATTTCACAAAAGATGGATGGTTGAAAATAATGACCAACTTTGAGAAAGAAACGGGTAAGTGTTTTTCACAAAGACAATTTAAAAATAGGTGGGATTCCCTGAAAAAAGAATGGAAAGCTTGGAAGAAACTTAAAGGTGAAGATACTGGTCTAGGGTGGAATCCTATAAAAAGAACCGTTGATGCATCAGATGATTGGTGGGAGAGTAGGTTAAAGGTACATTAATAATTCTGAATATTTTTATTTTTTTTCTTTTTTATGAGGTTATTGATAATTATTGTTATTAAACTATCATTTTATATATAGGTTGTGCTTGAAGCTCAAAAATTTAAAACATCGGGCATTAATCCTGAATTTGAAGGGAAGTTGGACCAAATGTTCATGGGGATAGTTGCAACCGGTGATAAAGCATGGGCACCTTCTTTCGGTACACTCCGTAGTGATTTTTTTGAGGATGTTAACAATGAAATACCTGAAAAGAATGAAGAAGAAAATATGAGAAACGATGTTCGCATTTTAAATGATGTTCACATTTCAAATGATGCGCACATTTCAAATGATGTTCAAATTGTTGGAAACGGTCAAAAAAGGAAAAACCCTGAGATATCAAGTTCATATTCTAAATTTGGAAGAAAGAAATCCTCAAAGCAAATTGGAGGGGCTGCAAGATTATCCAATCAAATAGAAAAATTATGCAATGCAGCTGACAATATGAGTCAAGCCACATCTACTTTGACTCCTGTTATGGATCCATATGGTATTCCACAAGTAGTCAAAGTGCTTGACAGCATGTCGGAAGAAGTTCCAGAAGCTAGTCCGCTATACTTTTTCGCACTCAGATTATTGATCAATAAGGACAAGCGAATTGTGTTTTTATCAATTAATCCCAAGATTAGAGCTTTGTGGCTTAAGACGGAAATGGAGCATAGTTGAAAATTTTCTGATCTTCAAGGGTTTAGAGACATCTATTATGTGACTAAACAAAAATGCTAAACTAGTTTTATCAATAGTTATTTATGTTTGGTTTTTGGATATTAAATTTATGTTCTACTTATTTATGTGTAATCTAGTTTTATGAATGACTGTTTATGTTTGGTTTATGGATATTGAATATATGTTCTACTTATTTATGTGTAATTTACTTTTAATTAATATTTGGTTATGTTTGATTTTTGGATTTTAAGTTTATGTTCTACTTATTTATACTAAATTAGTTTTATCAATAGTTTTTTATATATGATTTTGGATGTTCAAACTTTTTTTACAAGTCATGAGTATAGTTGAGAATTACAGCGGCGATGAAAGTGATGATGAAAGGGAAAAGAAAGAGATTTTACAACGCATGGAATGTTTTAACCGATTATTTGTTGTTGCATCTTCTTCTATGCAATTATATTACGAGAAGTATATATTGAAGCAACCATGCATGAATTCAAAACAGTCAGGTGAGACATGGATCCGAGAGATCCTTGACGGTCACGAATCACGTTGTATGATTTATTTTAGGATGTCTAAAATGGTATTCACAAGTTTGTTGAGAGTTTTGGAAACAAGATACAACTTGCAAACTTCAAGAAACATATCTTCTACTGAAATGTTGGGAATCTTTTTATACATATTGGGCACCGGTGCAAAAGTTTCCCAATGTCGAGAAAGATTTCAAAGGTCTGGATCAACAATAAGTCGATACTTTGCAATTGTGCTTCAGAAAGTTTCAAGGATGGCCACTGATCTAATTGCACCCGAAGATCCTTTTTTTAGCTCAATACCCGAACAAATACGTAATGATTCTAGATATATGCCTCATTTTAAGGTTAAAATTTAATTTTATCTTATTATATTTTTTATTTTTTTTGGCTGACTAAAAATATGCACAAGACTAATATGATTATTTTTTCAGGATTGCATAGATGCAATTGATGGTACTCATATTGCCGCTATTCTTCCACCAAATGAACAAATTCCCTATATTGGAAGAAAAGGAATCCCTACTCAAAATGTTATGGCAGTATGTGATTTTAATATGTGTTTTACCTTTGTCATGGCTGGATGGGAAGGATCGACACATGACACTAGAATATTTCTTGATGCAATTCGAGATCCAAAATACAAATTTCCGCACCCACCTAATGGTTAGATATTTTATTTATATGTAATTTTTTTAAAAAAAGTATAATTTCTTTATTTGATAATTTCTATAAAAAAGTTTGAATTAATTGTTTGTTATATTATGACATGTAGGAAAATACTATCTTGTTGATTCTGGATATCCTCAAATGAAAGGTTATCTTGGACCATATATAAAGTCAATGATATCATTTACCTGACTTTCGTAGAGGTAGACCGGTATCTGGTAAAGAAGAGATATTCAATCATTCACATTCATCATTACGTAGTGTGATTGAACGAACTTTTGGTGTTTTGAAAAAAAAATGGGCCATTTTAAGGGATATGCCAAGTTACAGTTTTGAAAAGCAAACAATGATCGTTGTTGCTACAATGACGATACACAATTTTATCCGAAAACATGTCGGTCGATATGATGCAGATTTTATGGAATACGAAGATATTAACTGGGCATTTGAGAATACTATTGATTCAGAAAATGAGCATGGTCGTGAAAGTGATGATGATGATGACGACGATGATGATGGTGATGATGACGGTGAATCAAGCAATTTAAGTGGTTTTGAAATGGAATTAACAAGAGATGCTATAGCTTCTAGTTTAATGAATTCACTTTAAATTGTAAATGCTATTGTAAAATTTGTAGTATTTATATTTGTTATATAAATATTATCTCTTTTTGAAACTTTAATCCAAATATATGTAATATTTTAATTTGTTAGGTTTATATTTTCTATGTTATGTTAATATCTAATATGAGTTTTACAAATGTGTTAAAAGCATTAAAAATAAAAAATAATTTTTAAAATAATACAATTTTGTCAATATCTAATTACAAATATTTAATTATTATATTTAAATATATTTTATATATTCTAATTAAATTTAATAAATAATTAATATTAATTACTTAGAAATATTTAAAATTAATATTATATATTAAAATATTAACAATAAGTTATTATAAATTATTTTTTATATTTTTACTAAAATATCATAATATTAACTAATTTAAACATTATTTAAATACATATTTATTACTTTATAATATCATGTCTAAAATGGACATTTTACTTCTCAAAAGTACTTTTTGACAGCAATGCCAAACACTTAGATTTTTTAAAAGCACATCTCAAAAGCACATCTCAAAAGCACTTCTCAAAAGTACTTTTCCACAGTACTTCTCAAAAGCACTTCTCAAAAGCATTGTCAAACTGGCCCTAAATTAACTGGGTCAGCCTGGAATATACTTTTATTTCGTTTGGATAAGGACTGTGAATCATCCCCACCCTCTGCTTCATGTGTGTTAAACCCTCACTTGTTTGTACTACCAGGAATGAAATTGGCATTCTCCACTACATGATAAAATGATATTATCTCCACATTAGTTAAATTTTAGGCTGAATGCTTCACACCCTAATATTTGATTTCTTATCCTCTGTTTGTAGACTTCAAATTTTGATGTTGTAACAGCAACACTATAATGGTTCCATGAAAATGCTTTTAAACTAAGGGTGAAAGTGATTTATAAATCTTGCACTTGGTTCTGCAGCTTGTATTATTCTCAAGGTAGCATTGCTTTGTAGATTATTGGTGACGACTGTCGAATCAAATTGTCCAATATGTTCCTACAGGCATCGCTAAACTAAAACAATGAGCTTCCAGGTTGATGTGTTTCCTCTGCTTTCAGCAGGACAGTATGCAGGATGTTGTTGCAAGATGGTTCGGAGTAGTAGATACTGAAAGCCATTAAGGTCCCTTTGTCACCAACAATCATTGCACGAACACAGCAATGATCACTGAAACCGATTACCATACCTCCAGATTTGCCCCACTTTTGACCCCAATTACGAGGGAATACCAGGAGGCCAGTGTTCTATGGTCAAATCCTCTTGAAACCTCATAATGGAACCATTTTTATGCTAAAGAAGTATCTCTTTGGTTCAATGGAAAAGAGATAGACCTCCACAATTTTGAGGTAAGCTGAGTATGGTCACAGAAGCCATGTCTCATTCGGGTGAAAAATGTCGAGGGGTTTCGGTTTGAATCGGTTTTGCATATGAATTATGTTGAATCTCAAATTATTATTATCATTATCAAAAGAGAAGTGTCCTTATTTTAGTAGTATGTTGTCATCACAACAATCAAGAGGACATAAGTTCAAGTAGTAACATTAATAATTTGCTGAAAACATTCTGTTGTCTGCTTCACTACCCGCAACGGTTGGCATGGCCGATATGGGAATTGAAAAGCATCCCCAAATGTTAAACATGGAATCTTTTATTCAAACTGTATTTTGCATGTAAATCATCATTTCTTTTAGCTAAGCTTGAATGAAATAAACTGCAAATTAGGATAAATCTCTAAACGGGAAACGATGCCCCTTGCATATATGAAGTAGGCATACACATCAAAGCTTGCAGATAAGCTTCAAGCATCCATGATGTTTTTCATGAGCTTTTGCCGGCCATTCACAATGGTATATCATATGTACATTGAAGTAGAGGAAGAAGCTTAAATAGGAACCTAAAGCATTTTTGTTTAGATATCTTGTAATGTCTCAGACCCGAACTCGTTTATTGTCTCCAATGCGATACATATATATATCTTTAATTTGCACGTTTGATGTGCAATGTATAAAAAGCTACTAATAGATGGTTAAAATACTATGAAGGCTCTTATATTGGAAGTCAAATTATAATTTACCCCTCTACTAAAAAAATAGGTAAATTATTCTTTATATATTAGATCAAAGAGCAAACTAGTCTTTCGGTTAAAAAATCCATCCATTTATCCTGTTAAAAATTGGTTTTTATACGTCAACTATACTTGTTTTTAACAATATAAATAAATAAAATTTTTAACAAAAAGAATTAATTTACTCTTTAATCTAATTACAGGAATTTTATGTTAGTAAATACAAGTGAATAAGTTGATTTACAATTAAGCTTTGAACAGAAAAGTTTTAACGCAGAATAATCTTGATTAGAGTATAGGTGTAAAGTTACCTACAATTATCACTTGGTTGAGTTCCAACTGATCCTGATCCTGCAGTTAGAGGTATATTTGCCTAACAAAATTCAACCAACATTCAGTTGCTATGGAGATGTTTTGGGCAATGCACGTGTTTTCTTTAATTATTAATTTGCTACTATGTAGGTCATTAAAGATTCTGACAGCCACATCCAGTACGCTGTGTGCATATTACTATATTAGTTAATGTAACGCACCTCTTAGAAATTACCAACAATTTATTTTTCTCTCAGCACTGTGGCTCTGCTGCATTCTGCAAGTGTTGGTTGAAATTGTTTGGTCAGTGTTAAACAGTTTTCAGATGCATCAGTCCGAGTCTCATCATCAAATATTCCACCTTGTTTGGCACCCAAGAGTGCTGTTAGTTGGGCTTCTTCTCTGGAATTTTCAACGCCTTTCTTCTTATTAATTCAGATGTGCTAGAGCCTCCAAATATCAAATTACATTATTCTTCACTAATTTGAGTACATAATAATATACAAAATAGGGAGTGGAACATGTAACACAAGATCCCAACATTTATTTAATGCCAACATACAACAATCCAATTCTGATTATATCTTCTAGCTTAAATTTGAATTTTCGTTGTACCAAATCAAGAGAGCTCGATTAATCTCAACAAGACAAAAGTAATTAATGCCAGATGAATATCCAATGGATGTTAGTTACTAATTATTTTGTAATGTTGAAATACTAGTAGCATATGGGTAGTGTCAGTTAGCTAAGGTTTGATATATGTGGCCAAGGGGTAAAAGTTGATGAACTTTCAAAGACTTGCTGAAAATATACATATATATATACATGAGATTGTTGAAGTAATGCTCAAAATCTCAAAAAGTTGATCTTTCAAATAATAAGAAAAAGGCACTATGGATATTCGCAAAAGTTGCCCCAAAAACTCACTCAATAAAAAGTAAAAACACCTCCCCGCCTCACACTGCTTCTTCATCTCAACTCAAAACATTTACGGTATACCTTTAAAACAAACAGTGAACTCAGAATTTTTTTTAGGAAGAGTTGAAATTAAATTAAATTTTTTATTATTTTAATATATTATAATTTTTAAAGAATTAAATTAATATTTTATTATTTTTAGGTTTGAAAGTATAATTTTATTTTTATTAATTTAAAATTTTAAAATATTTAAATTAAAAAATTTTTATTTTAGGGGCCGAGCCCCTATCATCCTGATTTAGACATTTTAAAATGAAAAATTTTAAATATTTGTCCTCTCAACACTCAGTGGGAGGATTTCCACCTCCAATTTTATATATTTGTATTTTAAAAAAATGTAAATTTAATATATATATATATATATAACACATTTTAAAAGGGCAAAAAAACCTCTAAAAACATCATATTACGATTTACGAGGATATATTTGGTTTGAGCTAGATTCAATAGGTTTTGTTTGTTGTGATTTAATTGTCACATCGTTATCGATGCCATTCTCACTTTTCCCAGTATGGAATTATCCCCACTCCCATTTTTCTAATTAACCCAATTACAATTTCCCAGCACCTACTGCTACAGGTGCTGTTTTGTGCATGCCCACCAATAATTTACATTTTAATTATGCTTCAATTACTAAAGGAACCAACTCTCACTAACATCCTCATATCATAACTCCAATATTTATCCCTATTAGTATTAGTTGATTGATGTAGATAATTTTATGTTTAGGGAAGATTAAGCAAAAGGGAGTGGCGGTGCAGCCATTTGTGTTGCTTAGTGCTACGAAAAATCTGACCTGGGTCTGGGTGGCTTATGTCTTTCAATAGGGACAACTACAAGTCAGCCAGTTTAAATTAGTTTGTTTGGTAGGACCTGTCGTTCGTTGCCTTTTATTTTTCTCCGTTTGCTTTTGTTCCCAAGGGAAGAAGGGGGATGAGGTTCATTTTCGAGATCAACTCTCAGTACCCATTTATATTATATTATTCATAGCCTCTAGAAATTATATAAATTGCCTTTGCCTCTTTGAGTAGGAAACTATTAATTGCCCTGATTCTCTATTATTAACAATTTCTACTTTTGAGTATTGGGTTTCTCTCATTTTCTTTAAACCCTCTGCCAATTTTTTTTTCCCGACCAGGGCCTAAAAGAAATGGGCAAACGTCACCGGAAGCAAGCCAAGACTGGCAGTTGCTGTTCTGAAGGTATGTTATGTCCTGGATTCCTTTTTGTTTCATCTTTGGTTGCTTTGGATGTTTCGTCTTGTTTTCCCAGTTTCCGTTTTTATACTTCCTGGTTTGGTTTTAAAGTTAGCTCTGTGTTTGGTGGTGTTAATGTATTATGACAGAGGTGAGCAGCATTGAGTGGGAGTTCATAAATATGTCTGAACAAGAAGAAGAACTCATTTATAGAATGTATAAACTGGTTGGGGACAGGTAAAGGTACCATGAAATAGAAAAAAAATTCCCATCTCTCTTAATCATTTTCAAAAACATCGTTATAACAAATCAGACATTACTACCGCACATACATAATAGAACCCTATTCACCTAATTTATATGTTCTCTGAATTTAGTCGGTCCATTATTTCATCATACCTGTTCATGGTGCACAGAATCAAAAGGGTGCAATGATTAAGCAGCAGTATATATGCAGGTGGGGGTTAATTGCAGGTAGGATACCGGGTCGGAAAGCTGAAGAAATAGAAAGGTTTTGGATCATGAGTCATGGAGAAGTATTTGCAAAGAGGCGAAGGGAGCTGAAGAAGAAACACGGTTCTTCTTGAAAATAACGGCATTCATTTCTTTTGTATTAGGGATGGAACAATGTTATGTTTTTTGGGGTCTCATGTTGTTTATGATCTGTGTCTGTGTTTGGTGCTCTGTGTCCTTCCCTGTAAGGGTTGCAAATTGCAGTGCATGCCATTTGTTGATGTATGGCACAAGGTCTTTTTGTCGAGATGGGAAATGGAAGAAGGTAGTTGCAGTTTTATTCGATTAAAAGTATCTTCCTTTGCTTTTGTTGACACACTTATTTCATGTCAATGGATTGAGAGAGGCTTCATGCATGTCCAAGACAAAAAGGCATTTCCTATGTTACACTCTAAACCTAACTAAACTAATTGAAACTCAGAATGGATTAATATCGAAGAAGATAATTATAACTGAAGTAGGTTGGGTCTTTTTCAATTGACTCACTCTTCTTCGTGGTTTCGAGTGTTGGAAGTAGGTTGAGGGTCTTTTTCAGTTGACTCACTGTTCTTCGTGGTTTCGAGTGTTGGGTAGGTGAGTGAGGATTGGGGGGAATAAATGATGTCCATGTACGCGTATGTTACCATTTAGGTTTAGGTGAAAGTGGCAAGTAAATTATACACTAATTTAATTCAATTAAAAAATACTTCAAATATTATAGTTTTTTTTTTTGAATTTTATGTACCATTTTTTTAATTATCTTTTTTTTATCATAAACCATAATCTACGCAAAATAGAAGAAAGAGACCCCTTTTTCTAATCAAAATATAGTAAGAAATTGTCAAGCTAAGTAACCCAATTTGGGGGCTTTAAGGAGAAAAGGGCGAACACCCAATCGGCTTGGGAAGGGGCTTAGTGGGCCCTTACTGACTCAGTCGCATGAGAGGGTGTGAAATTGAAGGGGGGTGGCCATCGTAGGACGTTACGGTGACGTGCGAATCCTTGTTCTTTATACTATTAGAAAAATAAAATAATTTCAACTATAATAGAGTTATATATATTTAAAAATAACAATAAAAAATATTATTATTTTAAAATTTAAACTTATTTTATTCTTTTTAATAATACATCAACTAAATTAATCCATTTAATAGAAAAAACTAATTTGATCTTAACCCTTACAAAAGAATGAGTTACCGAATACATTTTAATTATCTTTTATATAAACTTTTTCAGTTTTCAACTGAAGGATGATAAATTGTAACAACTAACTAAGCATAATAACTCATTTGATCCTCTAATTTTTTATATAAAAAAAATCTTTTGTTTATTCATTTACTTTTTCACTTTTTTTTTAACTTTTAAACTCACGTAATTTACCAAATTATCTCAAAATAGATAGAAAAGTTTACAAATACTTTGCTGACGTGACATATGTCACGGGCTGCAAATTAAAACTAGTGACCATTACACATAGAACGCCTCATAGCGATTAAATTATTAAATGAGGCTCGTTTGACTTACATGAACTAGCTTGATTCGTGGAATCTGTGGAGAAGTTCATTTACTTGAAGCCTTGATGGTCCAGTGAAACATTTTTAGTAAAACTAGAATTACCAAGATAAATAGTATAAATCCTAGAGGGATAAGATTATATAAAGTTTAAATCTCTGAGGACTCTCAATTGTAAATAGGCTCTAATCGATGTAACTTAATTTGTATAGCTAGTTCTGAGGGAGCTCAACTATAAATAGATATCTCCCTTCATTTGTAATCACTTCATTCATAGTTTAAATATATTTGATAGTATTTACTCATACAGTTGGCACACTATTTTCTTTTGGCTTTTTATATTCTTTGTTGCTCTTTCGTTTCGAGTGTGCTTCTACTATATTTTCAGTACCTTACAGAATTTCTGCGAGAATTATCACTTTCGCGAGAGTTAGATCGACTTAGGCAGATTCGAAGAAATCGCCTAAGGCCACGCGGTTTGCGAGACGAAAGTTTTAGTCTTATGACACATACATGTGGATGCTACATTAGCATTTAATTAATTGTTTTAAATATAAAAATATATAAAATTTATTAAAAAAATAAAAAGTTAATAATTGTCGTAGCATACACTTGGATGCCCTATCATCAAAGTTAACACACATTAACAGTTCCGTCTATGTTGGAGTAATTTGACAAATAGTTCAAATTCAAAGACCAAAAGAGATAAAAAATTAAATAAATAACTAAAATAATTTTTTTTATAAAATTAAAACCAAATAATTTATTATTCGTAACTAAATTATCCACACCAATAAATATAATAATTAGCTTTGTTTTCTTAAAAACTAATTGAAGGGTTTTTTCTTTCTAAATCCAATGGAACAGAAGAGAAAAGGTTTGTTGCATATATTGTCGTTGTAATAAGGATAAATGAAAGAAATGTGGGGAAAAGACAAATCGTGGTAAGATGAAGATGAAGAGAGATTATTTTGGAATGGTGTCATTGCCATTGTGAAGGACAGGACAACCTTGCTTTAGTTTGGTGGATGAACGGTGGAGAATGGCTACGGCTAGATATTGGTAGGTCCAATTATATGGACGGGATATTTATTCGCATTGCCTGATTTAACTGTTTTTTGGGCATTTATTTTAGCTTTTTTCAGGCCTACTTTTGGACTCCACTGAATAATGTTATGTTGGGCTTTTTCTTACCCACTTCATTTGCCCAAACCCAATTTTTTATAATACTTCTTCAAATTCTATATTTAAACTATCAAGTTAGGTCACTTAATTTTTAAAGTATTTCTATTTTGGTCGCATTAAATGAAATTTTTGCAGTTACATCGTTTAACTAGGACGTTTCTATTTTAATCACCCAAGCATTAAATCTCTAATAAAAGTTGACTGTACATGCCACATCATATTTACTCCTTCATTTAGATCACCCAATTTTTAAGTTGCTTTCATTTAGATCACCCAATAAAATATTTCTTTTTTATATGTTGATTGAGGAAAAAATATTACAAATTTTAGATTTGACGAATCAAATGCACCCTATCTATTATTAAAGAATTTCCAAGCTGGCCTTCAACGTATATTGCATTGCTCTGCCAAACTCCTCACCTGAAGTAGCTTTCAAGTTCCAAGCCTAATTAATGTTTGAAAATGGAAACTCCTCACTTGCATGATGATGGTGTTCACAAGTAATAGATGGAAACACTTAAGTTGCCGCAGGGGCCTCTAGGACCAAAGGTAATAATTTTAATGGACCCCATGGTAGAGATTTAGTTAGCATATGATGCTTAATTAGTAGTTAAACAAGGTATCACAATCATCACTAACTATATTTACAATTCCGTAAGTAGCTTTTTAGGAAATGGGATATCAAGAATTCAGTTATTTATCCAAATTTAAAGAAGAAAATAATTTTGGACTAAAAAATTATACTAATTTAGAATATTAAATCGGCTTGAATTTCAGTTACTCGATGTCTGAAAACTTAAAAAATAAAATTTAATTAGAATAATAAATAACTGATAAGAATAGGTTTTTGTTTTAAATTTTTAATATTGATAAATTAATTTGTAATTTGAAAATACTTATTTACATATATAAAGCATATTAATATAATATGTGGGCTCCATTATTAATAAATAATATTTAATTTCTTTACATTTATATAATTTGACTTAAGAAGCTGGGTTTCCAATTGGTGACTTGTAGGAATAAACGTCGGTGGCTTCGATGGTTACACCAAATGGGTGTTGGGATTGACGGTTGTTTGAGGATCTTTTACCGCATAATATCCTTTTTTAAGTTTGCAGCAACGTTTCCGCCTAGTAAAGATGAAACTGCATACTCATTGGCTTGGAGATGGGATACTGATTGACGCTTCTCGGTCAGATCAGTTTATTTGGTGGCCTCTAACAGTACGGGAGGAGATGGTCAGAATTGGTGGAAGCCAATATGGAATTTTAGGGGACCCCAACATGTTCGAGTATTTCTATGGTTAGTGTGCTCGGATAAACTTTTAACAAACCATGAGAGAAAAAGAAGGCGCATGACACTGGATGATCGATGTAGCTTGTGTGGGGTAGATGTTGAAAATATGGATCATGTTTTGCAAAGTAGTATTGTAGCGCCTGTAACTGGAAACGGCTGGTACGCGAGGAGAAGTTCATTGAATTTGTGACCATGCAATTTCCTAAATGGGTACATTGTAATCTCTCTAATCCCCGTTATTTTGCTTGAGATAATGCTGATTGGGACATTCTTTTGGGGTTGCTGTGTTGGAACCTGTGGAAGTGCCGAAACATGTTAGTTTTTTATGAAGACTTTGTGGAGCTTGAATCTAATCTTGAGGTAAGTTTGAGAATGCAACAACAATACACTTTTGCGATGGAGTCTCTTGAAGGTAATACTATAAGTGTTTGTTCAAGAAGTATGCAATTGATAAGTTGGAGGCGGCCTTCTCTTGGATGGTACAAGTTGAATATTGATGGTGTGCCTAAACCAACTATGGGTATGGTTGCTTGTGGAGGAGTTATATAGGATTGGAATAGGAAATGGATTGTCGGATCTTCTAGATTCGTTGGTTCCTGTTCGACATTGAAACGAAACTTTGGGGTGTTGTTGAAGGCCTTCGACTTCCCTGGTGGAGTGGATGGAGAAGAGTTATTCTTGAATTGGATAATATGGACATTCCAGTAGTGCTTAGATCGGGGAGTATAACTTGGGTCGAAAAGCTCGTACGTACATGAAGAAAAGAATGGGAGGTGATTAAACAACACGTCTCAAGGGAAGGTAATAAACTTGCCGATGGCTTAGCTTTGGTGGCTTGGGGGTTAGCCGTTGCAATGTTTCGTCTATTACTCTCACTTGATACGATTTTTGATTTACTATATGCTGATGCTCATGGTTTTGTAACACCAAGAATAGTGTTTGTTTAATATTTGTTTTATTTTCTCTTTGATAATTTTTTTTATAAGATTATATCAAATTAAAAAAAATATTTTTTTAGATAAGGTAAGTATCATAAATTTCAAATACTCTCATTTCATGAGCTCTATAGAGTTCCTTCATTTGAATTTTTTTTTTAATTAAAAATCGTTTACAATTTAAAGTTATTTATATATAATGTTAAGAAATGAGGTATTAGTTCGAAAATAAAATCCAGAACCTTCTCACCTTTGTAGATGGACGGTGGTGATTCCAATATAGTACAAATTAAAAGTTTACTTCAAAACATCAACTGTTCAAATGTTTTAAAATAAAACGATGTTATTGCAGTGCACTAAATTATATTATGTGTAAATCTTTTATATATGTTCTGAATTATTTTATGTATAAATATTTTATATATAAAAGATGTGAATTAGTTAAATCTTTATATATGCATTAAATTATATTATATGTAACTTTTTTATGAGTTAGTGTTTGGTACAACGACCGTATATTATTTTATTTTATTTTACAAGCAAACTTAAAAGTTTGTCATGTGTTTTTTAACATTAATTTTTTTAACATTTTACTATATATCTATAGGATACTTGTCAACCCCTAACATTTCTCGTGGAGTCTAAAACCTGCACTGACAGCTTATCAAATATTATTCTATATTATATATATAAATATAAGTTAATTAAATGTATTTGTAATTTAAATACAATAAACCTGCATATCTATATATAATACTAATCAACACCGTTATTAATTAAAGGTACATAAATTATTTTATAATTATAATCAATATTACTATATGCAGCAAAAATTTACTTATTTCATAAATTTATAATTAAACTCAAATTATAAATTTTTATATCGATTATAATTAATTTATAGCCCGTACACTGTTGGGTAAGAAAATTAATATTTTATTTTTATTAATTAAATAATTAAACTTTCGAGACTTTATCCAAAAACCTGATGCAAATTAAATCAGATAATGGTGCAAAGAATTTGATTAAAGGCAAATATAGCATATAGAATAATGACAAAATATGATATAAAATTGGAGTACTTGACTTAATCCATACCAAACACGAAATGGAAAAATATGACTAATAAAAGATAATACTTCCACACGTTTAGTTACTTATTTTTCTTTTGGAAAGAAGATGAAACAATTTAATTTAGGCGGGGAGTCTTCAGATAATAGTATTTTTTCTCTTTTATCTTGAACCATTTTGATCGTGCCGTCAAGCACCATCATTACTTTTTTTACAAATATGTCATAAATTTTAATGTGTTACTTTTATCAAAAGTTGATGAATTTTTCTATTTAAAGCGGAACTGGAGCCAGGGGCGAAGCCAGAACAATTTTTTAGGGGGCCGAATGAAATTTTAATTTTTTATAATCTATATATTTATAATTTTTAAAGGATTAAATTAAATTTTTATAATTTTAAGGGGGCCAAAGTATAATTTTACCTTTACTAATTTAAAATTTTTAAAAATTTTAAGGGCTTAATAATAATTTTACATTTTAGAAGGGGCCGGGGCCGATGCCAGCCCCCCTCTAAATTCGCCACTGACTGGAGCTGCTTTCTTGAATAGCCTTAATTGTCTTGAGACTATCATACTATAGTAATTCATAATTTAACATTAAATACAGAACAACTTCCCAAGTATATGTTGTAGTCTATTTTGATCACGGAGTATTCCCTTATTGCAGCAAAAGTGACATAAATCCTAACAATACCATCAATATTCAAATTGCCAAGAGTGGAAATAAAAAAGAAAAAAACTTAGAAAGAACAGGAAAACGGTACCATCAGTATTCTTTTTTTTTTTTTTTAATAATCGGTACCATCAATATTCAATAAGGGGAAAAGGGTACCATCAGTATTTAATAAGGGAAAAGAATAGGAAAACTTGGAAAGAAACCAAAACCTTGGTCCATACCCTTAAGCGCTTTTGTTCATTCAAATAATTAGGGGTGTGCAAAATTCGGGTAAAATCGAAAAAATTCGGTTAATCGACTGAATTCGGTTAATCGGTCGGTTAGCCGAATTTTTTCGGTCGGGAGTCGATTAATTATTTTGTGATTTTTCGGTTAACGGTTAATTCGGTTCAAAATCGGTCGGTTAACCGAAATTTTTCGGTTTAACCGAAAAAATTAATAAATAAAATTATAATATATAAATAGGCTCACTATTCATCTAAACCCAATCCCTAAACCCAATTCAAACCCAAATATCCAACCCAACCCAATTACTCAATCATAAAAATTACAAATAATTTAATAAATAAAAATAAAATTCTAAAACTAAAACTAAAATTATGTAACTTTTTTAATTATGTAGTGATTCATTTCGGGTAATTTGGGTAATTCGGGTAATTCGGTTAATTTTTAACTAAAAATAAAAAACATATGATTTTCGGTTAATTAGGTTAACCAACTGAATTAACCGAAAAAATTTCGGTTCGGCTAATTTTTTAAAAAAAATTTTGATTCGGTTAACGGTTAAAAATTTTGAAAAGTCAGTTAATTCGGTTAATATTATTTCGGATCGATTAACCGATTGAGCACCCCTACAAATAACTAGATATGCGTTGCAAAGTTTCATGCACAACCACCTTGAATTTTCTTGGAAGTTTCTAAGTAGTAAACATGTTGGGCTTGATATTGGAGACTTTTGGCTTTTTCTCAAACTTTCATTAGTCATCATCATTTGCCTTCCCCAATAAACCTATGTTCCGTCTTTAGTCAGAAAACCCGCATTCACTGCTGTATTTAAAGAGCAAAGCAATGATGGATTGGATGATTGTTGGGTGGACTTCTTGTTATTATCCCACCAAAATTAACTATTTCTTATCATTTATATATTTATTCTGCTAGCTAATTATTATTAAAATTATTTTTGGTAAATTTAAATTCATCGTATTGATAAATTTAACAATATTAATAATTAAATTTAAATTTTAAAAGTTTAAAAAAATAGAAAAATTAAATTCTAAATTTAAAGAAATTACATTTTAACCATCTATAAAATATGAAATTATAGAATACGCTTTCGGAAATTCGTTGTCTAAATTAAAAAGATGTTGATTAGGTGTGAACGCAATCGCTATTCCAACTCAAAAATCAGAAAAAGCCGATTTGAGTAACCACGTGCTTAGACTTTGGGGCTCCATGTTTGATTACTTTATTATTTAAACCCTAAACCCTTTTTGTCCCTTAAAACTAACGCATTTCTGTTCCATTTCTTTTTCTATTAAAACAACAAGGTTTGTAACATTACCATAAACAATAATACTATCTAATTTTTTTTTTAAATATAAGATATAAGTTCAACAAAAACTAGGCTTACAAAGTAGGATTCTTAAACAGTCTTAACATTGATTTTCTATCTTGAATCATCTTGACAATACTATCTGTCATTATGTTTTCCTCTCGAGGAATATGTTAGATCTTTCACTATTTAACTTTTGTTAGGATCTAATGGATTCTTTTAAGAAGGGTTGAGTTCGAGATTCTAAAAGTATCTTCCTGAATGGCATTTGCAACATTGAAAATATCAGTTTGGATTAAGATACTTTCAAATATTCTATCTACAATAAGTTTTAAACCGTCCATGATGCTTCAAAGTTTAGCCTCAATCACTGTATAATTCCCCAAGTATCTATCAAACCCCATGATCTATCCATCATTTTGATCCGGCACTATTTAATTTTTTTTTTCTACGTAATTGATTTTCTTTTTCTCTTTCATGTTGAAAATCTGACCCATTTTGATGGAAAGGCGGAGACACCATTTTCATGTTTGTGAAAGAAAAGGCCACTGCGCTTAATTAGTCTTTCATTACTTGTTATTTTGGAGATAATTAGAACAAATCCCGAAAATAATGTGTGGTATAAGTGGCTCACATGGGTGGATCACTACTCCATCAACATCATCGTAACAAAGGGATTAAAACCTTGAATCCTTCCTCTGGTAATACACTGAGCAACAACGCGGAAGGAACTTTGAAGATTCTTTTTCATAATATATATCTTGACTTTCTATACCTTTTTTTTTTCTCACTCCAATTTTGGTTTAATTCTAAATTTTATCTCTCTATTTTATAAAAAATTAGGAATTTAGTCCTTCCATTTTAATTTGTTAAAACTTAGGTACTATTAAACCTTCTCGTAAAAAAAATTTAAACAAATATGTCAACATTTAAACAATTCATATGCAATGGATTAGCAAAATTATAAAAAATTGAACTGAATTAAAATCTAACAAAATTGAAGTCTATGTTTTCAAAAAATAAAAAGGGGTGAGATTTCAAATTAAACCCTTCAATTTTATTGTAATTGTACGTTGTTTGGTGGGGTTTGAATTGGTCAGCAACTCAGCTTTTCTATTCTTAATCCTTTTTCTCGACACTATAATACTACTACGTCTCCCCACCCTCATTGTGACTATACAAATTTAGCCTCCCACTCAAATTCCCCCCTCTTTCCACCTCATTTCTTTTCAATATCCTCTTCCCTTCCGGCCTTACAGATCCTCTTTCTCTTCACCTTTTCTTCATTTATATCTCTTTCTCCCCACCATTTCTCCATTGCTTGTTTATGTCTATTTGGGAGTTTTTGTTTCTGAGTGTGAATTGGGACTTTTTAACTTGTTTTTTATGTTGTTAGTTTCTGGTTCTTCATCTTTGTGCAAAACTACAATTACCCCTTCCATGATGTAGTGCTGCTCCATTTTTTGTTTCCTTTTGTAGTTGTAAAACCTCAAACCAGGTAAAACTATCACCGTTGGGAGTTGAGAGCCGCCTATAGTTTACCACATATTTGGGTACATTTGTTTTAATGGAGCAAGAGGCTCTTTTGAATGAGCTGAAAGAGGGGAGGGAGGTGACGAATCTGCTTATGAAGCATCTTCATCTTCCTTCGTCTCACCAAACACGCCTACTCTTGATTGAGAAAATACTCGGTTCCTATGAGAACGCACTTTCAATTCTGAACTGCAATGGTCTTGTGGTTGAAACTAAGCCCTCACTTAGCACGATGGAATCCCTTCCTTCCATTGACAGTAGCAGCCCTGATAAAAGAGATGTGTTTAAAAAGAGGTAAATATAAATAAATAAAAAAGACTTACACCAGCATTTCTTTTTTACGGCTTTGTTTAAAAGTGAAGAGAAGGAAATTGATGTATGTTTGAAACATTTGATCCTGTTTCAGGAAAACGTCGTCCGGGTGGACCGAACAACTTAGGGTTTGCTCTGGCACCTCATTAGACAATCCTGTTGATGATGGATTCTGCTGGCGAAAGTATGGGCAGAAAGCTATTCTTGGATCAAATTTTCCCAGGTGACCAAAGTTTTATTATTTCATGTATAACCCTTTTTTTTTTTTTTAAACATAGACTGTTGCTTTATAATTACAAGAATCACATTTCATGGCTTATCCAAAGGACATACCATTAGTCACGCCATCACATGTAGGTGGGGGAGGGACGTATAAAGGCATTGAATTGCCAACAACAAAGGGATAAAAGACAAAAAAAAAAAAAAAAAAAAAAAAGAGAACATACTTTAAACTAAGAGGCAGCTTTAGAGAGAGATTGGCAGGTTGGGAAACGGGGATTATATCTTGTACGTAGTAATTAGTCCTTTTTTCATCGAATAGAAACGTAAAACCCGAGTACATAGTAGTAAAAGAGGATTTCAAATTTTGTTTTATCTTAGTCCAAATGGTACATCGTCATATTTAACACTTAGAATACCAACCTTCTTAGCTGACATTATTGAAATGTCTGTAATGTGTCGATAAAGACACATTACCCTGTTTTTTATCTGCTTGGGGCTTAGTGTAGTGCACGAATAATCTTTTGTTTTGTATTTTATATAGCTTCTAACATTCAATTTTGCACGTACAATTTTCAGGGGATATTATCGATGCACTCATCGCCACTCACAGGGTTGTTTAGCCATTAAGCAAGTTCAAAAATCAAACGACGACCCTACCATCTTTGAGGTGAAATATAAAGGAAGGCATACTTGCAATCAAACCTCTCACTTTGCTGCTACCTATGTATCAGTGTCAACAGAGTCAGAAAACGAAGGGAACTACTCTCGGAAAAGACAGCACCAGCTTGAAGTGAAACAAAAGCAAGCACAACAAGCCTTTTCGAGTTTCGGATCGGGGCTTAAGGTTAAAACAGAGGACTTGGACAATAGGGAGGACATTTTCCCTTCATTTCCATTCCCTGTTGAATCAGAACAAGTTAAAAATGGCTCGTTCGTTGAGGCCCTAATGGAAAACGATATCATGGGAAACCTTTCTCCCGCGTTTATATCGCCAGCAACATCTGAATCTAACTATTTTTCGATGTCACCGTGTCACATGGGCAGCTTCGAATCTGATCTTACGGATATAATCTCCGCACCAACTTCGGTTACTAATTCGCCAATCGGAGACCTGGATATCTCATCACTCGATAAATTGGAATTTGATCCAAGCTTCCCATTTGACAACCCTGAATTCTTCTATTGATCTAAGGAGAAAAGAGACACACATAAGTAGTGCACTAATTTGTTTGGGTAAAGCTCAGCCAGCATTAGAGAAGACATTGATGAGTGTGACGAGACAATAGACAGCAATTTATCTGTCTCAGGTTGAAGCCTGTCTTAATTGGCCTGAGGGTGTTTCCTGTATAACGAGAAAAAAGAAAGTTGTAATTTGTAACCTTGGATGTAAAATTTTCTTAGATCTTCAATTTACATGTGATAGCGATGTTTTTGTTGATAAATATGTGAAGTAGCCTAACTAAACAATAGTTTTAGTGATTACAGCATTTCATTGAATTGTTCAAAACATAAATTTGAGTGTTCAGATTTGAGAAGATGGAAGTTTAGGTTCCCCTAACTTGAGACCCAAGTTGATACTATCTTCAAGGATTGTTTTGACATCACATTTGAACTCAAATCCAGCATCTTTCAGCTTAGTTGAACCCCACACTATTTTTCTATCCAGCTTCTCCACAAACCTGAAACCAAGCAAAGCATGCAGGATTTGTAAATTAGGACTGCTTTACACGTAAAACAATTCAGTATGATAGGTCATTAATGACTTACTCATCAGGTATCTGGATATCAGGAAATATCATTCGATAGTGACTCGCAATCTCAGCAGAGCTCAAATATGCGGTAGCGCAAAGGAATCTGCCATTGATAGATGGCTTCTCGAGGCAAAAAATATGAGCGTCGCAGACATCCTCAACGTGCAAAATGGGAACTTTCCCCAACAGTTCCTCCAAAAACCTTAGGGTGTTGTATACTGCTTTGTTATTTGTGGCTTGGGAAATCAGCACGTTCACGCTTCCAGGCATGGTGGAGAGAAGCGTTCCTCCACCTACAAGTCCAAGAACCAGGCTCACTATTTCTATCGCACCGTTGTACCTCAGCAGTTCTTTCTCCGAAGCTGCTTTCGAGCTTGCATATGCCTGCCAGTTTTATACCAAACCGTAAAGATTAAGTGCATACTGTTTATCTCCATGGATGGTCATGATATACAAGGATTTTACCATTAAATGGTCGGTGCTGTAGGCGAAAGCAACTCCATGGGAAGTCCAACAGGATTCGTCTAACTGGTCTTTGAAGCCTTCGCCATCTTCTTTTAAAGGTGATGAGGCTACCACAGAAGCAGTGTAAATGAGTCGCTTCACGGTCCCTGATGTAATGCAACACTCCACAATACTCTTCACCGCTGCAACTGCTGCCTCTGTTGTATCTTTGACCTGAATGTCATATAATTAAGTGACGGGAGATAAGACCAATTTGTTCAAGATTTTGCGTAAATTTTTAAGTGATTAGTATCTTTCTTAGTAAAAAAATGCTAGAACACATGATTATTCTTATTTAATTTGATAATTTTGTTTTGTTTTGTTGTATTTTTACGAGCTAGTCTCTGCTATTTGACTAATGACAACAAATTCAAATAATCTAATATATATACACAGTATTGTTTTTAAAGCAAAAATAGAAATAAACTTATGCCTACGACTGGTACTATATTTATATCACACATGTATATTTAATGTATGAATACTTTTTATGGGTAAATGCAATATTTTAGTTTTAAAATGGAAGCATAAATGTTTTATGTGTCAAACTGTTTAAATATTATATTTGCATTGTCTCGAATCTAAACCCTCGTTTCTATAATATAATACTCTTGTCGTTAAGTCAAAAAATTATTAACAATAATGAAATAATTCTTAAATGCATTAAATTAATTATTTTTTAATTTTTTCCTTAGTGACGGGATTAAAATATTAGTAATATCAAATATAACTTTATTTATGTGGATATATAAATATGCATATGGATTAAGGTATTATTAGTAAAATTAATATAGAGATTATTATATTAAGAGTTGGATTATATTTTATTTTATTTTTATTCAAAAAATTAGTAAGCTAGCCTCAATACATTAGATCAAAGGGCAAATTGATCTTTTTTGTTAAAAAGTTCATCTATTTATATTGTTAAAAAGTGGTGTGGTTAATGAAATAACCATAAAGTGATATGTGATGAACCAATTTTTAACAACAAAAATGGATAAAATTTTTAAAAGAATGACCAATTTTTTCTTTGGTTAAAGAATAAGGACTAACTTATCCATTTTTTAGTGGAGGGGTAAAATGCAATCTAAGACCTCCATGTAGAGTTGTCCATGGGCCGGGTTAGGCCCTAACAAAATTCTAGGCCCAATTGATAGGTTCGGGTTGGGTTGAGCCGAAAAAATGGGCATAATTTTTTGCCCTAGCCCAGCCTGCTCGTATTAATTAAATTTCTTTATTTTATTTTTTACATAATAAATTAAAAATATATTGCTAAAATATGTGCAATTTAATAAGCAAATGCCTCTAAAATAGTAACAAAATTAACAATAAAACAAGAGCTATACAATATTCGAACAATAACATGATAATGGTAGCAATATAATAGTAAAATAACAGCAAAATAATGAGAAAATAAAAACAAAATAGTGAAAAAAAACAGTAGTTTCTTTTTTGCAAATTTGGGTCGGGCCTGAGCTAAAAAATATTATCCGAGGCTAATCCCATTTTCTAAACATGCCTTTTTTTTTTTGCTCAAAGTGCATTTTTAGGACTTATATTTTTACCTAAGCCTCTCACTTTTTACTATTTTGCAAGGTAATATTCAAATAAAGAAAATATAATTAGTGAAATAGATAAATGAATTAATGTGATAAAATGATGCAATTGATATGAGAAAATGGACATAGTATCATGTGGATCCATAAACGCCAGTTAAGATCTGTTATAAAACATCTAATAATATAATAATAGAGTTGAAAGTGAAACCTGAGAATTCTGGGACAGGTGCTGTAATGGGGTGGCCATATGAACTACAAATTGACAACCTTCAATTGCAGCTTGAAACTCACTGGGATTGTATATATCAGCTTCATACAATCTTAACCTGGTTTCTGCATTTGGGAGGCTTTTAAGTAGCCCTACCTTATAAGCATCTCCTGCAAGTCGCACCATACAACTTAGATATCAAGAACAGACAGATGAGCCAAAGACAGCGAAGAGAGAAGAAAAAGTAACCCAAATTCCTCGTAGTTGCGTGAACAACGTGTCCCTTTTCCAGGAGCCTCTTGACAAGCGAAGAACCTAGGTAACCGGCAGCACCAGTCACGCACACCTTACTCTCCATCCAAAGCAGAGCTCTCTGTGACCTTCCGGGATCTTAAATGGATAAGAACAAATATGGGGAAAATGTAATATATGAATAAGAGAGGAACAAGCTTGTAGGCTACGGCTGAACCGGCTTGGCCCCCGTTCTATAGAATAAATTGCACCTGACACCCCTCAATTATGACCCTTATTCTGAATTAGTTCCCAAACCTCAAAATATTCTATTACATCTCGATGTTATATCAATAAGGTCTTTTAATTATTGAAATTGTTAATTTAACCATTGAATGACACGTAAAATCTCATATGATATATTTTAAAATAAAAATTTTAAAGAAAAGTAAAATGTTACTGCATAAGTTTTAAAACTAAAAATGAAGTAAAACAAAAAGAGAGAGAACTGTAATTTTTATTAGAGTAAAAATTTCGAAAATCTCAAAATCAATAGTTTTTCAACATCCATATTTAAAATATTTATTTTTAAAAAAAATATTTTAAATTATGATACATAAGATTTAGCATATCTTTTAACAGTTAAAGTAACAATTTTAATAACGAAAAGACATTATTAATAAAACATCAATAGTTTGAGAATGTAACTAAAATATTTTAAAATTTAAAGACTAATTTAAAATAAGAGTCATAATATAAGAACATTTAATGCAATTAACTCTTAAATATTTATTTATTTATTTTGATACAACCTATACACAATTGGGAAAAGCAAATCACTACCGACACACATGCACCACTAATAAAAAATTTCTGCAACATAGCCTCATAGCATGGGTATAGGATGAACACCATACACTAAACGTTAGAGTTTTTATAATTTTTTATTAATATTTAATTAATTTTTAAAATCTTCATTTTAATAAAAAATATTTCAAAATTTTACAATTAAATGGAGGCTCCATTTTTCCTGCATGTAATTTAATGTTCACACATTTTCTTTCAACAAATAAAGAAAAACATTAAATTTAACATCTAAATTTATATTCTTGCAAAATTTATTTTACAATTAATATCTTTTTTTTTTGAAAATTAATATCTTGTTGTTATGTAATAGTTCCGTATCGAAATATTATTGTTGTATTAAAGATATCGTAACTAATTTTATTGTAACTGAAATATTTTTAAGCAAATTGTTAGAACCTTTAATTGTTCCATGACGTGGTCAAACAAGCTTCGAAACTTTATTATCTTCATTTATCTCATGAACGGTTAGAATTTATGTTAAAATGAATGCTTGTTTCAATCAAAGTTCTTTTAGGTTGACATTATTGACAATAAAATTTCATATTTTTTTTTTTTTAATCAAACCAATAACACCCTAAATGTGGGGAAAGCTTATCTTCTTGTTGCTATGAATGGTTGGCTCATGTTTTCTTTAGATTATTCTTCAAAGTTTGTTTGTTGATAATTTCCGGTGAAAATATTATCTTGGTGTTGCAAAATGTGATGACTAAGCTTACATATTGGCAATTTGATAGCAATTGTAACGCCCCTAACCCGAATTCGTTATCGGAATAGAGTTACGGAGTATTACCCGAGTTTCAAATTTATTTATCAGACATTTTATTTTATCTAGTATTCATATTTAAAACCAATCAAAATCAAATATATTATCCCTTAAACATACTTATTTTTCTCGACATGTCTTACTTGAATTTATTACTCGTCTCAACATATTTAATTTCCTTATATCAACGTATCAAAGATAATCACATATTTACATGTCATGATAAATATTATACTCTTGTCGTTTCTTCATAAACATAAATAAGTTAATTCATTATATAAATATTTCATATACCATTAACTCGTATTTTCTTATATCACATAATTAGATTACACGAACTTACCTGGCTAAATTGCAGAAATACCAAGATTTAGGGGCATTTTGGAAATTTTCTATTTTCATTGATTTTTCAATCGAACTTGATCTAAATTAATAATTTCATTCAATTTATTAATTTAGACAATAAAATAATTCATTTCACTCAATTTGGTCATTTTTTTATATTTTTACAAAAATTACCTCTAAAATTTTACTTTTATTCAACTTAGTCCCTGAGTCTAAAACATGCAAATTAGCCATGCTAGCCAAATATTTATATATGTTTTCCTCCTCCTCCTCTCCATTCCACAACCTTAATTTATATAACATGCTTATAAGTAACATTATCTATATTTCACTATTTACTTATAAATTTATTCAAAGCTGTCCATTTGAGTCATGGTCACTAAATTATTTATATTTTGAGTTACAGAATTCCAATTTAAGATCCGCTTGATGTTTTAGAAACTAGATACAAATATTTTTCTACCATAAAAATTTCAGAATTTATAGTTTAGCCAATAAGTACAGTAAAATCTTCAAACTTTACTCTGCTCTGCTGTTTGACAGCTTCTACCTTTCTTTACTAAAAATTAATTATCTCTTAGTACGGGACTTGGATGATGTTCCCGTTTATTTCTATTAAAAATAGACCCATTAATGATTTAAACATGCAAATTTAAGCCCCTAATTATTTTTCTCAAATTTTTGATGATTTTCCAAACTCAGAACAGGGGAAACTAAAATCATTCTGACCTTGTCTCACAAAATTTACTATAACTCGTAATTTACAAGTCCATTGTTTACACCACTTATTCTATGAAAAACTAGACTCAAAAAGATTAATTTCATATTTTATTCATCCTCTAATTCTATTTCCACAATTTTTGGTGATTTTTCAAATTTAACCTACTATTACTGTACAAAATTGTATCTTATAACTTATTTTACAATTAAATCCTTTACCCAATTTTAACTTGAAATTTTATCAATTTAACCCCTAATTCACCAATTAATTCAACAAAAACTATATTCAAAAGCCTAAGAACTTTAAAAAGTTCATCTTAATTTCAACAAAACTTTGTTCTAAAACTCCTAAAACTTCTAAAACATCAAATTTAAGTAAAAAGGACTTAATTGACTTACCTATTAAAACTTCAAGCTCTCAAACCCTAGTTTCTCCTTTTCTTTTCTTTTCTTCTTTCTTTCCCCCTATTTCGTCTGAACTCTCAGCTTCTTTGTTTCTTTTCTTCTATTTAATAATAACAATACATTATAATAATTATAATAAATATCTATTTAATAACAAATATTTAAATTACAATTGTCATCATTTAATTTGTTAATAATACAAAAATCTTATAATATAATTATTTAATTAATAAATATCTTTCAAATAATAAATATCTATTATATCATTAATTATATATATACAAATGTACACATATTTTTCACTACATTTGTACATCATCAATACCATGCACTTGTCATATATTTAATTTATTTATCAAATAAAAATCTTATAATATAATAATTTAATAAATATCTATTTAATAATTAAATATAAGTATTACAAATGTATGTATTTTTATTAATACACTTGTATTAAATTATCACGATACATTTGTCTTTATTTAATTTATTTCTTAATATAATATTTATAATATAATTAATTTAATAATATATTTAATAATTAATTTATATATTTATATAATTAAATGATTGTAAAAATATAAGATTTTTACAATCTTATGCCGCCTCAACCTCCAAATGTGGCTTAATTGCCCATTTTGTCCTTATTATTTTCTTTTAATCTATAATTAAACTTTTACCCTTTATTAAATTTAGTTTTTTTTCCTAATTACTCTAAATTAAGTTAAATTTACTTGGTAAAAACCTAATTAAACACACTACTAGACTCATAAATATTCCTAATAGTTATTTACTAATTTGGTTTTCTAAGATTGAGGCCCGATATTGCACTTTTCCGATACCTGTGAATTTTAGGTCATTACAGCAATAATGGTGGACAGCTTTTTTAGTGCCTTTAGCATTTATATTTTTCTTTTTTTTTGGTATCAGTGATATTCTTTTAGGTATTTTTCTCGAGAGTTTAATTGATTATAAGTGAGGATTATTTTGGGATATTAATTTGGAACAATTTGACTTCAATATTGGGTTGCAAATATTAGTTGGTGTAAAGGTAATTTGGGGTTTGGCCAATAGTTGATCTGGATAAATTATTGAATAAAATCAATTTCTAAGTAAAGCTTTGAGAGTAGGATCAGAAAATCCAACCGAGTTAAATATTGCGTATTATCTCTCCTTACTTTCTACCTTGTTTTATTAACATTTGCTACTTTAACATTAAAACATTTATAATTCCTATTCAAATATGATATATTTTAAGTATTTATAATTTTTATTTATGATTAATATGTGCTTGAGGATCAAATTGATAAAATAAAATATTGAGGACTAAATATGTCATTATACCAGTTAGAAAAAGGTGATTATTTCTGTTATTAACAGCAGGTGACTAAATAGAAAAGAATACTAATATTAGTGCCTAAATTGAAAACTTTTATGGTTAAGTGTTGAAAATAGAAAGGGGGTAATAGTTGGGTTATAATTTGAAGAGTTTAATCCTGAGTACCGAGAAATTTCAGGAAAAAGAAACGACTGGGCCTTTTATCCATAAAAGGAAAACCCAACACTTCACCAAATAGGCCAACAGCCTGGGCCTGAAGTTTAGCTTATGTGGACTAATTGAAGAAAAACCCCAAATTTAGGCCATATAGGATTTTTTGTTGGACTTAGAGTTGGCTCCACTGAAGTATTTAAATCAATTTCATTGGTTAACATTATTTTCCAACGGTTTCAATCTTGACTCCGCCTAGGTGTCTTTTGATGGACATTTATTTTTAGTTTGGTGTGTTTAATTTTTTTTATCTCATGTTTTAGTGTTATTATAGAATTTAATCTCATCGCTATTATTATTTTTACATTAATCACGAATAAATGTACCTAATACTTGATGCAAGTACAATTAAAAACAAAATGAGTTGTCGGATACAAAAATTATATCTTTAATGTAATACAGATACTGTATTTATAAACAACTAAATTTCACCTTCGAGAGTGTTTGATTACCTAACAAGTAAGGAAATGATTGTAAACAAATGTGAGATATGTTCTTAAAGGAAATGATGGGTTTTAGCTCTCCAATCATTATCCTTTTCATAATGATTGCAGTAACTTTGATTTTATGACTTCTTAAAGGTGGCCTATCTTTTCTCTGCTAATTCTCTGAAATACCAATCAATTACACCATTCTGTCCAAGGGTTTCGTTTAGAGTTACATTAATTCATTTTTAAATTATACTTAATATATCTTAATTTATTCATTTTTAGGAGGTTTAATCTTTACAATTTTGTCACTCAATTTTTAAAGTGTTTTCATTTTAGTCACTTAACCGTTAAATCTCTAATTCCGGTTAACTATATACGTCACATCATGTTCTCACTCTTGTTTTGGTCACCTAACTTCTAAATTACTTTCATTTTGATCATCCAAAAAAATGTCTTTTTTAAAGTAATGGTTGGGGTAAAAAAAAAATTAAGAATTAATGTGAAAAAGCAAGAATAACTAACGGTAAAAAAAATCCTACCATCCTAATCCGCTTTCTAAAGAAAGTTCAAAAGCTAAATTTTGTTTGCTAAACGGGTCCCAACTATATACATCTTTATAGTGCTTTGCCCAATTGATTGATACCTTAATAATTTCCATCCAACTCCAAGATGATCCTTAGAAAACAAAAAGGTTTTTATTCTTCCATAAGCGCCATGCAATCAATCCAAAAAATAGTTGACCAAGGCACTTCTATCTGTAATCGCCACTTGTTATTATCTAAATTTGCCTTAACCCAATTTAACAGGTTTCCAAAGAAGAACTGATATCGGCTATTTCTTGGAACAAAATAACTCTAGACTTCTTTAGTGGTTGGACAATCCCTTAGGACGTGTAGAATATCTTTTGTTTCGTGATGGCAGACTGGGCATGCCATATTTTGACCAAGACCTCTTCGTACACGTTCAAGGTTAGTGAATAAACGTTGTTTATAACTGAGCCAGAGAAAAAACCGAACACGATGCGATCCTTGATACTTCCAAACGCCTTTCTACGCAATGTCTCGTGTGTTCCATGTAGTTTCTTTGATAATTTAATGTGGACTTTTAACTGAAAATCTCCCATTTTGAGTATATGGTATTCCGTTGTAAAGATCTCATGGGGTAAAATATAAAACCATAATTTTATGATTCAAACCTTTACCTTTACTAATAGAGAATATGTCTCAAAGCTTCCAAAAATCTATTTTTTTGGAATAGATGGTAATTACTTATTACTATGGTATATTTAAATTAATAAAAATAATATTAAAAAATTAAGTCAAATTTGACTTATACACACTCGTTAAGCTAAGTTTAGCATTGAATATATATATGGAGAGAGAGAGAGAGTGTGTTGCATAGGTTGAGTTAATTTCGGAAAGAAGGAATACTGACAAATGCAAAACAAAAAAAGGTCTTATGAGCTCTTCTTTTTCTGGACCATATATTGGAAAGAAAACCATTGGATTGCATATTATGGTTGGAGCTAGTAGAATGGGCAGGGTAGGTGACTAGTCACAATCTATTCTAACTTTAAAACCCAAAAAGAAAGGAGAAGATAAACTCATTGGACTAAACCCCTCAATAATGTGTCACTAGTTGTCCACTGTTTTATTTAGGTAGGTTAATTATTATAATGATAAAAGTAAATATCGTAAAATAGACTAAAATTAATAGTGAGATATGTGTTTATTAATTTATATGTATGTATTTTTAAATAATAATTGGATAGGGTAAAGTAATGAGTTATTTATGGATAATGCGAATGCCGAATAAAAATGGGTGGTTTTGTTTGTAATAATAAAAGAAGATGAATAATTTTTTTTTTTTTTTTTGGGGAAGGGGGAAGTCGTAACTACCATCTAATTCTACTTAATTGCGTATGGATGAGTCCTCCTTTCCTGTTTGGGCCTCTTTGTTATATAAATTGACAGCCTAAATTACTCATACTCACGTGCATGACGTAATATATGAGAAAACCATATTGTTTGCTAGAATTCATTAATCCCTCTAAATATACAATATGGCAATATAGCTGATGAGGGTTAACCTTTAGTGTAGGGTCAGTTTTTGGATTGTCTGAAAGTGTAGTCGTCTAGGATTCAGGGAAGAGGCTCAAAAAAAATATTTTTTTCAATTTTTAATGTGGAAAAAAATTCAGATTAAAATAAATTAATTAAATACTTAAGGCTTTCAATTTTTCACCATAAATATTTTATCTCTTAAAGTCTTAAAACTTTTTAAATTTTTATTTTATTATATTTTATAATTTTTTTAAAAATAAATCTAATTTATTATTTTGCCTAAAGTCCAGATACAACTGACCCGCTTTAGTGAAAATGAAAAACGTGGGTATTTTGGAGGGAAGAAAATAGCTTTGAATTCAGACCACATGATGTTGGATTCGGGACGAGGAAATTGAAATCTTTGTCTTTCCCTTGTATATTTGTTTGGACTTCTGCCAACCCCTAAAAAAATAATATCTCAACAAAATCTTAAATTATCAAAAGTGATGGTTTTTTAAAAGGAAGATTTGAATTTAGAATAATAATTTAAATTATTAAAATAGTCATTTTGTTTGTCTTAGGTTATATTTTAGTTATTTATTTTTAAAATGTTACGTTTTAGTTCTTTATGTTATTGTGTTATAACATTTTAGTCACCGAGTGTCAATTTCTGTTAACGGTGTAATGGTAAGCTGATGTGGCACGTTAAATCATTATTTTAAATGAAAATTATAGGTTAAATTATACAATTGATTCTTTTTTTTTTTCGTTTTGAGCAATTTATTTTTTTCTTTTATGTAAATGGAGAAGAGAAAAAAATAGAGGGAGAAGCAAAAGAAAATGGAAAAAAAAAAAGAAAAAAAAGGAAAGTTAAAAAAACATAATAAAAAATAAATTGCTCAAAACGAAAAAGTATGGAGACCAATTATATAATTTAACCTAAAATTTTGTTTGAAATAATGATTTGACGTGCCACATCAGCTTACTGTTACATCGTTAATGACGATAAACAGCTTAGTGACTAAAATGTTACAATATGATAACGTAAGTAACTAAATCGTAATATTTCAAATATAAATGACTAGAATATAATCTGAAACAAATAAAAGAATCTATTTCAGTAGTTTACCTTAGGTATAAATTTCAAAAATATTAATTTCTATAAATGGATATAAGAAATTCCTCGACTTAGAAAAAAACAAGAAAATGACTCTGCTTCGGTAAGCATGCTTGCCCGGCATTGCATTTGCACACGCCATTTGTTTGTAGACTTCTCGTTGCTTACTGAGTGATTGGGCTTGTCTCCAACCTTTGTTTTTAACTGTAATTTAATTAAACTTAAATATTAGGTACCATAATCCATTCGAGCAGCAGATACCACAAATGAAATCGATGTTGACACGTCAGTCGTCCTAATTTTTAGAAGAGAAAATTATTGATAATGTTTTGTGTACGAAATTTTTTAGGTTGCCAGTGGCAGACGGTAATGTTGGATTGGATGGAACGGAAGTAGAATCAAAGGAAAATATCCCGCTTTTGATTACATCGCAATAAAAAGACATGAAGCACTGAGTGTGAGAGGTAATTAATTGATGTCATAAATGTTATACTCATCTATTCTAGAAGAAATTGATATTGAAATTTTACCCTGCAATGTCCTTTTCACTATGTCTCCTTTCTTTAGATTGGTATACGCCCAGTATGTTGCCAAATATGGATGTATTCACAAAAAACTATAATCAGCATATTACAAACACTAATAATTAAAATATATTTGGAGTTGAATTAAAAAATCTTTAGAGAGAACCCAAACATGATGATTAAGTTTTCATGTTCGTTTTATGATTAATGTTTAGAATTTATGGCTACTTTACCAGTACACTCAACACTTATTGGAGATAAACTTTATTTTTAAAATATTATTCATGTCCACCGTCCATGAAAATTAATTTTTGGAGGGTCATGGTTATTTTCTTAACAATAACGTCTCTAAACTTTGATTCTTTTTATCCGAAGAGAGCAAGGTGAAAGCCCTTCAAGTTAAAAGGTGAAGTGAATACTCAGAGGTTTAAATGGAAAGTGTAGTGAAGAATTTGATAATGGATGAATCCGATGAGAAGCCTGAGGTTGGGCTAATGGTTATGCCTGGCTTTTGGATTGGTGGCAGTGTCATCGAGAGCCGAGTTTATCTTTCCGGAATGAAGGTTAACGAGTAAATTACCAGCACTATGCAAATCTATCTAGAGTTTAATGAGTAATACACGTACGGACTAATATAGTGTGCTGTTTGTCTATGTGGCTTGTTGTTATTGCTGTAGTAATTGTATCACGACATGGGAGCTCACTGTTTGTTGACAAAGTTCCTTTCTCTTTGTGTGCTTCAACTGTTCTTCTGGGTTTGATTGCCTGCAAGAATGCAGCAGACAGTCTATGCTTTTGCATTGGGACCTTAGATTACTGAAGAGCAGATGTAAGAAAGAGGTTATGGCTATGAAAACGTTGTTGTTCATCTCAAAAACGGCGTTTGATCATCAATGTTTCCGGTTTTTGTCAGGAGTGTAGTGCAAATCATAGTTTTAGTTTATTATTTGATGTTAGGAAAATTTTAGGTTTAGAAAAAATGTGTTTGAACAGTGTGATGAAAAATAGTTATTTTGGTGTTTTGGGCATGTAGATAAAAAGTGGGGTAAGAAATTAAAATCTCAAAACGTTTATGTTTAAAATAATTAAAACCTGAAAAATTCAAAAAACCAACATAAGTGAAGGTATTTTAAAAAAAATATATTTATAATTTTTTTAATCCTTTGATAAATGAGAAACTTTATATTTTTATGCCTTCTAAAAATTTATTATTTAATTTAATACCTTTTAAAAATAATTTAACTTTAATACCTCAAAAATTTATAATTTCTGACTTCGTTATTCTGACTTCGTTATTATAAAAAAATGTTAATATATATTTTGCATGTTTAGCTTGTTCATTTGTATTTAATTGGCATCTGAACTTATATTCCATCAATCAAGTTGGTATCTCCGCACTAACACTATTAATTTGTGTTGACATGACACTACAAACATGGCACTACAAGTCAATCCGATGATACCATGTGGCGGTCTCTCAGTATACCACATATTGAACATAACTTTAAAAAGTTCAAAAAATATTTAAGAATATATAAATAAAAAAATATTTTTTCACATCAAGAATAAACCTAGACAAATGGTTGTCCAGATTCATTTCATATGAAATTTTAGTAATCTTATATTTTATTTTATTTATAAAATATCAGTTTTAGGTTACTTTATTTTAAAATATATAAAATAATAAATTTATAAAAAATATAAACAATTAAAAATGTATAAAAAGTCTATAATATTTTGAAAAATATATAAAATAATTTATAAATTTATAAATTTATAAAAAATAAAATATATAAATATATAAAAAGACTAAAAATTTATAATAAAAAAAGGATATAAATACATAAAAGAACTAAAAAGCATAACTAAAATGAATTTGAACAAATAGTTTTTGAGATACATTTGAATTTAGACGACCATCTGTTTAGGTTTATTGTTGATGTAAAAATCATTCAATATTTTTTTTATTATTTTATATATTTTTTAATTTCACAATAATATAAATAACCTAATTTTTGTAAAAAATGAAATATATAAAATTACTAAAAACATATTTAAAACAACCAGTTATTCGAGTTCATTCTTGACATGAAAAAATTAAACTTTTTTATTAATTTATATATTTTTAAAGATTTTTTAAATTTATGTGTTAATATGATATATTGAGAGGCTGCCATGTAATCGTACTGAATTGACTAACAATACCACTTCAGCACAATTAACGATATTAATATAAAAGTACAAATTTAATTGATAAAATATAAATTTAAGTATCAACTAAAATAAATAGATATCAAGTAAAACATATATCAACCCTAAAAAATGTAAAATTTAAAGGCCTATTGCAGACATTCTTCCATTTAAAAAAATGGATAATCCCGTGAATGAAGCGTAGAATTGATTAGACAGGTAATATATGGTTTCTTTGGTAATTTTTTGACACTAACAAGTGACGGATAAGACAGATTATACTTGAAGAGTATAAAATCGAATTTTTTAAAAACAATCTAAATATAAATTGTAGAAATGAATTAATTTCATGTCAATGCCACTCCACCTACTTTCAATCAATGCTAGGCCATCACTAAGATGTGTTGCAACAAGTTTTTTTTCTTTGGTCGTTGGGTCCACCCTTTTGGCATGATTGGATGCCCATTCAAACTTCCAACTCTAAAATGCAACACTTCACTGTGGCCATCGGCCACACCAATCCCACCCACTTCATAAAATAAGGGAAACAGTTAAGAAAGGAGATGAAAGAACTTAAAACCAGAAACTCCCAAGAAACTGTAACATTTAAACATATAGGCTAAGCTAAGCTGTAGTTACAAACAGATGGCCTGGACCATTTACAGGAGAAGTGAAAATAAATTTATATATAAAACATATATTGAACATAAAAATCTAGATGGCTGTACGGTTCCTCCACCTAGTAGCCACCTCGGAGAGTGCCTTGGTGGAAGACCCATTTTCAGAAAGTGCATTTGCCGCAGCTTCCTTCAGGTCCTTCATTCTATTTCGAACACCTTTCCCTTCTTCACCTTCCATTAGACCCTTAACAGCCTTTGCAATCTCGTCTCTGCAAACTAAACCGTTTTCGTTGGGTTCTGTTCGCAGTGCCACTTTAATATCTTGGGTTAGCATCGCGGCATTCATTTTTTGCTCAGCGTAGAGCGGCCAGGCGATCAAAGGCACCCCGTTAACGATACTTTCCAGAGTAGAATTCCACCCGCAGTGGGTTAAAAACCCTCCGGTAGAGCTGTGGCTCAGCACTTGAGCCTGTGGTGCCCACGATGGCACCACTAGACCCCGCCCTTTTGTCCTCTCCAGAAACCCCTTTGGTAGAAAATCGAAAGGGTCCTTCTGGCTCTCCGCACTGAAAAAAGTGGCGTTAGCAACCTTATCGTTTGGGCTTCTTACAACCCACAAGAATCGGTGCTCACTCATCTCCAACCCCACCGCCAACTCGTTTAGCTGGTTGGAAGACAGGGTCCCACCGCTCCCAAAAGACACATACAAAACCGAGCCATGTGGCTGCTCATCTAGCCACTTCAGGCAATCGGTCCCATCAGCTTTGCCTTTGTTACTCGCATCAACGTTAACAAGTGGACCAACCGGGTAAACCGGGGGCTTATCGGGTTCTTTCTCTTGCAACGCCTTCGTTGCTCCTGCTTCCAACTCCACGAAACTGTTCACCATTATGCCTTCAGCCAATCTATACCTCTTTGCATGATGAAGCAACCATTTGTAAGCGTCGTTTTTCCTGTCTTGAGCCGGGTCCAGCAGTTCTTTGCCGCGAATAGGTATGCAGCCTGGAATCCTCACTTCAGGCAACTCCCTGTACTCGCACGAAACCATTTGGTCAAGCTTCGGCAGGTAATGAAACAGAGACAAGGCCATGGCCGTGGAGGGGTAAAATATGTACGGCGAGAGGTTGAATTCTCCGGTGACATCAAATGCGTCTGTCCCAAAAAGATCAACCACCAAACCGACGAGTTTTCTCTTTGCAGCCAGCGACTTCAAAGCATCCCGAAGGAACGACAGAGAGCGAGCCACCGTTAAAGAAATAACGGTTTCAATCTTTGCGTCTTGATGGAGGTCACTCAAGTCAACAGGAGGAAGGAAAACATAATCTATAGAGCTGGGAAGGGAATCCAGGGTTGATATTTGAGCTTTAGAAGGAGAATCAGCGATGGGGATAACAAAAGTGACAGTGAAATTGTGTTGCTGTACAAATCGCTTAGCGAACTCAACGAGTGGAATAAGGTGACCCATCCCAGGACTAGGCAGAATCGCTATATGGGGTGTTTGCGTTTTCGCCATGGCAATGAAAACAGAACCAAAAGAAGAAGGAAAAGAAAGTACTCTTTCTCTGTTTTTCTCGTGAAGTGTTTGGTATGAAGGAAAAAGAAGATGAAAGATGAGGTTTAAATAGATGGGTGGAGTGAGATTGTGGAATTATTTGTTTGTTTTTGGTGGTAGAAATGAATTTGTAGAACAATACAAGGTTGGGTTGATTAATGGAGTATATCTACTTAAAAACCTATAATTTCTCCTTGATTGTTAAAAGAATATGTGGGGAAATAGTGATGACAGATGAGATGAGGAATAGAATTTCTAGAGGAAAGGGATTTACAGCTATTTTAATTACAAATAGAATATTATGGAGAGTGGACCTAGTGATGTCAGTTCAGACGTAAGGCTTATGTTATATAAAAACTTTTTCTTTGCATTTCTTATTTTATGTTTTGAGTTTTTTTATTTTGGGTCCTTTCTCGAGCTGTTATGGTGAAAAAGTGCAGCTTTTAACTCAAATCATTGTTGGATGGATTGAACTCGGCCCGCAAACACAAATAATAATTGCTTGGTTTCAGCTTTCGAGCTAGGCATTAGGTTTTTTTTTTTTTTAATTCCTAAAGGTAATTTTAATTATTATTCATAGTGATGTTCTTATTTAAAAAGTTAAAAAATAATGGAAAATATTTAGCTATTGTGTTTAAAATTTTATAGAAAATTAGAATCTGAACATTAATATAAATAATTTTTTTTAGTCAATTATTTCATACTCCTCGGACCCAACAATAAAAGCTGTAGACATTTTGGCAAAAAAAAAAAAAAGTAGTTGACTTTAAATTTATTGTAAATTTTGGATGACATGCTACGAATTAGACAAGAAGCCAGAATGTTGGGTAATTACAAAATTTTGTTAAATTTTTAATTCAAAAAATTTAAACAAATAATTAATTTTTAGGACAGATAAAATATACATATATATATAAAAGACTAAAAGAGTGAAATTGATTATTAATTTTTAAAAGGGACTAAAAGTGAAATTTACCCATTAACCTAACATGAAGCCGTACTTGAGATCTTATCTCAAATTGCGCAAAGATTGACGATTTTTAATTAATTAAAAGGATTAGGAAACAGATGAGACTATTAATCCAAAGGATAGAAAAAAAATAATAGGTCTTCAATCATTTTGTAAACAATTTCCAAGGTAATAAAATAATAAACGTTATGTCCATGCAGTCGCAAACAAACCTGTCATGACGGTACGGTGATGAAAAGATGATGCAAAAATAAGCAATTTATGTGCCCCCACTTCTTAATTATTGCTAATAAAAACGACCACAATCCCTGATGTCTGCTAATTTCGATAAACACTAGTTGTTAATTAACTAATAAATTATGTTGGCTGTAAAGTTTACTGTTATTTGAGAGAAAGAACGTAGTACGTACCAATTGTTTATTACTTTTAAATTTTATCGATTTTCCTATCATTTTGGACCCTTTTTTAAAAAAAAAAACAAAAGAAGACAGTAGTTAAGGTTGCCAGACGCATCGAAGTGGAGCAACTTGGTCTGAATTGAGGAGGAGCAGGTAGTATTGCACACGTGTGATCCAGACCCTTCTTTTTTAAGGTCAATAATGGAGATGGGAATCAAATTTGAATCAATATGTAATGGTCAATAGTCAATACGTACCATTTACAAAACAAATTAAGCAATAAAATATTTTTATTGTTTTAAGAAGAACATTTTTAATTTCCTTCATTATATTTAATTTATTATAAAATCTAAATTCCGAAAAATTTTAATTATTACATAAATATTAAAAATAATTTGTCATGATATAAAATAAATAATACAAATTTAAAATTGAAATTAGAGTAACTTTAGCAAAGAAAATCTATTCATGATGAGTATAAGAAGTTTCTTTCATTTTGTTAGAAACAAAATACGTGAGTGGCTAAAAAAATTACAATATGCCTGCATAGTATTTCTACGAAATACATGTGTATCTTAGAAAGAATAAATTTAATTTCAGTATAAAAAGGTAAAGTTAAATTTATTGTGCAATTTAGATATAATGATTCATTTAGTCTTCAAACTTAAAAAAAAAAAAGTCATTTTACTCATCTATTTAAACTTTTATCTCTTTTAGCTATTGAACTTGTCCTATTTGCCAAATCTACCCAAAATAAATGGAAAAACTTATGTCTGTTAACTTTGATGATATGATATGCACATTAATTATTTTTTAAAATTTTTAAAAATATTAAATAAATGATTAACATTATTAAAATGGTGTAAATATATATATATTTTTAAAATCAATTTTAAAAATTACTTAGTTGTTAACGTGGCTTACACGTGAATGACATATCAACAAAGTTGACAAATGTTAACTCTTTCATCCATTTTGGGTGGTTTGACAAACAATACAAGTGTAAAGACGGAAAAAGGTGAAAAATTAAATGATGAACTAAAATAATTTTTTTTAATTGAAAGACCAAATAAATTATTATATTAAAAAAAAAGGAATTTCATAACTTATTATGAGTTGAATAGAGTATAAATAAGATAATAATAATTTTACTTTTTGGTACCTACAATTTGGAGAAGGAAAATACATTAACAGCATTTAACTTTGCTTAGATAATAAATTTTTTATTCAAATCTATTTAAATTAATTTATGTTTGATTAAATTAAAGGAGTAAAAAGTTGTGGCTTAATTTTTATATGTAAACTAAAAAAAAATTAAAAATTTAATCATACGCTCCATTACTTTTTCATTCATTAATATCCAATATAATAATTATCATCATTTAATTGTGTAGGATTCGATCCATTTATTTAATGTAAAAATTAATTTATAAATAATGATTAAACATGCAGGGAAAAAATGGAGTGGAGCGAAACCTACGACGCACTAAGTAAAAAGTAAATTAATAAAAAAACAAATATAAATCTAAGCATGAAATACGTGAAGCTACTTTTCAGCTGTTTTGGTATTGCAGCGACTTGTTATTCTCCAACGTGTAAAAAAGGAAAAAGAAATCAGCGAATGTATGATGAATTTATTAATTTTATCTTTTCTGTAATCATGAATTTCCCTATTTCTGGACTGAACTTTAGTTAATAGATATCAAAATGGTTTCATGTAACGTTTTGACTTATGCCTTACCACTTCATGATGACAAGCATAACTAAAAGGTGGATTGGATAGATTATAGATATAAACCATTAAGTTATTGGAGCAATAATGTGAAGTAGAGTTGGATCGGCATGCAACGCAACAAACTTAAAATAAGGCAACCCTATTCCTAATAACCTTAAACATTCATCCAATCCAAGCACCATTATAGTGGCGCACAGCATATATTATACGCGCACAATCACTTACCACCAATCTTTTCTTTAGAATAATTGAATAGATACAGGCCTCACAATATTCTATCTTTACCAAAAACAATCACTTTTGGAGACTAAGAAATGGCTATTTGGATTTTGCTTTTTATCAATAATTTGGGATTGAAAAGCTGAGATGTTAAAGCAATCATTGAAATGTTAAAGCACTTTCGAACTTGGTAAATATAAGATGATGGAAAGGAAAATTGGACTTCATATCATATATTGTTACCTTCCTTCCATTTGACCACTAATTGGGACAGTGCTTTCGTTGATGACCCACTTTCACTCACAGCCTTGGCAGCAGCGTCCTTGTACTTGCTCATTTCTTCACGAATGATCAACCCTTGATCTCCCTTCATCAAACACTTTATGACCTTTGCTATTTCTTCTCGTTCCACAACACCCTTTTGGTTAACTGTTGGCCTCAATGCAACGTTTATGCCCTCAGTCAAAAGAACCGCATTCATTCTTTGCTCTGCATATGGAGGCCAGGCAACCATAGGTACACCGTTGGCTATGCTCTCAAGGACCGAATTCCACCCACAATGGGTCAGGAACCCACCAGTTGAACCATGACCCAGAATCTTCATTTGTGGAGCCCAAGATGGCACCACTAGACCCTTTTCTTCGTTTCTATATATCCAGAAACCCTTGTGGCAAAAAGCTCAAAGGTTCTTTGTTGTTTTGTGAATCATAATAGGAGCCCATAGCAGACATTTCATTCGGTGGTCTTACAACCCATAAAAATCTTTGGTCACTCATTTCTAAGCCCAAGGCTAATTCGTTGAGTTGATCCAAGGAGAGAGTACCCCCGCTGCCAAACGAAACAAACAACACAGAGCCGCTCCGCTGATTATCTAACCATTTACCACACTCAGATTCATCAATCCCACCACTCGAACCGGTTTGTAAGCGTGGCCCAATAGCGTATACAGCAGGCTTATCGGGTTCCTCCAGTTGTAAAGCCTCGATGGTTCCTGGCTCCAAGTCCTTGAAGCTATTCAATATCATACCCTTAGCTATACGGTATCGCTTCGCCTGGTTAAGCAACCACTTGTATTCATCTTTGCTTCGATCTTGCAGCTCTGCTGGAAAATCTCTACCATGAACCGGGAGGGACCCTGGTAATTTCATCGGTTCCGGAAGGTCCTTGAACTCACAGGAGATAATCTCGTCTAACGTTGGCAAGTCAAACATAAGAGCCAAGGACAAAGCTGAGGAAGGAAAATATACATAGGATGGAATGTTAAATTCCATGGCAACGTCCAAAACATCAGTGGTAAGAAGATCAACGACCAATGCCCTGGGCCTATTACTATCTACCAATGACTTGAACATATGGCGGATGGAAGATATGGATCGAGTGATTGCGACAAGGCATTCATTTCAGGCTGGGAGCTAACTGGAGGAACAAGTATGGGTTTTATGGTTCCAGGGAGAGCATGAAGGAGGTCCTTTTGTGCGTTTGTTGGTGGCGGCCCAATTGTGAGAACGATGAGTGTGATAGCTAAGTCGTGGGAGTGAACGAGGTCTTTAGCGAATCCGATTAGTGGAATGAGATGTCCCATGCCTGGAGTCGGTAACATGACTATGTGGGGTTTCTCTGCCATGGTCCATCTGCGAAAGCAATGGTGTAAATTTGAATATGCTATCGGATGGCACAAACGTAAGGCAGATGTTCCATAATATATTACGTGCAAAATCGAATCTTTGGTAGTTAGGTTCAGCCCCTATAACCAAATTATTAAAATTTACTGTTCTTTAATGGTTTGTGACCAAATTATTAAAATTGACTGTTCTTTAATGGTTTGTCATTTTGTTTGGAATATGCCTATTCCAACGGTTCTCTAATGCGACGCCTTTGGTGTCTCTTTATTTAATCATCTACTTTGATTTTTAAGGACTCTATTTTCTGCTATTTTCCAAGAAAAAAGCCCTAATCAAATACCGGATGGGGTCTATGAGATATTTATAAAATGGGATCACTTAGAATACGAATATCCTTAGCAGCCTCTGCTTTGTTCTTTGCATACACGATGCACTTAACACCTACTAAATTACTAAAATGATATCTTTATGGGAGTTTAGATGCCATTAGATAGTTAAATTTTTTGTAATTTTGAAACATGTCACCCAACTTTGCTTGATTTTCGGGCAATCAAATGTAGACGGTATCAAATGGCTTTACTTCGAAAAGGATTGCACAAGTTAATTCTCTTATTATTAAATTTAAATAGAATTCCTTATTATTAAATGAATCAATTTAATTTTTATACTATTAAAATAAATTTAATTTATAACAAAATTTACATCTACCGTATAAAAAATAATTATATATTAAAAATTATTATTATTTCGATAGCATGTCTACCCTAAATGAAACAAAAGTTTTTAGGCCCATTAAATATTTACTTTGCAGTAAATGAATTTCTTTTACTATTAAAAGGGCTAATTTGAATTTACTAAGACTCTGATAACAACGAGTTTTGAGAAACATGTAAAGAGTATGAAAATGCAAAATATAATTCATCTATTTTACTAGAGCAAGTGGGAGGCTGTTGGGTCTAATGCTTTAAGTGTAGTTTTTGTAATGGTATATAATTAGAGAGAACTCATTCATGATTAAAGGTGCTCATGGGCTGAGCCGAGCCTGAAATTTTACTCAAGCCCGACCTGGATAAAAATGCTAAAACCTGGGCCCGGCCCGGCCTGCCCGTATTTATTTTTATATTATTTTTAAATATATATAATACATCAAAATAAATATTTCCCAACAAATTGAAAATAAATTTTAAAAAATATGTAGACTTAAATAATACTAAGATAGATGCAATTTATGTAACAGCCCGTTTTTAGGGATAATCGGAATAGTGGTTTCGGGACCACAATCCGACATTGAAAAATTTATTTTATTATTATTTTAATATTTTCAGCATGATATTAGAGTTGTGTGAAATTTTCGTAAAGAAATTTTATCGTTTAAGTGATTAATTCGGTAAAAAGGACTAAATCGCATAAAGCGTAAAGTTGGGTTCTATAAGCTAAAGGTGTCAAATAGCTATAGAACTTAAAAGTGAAGGTCCTTATGTGGCAAATAGCCCATTTATGAGATAGTGGATGTTAGTGGAGTGGCATTTGGTGTAGTTATTAATGTTTTTAAAGGTAAAAAGGTAATTAAAGTTAATAATAAATAAAACAAAGCCAAATAGTATCATCTTCCATTCATTTTTTACAACCGAAAATGGAGTTTAAAACAGCCATGGAAGAGCTTGACATTCGGCTATGGTGTTTTTGCTCAAATAGGTACGGTTTTTACTCGGTTTTTAATAATTTCTACATTTTTGAGATCGTTGCTTCGTAATTTAGCTAACTCGTACCTTTTTTTCTAAAAATGTTAAAGAATTTGTGAATTTTCATTATTGAATACTTGAGATCCTTGATAGTTTTTGATGAAATATGAATATTTGTTGTTAGATTTTCATTTTTTATAAAGTGATTTTTGATAAAAATGTCAATTTTGGACTAAATTGTGAAATATGAAATATTGTGGTAGAAATGTGAAATAAATGAAAAATATGAGCTTTTATAGCAATAAAGAGAATTCGGCTAGCATGGGTATTTAAGTAATTTTGTGAATTTTGTGTATTTGTGTAATAAGGATTAAAGTGCAAAAATGTGAAATGTTTGGGCTAAAATGCAAATTTCCCATTTATATGTTCTTGGATGAAAATTGAATGAAATGTTGAATAAGTAAGTTAATTTTGATATTAATTAGATAAGTTAATTTTGATATTAATTAGATTGGCAAAAGTGGAATTCGGATTTAGATCGAGGGAAAATCAAAGTATCAGATTAGTCGACTTAATTTGTCGTTACTGCGAATGAGGTAAGTTCGTATTTTGATAAACATTACAAAATTATGTTATAAATGCATATTATTTGTATGATTGAATTCAATGCCGAATGGTTATGCAAATGTATGTATTTTAAATAAGTTATATATATGTTATTATGATATTGAATTATTCGAGAAGCAGGATATATGAATACGAGAAAGTTCCGATAACGTGATGACGTCTGAAAAGCCCCGTTCGAACCCTAGGAATAATAGAGGATACATGTGTCATGACATAGGACTTCGAGATATGATTTTGTGTAAGACCACGTCTGGGACGTTGACAACGATTTGTGATATCGTGTAAGACTGTGTCTGGGACACTGACATCGATCAGAGATTACGTGTAAAACCATGTTTGGGACATCGGCATCGTATATGATTTCGTGTAAGACCCTGTCTGGGACAGTGGCGTCGATATTTAATTACATGTAAGACCACATCTGGGACGTTGGCATTGTATGAGCTTTCCGAGCTATCCGAGTATCCTTATTTATTCCGAACGGTTCAACGGGCATTCCGAGAAATAAATGGTTAAGTGAATGACATTCCGATTCAGGTACGTTGAAAATATATAATATGTTTGAAAATGAAAGGTAAGTGTATGTACAAAGAATGTTATGTGATGTATACGAAAAAGAAATGTGAATATGTGCATTTGAAACATGAACAAATGAATAAAATGTGATTTAATAAGCTGTATATGTGAAATTGTTGGATGCTATATGGTTGAAATGTGAATTTGAGTATAAATAATGATATGAGATACATATGAAAAAGATATATGATTAAATACGTTATTTCCCAAAATGTAATCATTTGGCTATATGGAAGTGGGAATTGAATGTTATATGAGAATCGAATTGAATAAGCTTGTGAAAGCTAAAGTTAGTAAGTAAGTAAATATATTATCGAATAGTGATGATTTGATATGAAATCATATTATAAACTTGAGATGAGTTGTGTTTTAGCATGTGAGATAGCATATTATGCTTATGACATTGAACTGAAATTATTTTGTTATGTTAAGTTTATTAAGATACGAGCTTACTAAGCTTTCAAAGCTTACTCTGTGCGTTTGTCCTATGTTTATAGATTTATAGAGATTTGCTCGGGTTGGAAGTCGCAGGAGGCCTTATCACACTATCCAGTTATTGTTTCGGTAATAAAATCTTTGGGTTTTGGTTATGTGGCATGTATAGGCTAGTTTTAATATGGTTTATTCTGATTTGCGTATGTATAGCCATGCGAAAATGGCTTGATTGTAATGTTAATGTTGGTATATTTTTGGTTTTGCTATAAGTCTATTTTGGAAGTATGTCTTTATGGTATTTAAACATGTGGTGTTTGGTTATATAAATTCAGCATTGAGTAGTGATATGTATGGCTTATAATTGGCTCATTTTGGTAAGATTGATACATGCTACATTTTACATTTGTGAATTGGTATTATTCGGCTTAGATAATAAAGTAAATGATGGATGCATGTTTAAGTTATGGTATATGATACTTTGATTAAGTAATATTCAGGTCATATATGTGTGTATTTGTTTTGATCATTTTGTGAGATAAGAATTAGGCTATACAATGCATAATTATATTTGACTAAACTTAGTTAAAATACGTATATGTTTATTAGATAATCATTTGTAGGTTGGCTTTTTAAATTCGGTTTGTGATGGCAAGTATATATATAATATGTTTAAATTGTTGGTACTCAGGTCGGCTTTATATGACTTATTTGATGTTGTAAGAGCGATGTTTAGACATGATTATAGTATGTGAAATAGACATGATATGTTATAGTTTGGATGTTCGAAAAGAAGTGGTTTAAATTGTTATGTCATATGCACATAAATTCGTAATGTGAGTAGAGATATATTTGGTCTTAAAGTGATATTAGTTATTATCTTTTATGTTATTGAAAATTAAACCATGTGATACGACCGAATAGGTATATGTTTGAATGACCAAATTTTATTTTGTTGTAATGGGCATAAATTTTATAAGTTAATGTGCTAGCCAAATGTTTATTGAAATGAATGGCTAGGTACATGTAGTTCGTTTGATTATAATATGCGTAGGTGCATAAATTATGAATTGATATGTTGCTATTCAGCTAATGAAATAGATGTTTTGACATATGCTCAGTATATGTTATCTAATGATATATGCTTGGTTGTAAATTGAGCATTTGAATGCCATGAAGGTGAAGGTCTTTTGAATCGAACATAGATTCGATGAAGCATGTGTTATATGACTTGATATACGTTAGTTAGTTTGAATATGGAATTTATGTTACGTAAGACATGATTTTCAAGTATGCTAGTTTGGTTTGGAATGTGAATTGATAAATGATACTAATAAGGTAAATTAATAAAAATGTTCTGTATATGTGAAAGAGTTCAATTAATAAGCAAGATATGATTTTCTTGGTCATCTGTTTCATATGACCGAATGTGATTTATGTGATTGAGTAGATGGTTACCATTCGACTTTAAAATTGATTGTAAAGGAGTTAATAACACTTTGTGCATAATTGAATTGAATGACCGTATGGTAAAGAAGTTGATATGGCATTGTGCATGAATTGCAATATATGACCATCCGACGACAGATACGGGTTAGGGGTGTTACAACTTAACAAGCAAATGCCTCTAAAATAATAAAAAGTTAACAAATGCCTTTAAAATAATAACAAAATTAATAATAAAATAAGTTTTATAAAATATCCAAACAATAACAACAAAATAATAGCAATATAATAGCAAAATTGTAGCAAAATAGGGGGAAAACAATAAAAAAATAACATTCAAAAGCAAAAAAAAATGTAGAGTTTTTGTTTTTTTTTTAGTGAATTCGGGCCGAGATCGGGGCAAAAAATGCCTTACTCGAGGCCCGGTCTATTTTTTAAATGAGCCTTAATTTTTTGTCCAAGCCCATTTTTCGGGCCTATATTTTTGCCCAAACCCTCCCACATTTCAGGCGGGCCAGGTTGGGTGGCCCGACCTATGAGCAGGTCTAGCCATGATATTATAGTTAAATGACTTCGTGACTTAACAAGTATATAATTAATAGGCGAAAACCTGAAACTTAATTATAAAATTTTTGAGCCCTAATTATATATTTCCATTCGATCCCTCCGCTAGCTCATTAAAACCATAAATGAATTGCTTGTAAAACCAAATGAATGATAATGATGAAGTTAGAGAAATGGGTCACATTAATAAATGGATACGTTTTCTCATTGAATATAGAAATGACTTAAAGATAATGCTTAAGGACGTAAAAACCCTGAAACTTAAAAAAAAAAAAAGCAATCATGATAATACTCTAGAACGTCATATTTTTATGTGCTAATTGCATATTTATTTTGAACATGATTCTACTAATTTGGGCTATTTACGGTCTTTTATCTTGTAGGGACTAAATTGGAGGCAAAAGCGAAATTAAGGGCCAAAAGCGTGAATTTAGAGATAAAATGGGCCAATGTGCAACACAGGGAAAAGTTAGTGTCAAAAGTGTAAGCATGGAGGACACAAGGGTTGAAATGCAAAAAGAAGAGTTTTTATTCTATTAGACTCTATTTTGATTATATTAGGATAATTAATATTAAGATAATTATTAGGGATTATTTAATTTTAGGATTTATTTTATTTATCTTTATTTATCTTTGATTATTTGTATTTATCTTTTGGGAGTTTAAGTAGGATTAGACTATCTCCCCTAGCACTATAAATAGGAGGAGAGGTGACTCAAATTGATGTTCATCTTTTTCTGTAAACTCTCTCCCCAAAAGTCTTTTATTCTTTCCATATTTCTTTTTAATAAAATCTCCATTCTTATCATATATTTATTTTCTTTTCCACCACAACCATGAGTCACTAAACCCATCTAGCCAAAGGTTGCCTAAAATCCCTAAAAAAGGTTCTTGAGGTTTAGAATCTGCACTTAGCCTTCTCAAACAGGGTATTCATCGTTTCTCCGCACTACGGGAATGACGCTTCCGTCCATGTCCCTTAAGAAGTAAACTTTTCAATGTATGCAAAGTCGGCCGCTTTGTATGTTTTGGAAGGATTGCACAGTCGGTTCGTTAACTTACTACGTAAGAGGTTGGCGAGCCTAAGAGACAAAATGGCGTGAGATTCGCCATTGAGAAACGTTGATCTAGCAGAAGATGATCCTACAAGAGCGATTGTTGGCTAGAGTCAGGTTCCACTAAATTGAAGTCTAAATCCTTGGAGCTGGTGGTCGTAGGCGTCCTCTTCCACTATAACTGGCTTATCCTACTCGAGAAGGGTTACTTAAAAGCCAAGGATTGAACCCAAGGCGGATCGAGGCAATCAGAGGCTAGAATCTCCCCATAATAATTTATTTATCTCAACTCTATTTCCAATTTTTAATTTTCGCAATTCCAATTCGACTTCTCAATTCTGTTTTTATTTTATTTTTGTTTCCAGATCAAAACTTTTAATTCTGTTATTTTTATTTTTTCAGGAACGCAGGTTTTCTTGGGCACGATTCTGCCCAGGATTTCGAGAACAAGCATTCGTATAATCTGATCCCTGAGGATTCGACCCTACTTCCCCTTTACTGTTCTTTTTCATTATTTCGAAGGGAATAGGATATTTTTGGTGCTTTCAACGACGCATCAAATCAAGTCCCTCTTCTTTTTTTTTGCACTCAATTGAGTACTTGAACTTTCAAAATACATCAAAAAGGTCCTCAAACTTCTTCAAAAAACGCAATTAAGCCCTTGCTTTTTTCACTCAATTGGGTACTTAAACTTTCAAAATGCATCAAAAAGACCCTCAAAAATTTTCAAAAAAGCAATTAAGCTCATGCTTTTATTAAAAAATAGAAAAATATTAAATTTTAATAAAAATATAAAAAAATTAAAATTTATTAAAAATTAAAATTTTTTTATAATAATCATAAAAAATAAAAATTTTAAAAATTTTATAAAAATCATAAAAAAATTAACAACCCCTAGTTTTTGTCAATTAAAGTCATCGTGTGTTGCAACACAGCGTGACATGTAGTGAAAGATGATAAAAAGATAGAAATCAATAGAAGTTATAGAAAAATTATAAGATATTTCTTTTGGTACGATAATTTTTATAATTTTTTTACGAAATTTATATTTCTTTATATTTTGTATAATTTTCTTACGACTTTATAAAATTTTATATTTCTATATATTTTATAATTTTTTACGATTTTAAAAATTTTACAATTTTTATATATATATTTCTATTTATATATATTTTCTAATTTTTAATATTTGAATTTTTTATTAAATTTTAATAATATTTATAGATTTTATAGATTTTAATTTTTTATAATTTTTAATTTTTAATAAAAGTAGGGACTTGATTGCTTTTTTCGAAAAAGTTTGAAGATATTTTTGATGCATTTTGAAAGTTCAAGTATCCAATTTGTAACAGCCCGATTTTTTAGTAGTATCGAAAACAGTGGTTCAAGGCCACCAAATCCTGCGAGTAAGCTTCTGAATTTTATTATTTAATATTTATGAGTCAAATATGATTTTAAAAAGGGGTTTTGATTTGGAAATTTATGTTTTATAATGATTTATTAGGTCAAATGGTTTTAGAAAGTGAGGTATCGGGACATTATTTCTATAAACCAAGCCGTAAATATTTTTATAAATATTTAAGGAGTTTCATTAAGGTGATATTAAAGTTTCGTTGAATTTTTTTTACTTTTTAATAGTTAATTAATTAAAAAGGACTAAATTGAAAAAGTTGCAAAACTTGCTTATTATAATGATAAAGTGATTAAATGGCTTGATTAATAAATGAGGAAGGACTTAAGTAATAAATAAACTTAAATTAAAAGATGAGGTTGCATAAGAGGAAAAAATAATAAAATAAAATGATTCAATGGCAAAATTGTAATTTACTTGAAATAAAAAATAAACAAATTGAATTTAAAGGTTTTCTAGATAGTTCTTCTTCAAATTCGGCCTAAACAGCCATAGAAGAGAGAGAGTTTAAGCTGGTTCTTCATATTTTTTCTTCATATGAGTTCAATTCTTACCCGTTTCTTGTAATTTTTATATTTTTGAGATTGTTACAAGTAGGTCCAACTAAACCATACCTTTATTTTTTATTTTATTAAAAATTTTAGAAGTTTCCATTGATAAATATTGGATATTTTTTATGAATAACATAGATTTAGAGCTTTGATTTTGTTGTATGGTAATTTTATAAAGTGATTTTGTTAAATATTGATTTTAGGATTAAATTATGAAACGGTTAAAATATTAGGGTTTAATAGTTAATTTTTGGTTTATTAAGGGCTGTATGAAGGCCTAGAATATTTGGATAGATTATTGATTGAGAAAATTAGTTAACTTGATATATTAACTAATTAAGGGATTAAATTGCAAAAAATTGTAAAAGTTTGGGTTAATTGTATAAATTTGAAAATAAAAGGGGATTAATTGTGAAATGAATTAGAAATGAAATATACGCTAATAAATGAATAATTTTATATTTTATATCAAAATCCCTAGATACTCCTGAAAAATGAATAATAGCGGAGTAGTCCCTGAACTTCTACAATTACTACAATTCAATTCAGGTAAGTTCATACGGTTAAAATTTAATATTTGTATAAATTTGATGAATGGTATTATTCATTTATTCTATTTTTGAAAATGAATTATTGTTGGAATTATAACATCGAATTGGATTTTTGGTTTGAATGGAACGTGAGATTTGAGTCCAATCGTAATTTGGTGTATGATGGTATTTGTGGGAGATATCAGCATTTTATCCAAGTAAACCGGGGTTCAGAACTTGTTGCGAACTCTCGTGTTTTACTTTCTGTTTAGCGTAATTAGGTGAATTAGCTCTTACGAGCTTCTGTTGGTGTATTCGGGAGGCCCAGCTCTTATGAGCTTCTGTTGACGATGTTATTTATAAACTGAACTTGAAAGATTTATTCGGTAAAGTGATTTATTTAATGAACTTGAAAGACATGTTTTTTTTTTGTATTGATTTGAATACGAATGTATTTATAAATTGAAGTTGTGGACGAGAGGGAATTGACATGAATGATTTTATTTATTTGACTTGTTATAGTAGGTTCAGTAAGATTTTTGTTTATAACCTGTCGAACTTACTAAGCTTCATTAAGCTTATTTATATTGTTTAATTTTCTGTAGATTTTCAGAAGGTAGGACGACTGAATCAACACTCAAATCACACTATCTAACTTATCTAGGTAGTTTTTGAAACGTTCAATACGGTTTATATGACATGTATAGGCTTTTGTACGATTTTGGTCAAATTTTAGCTTATGTAAATATCCTAGAAATAATATTTTGTTTATATAATCAAACTACATATTGGTAAAAGATTAAGGTAAATTTGTGATGTTAGTATAAGTGATATATGTATGTATGTATTTGAATTATAGTGAATTTTGGTAACTTGGTTAGATAAATTAATTAGGTAAGGTTGGATACTTGGTTGACATGGTTTTAAGTTGTCATTTGAAGTGCTTAATAGTTTATTAGTTGTATGTGGTGATAATGCATGTTTGATACTTGATTTTTTTTTTTTTTAGCTTGTTTTGAATGCCTTGTTATGGCTTGTTGATGTGTAAATTGTTGAGGCTTGGTTGGTGTCAAATTGGGTGAGAAATGTGGCTTAGAAAATGGCTTATTTTCGTCTACACGAGTAGAGACACAGGCGTGTGTCTCCATGTGTCCCCTGTATCTTTTAGGTATGCAAGTCAATATGCTTACACAGGCTAGCACATGGGCGTGTGACTTGGCCATGTGACCCAAGTCAGAGTTACACGAGTATGAACACGGGCTGAGACACAGCCGTGTGTCCCTATTTTGAATGCCCACACAGTCTGAGACATGGGCGTGTCTCTTGGTCGTGTGACCCCTGTAATGTTGGAATTTTTAAATATTTCTGAAAATTTTTCAGAGTTTCCGATTTAGTCCCGACTTGTTTCTAATATGTATTTCGGGTCTTGATGGCTCGTTTAAGGGACAATATATATGATTTTGATTGGTTTTATTATGAGCATTGATATGTAATGAAACATTTGAAATTTTTGTTTGATTGATTCGTAAACCTTGGTAATACTCTGTAACCCTATTCCGACGACGAATATGGGTTAAGGGTGTTACACAACTGCTTGCAAAAAAGAAGAAGGGTTTAATTGTTTTTTTGAAAAAGTTTGAAAGCCTTTTTGTACCTTTAAGCCTAAAAATAATTAAAACTTATAAATATTATAAACATATAAAGATATAAAAAATTTATAATTTCTAACAAATTTAAAATTAATAAAATAATTTAAAATTCTATAAAAACGTATAAAAATTCTTAAAAAATCATAACAAATTATTGAAAATTATAAAATTTATTAAAATTTATATAAACTTATAAAAGTTATTTTAAAAAAATCATAAAACATGATTTGGACTGAATCAATCGATCGAACCAGTTAGACCAAAATCGACCTAGTTACCATTATGAAGAAAACCATTAGATTGGTTAACTTGGGGCTGAGTGGTTGAATCGATTTTTTTATTTTGATTTTTTAATATTTTATTTAAATAAACTGGACGGACCAATCGAATTGATAAATCGGTGACCTGATCGTTTCAACCATCGGTTCGATTCTTAAAACCTTGGCCAAAATATCTCATATTGACATATGCTAATAGTAGGATAATAAAAATTTATAAAATTAATAAAAATAAATTCAAAATTAAGTGTTTTTGGTATAGTTAGACTAGTGGTCGAGCCGGTCAAGCTACCAATTTGCTAGTTCGATCGATTAGTCTAGTTTAATTAGACAAAATATTTAAAAAAATAAAAAAATCAGTTCAACTGCCCCTCTCTCAAGTTAACCAATCAAAATACTCTTCTCCATGCTGGTACCCTTGTCGATTTCAATCTAATCGATCCAAGCGAGTAATTTGACCTAGTTCAAGTTTTTATGATTTTTTGTAATTTTTATAATTTTATATAAATGTAATATTTTTAATGATATTTATGTTTTTTATAAGTTTATAAGAAATTTTACACGTTTTTATAAAAATTTAAATAATTTTTTATTTTTTATATATTTATTAATTTATTAGATTTATTAGAGTTTTTTTTATAATATTTATAAGTTTATATTAATTTTAATAATTATTTAAATATTTTTAATTTTAAATAATTTTTATAATTTTTCTGATTTTTTAATATTTTTTATGGGGACATTATTAAATTAAATCAAAAGTTGCCATGTGTAACCTTATGATTGGCCGTTAGTTTTTTAACCATCAACATGGTCAATAACAAAACCCGTTAACGGAAAGGATTAATTCAATTTTTTTTATTAACACCAGGAGGGTGCGAATTTAATATAGAGTTTAATTGACTTTTTCCTATTTTCTTAAGGACCTTTTGTCGTGTAAGCCTTGAACTTTTATAGAAAATACAGAATTGGGCCTATTATTGGAAACCACAATGGAAGGGCCTTAAATTAAGGGCCAGAGTTGAGCTCAAGTCAACCAATAGGTTAAAGAAAATAAAACTCAAGAAAAGAAAGCCATAGTTTGGGCCAATCAGGCACTGCCCCAACTGGCCCGCTCTCTTTCTTTAAATGCTGCCGAGGTGCTTTTCTACTCAACTGAATCATTGCAATTTTGGAGATCTGACGAAAAAGAAAGGCGGAAACTTATCGAAGGAGCGGAAGTAAAAGATGATTCACCGGAAATGGAGTTTGCTAACAGGCCCAGTTGTCATCCTCGGCGGCGTTGTGGGAGCCACCGTCGTCGCTCACTTTCTCTTTGTTGACGTAATTTCTTTTGCCGTTTCCCTTTTAGTTTTAAACCTAGTTGCACTTATAAATCGTAGATTAGGAATAATGTTTTTTGTTTTGGGGAATTTTCATTGATTTCGCCAAACATAAAGTTTCAAATTTTAATGAACTGAAAGGAGGGCCAGTTTTGTTAATATTGTGTTAGTTTACTCTTTTTTTTTTTGTTTGAATCGAGATAGATGGAACATCTCCAATTTAAGGAACACGAAGATTTAATTGATTTTTTTTAGTTTTTTTTTATGTTAGTTTATTTCGTATTTGGACTTTGAACTATAGTTGAATTGCACGAAACTTTAAAATGAAGAGAGTGCAATGTGATAAAGAGAATCAAAATATGGGATTCCATTGGAAATTGCAAAGGGTAATGATTAATGTGCATATGATGTGTTTCACTTGTGGATTATGTTGAAATTGTAACTCCGAATTCATTTATGGGGGTGTTGCTCTGCCTTAACTTCTTTCCGTAACTTTGAATATTCACAGGATCCATATCTTAAACCAAAGAAGAATACTGATTCACCACCACAAACCAAGTAGAAAGAAGCCAACCGTCGCTGTTCGCATTTGGAGCAAAGAAATGCCTAGGTCGCTGTTTGAAACATGAGTTGTTTGTTGAATAATATCAAATCTGTTTGTTTTGTAATTTGGGCTAGCTTCTGTTTTCTCTTTCTAAAATAACAACTCAACTACAAAGTTCTTGAACACTTGCATTGAATCTCAGAACATTGCTTAAAGTTGCACCAGACAGACTACTTTGCAAATAGACTATGATAAAGCAGGTTCCACCTATTGGTTCCGTATTTCCTTCCTTTTTTAGGTGTTCATTGTTTTGATTGTATATATAACTTGCATTTTCTTTTTAAATAATTTGGGAAGGGGTAGAAATGTTGGGGATTGAATTGAACCCGTGCTTTTATGTTGCACAATACAAAGTATTTTGGCATTAGGTCAAGAGCTTGTTGGCCATTGTGTTTTAGTTAGACGCCTTAATTTGTGCATTTTATCTTTGAATGATAATCAAATTGTTGCATGCTTGCAGTATTCAAGGCTGAATGCGACTGTGTTTTGGACTTGAAAACAGTTTGGAATTGGTAGATGATATTGATAAATCCTTAAATAAGATAAAACTGATTGGCATATTGATAATACCTTTTCGATTCTATTGTGTATAGGTGTAATTAGAATTGGTTTTATTTTCTTTTGAGATGCATATGGGCTGGGTTAAATTCTGCTATTAGTGCCTGTACCTTGTGAAAGTGGTAGATATAGTCCAAGTATTTTTATTTGATCAATTTTAGTTTTTGTTTTTTTTGAATTGGTAAATTTTAGTTCCTGTACTTTTTAAATTTTGAAATTTTAGTCTTGACCCAAACAATAGGAGCGAAACTCGTTTGGTGAAAATCAATTACTAATTTTGTACTATACCACAATTGTAGGTTGAATTCATTTTCTTCAATTGGATCATTTTAGATCTTATACTTTTCAAATTCTAAAGTTCCGGTCATAATGCAAATGATAATCAATAATTTATTAATTAAATTTTTAATGAGTATTATGTGGAAATAATAAGTTGACATGACATTACACGACATCACACGTGATAATATGTTTGGAACATCTAATTTTGAAAATAACAAAATTTAACAATTATAACTTAGTGAGGATTGAAACTTTAAAATTTGAAAAGGATGGATTAAATCTACAATTTTTGCCAAGTACAAGAACTTATAGAGAATTAACCTATAGGTTATGGTAGAGATGAAGCAGCTCACCTTTGGTGTACAAGTGACCCACCTTCGGGCTCCCAGATGTCCTGGATGCCATTTTTTCAGATTTTCCCTTTCATTCCCATCTCACGAGGGAAGAAAAATCTCGTTCGTTCGAACTGAATGATACATTATCGAAGAATTATACAGCCCCCTGAAGTCCATAGAAAATGGCTAAATTTATTGATCTCTTCCTGTATTTACCATCTCCGTTGATAAAACATGCCGTCTGGTGAATGTTAACATCTTCGAATGCCCATAAAAAAATGTAAGAGAAGGATCAACACACCCGGAAGAACATGCGCCTGAATGTTCGGGCATTAGATTGAATGTCCCAAGGAACAGCGAATGGCACTTCTTTCGCCCATCCTTGATTCAAATTACAGGAAAGATGCCACTTTTTGGACCGCATAGGAGTGGATTGTGGAAGTGGGAATGAAGATGGGCCCTATTCCTGGGATTAGGCAGGCTTCTTAGTCACTTTATCAGTTTCGAGCTCCTTCAACAGCGACTTCACTTGCCAACCTAGTCATGAGTTGGACACCATCATTTTGCTGCATTCAGATCGTCTAGGAACAATTTGACAATGTTCCACAACTCCATCCCATCCATCCCAAGTTATTGATGTTCATATCTTGAATCGCGAGTCTAGTAGCAATTTCATTTCATTTTCTGGTTTTTGAACTTCCATTGTTGATAGCTAAGAAAGACAAGAGAAATCAATATCTCAGTCCGTAAAACAAAAATGGAGGGATCAAACCAAATTTACATAAATCCCATTTACTAATTGCAGCATAGAGAAAGCAGTAACTTTAAACTGTGTACCATTATCACCACCAGTGAAAATATCTAATAAAATCAGAAATTTTATCACTATTTTATCAATGGCTTAAGAAACAATCCACACCAACCCATCTAGCTACAGAAACATCATTCAGATTTCAGACCTTCCAAGTTCCAACCAATACAGCCAAGATGCTTATTTCGGCACTTGATTTTAGAAAAAATCAATAATTCTGTGATCATTACAAATGCATTATGCAGCTGCTCTTGGAACTTTCATGCCAAAACCACGCTTCGCTTTCTCAACTCTGTTCATTAACAAACAAAAAAGCTTCAGGATGATACCTTACAAAGAAACCCCATTTTGAGATGCAGAAAATTTAATAGCAATACATGAGTTCGAAAGTTATAATGGACACACAATGAAGCAATGGGGAAAAAAAAGAAGAGAGCTTTCAAACATCCTACACAATGGCACAATGTCGGAATGACGTACTAACACTTGGTACTCATAACAACTCATAACATGCTGGAATGTACTATTCTAACAATAATTAAAGGAAGGAAATTAGAAAAGAAAGTTATAACCATCGACCACCATCAATTCACAGAAACTACATTTACAAACCATCTACGTAAGCCCTTTTGTACTTGTGTCATGTAATAAACCCCATTATCCCTATTTCTTTCCATTGTACGATCTTAGTGCCATGTCTTTGCCATTATTCTAAGATCTAGTTCGCCTTGAGGCTTATTCCGAGATCCAACATTTATAAAGAACAAGAGACGTGTTAGCATTACGGCTACAAAGGATTAATGCATAAAACAGTCATGAGAATATCAATACTTATTAGCTGCAACAGATGAATTGAATGAAAGCAGTCTACTTTTAACTAGTTATGGCAACATTTAGCTATCTACATGTATAAGCATGTAAGAGGGGAAAAGAATAAAGACAGACTTACGTTGGCGCAAGTTTCCCAAGGCTATCTAGCTCTTCACCGGTGTCCTCATCCAGAACTCTGCCCGATATCTCAATGATATAAGATCTATCTCTGTCAGGTGGAAGCCCTCTATTAGCAAGCAAATCTAAATCTTTCTGATGGAGCTCTCTCCCGTTTACAAAAACACCAGTGGTTCCACCAGCACAGTTCTCTGGCATTGGATGGTTAAATTCTTCGATAAAAGGCTGCATTGAAAATCAGTTTTTTAATATGTATATATATATATATACACAAATTACTAAAACCAAGAAACAACAAAATGCTTAACAGTCAGTATCTAGGTTAAAAATTATATAATCTTACAGGAATTATGCCAAGACAAGGTCCGCCAAGAACACCCCAGAATCCAGCTCGGAAATCATACCTGATTTAGTCATATGCAACACAAGAATGTCAATTATTGAAATACACTAGAAATTACATGCCAGTCTATCACGATAGACATACAAAGAAACTGCTAAAACTCATAACACAGATCAGAGAGAAAACCAATGGATGCTTACCAATACTGCCCAGGAAGAACCGGTCCAGCTATCTTTTCAGCTTTTTTAACCACACGTTCAGGAATAGGATGTCCGTTAACTGAAATGTTACTTTTCCCATGTTCCTCTGTTTGATTAAATCTTGAGAAATCCTTAAAACTCTTCTTGATAATATTTGCAAAAAATGATTCACCTCCTTTTGCCATTTTCGGTTGATCATCTTCCCTAGTTACATCCCCTGAATCTTGAGAAATCCCAGTATTAGCATACTCATTGAATGACACCTCCATCTCAGTAGGTAATGCCTCTTTTAAAGAATTTTGTCGCGTCGCACCCTTGTTTGACACAACTTTCTCTTGATCGGAGCGACTACTACGATTTCCCTTCCCGAATCGATTGGCTGCATGATTGCTAGAAGAATAATCAAAGTGCTCTTGAAGAGGTGAGCCTGCAGGTGGGGAAGACAAAGTGGATTTGGCAGGCTGCTGAACAGAACTCACTTCCTGTCTTGAAGCAGTAAAAACATCCGGACTGTTTTCATCCTCGGAGGTGCTTGGAGATGAAGAATGAAAGCTTTGCATTTCCTGAGGTCTGACTGAATTCAAAGGCTGGCCAGTTGACGATGCAACAGGTTCTCTATCCATTGACTGAAAATCATAACCTGAATGATCATAATCATCAGAGGAGAAGTTAGTAGCAATTCGGTTGACACGGCCTTCATTACAGTTATCATCAACATCTACAGAAATTCCCTTTGATTCTGCATGATTAAGAAGAACAAGCTTCTTGTCCATGACAGTAAAGTTTATCACAGTTGAACAGGCTCCACACAGCAATTTATGTTCATTTTTCACCATGAGCTGCACTTTCCGGGGCACTCGTAGCAATTCAAAGCAATTATAACACGTTACAAATGGAGCACCACCAGCTATAGGACGAATATGGCGCCCACCACCAGCTAGCACTACTCTCTGGGGCCGGTAATGAACGAAACCACCCATGTCTGAGTTAATATCATTCTGCCATCTAGCATGAGCATTCAATGGGGGCATTGTGGTCCTAGAACTATGGAAATGTGAACCAAAAGACCCAGGGTTGTCAATATGGTAAAATGGGTTGCTAGGCACATCAGGGAACCTTTTATTGCCAAATGAACTGGGTGGAATAGGCGCTGGAACTTGCCGATGTTTCTCATAACAATGAAAGCAAGAACAAGAAGCCTGGTGCAACACTGAACTTCGTGGATATGGCATAAATGGATCATGATTACTTTCAATGCACTGTCCAGAAAAGTATGGATGACGTGGCTGTTGGTATTCTCCAGGGAACTGGTGCGGAGCTCTTCCAAGCATTTTGGATCCAAAAGGATCTCCATATGCAGGGATATGATTTGGATTACGCATTGGAGGATACAACCCATGCTGAGTCACATCATGTTCAATGGGATAAGCAAATGGTTCTGGAAAAAAACCAAAGTAAGAAGGTCCTGCTTCCGCAGCATGCTTATCAGGTCCATAGAAAGGCATTGAGGGCTTCTGCAATCCAGAAGAACTATTTGGAAACCAGCTATCAGTACCACCATAAGACTCTGGAGGAACTACCCTCCCATCAAGCGGAGCCTTCTCTTTTGGTTTATCAGCCACATCACAAGACTGACTAAGTTGCTCCTTTAGCTCATCTAGCTTCCTTAGAAGCGCAGCTCGATCTTGGTCAAGGTGAATTCTACTAGAACCATCCAGGTCAGTTTGATTCTGTAGCGATTCGCGATAACTATAAGAAGAATCCAAATTAAGGTTTGATGGGCCTTCATCTGGGTGTTTTGAGGTAGAAAATCGCACGCCTTCAACGACAACCCTTGGAATTCTCTGAAATTGCTCCATCTCTTCTTGTTTCCCAGCCTGCCAATCAGACATCTGTCCCAGTCTTTGTGATCCACCAGTATATACAAAATTGGAATCCAAATCCTCCTGTTCTCTTCCAAAAGAATTCACTATATCATCCTTGTTCCTGCTAATATCATTTGGGTTCTCAAGAGACCATTTATCACCAGCAACCTTTGATTCACTCCTACTTCTATCACTGCACTCAACATCATTATTCTCTGGATCCCTTTGATCACACATCAAAAACCCAGCACTTGATTTAACATCTGCATCAGAGGCATCACTTGAGTCTACTATTCCCTTCTCGGAGGAAGTTTGGGATTTGGTAGAGACTCTGCCAAGACTGTCTTCTTTCGACTTGTCCAAGAAAGTATCTGCTTCATGATTCCTAATTTTAGCTGTTAAGCAAATAAAATTACACTATTAAAACAAGAAAAAACTACAAATTTCATGGAAGATCAGCACTAAAAAGTTCAGAAAACAACAAGAAACCGAAATCAAAGCCTTAAATGGTTTTATTATTCTGATCTCAACAAAAATACTCCATAGAATATACTTTTATGACCATATCGGATTCTGACTATTGAAAAGAGGAGGCTGAAGCGCACTCGATTCTGTCATTGCCTTAGAAAAATGGCAAGCTTACTCATCAATCGGATTGAGGGCATTATAGAACCAATAAAATGAAAAGATTAAAAAAAAAAAAAAAAAGCAAAACCCCAATAAAATGAAAACCAAGCAATACCCAACTTCGAGTTTTCACAGAAAGCACCATGCCCATTGTTGGTAAATACAAAACAACGATCATTAGCATTCTAATAAGATTCCAGAGTCATAAACAGCACACATGATCCACACCTTAACTATACCTTACCTTTCAATTTAACCAATGGGTTCAAGTCTGAACATTTACAGGAAGCTTATTAACATGGATCCAGGATCCAAAATCGATTTTCTGTCTCGTCTTCACCAACCAAACAAACAACTAGGAAAAAAGAAAGAGAGGAGAAAGCAACGGTACCTCGAAGAACAGCACCGCAGCCACCACACTGGTAAACCGAATAATCAGCAAGCTCTGGGAGAAGGTTTTCACACTTTGGACACCGAACCAACCTCACTTTGGTTGACTCGGCCATTTTTTGAATCGTTCAAAGCCTTATGTTAAGCCAAAACAATGTAATACTTCTCTAAACTTATTTCAAAGAGCTTGAGAATCTCTTGCAACAACTATCATCATCAAACACATTCAATTTAAGGAAAAAAAACAACAACTCTTTTTAGCTAAGTTTGGTAATAGGAAATAAGAGAATACCAAGAGCGGAAGGGAATTGATAAGCTGAATTAAGGTTCTATTTGTTTTGTTTTTAAGCAAGTTTCTCTTGGGTTTCTTAGCGACCAAACAGGGAAAGGAAAGTTTGGGGAAGAGAGGTTAAGACAATACAATGAAGGATCCCAGAATTTGTGAGAAACACTCTGAAATTTGCTGTTGAAGGAGAATAGTTAAGTGTGTTCTGAAGTAACCTGAGTTTGTACTCTGCTCAATTTTTGTTCCACTTTGGGTACCGAGAAAGAGAAAAAATACAAGAACTAGAAAAAAGACAGAGAGAGCACGAAACCGAGTGTACCCTGGACCGTTTCCCAATGGGTGCAGGTAAAGAAAAAAAAAAAAGACCATGGAAACGCCATCGTTTTCTACTTACATACTATTGGCTATTGCAACAAGTACAACCCCTTCAAACATCAACATCTTCTGGGTCTGGCCTCCACTATGGAATCTCCTACTTTTTTTCACTTTAGTCTTTTTTTCTTAATTTTCTTTATTATTTTTATTATTTTACTGTGTTTAGGACTTTATTCGATCCAATATATTGCTTTTTTTGGGGACCTTAGTATTGTGACGGGTGAGAGAGAGACAGAGAGAGCGCAAAGCAGAGATTTGGAGGTTGTGAAAAGAAGTGAAAGGCCCCCCCTCTGTTTCTATTTGCAAACTTCTCTTCCATTTCTGAGTTCTGACCACCCACATCTTTAAACTTTAATCACTCACTCTGTTTTTTTTTCATTTTATAAATTTATATTTTTTACATTTTGGAAAGTGAATGTATATATGTTTATGTGCCCCACAGCTCACCTAACATGGGATTAGGTCCCACTCTCTGCTTATTATTTTACCAAATTTTGTCACATAAACGTTGCATGGGTTTTCTCATTACAACACAATCATGGACAAATTTTCAGACTAGTTTTCTAGACCTCCCTGGGATTACATCTAATTTTGTTACTAAAGAATGACTGGTGATGGGTTTCAGGATTCAGATTGGGAATGGAAGAAATATAGGTGTTCGATGATGAAGGGAGATGAAACATGCATCGAGGAATGAGATAGGGATGGTGAGGTTATTAACTTCTAAATTAGGTTACATTTAAGTCAATCAATAATGAATTGCAAGTGTGGTGTTTTAAAATAGTCACCATCCATGCCCAACCCAGCAAGCAAAATAAAATTTAATGAAGAAAACGCCTTCAGACTCTGTTCCCCTTTCCTTGTATTCCCTGTATTCTTAAGATTAAAATAATAAGGGTGAAATGTGAAGTTATTTATAAGATAAGCCTGGGAATTTAATTTCAGTAGTTCTCTTCTCGGAATTCCATTGGAACTTGATGATGAAAGCAACCCATCGAAGAGCTGCTGGTGTGGCATTGATCTCACCATTAATGACGCCTTTCTCACTCGCTTTGACTTCACCCTCCCAATGCAGACAATGAGCAAACGAACAACCACTGTCCCCTTATTAATTGTAGTAATAGTAGATAGAAACAAGAACCCCACCAAAAAAAAAAAAAAAAAAAAGAAAAATCAAACATTTGCATATATATATATATATATATGAGGATGATGATTTTTATCCGATATATAACGATGGCGGTGAAATTAGTTAGTGAGATTAAATATTATAAGTGTGTGTTTGGATTCAAACGCAGTTGTAGCGGTGAAATGAGAATAAAAAATGACTATTAAAGACATTATATTAGAAATAATATATAATAGAAGTTTTTAGAATTATTTTACTTTTACGAAATTATTAAAAATATGTGAATTTATAAATTTATTTAATAAAATATTAAAATCTATCTTTCGATATTTTATTATATAAAATGGGAAATTTTAACATTTTTAAATCAAAATAATTAAAAATTAAAATAAATAATCTAAAAGTAGTTAATTCAGGGAATGGTAAAATTTCTTTTGATAATAATGTATATTAGTTTGTTATAAAATAATGGGGAAAATGTTTATTATTTTTTCTTTAACCATCAAAGTGTTTTTTTACTTTTCTTTATTCAATTTATTAATAAATTAAAACGAACAAAAAATGCATGTAAGCGTTTGTAACTTTGAATTTTTAACTGGACATAAATGGAGCAGTGAAAATTTTAGGGTGTGGCGCGATCTATTCCCATCCACCGCACTGGAATTTGGTCATCCAAAGGAAGTTTTGTGCTGCAATTGCACAAAAATCAATAGAAAACCAAAGGAAGCCTAAGTCAGTTACTACGCCTACTTGCTTCTAGGTTAAACTTTTGGTTGAAACTTCAACGCTTTGCTTGATTTGATTACTTTCCCAGAGGAAAATGAAGCAAGCCCAGTCCTCATATTGCATCTAAAATTATTTGGATATTCAAATGGTATGTGGGAGACTTGAAATTTACTATATGAAGTTTGAAGAAAAGTTGATGGTCAAAAGGGGTTGCTTAATGGTAATAGAATTAGTATTATACAAATTAGTTTGTGGATGAAGTCTTCTATTAAGTGTGGGTCATGAAACATAAATAAAACAAAGGGTGAGATTCCCTATATATATATAAGTTGGCTTAAATAAAGACTGTCCCCATAGCTGGCTGTAGATTCTTTCAAGGACTAATTGACTAAATGGGCATGTTCTATTTGGAAGGGAATAAGGGAATGCCAAAAAATGGTCCCAAAAGCTATTCAACTCTTCAAATAGTTGAGTCCCCTATAACTGAATTTCCTGGTCGTTGTTCACCCTTTTTAACTAAAAACTTGTAAACTAGTGCTACATCGAATGGCCTAGACCAGGCAATGGGAGGCCCATGCTCAGGAGTTTTAAGGCAACGAAAGGCCTAATTAGTGCTATGCATATTAACTCCCAAGACTTGGGTTTTTATGCACATGGCTGGCCTAAAAAACCAGCCTGTTAAATCATTCTCTGACCCAAATCAGGTCTTTTGGGGAAGAATTGTGCTACATCAGAACCAACTTTGCTTGGTTAATTAACACCAAGGACTAAGAAAAGCAACATCGATGAACAATAAACATAATTACCTTTGAATCAATTACATTGTTTTGTATGTTACTTGTTGCAAAGGCAACTGAATCCTGATCTTAACTTTATAGCCTTATCCCTCCTTTGTCCAAACCTTCTTTTCTTCCAACACTTGCTCTCATGAAGTTCACGCGAGCTGCTCCTTAGAGAAGATGATTCCTTGGCTAAGGATTTGCTTGTGAGATCTGCAATGCTAACTGGGGTGAAATCAGTGGGATGAGAAATTCCGGTCATTGGCCTCTTCGAACCATCTCAATAAGGCAGTTCCATTAGATGCCGGTCGATCACATGACTGAGTGATACCAATTCATACGAATCATATAAACGGCTGCCACAATCCCATGTAGCAAATGTTGCTGCATCTTCATTTTTCCTTTTGGTTTTTATCTTCTTCATTTGAATTTAAATAAAATTTCTGGGGGATTGTCATATTGGTTTATACATAAATGATTATATGCAGTCATTATAATATTCAACAAATTTGAGATTCGAATCCCAAGCCATCACCTTATTCTAATCAACTACCCATGAAAAGGAAAAGATAAAAAATAAGGGAAATATTCAAAAAACTGGGTTTAAACGTAAGCAATTAGAATTACACATACCATGTAAAGCAGAATTTGCAATTAAATTAGCAGTAACTTGGGATTTCTTCAACCAGGCTATTCCACAATTATTGTTGGGATTTTATCATATTCTTATTTGGTTTTGAAGTAACAGTTGAAATCCCTTTTTATGGTAGCTACATCATCATATCACAACAATATATATGGAAAAAAAATGCAAAATAAAAACAACATAAAGTTTTTATATTTTTAATTTTTGTGGTATTCTTATTCACCACCAGCAATGTTCTATTTTCTCCAATTAATAGCTATGTAGTTTTCCATGTCCAGTTTACATTTGGATGAATGTAAGTAGCAGCAGCAGCAGAAAAAGAGAAACATATATGAACCAGAACATTGAAGAACAACACGCTAGAAAAATATATTAATACCTGAACATGTTAACATATCATATATAATGTCATAAAAGTTCATCAATATTTTTGGTTTAAGACCCTCAATATTGGATTCTAATTAAATTTAAAATTGAATCAGATGAAATTTCAAAAGAAGAACAATATTGACTAAATAATTTAGAAAATTACTCGATAAATTTTTCAGTTTATAAAAAAGTAATCCACCACCACCGATCATACACTTCAAAAATATAAAAAAAAGTTTAACAAAGTGATTAGACATCCGAATAAAGAAAAGAAACCATTAAAAATTGAAGAAAAAGTCACTCGTTAACCACCCCACTTAAAGATGAACAAAATCATAAATGATAGGAAAGAAGCTTTGCCGAAGTACGAAAGTTAGGAAAGTGACCTGAATTGACAAATGATAACAAGATCCAACTAATTTTAGACTATTATTCAAGTCAAGATTTGGATATAAAGAACCACTGATATTAAACATTTTGCTTTAAAAAAAAGAAGCTAAGATTGTTGTTGGTCCACTAAATTTAAATAAAAGCTTAAATTTCCTGGTTGGTCCTACTTCATCATGTCCATTAAAAACAAGGGGTTTCAAGCAAATATCTTGACCTAAAATAAGATTTGTCTAAAAAGGAGGAAAGCTAGTTATGGTGATGGATAAAAGGGGCATATCAACCACCAAACCTTAGAATTCAAATATGGGGGGCCTTGTATGACAAGCACCACAGAAATTAAATGATCTTGCATTCAACGTGGTAAGAAAATGAGCTAGATGATTAAGCGAATAAACACCCTTCAACAGAAATGACGAGGAAATTTTACATTCTAGAAAGCAGTACTGAAATAGTTCTTGGCAACATTGTCACACAAGATTTGCAACACTTTATTGTTTGTCGGCCCTACACATCGTGGTGTTTTGAACTGACTAAGAGCAGCTCCTAATCCTAAGTAATGATCAAGAATCTTCTGGAAAGTTCCCCTCCGAACAACTCGGAGCTCGAGTGGACCAATGGCATCAACCTTTCGTGAACTAACATAGCCTCCATCCACGAAAGATCTATCCAAACAATTGCAGCATTCTGTTAGGACTTCATCGCTTACTTCCCCACTAATTTCCCAAAATATCACATAATGACCTGGGTCAGTAGATACGTCCACATTACTAGAGAAATCAATCACTTCCAGCTTTTCCTTGGCAATTAACTTGGCGGCTTCTTCCACGGCAAGTTGTAAATCTTGCTCGGTGCTCTTGTCGATGTTTATGGCGAGCATGACATTTCTCCTGCAAACAAATTTCAGTTCCGGGGTTGAGTTATGGAAGCCCATAACCTTGACCACATCCCCTAGCTTATATCTGTACAAACCTGGGGTTTACAGATAAAATGAAATTAAGGAATTGGACTTCTTTTAAGAACTAGGAATTAAATAGATGTAAATGCATACTACAATGTTTCAAAGGAAAAGGACAACCAAAAAATTACACTAAACTTTTATATGACTACACAAAAACCTATGCAAAGACACTAAAAGCATTCATCTTCTCCTTGTTGGCCATAATGCTTTTAATTATTAAAACAATGAATAAAAAATACACAGAAAATTGACCAAAATATCCATCCAATCCTTTTCACAGTACATCATTATTTTGTTAACTAATGTCATCCTTAATATCATAAAAACTTCTAACATAGTTAAAACCATTAACCTCCTCTATGTAGTTTGAGATGACAACTAATTAGACAGCCATGAATGACTTACTTATATACTTGAATGATTTTAAAAAAGGGGAAAACCAAGAGATAAAAGGTGTATTAAGAAAAACTTCACTAGCAAAACCACTAAGTCCCAGACAAGAAGGCATGTAAATATGATAAAGAATGAATGATAACAAAGTAAAAGTAAAGAGGATACCAGATACCATCTTACTTTAAAATTTTGATAGAAATAATTATATAAATAAAGAAACATATGAAGACATGATGGATCAGAGATGTCTCCCTTATTTATGAGTTTTGTCTCTGCATCTAAGAAACAGAAGTTGCCAAATTCTTAATACTAAAGTTACTAGTTTGAAGCAACGACAAATATCGCATAGCACACATAGGTCTTCTTAAAAATAGAACTATTTCCTAGTTGAGAAAAGTAACAACAAAGAAACATTTGTATGTACAGAAAGATATACCAAAAAGCCAAATAAATTAAGCCTTTAACTGTTTGATACAACTACTTCAGAATATATGAACAAGGTATGACTGTCTCCGACAAGATCTAAACTATCTGAATCAAAGAAATTTATTCAGAACAATGCAAGCGGTTAAGAAAACAAAAACTGTAGGAAAGAGAAGAATTGCACCAGAAATAACCTATCCTCTATAGCTCCAAAATGACTATACACACATAAACTAATGGTAGGAAATGCAAAAAAAAAAAAGAAAAAAAAAGGAATCATAAGGTGAAATTTAAGGTACCTCCAAAGTTCGTGATGATAACCTCATATTCTTCACCAACCCTAACTTCAGTAAGATCCACTGGCTTTGGCTCCATGGAAAGGAAAGAAAAATTGCCATTGTCTTGCATATGCTCCTCAACATTCTCTTTCAGAGGAATGAACTCAAAATACCCAATATTAGGAAGCACAGCATAAGTAGCTGACTCAGGAGGTAGACTTGGATTGATATTAGCCCCAATCCACCCCTCAGAAGAACCGTAATCAGCACTTATAAGAGGTACATCCGCAGCATAATGCCTTAACTTTTTCAGATAAGGCTCCATGCACCCAGTCATGATCCCATAAATGTATTTAACATTAGGGAACAGCTCTGGTATTAATCCATACCAATTACTTAATCCTGAACATTTCTTCTCAATCAAATCAGCTAATTCAGGATTTGGCTTCAGCAATTTGGCCATAGCAGACCGGACAGAAGGAAATGTGATCCGACTTGTGAGGACCCCTTCTCTTATATCATCACAAAGCTCTTCCCAAACTTGTTCGAAAGTTCGAAATGCAAGAACAATGCTATATGCAAAAGTAGAGGAAACCAGCTGAATTTCCTCATGAAAAATCAGCCCGCATAAAAGATGGCAGTACAAAGATTGGTGAAAATCAGGACCAAATATCACCTCATCAGGGCTACAGCACTCAGATTGCATTGCTTTCATCGCTTTTCTGAACTGCGAATTGCGAAAGACATTGCTGGTTGCAGTTCCAGCAAACAAACCCCCTTTGGTTTTAATCTGCTTGCTACTGTAAATGAACTGCAAAGCCCTCCCATTCTCAATAGGAAATTCTCTATATACCAAAAAATGCAAACAGATTAATAACAGCTCAAAAAAAATTAGTGGTTGACATAACACATGTATTTCAAAGCTGGTTAATATCCACTGTATCATAAAAATTGAGAGTAAAGGTGTGGATAGAAAGAAAACTGTTATTGGTCATTAAAGACTACGAATGGCAGAAGGGTAAAAAAAAATTAGAGCTTGTATATTCAATCAATTACTTGTTTCTAAAAGCAAAAGAAGTACGAAATATCTGCAAAGTAGTTTCCATCAATTCGTCATTAAAAGGCACAAATTTGGGCTTTCCTTGAGTAGTGCCAGAGCTGCGAATTTCAATAAGAGGCTGTCAGTGTTGGAAATCAAATGATAGCAAACAAACTAAAAGGTTGAAAATACCTGATAGAAATGGTTGTTATTGGTTTTCCGGTGAGAATCGGGGAAAAAGCACCATCAGCAACTCTTTGAATACAAGGCTCCAAGTCCTTGTGAGTGACGAGAGGAACACAAGCTTTGAAGCTTTCAGGGTCAGTTCTGCCATTGAGGCCCAGATTTTGCAAATACTCACCGCATCCATTTTCTTCCAAAATCATCTTTAAAGTCTCTATTTGAACATTCTCAGCATCTTTGGTCATTACTTCGAAATCTCTTATTACCTTTTCAACATCCAGAATTTCCTTCTTTTCCAACATCGTTGAAACTATGACCAAAAATAAGGCAATGAAATGATCACCACTATCTAACTTCCTGTTGAAGAAAGCATTAAAAAGAAAAGCAAATTACAATCAAATTGTAAAAAAAAAAAAAAAAAAGGTTTTAAACTAGTTTTTTTCCCTCTTTATGCAACCAATTACAAGCAAGATTGAGCTGTTATTTGGTATCGGTAAGTGGAAATAAAAAGGAATTAATTTAGGTAAAAGAAAAAAAGGCGGCTACTGAAAGAACAAGGAAAGTCGAAAGGGAGGAAAAGAGAAAGAAAAAAGGAAAATCGCAAAAGCAAATACGTTGTCGAGAGCAAACTTGTATAATCACGAAGAATTAAGATTTTAGTTAATTGAAACTTTTCGAAATAAAAACTTCCATTTTTTCTGACAAATGGTCATCATAGTCAACCATCAAGAAATTTTCGGCAATTTAAAACCCGCGGGAAACTTTTCAAATCTAAAGACCAAGAAAAATGATAAAATTAATCAAATTTAATTCTAATAAGAAAAACAAAATTAAGGAATGCAAGTTGTATCACAAAATTGAACTTCACATCCCGATCCAAAACTTCAAAGAAATTTACACAAAATTTACAAAAACCAAAAGAAGAAATGAATAGAATCAACCTTAAAAGACGCGCGTGAACTAAGGAAGGTCAACAACACTAAACAAGGAAAATGGAGATTTTTCAATACAACCTAATTAGGATGGGGTATCTGGATTAATTGCAGCTTAAAGTTCTTTGAAAAAAGAACCCTTTTGTTTTAGTTCCAAGGTAGGGAGAAGAAGAAGAAGAAGTCAGTTACCTAAAGAAGCTCAGTCTTTTAAGTGAGAGAAGCTGTTTTTGAGTCAGAAGTTTCAAAGCTATCAGCTTTTTATAGGCAGAGAAAAGGGATAAAGGTTTGGCCAAGGACGTTACCATTCCCCCCCCCCCTCTTCTTTTCCACTAATATCAACCTTTCTTTTCTCTTTTTATTCGTTTAACCTCTGCAAATTTAAAGCAAAAAGAATAGGAATATGCAAGTTTTCCTTTCATTGTTGTTGTTTCCCGCTGTATTTTACCGATTCGGGCCATGGTCTAAGGTTTGAATTCCGGAAATGCCGCTTGGTAGTTGGTATTAAACTGTTGGACTTGTAAATTACGGTGATGGGTTTATATGTGAAACCGTAGCAGATATATTGCCTTTTTTGGAATTTCTTTTCCTTTGTTCAAACCCCTTTCTTGGATTTCAAAAAATATATTTTGGCATTCTTCAGATTCTCACTTTTTGCTATTCTATTTTTTTCCATTCATCTTGTTTTTGGCTAATATATTTTCCATTATTTTCTTTGCTTTTTTTTTTTTGTAATGTTAATATAAATTACATTAATAGTGAAACAACGTTAATAATATATCTTTAAAAATAAGCAAAAATTATTATTATTTTCTAAATTTTATATTTTTTCTCAATTTAATTTTAGAAATTAGCTAATTTTTTTAATTCGATTCCTAAACTCAAACTCCATTAATATGTTAAATGCCTTGTCATCACCGAATATTTTTAACAATTTTATATAATATCTAAAAATTAAAGAACGTTATAAAATTTTTAAGGGGTGATGTGGCCTAATCTCTAAGTACTAAATTAGTTCACTTTATCAGAATCTAAATTTAAAGACTAAGTTAAAAAAAAAATCTAAAATCTAAAATTAGTGTGGACAAAAAATTTTAAGGATTAAAATGAAAATAATACTAAATTCATGTTGTTTGATCCCTTAAAATATAATTCATTTTTAACATTTTCCTTTGTTTTAGGGTTTTGTAAATTTTGATGAGTTGTACTTCATACATGCATGTGAATATATAATAAATAACTATGTAGGGTGACTTTCTATACTCTACCAAAATTAATTTCATCATAAATTCCAAACTTCTAAGTTCTGGAAATTGAAATACTAGCTCTCATAGTTGTTAATATTCTTTGCTTCAAATTTAGGGATGTGTGCTTTAATTTGTTGCAACAAAAAAAAAACATTACTTTTTTGAAATATTTATAAATTCCATTATTTTAATAGTTACATATAGTTAGTGTGTCACCTACTTATCATGTTTTAAATACATCTAAATTTATCGTTTAGGCAACTTGACATTGACATGTTAAGAAAATAAATAATCCTCTTAAATTTTAATGATTTTGACTTAATTAACAGGTCAGATTTAAGTTGTCATTATTATAAGTATACATGTATATACTCAACATTAGTTCCGAGCTACGATTTAACCAATTGAAATGTTTTAAAGTATTTATAATTTGAATCTAAGCCATGATTTAAAGGCATATGATGCAATTATTTAACACATTGTTTTTACTGCATTCTTTTATAAAATATGCACTAATTACATAAAAATTTAATTTTTAACAAATTCATTTAAATTATTGAATGTTTTTGCCTTCTCCTTGATGTTTTTGAATTCTATTTATATCCTCTCAGTTTGGAGTAGTTGGAGAAAAAATTGAATCCTTAAAGAGGTTTACTTGGGTATTAAATACAGTTGAAGAGGCTTATGTTCTAATATGTGGAACTTCCAATGAAAAACAACAAAAAGCTTAGGTTGGTTTTAGGATGCTCCCACTGCGGGAGGACCAAAGGAGAGGTTGCTGTAAAGGACCACATATTTATGGCTTGTTCAGTTCTTTACTTTCTTTTCTGTGCAAATTGAAACACTAGATCAAGATGGATTCTCTTTATATCTTGTTTGGATGTTAGGAAAATTCAGAAAGAAAAATTAAAAGAGTGAGGTGGGCAACAACAAGAGTATTGGGCTTAGAGTAAGACCGGTCAACATCTGAGGTTTGGTTTAGTTTTTAACTCCGGTCTGTTGAGCTGTGGTTATATCATATAGAATTGTTTAAAAACTAAGATGAATGTTGAGTTGAATTAAACATATATTCGAACAAATATATTCTATTCAATTCGAATTTCATTTCATTCGACTCGATTCGAGAAAATTTCAAATCGAGTTAGAATAGTAAAATAGATTTGTCAACTCGATTAACTCAACAAATTTTCATTTGATTCATTTGAATGCTCACCCTAAGTTAAACATCAAATTTTACAAAATTTATTTAAAAAATATTTTTTATATCAGAAAATTTGAAAATCAAAGCTAGCATTGCTTGGTTGCATTAAGAAAACAGGCTCAACCATAATCTCCAATTTTTATACTTAATCCACACTTCCACTGGAAGATAGTTTTAATTCCATCCTACATACCCTAAAAGTGTTATATTTTTTTAAATAAAAAAGTTTAAACTTCCTAGTTGGTCCGACTTCATCATGTCCATTAAAAACAAATATAGGGATTCAAGCAATTATCTTGAGATTAAAGTCTAACCAACTACGGACAGCAACCACCAAACCTTAGAAGTCAACTATGGGGCCTATATGACAAGCTCCACAAAAATTAAATGATGTTGCATTCAACGTAGTAAGATGCTGATTAAGCGAATAAACACCCTTCATTTATTAATATATAAATAGAAATGGCGAGGAAATATTATATTCTAGAAAGCAGTACTGAAATAGTTCTTGGTAACATTGTCACACAAGATTTGCAGCACTTTATTGTTTGTCGGCCCGACGCATCGCGGTGTTTTGAATTGACTAACAACAGCTCCTAATCCTAAATAGTGATCGAGAATCTTGTGGAATGTTCCCTTACAAACAACTCGGAGCTCGAGGGGACCAATGGCATTGACCTTGCGTGAACTAACATAGCCTGCATCCACGAAAGATCGATCCAAACAATTGCAACATTCTTTTAGGACCTCGTCGCTTACTTCCCCACTAATTTCCCAAAAGATCACATAGTGACCTGGGTCAGTCGATACGTCCACATTACTAGAGAAATCAATCACTTCCAGTTTTTCCTCGGCAATTAACTTGGCGGCTTCTTCCACGGCAAGTTGTAAATCTTTCTCGGTGTTCTTATCGATGTTTATGGTGAGCATGAGATTCCTCCTGCAAACAAATTTCAGTTCCGGGGTTGAGTTATGGAAGCCCATAACCTTGACCACGTCCCCTAACCTATACCTGTATAAACCTGAGATTTACAGACGAAACGGTATTAGGGAATTGGACTTCTTTTAAAAATTAGGACGTAAATAGATACGAATGCATGCTACAATGTTTCCAAGCAAAAGGACAACCAACAAATTACACTAACATGACAAACATTTCAAATAGCTCAATACTTAATGTTGACTATATACATATACATCTACAAGTAAATATAGAGAATATGGCTAATGCAACTACTTGCCAACCAGGATTCGATTGCCGATGACTAAAGTACAAGAAGTTTCCACCAAACATCTTTAAAAGTATTCTATTTATGTTTGATGAGCGTGATTAACTTAACTTTGTTTTGTTATGCATGATTTCTAAACTTTTATATGACTCTACACAAATACCTATGCAAAAACCCTAAAAGCATCCATTTGGCCATAATGCTTTTAATTATTAAAACAGTGAATACACAAAAATTTTAACCTACATATCCATACAATCCTTTTCACAGTACATCATTATTTTGTTAACTAGTGCATCCTTGATATCATAAAAACTTTAACATAGTTAAAACCATTAACCTCCTCTATGTAGTTTGAGATGACAACTAATTAGACAGCCATCAATGACTTACTTATAAACTTGAATGATTTTAGAAAGGGGAAAACCAAGAGACAAATGGTGTGTTAAGAAAAACTTCACTAGGTCAAGAAGGCATGAAAATATGATAAAGAATGAATGATAACAAAGTAAAACTAAAAAGGATGCCAGATACCATCTTACTTTAAAAATTGGATAGAAATAAATTACACAAATAAAGAAACATATGAAAACATGATGGATCAGATATGTCTCCTTTATTTATGAGTTTTATCTCTGCATCTAAGAAACAGAAGTTACCAAATTCTTAAAACAAAAGTTACTAGTATGAAGCAACGAGAAATATCACATAGCACACATGGGTGTTCTTGAAAATAGAACTTCTATTTCCTAGTTTTGAGGAAAGTACCAACAAAGAGCCATGTGCATGTACAGAAAGATATATCGAAAAGCCAAATAAATTATAAGTACTGTTTGATATAACTACTTCATGATTTTATGAACAAGGTGCGATTTTATCTTAACCAACTAGATCTGAAATGTCTGAGTTAAAGAAATTTATTCGGAACAATGCAAGCAGTTATGAAAACAAAAAGCATAGGAAGGAGAAGAATTATCTGAACCACAAGGTGAAAAATTTAAGGTACCTGCAAAGCTTGTGATGATAACCTCATATTCTTCACCAACCTTAACTTCAGTGAGACCCACTGGCTTTGGCTCCGTGGAAAGGAAAGAAACATTACCATTTTCTTGCATATGCTCCTCAACATTCTCTTTCAGAGGAATGAACTCAAAATACCCAATATTAGGAAGCACAGCATAAGTAGTTGACTCAGGAGGTAGACTTGGATTGATATTTGCCCCAATCCACCCCTCAGAAGAACCGTAATCAGCACTTATAAGAGGCACATCCGCAGCATAATGCCTTAACTTTTTCAGATAAGGCTCCATGGACCCAGTCATGATCCCATAAATGTATTTAACATTAGGGAACAGCTCTGGTATTAATCCATACCAATTACTTAATCTTGAACATTTCTTCTCAATCAAATCAGCCAATTCAGGATTTGGCTTCAGCAATTTGGCCATAGCAGATCGAACAGAAGGAAAAGTGATCCGGCTTGTGAGGACCCCTTCTCTTATATCATCACAGAGCTCTTCCCAAACTTGTTCGAAAGTTCGGAATGCAAGAACAATGCTATGTGCAAAAGTAGAGGAAACCAACTGAATTTCCTCGTGAGAAATTAGCCCACATAAAAGATGGCAGTACAAAGATTGGTGAAAATCAGGACCAAATATCACCTCATCAGGGCTACAACACTCAGATTGCATTGCAGTCATCGCTTTTTTGAACTGAGAATTGCGAAAAACATTGGTGGTTGCAGTTCCAGCAAACAAACCCCCTTTGGTCTTGCTCTGCTTGCTACTGTAAATGAACTGCAAAGCCTTCCCATTCTCAATAGGAAATTCTCTGTATTCCGAAAATAGAAACAAATTAATAACAACCAAAAAAATTGTTTAATGATGGGCTGTGGGCATAACACATATATTTCAAAGCTGGTTAATATCCACTATTTCATAGAAGTTGAAAATAAAGGTGTGGATAAAAGGGAAACTGCTAGTATATTCAATTAATTACCTGTTTCTGAAAGCAAAGGAAGTACGGTATATCTGCAAAGTAGTTTCCATCAATTCATCATTGAAAGGCACAAATTTGGGCTTTCCTTGAGTAGTGCCGGAGCTGCGAATTTCAATAAAAGGATGTCAGTCTTGGAAATCAAATGATAGCAAACAAACTAAGAGGTAGAAAGTACCTGAGAGAAATGGTTGTTATCGGTTTTCCGGTGAGAATCGGAGAAAAAGCACCATCAGCAACTCTTTGAATATAAGGCTCCAAGTCCTTGTGAGTGACGAGAGGAACACAAGCCTTGAAGCTTTCAGGGTCAGTTCTGCCATTGAGGCCCATATTCTGCAAATACTCGGCGCATCCATTTTCTTCCAAAATCATCTTTAAAGTCTCTCTTTGAACATTCTCAACAGCTTTGGTCATTACTTCGAAATCTCCTATTAGCTTTTCAACGTCCAGAATTTCCATCTTTTCCAACATCGTTGAAACTATGACCAAAAATAAGAGAAGGCGATGAAATGATCACTATCTAACTTCCCCTTGAAGAAACTGATTGGAAAGCATGAAAAAAAGGCGCAATTTACTATCAAGTTCTCAAAAAAAAAAAAAAATTACACTAGTTTTTTCCTTTTTTATGCAGTCAAGTACTAGCAAGATGGAGCCTGTATTTCATATCGGTAAGTGCAAATAAAAAGAAATTAATTCAGGTAAAAGAAAAAAGGCAAATCGCAAAAGCAAATGGGTTATGGAGAGCAAAGTTGTATAAACACTAACCAAAAAAAAAAAAAAAAACAAAAGATTTTTCAATAAAACATAATTAGAATGGGGAATCTGTAGCTTGAAAATCTGTGAAAAAATTCCTTTTGTTTTAGTTCAAAGGCAGACAGAAGAAGAAAAGAAGGAAGCCAATTACCTAAAGAAGCTCAATCTTTTAAGTGAAAGAGAGAATGAGAGAAGCTGATTTTGAGTACGATATTTCGAAGGTATCCATTTTTTATAGGAAGAGAACAGAGATAAAGTTTGGCCAAAGGCGTTACTATTTTTTGTATTCTGTTTTTCCTTTTTCCATCGGTTTCGACCTTTTTTGTTTTTGTTTTTATTTGTTTAACCGCTTCAAATTTGAGGGCACCAAACAAGATAGTTTATTATTAAGCAGAAGAAGCAGTGTTGTAGGACAGTTGGATTACCAATGAGTGGGTGGCTAGCTAGCTTTGAACCTTGATTAGGATAGTTGGGTTTTGCGACCCAAACCCCCCTTTTCCAACATGTTAATCATCTCCATCATTATTATTTACTGACTAAACAAAAAATGACTCATGTCATATAACATATAATGGTTTATTATCTAATTTTCCCACAACGAATTGAATTAATTTATTAAAATAATATTTTATTTAATTTAATACTCAAAAGATTTTTAGAAATTTGATGACACGTACTAAAAATTGAAAATGACAGCATAAAAAAGATATGTAAAAAATAAGAAATTAAAATACTATTATTTAAAATAATTTTACAATAGTTAGTGGATATTTATATAGATTTTTTATATTTTTATAAATTAAGGCTCCTTTTGTTTCACTAAAAATGATTTCCGGAAAATGATTTATTTTGCTGGATGAATCTGTGTTAAAATATTTTCTGTCGTTTAGTAGATTTGTTAAAAATATTTCATAAAAGTTGGTTCAAAGAAACAAAAATATATTTGAGGGTTTTTTTTTTCATTGTTTAATTGAAGTTATTTTTATCTATAATTTTATATTTTATATTATTTTTGCATATATTAAAAATATTATGTTAAACTCAGATTCATTACAACGTCATTTTTTAATTACATGACTATCAACTGAGTATTTTTTATTTAAAAATGTGACATCAACAAATTTGACAAAAAAAATTTAATGGTTTCAACAATTGGACATGATTTTCAAATTTGAAATGCAAAGGGACTAAATTCTTGAAAATAAAAATACAAAGACTAAATTGCAAATCTATGAAGTGTACATATACTTATGACATATTTTAACTTTTATACTACAAAATATTTATTATTAATATATTTATAGTTTTAATAAGTATTATTATTAAAATATCGAATATTGAATATTTTCAATAATATGTGAATAATATTATTTAAAATTATTATTTTTAAAATTTATTATTAAAATAAAATTGAAATATTAAATAATTTATTAAAATAATGTAAGTTTATAACAATGTCCATAATCATCCAATGCTACATATAACTTAATCATACCAAGTTATTCAACTCTCTTTTACTTATCAATATGACAAATTCAACTAACAAATTGTAAATCCATATTAAGCATACATAAATTAAGACAAACACATTTCATTTAATAACAATTCAATTTGATTACCAACAATCAATTTTACTTTCTTTTCAAGTTTCCAAATTTATTTATTTCTATTTACTCAACGAACCCTAGTAAAACGAATTCAGATACACAAATAAACTACACCACACCAAGTTATTTGTTTGAGCTGAATATATATATCAAGTTACCTGTCCGCGCTAAACCTATTTCACGACACATCAGGTTGCTCGTCCGAGCTAAACTTGTCTCACATAATACTTGAGAATCCGCAACAAATGCAGGATCCCGATAAGGCCTTTGATAATCCCCGTACAAGTACGTACAAGGCCTTATTGACATGCCAAATATCCTAACATTTTATTAAGTTCACATTAGGGGGCTTAATTTCTCATATTACAATATCCACACTGTAATTATTCATGTATTCTTATTATACCTTGTATTTGAATAAATAACTTTAGAAAGTTATTTTTTATAGATAAGTTATGATAAAAACACTATAATAACTTTTTATGAATAAGTATATTATTTTTATAATATATAATATGGACACATAAATAAATTATTTTCAAATTTATTAGCTATAACTTTTTATAAATAAATATATTATAACACTTTTATAACATGTAATTTTTTTTTATAATAAACTTTTTGGCCTTGACTTTGGAAATTTTTTAGAATTTAAATAATGATTTTTTAATATAACTTTATAAAATAGACAAAGCTATTTTTATAATAGAATTTTTCAGGAATTAGAATATAAGAAAATTTTTACCATAACCATCCCAAACAATGATACGTGTTCATGTTTATAATATAATTTTTTATAAAAATAATTTTTTAAAATTAAATTTTGATGTAATTACTTATGTTCAATTCTTACCCTCTCCCTAAGAATTAACAAGTGTAATTGGAGTCCTCCAATTATACCAAATTCAGCAAGACCTATCAATTACAATAATTACTCAAACATATTAATTTTATGTAATTACAAACAATTATACCCAAAACTAATAACTAAGTGGGTTTCCGAACACACCTAAATCTATGTTGAATTACGTTCTTGTTTATGTTCAAATTATTGAATAATGACATGTAAAACACATATCGCAAGAGATAAAAGCCTGGCAATAATATCCAACATTTTCCCTCAAAAGATTTCATTTATAAAAATAAACAATGAGTTTTTTTATTTATTTGAAAGATGTATGTTTTATTTATTTTTATTTAAAATGTTTTAATCTATATACTTTTATAATGTATTTGGTTGATTTAGTTTTACAATTCTCAATTCAGTTGCAAAATTTTCAAAAGTTCATTCTTTTTATAAAATAGGAGTGTAAATGAGACACTGGTGCTCGCAAGCTATTTGAATTTGATTCTGAAAATTTCAATCTCAATTTGGTAATTATTGAGCCGAAGCAGCTCGAACTATCGGTCAAGCCGAATTTGAGCTTAGTAATACTTTACACGAATAGCTCACGAGCCTTATCGATCTTTTCATTTTTTTTTGCTAATTACATTATTACCCTTAATTTAATCCTCTGTTTAATTATCAAGCCGAGCTTGAGATTAAGAATAAAAATTGCTAAACAAACTTAGTCGAGCTCGAGTAGCATGATTATACCTTGAGCTGAGCTATAGCGTAAAAATAAATGTTTGATCGAACTTGAGTAGAGTATCGAGCTCCAAATTTCGAGTAGAACTTGATAGTAATCAAGCTTGACTCGGCTGACTTACACTCTTATTACAAAATAACAAATATTATTTTGAGAAGAATTATGTCTTTTTATATTCTAATAAATCTAAAAGAAATAAATTTACATGATAAAAATCATATAATTTAAATGAAAACATCATAGTTACCATTATCTCAATTTTACTCTTTTATTCAAAATCATATTTAATTTTTATATTAATTTTTCATAAATTTATTATATATATATTCCATTTATGAGTTGTAGTAATGTAAATGTTATGATTTTCAAATAAAGGTAATACCGCCAAACAATAAAAGCAAATATAATATATATAATATTTAAACACGTGTTACGTCTTGTTCTGCATGGATTATGGAGCAAAGTCTACAGCCGACTCTGAGTAAGATAATGACGACAAATCTTACTGATATGAGACAATATTTTAGAGTCTGATATGAAAAAGATGGTTAGACCTTTATCTTGATATGGAAATGACACGTTTTCAAACATGTGTTCAATTCTATTGTTGTTGGTGTCTGCGAATTGCATCTATATGAAAATTAATTTTATATCTCATTGCATGCAATAAATTAAACTTATTCTCTCTATGTTTAATTATGAACGGTTATATTTATATTCGAATATAGATTAGAAATAGGTTTTATATATATATATATATATATATAAGTCGGAACATGTAGATTTCAGTAATAAAGTTCACATTTCTTCATTGTCTAGTGGCTGGTATATCAATCATCGGCTTACCAACGTCTGACTCCCATCCTTCACCACGTACTGTTTTCCGCTCATTTCCTTAACTGCAATAATTTTTGGCCGAGCAATAGGGGTGAATCTAGAAAAAAAATTTGGGCTCGAAATTAAATTATAATTTGTACAAAAGAAAAAATGTAATTTTATCATTTTAATGGATTATATATTTATAATTTTTAAAGGATTAAATTAAATTTTTATATTTTTAAGGAGACCAAAATATAATTTTACTTTTACTAGTTTAAAATTTTAAAAATTTTAAAATAACCATATAAATAAATTCATTTTGGAAGAACCGGGGTCCCTACCAATCCCCTAGTTTCACCACTCGCCAGCAATTCATGTTGCTCCACAAAAGTGAACGTTATGGGGCTAAAAATAACATGGAGTCAAATAATTCGTGCTTATCTTTTTTCTTTTTCTATGTCTTGATTTCAAACCAAAGGAATAAAAGGTTGTCTCTATCAGAGGCAAAGACAGGAAAAAGTTTTAGGGATAAAAGATATCTTGGCTTTATCCCACATTTAGGCAGGCAGCAATATTTTCCGCAAATTTAAGTCCACATTTTCTTCATTGCCTAATGGCTGGTGCATACGGTTTTGATGATATTAATTAAAGGATGTAAAAACAAATTATTAACCCCATGCCCTTTATTTTTTCCCCTTTCAATTCAATTATCTGTCTTTAAGAATTTTGATGCCCTCCTGTACTGGTATCAGTCATTGGCTTACCAATGTCCGACCCCCATCGATCACCACATACTGTTTTCCGCTCAATTCCTTAACTGCAATAATTTTTGGGCCAACAATTCATGTTGCTCCACAAAAGTGAATGTTATGGGGCTAAAAACAATATGGAGTCAAATAATCCGTGCTTTTTTTTTTTTTCTATATCTTGATTTCAAACCGAATGAATAAAAGGTTCTCTCTATTATTTTTTTGTCGGCTATATTGTAAACTCCCTTTCAAGATCAAGGAGAGAGAAAACAACAAAATCTTTGTATTAAATTCATTCCCTTAAAACTTGTATTAAAAAAAAAAAGCAAAAAAATTTCTTGTATTAAATTCATACCCTTAAATCTTTGTCGTTAACTAAAAGTCTAAAATAATCAAATAAGCCCTTCAATTGATGTTTTTTGTTATTGAGCACGTTAAACGTTAAATAGATTGACAGACCAATCAAATGGTGACATGTAGCAGTTTTTTAGTTTAATCTAATATTTTTCCATAAATATGATTAAAAAATTATAAAAAAATTATTAAAATTTCAAATAAAAATCAGAAAAAAAAATTACAAGAAGATAAGGAAAAAATTATTAAATATTATAAATAATATGAAAATTAATACAAACTAATAAAAATTATAAAATTATAATGAATAATAAATTATAATAAATTTTATAAAATTAATAAAACATATTTAAAATTTTATAAATACATATGAAATTTCTTTAAAAAGTATAAAAATTATAAAAAGTGATATAAACTTATAAACATCATAAAAAATTGAATTTGACTTATTAGACTGAAATCAACAAAGGTATCAATCCGGAGAAAGCATTAGACTAATTGATTTGGGGAACCGAACGATTGAATCAATTTTTTTATTTTTAATGTTTCATTTAATTAAACTGGACAAATCAATCAAACTGGCAAACTAGTAGCTTAATTGGTTCGACCACCCGTTCAGTTCTAAAAACATTTATTAGAATATTTCATTCTGACATATGCTAATAGTTGGATAATTAAATTTTGGTTTGATAAAAAATATTAAAAAAATGAAAAACCTGTTTAATTGACCGGTTCTCAGGTTAATCGATCTAATAGCTTTCCCCGAACCAGTACCCTTGTCAATTTCGAGCTAACTGGTTCAGCTCAAGTTTTTTATGACTCTTTTTTTTTGTTTTTATAAGTTTTTATCAATTTTAATTTTTTAATATTTTTTTAAATTCTAATTTTTTAAAATTTTAAAATTTTTAAATAAATTTTATTAATTTATATTTTTTTATAATCAAGTAGAATTTTTTTTGTATTTTTATAATTTTTATAAGTTTTTTATAGTTTCAATAAGTTTATATTAGTTTTAATATTTTTAATATGTTTATTTTTTTATTTTTCTGATTTTTAAATTATTTTTATGAGAAAAAATATTAGATTAAATCAAAAGTTTTCGCGTATCACCATCCGATTGATCTGTTAATTTATTTTACTAATCAAAGTGGTTAATGATGAAATCCATCAACCGAAGAGATTAATTCATTGTTTTAATTAACAATAGAAACTTAATTAGGTACAAATATAATACACATATTTAATTCATTTTTTTACATAAAAACCTAAAAGAAAATTCCAGCAACACTGCACTAGCCTAGCTGATTTACTCAATATGGACTTTTTTTTTTAATGAAAATTAATTATTTCTATTTAATTTATAAATGCTTTTAAAAATAAAAATAAGAAAATAAATTTTTAATGTTCAATTCTTAATTAAAATTTTTTTAACAAAAATACAATACAAATATAATACTGGATCAAATAGTCACTTAACGTAAAATAAAATTATTACAAGATAAATATACTATAACTAAAATAAAGAATCAAATTACTAACTAAATGAACTAAAAACTCACAATTATATATTTTCGTCTTTTACGGACATAATCAATTCTTTGCTGAAAAAGTAAAAAGAAGAAGAAGAAGAAACTATGGACAGCTTCATTTTCTATCTTAATACTATGATTATTACACATTGAATTCCGTTCTATTTATTTTTCAACTTTTAATCTCTGGTCCCTACGCGAGGGCTCTAGTTTAATTAACTCCTCAATGATTGGGAGGTGATGATGGAGACAAAATTGAGACTGTTCATAAACATGCGTACATGTGACGTAAAGGATAAAAAGAAAATCTAAAAATTTTTCAGGTAAATTATATCATTATTCATCCAATTATTATTGTATTTTTTTGTTATCAAATTATAAAAATTGTCAATTTCGTCATTAATGTTTTAGATCATTTGTGTTTCGATTACTCTCCATTAAATTGTTAACGAAAATAATAATGTGACATTTTTCTAACATGTATAATAATATTTTTAATCCTCAATACTTACACATTTGATCAATTTGATTCTAATTTTAAACAATTTAATAAATTTAACCTTTCAACTTTATAAATTCTATCAATTTAATCCACAAATACATATATTTTATTATTGAAAATTCTATAAGAATTAAATAGTAAAATGTACTCACCCTTAACTCTACTTCACACACCAGCTGTTCAATTATTCATTTAGGGTCTGTTTGTTTACATGTAAAAGGTTTTACAGAAAATATTTTCTGCATTTTTCTGTGTTTGTTTCACAAAAAATAGTTTGGTAAACGGAAAATAACTTACAGGTCAAGGTAAAATAAGTCATTTTTCCTGTAAAAATGACTTACCCTTTTGAAAAACGTAAGTCATTAAAGTGCTCATCTATAGATAATTTTATTTTTATATAAAAATTAACTTAATATTATTGATAATAAATTTTATTTTATTTTTAAAAATATTTAAAAATATTATATTTTTTAATATTGTTAAACATACATATTTTATTATTTATATTTAGTCATATAATAAATTATTAATATAATTTATTATTTTAATAAATTATTTAATATTTTAATTTTGTTTTAATAATAATTTTAAATAATATTATTCTCGTATTATTGTAAATATTCAATATTAATATTTTAATAATAAATATTTATTACAATTATAAATATAAATATATTACTAATAAATGTTTTTGTAGTATAAAGGTTAAAATATATCATAAGTTTATGTACACTTCACAGATTTGTAATTTAGTTTTTATACTTTTATTTTCAAAAATTTAGTCCCTTTACTTTTCAAATTTGAAAATCATGTCCAATTGTCGACATCGTTAATTTTTTTTGTCAATTTGGTTGATGCCACATGTTTAAATAAAAAATACTCATTTAGTAGTCATGTAATTAAAAATTGACGTTGTAATGAATCTGAATTTAATATAATATTTTTAATATATGCAAAAATAATGTAAAATATAAAATTATAGATAAAAATAAATTCAATTAAACAATGAAAAAATAAGAAAATCTCAAATGTATGTTTGTTTAATTGAAAATAACTTTTATAAAATATTTTTAACAAATGTACCAAACAATAGAAAATATTTTACACAGATTCATCCAAATACTAGAAAATATTAGCTTTTCCAGAAAAGTAAATCATTTTCTGGAAGTAATTTTCAGTGAAACAAACGGAGCTTACTTCAATCTTAATAAAATTAAAATTTAATGCATTTGCTCAAAAAAATGAAATATATAAATATTAGTACTAACAAGTGTTGGATTTAATAATAAGGCACGATCACTCCTACAAATAAAATTTAAGTTCAAGCCCTAATATCATTAAAAAAAATAATTACACATCAGAGAGAAACAACAATTATTTTTTATATTTAAGATGACACCAAAAGAAATTAGGTTTGAAACAACTTAAAATCAGAAAGGTCATTCTCAGAGATATTCATTCCCACCGGCCGATGCACACCTTTCAATCTCGTTTTCAAGTTTCTAACCGAAACTTATTTAAGCACATGGGTTTTTCAAGTAGAGAAACAAGTTTTATTTATTTATTTATTTCTCAATCGTCCTGTGATTCAAAATTAGTTTTATATTTCTTTTGGATTTGAATTTAAATAGAAATAGTGTTATTAAATCTTGTATGTAAGCTTCATAGTTAAGGAGTTTATCACCTCAAGTGTGGTTTAGATTTGAGTGACGCTAATTGCGTTGTTATTAGTACTTTATTCTCCTCTTATAATTCACAAAAAAAAAATATTTATTATTTATTAAATAATAATCTAGGTTCTCTAATGTAAAATATCATATTCCAAATATAATTCTATAAGATGGATGGACTTATGCATTGATTAGAAGAAAAAAACTTTACGATTACAAATCCATTTGTAATGAGCTATCTCAAAATTATTGTGTCACGTAACTTAATAAAATAAAATTAAAGCTCCACTAAAGTTATTAACCAAAGGTTTAAACCCTAAAAAAACCTAATCTAAACAAAATAACCGAAACAAAAACAAAGATTCGGTGGGTAACCAAATCGTCAATCTTCTTCCTTTTCCACCTTCGTCTCTTCATCATTGCTTGTAACAAGAGTGGATTTACCTCAATTCTGATAAGTATGTTTCTTGTAATTTGGATCTAATCCTTCCCTCCTTATTTTCTGAGTTTAACGCACCTAACCTCACATTTTCATCAAATACCTCTTTTTTAATACTCAAAACATTTGATATAGTAAAATAAAAATTTCATATTTCAACATCAAATCAAATTTAGAACAAACAATTATTTGTGGCACATTTATTGTTTTTGTATTTATTATTATCCAATACAAATTTAATTACATATTCGATTGGTGATTATTTAATATATAATAAAAACATAAAAAATAATTTACCTGGCAATGATTAGACCTTTACAAATATTAATTCTTTCATTAAAAATCAATATTCAAGAACAATAAAATAGACATAAATTACACTTGTGTTCTACTAAAAATAAAATAACCCAAGAATTTTTTTTAAAAATGGCTCCAATATTATTATTAAAAGATTGATCGGGTAGGACCAGTTACTACTACTTGTTAGTCCAATGTGAAATAACAATTAGGTTTTCAGCCGAAAAAGTAATGTAATAAACAAAGAAGAAAGCAACAATGGCTACTCGCGTGGATGGGCCTCGCCTGGCCTTCACCAGTAAAATCACACAACATGACCGACTCCCCTTAAAACTTATAATCTTTGCTAACATAATAGCACCTTTTTTTTTCTTTTTCCCTCACGTGTTGAACGTTTTGCCTTTTTCTTTGCTTGATTTGATAATGTTCGAAAACATAACTGCCTGCCGCACTTGGAGGCTCTTGTCCTACAGCAGTGTAACCGACCAAAATGGCTGCTGAACATTAGCCAGTCATAAAAATAACATTTTCCAAAGGCTTAAACTATACGTCTACAACGATGGTGAATAGAAAAATTAAAATTTGATTCGATTCGAAAAAAATTAAATTTTGAGTTAAACAAATCGAGTTATTCGAGTCAACTCAAATTTTTTTTTCGAATTTCGAGTTCGAATCGAGTTGAATTTTTGAATTCGAATAAATCGAATATCAAACTATAATATTTTACGTTTTTACCCCAAACTCTCAAACCTTTTATTTTTTCTCAAAACTTTTATTCCTTTTCACTTTCCCCCTAAAACTTATACTCCTCTCCCATCCCAATCCCCCCATCTACCCAAAATCTATTTCCCACCATTTTTTTTATATTTTCCCTCCAAAATTTTGCTCCCCCATTTACTTTTCCTCAAAATTTTACTCCCAAAACTCTTAAAACTTTTTATTTTTTCCCCAAAATTTTTACTTCCTCCCACTTTCCCCCTAAACCTTTTACTCCCCTCCCATCCTACCCCCCATCTACCCCAAACCCACCCCCCCAATATTTTCCCTCTAAAATTTTTCTCCCTCCTATTTACTATTCCTCAAACTTTTACTTCCCCAAAACTTTTTATTTTCTCCCTAAACTTTTACTTCTCACCTTTTACTTCTAAATAAAAAATCAAAATTATCTAAAAAAAAACCCTAAACATAAATAGTAATAATTTTATTTATATCTACTATTTATATTATTAAATTTAAATTTCATATTTTATATTATTTATATTATCTAATTGTTTAATCATATTGAATATTTATATTAAAATTGAATTATTAATGATGCCATAAAATATTCGTGTTAAAATTTTATGTCGGTATCAATTTCACATTTTATCTTTAAAATAATTTATTAAAAAAATCACATTTTTATATTTAATATTTTTTTTAATTTCAAAATACATAGTGACAAGCTAAAGATAATTAAAACAACTAAGCAAGCAAATAAGCTAGCCCGTATATAAAAGATTAATAAATAAATTATGAGATGATGAAAGTTAATAAAAAAATTGATTACAGTGGGTGATAGTGATTACAAGGATCCAAAATTATTTTTAAAAATTTAACTCGAAAAATTATATTTGATTCGAATTCCATCTCACTCAACTCGATTCGAGAAAATTTCAAATCAAATTAGGATGATAAAATATAATTCGTCAACTCGATTAACTCGAAATTTTTTCATTCGATTCGATTGAACGTTCATCCCTAATCGTGGATCTGTACTCTCTCCATGTATTTGTTTTTCCTGCATGTCAACATTGGGAAAAGATGTCAAACCAAGAGAAGTCCAAATTTTTTGGTGCATGAATGCTACATGCCACATGCATACAGCAGTGATAGGATTTATTTTCCATGCAAAAACTACTGCATATTTAAAAAGAATGAGGGTAAATAACATTAATGTTAATTTTATATATTACTATTAATATTTTAATAATACAACAAGCATATTTTATCTATATTTTACTCATTTAGATTATATATGTCAAATTTTTTAAAATAAGCATAATGACTTGTTTGGCCTTCTAACTTTACAAAAACAAAAAATCATTTTAGCATTCCATTTTATTTTTCGTCTCTTTTAGCCCTTGAATTTATGTTGGTTGTCAAATCACTAAAAAATGGATAAAAAAGTTAACATCTATTAACTTTACTGATATAGCATATACGTGAATTGCAACGTGAATAGCACGTCAACAATTATTTAAATTTTTAAAGTTAAAAAACATATGCAACTGGCAATTAACTTTAATGTTAAAGGGTTTAATTGATTGTTCAAAGGCTCAAGTGAGTGAAAAAAAAAAAAAGTAGGGCTTTTAAGGCCCCTTAGCTTTAATATTTTTATACTAGTCAATATTATTGTACAAATTGTTTCATCCACATTGTTTGTGTGTGTGTGTATATATACTATTATTTAAGTGCGTGACTAAGTTGGCTTATTAATGTTATCGTTAACTGAGTTGGTATCATAAGTCAACTTGATATTAACTCAAGAAAAATGACAATATCATGGTAAACCCTTGAAGTGTATTTGATGTTCTTAATTTGATATATTTACCTATTTTAATTTCATTTAACTCACGACCTGAACTAATTTTTTATCTTAATTGCATACAAATTGCATATGTGCTATTATTAGTTTCAAATCTTATGTTTCATTACTTATTATATGTTATTTTTAAGCACACAATTAAATTCTAGATACATCATTTTCACACAAATGCCGATGATTTGCATGATGCATACATGACAGTCAAAGAGAAGCAAAGTTGACAATATATTTTATTAATTACTTTAATAATTTAAATGATTTGGTTAGCAAGTTCATTTACAATTTAGTATCATACTCCATTCAATTAATATTTTATTTCTAAAATTATTATTATTAATCCCCTCTTAAAAGTATTATAATAAACTACGTATTTAAAATGGTTAATGCAAGTATTAACTTATAAATCGATTATAAATTTTGTCATTGGCTCAATAATAAATTTATGTGGGTTTCAAGTGTTGAAAAACTGATCAAGATTTTATTGATGGATGGAAAAAACTAATAGTACATTCAGTAAGAAACTATCAATCTATCTATAATTACAAACTCATTAGTTTTATAGATTACCTGCTAACTGACTAACAAACTAACTATACTAACTGAGTCTAACTACCCAGCTAACTGTCTACTTTCTTCTCAACACTCCCCCTCAAGTTGAGGGGTGATACAAATCTTTAACCCCCAACTTGGACACCAAATATTCACGTTGCTTAATTCCAAGAGCTTTAGTCATCAAATCTGCAAGTTGTTCAGTTGTCCCAATATGATGCATTTGAATCAAACCTTTTCCAAATTTTATCTCGTACAAAATGACAATCAATTTCTATATGTTTAGTGCATTCTAAAAAAACAGTGTTTGCTGCAATCTGTAGTGCTACCCGGCTATCTGAAAAAAGTAAAGACTTGTCAAGCTGACTAAGATAGACCTCTTTCAACAAGCCATCCAACCAAATAACCTTTGCTACTACTACTGCCATGCTTCTATATTCAGCCTCTGCTGACGATCGAGAAATAGTAGTTTGTTTTTTTTCTATGAAATGAGAGAATATCCAAGCTTAGCACAAAAACCAGTGACGGATTGTCTGGACATGGGACATGAAGCCCAACCGGAATCACAAAATGCAATAAGTTATGGTCTACTAGATGCAGTCAATAGGATACCTTGACCAGGATTTTTTTTTATATATCGACCTACCCAAAAAGCAGCCTCCAAATGAATTTTTTTTTGGTTTGTGCATGAACTGGCTTAAGTGTTGAACTGCAAACGATATGTTTAGTCATGTATTGGACAAATATAGCAACCTTCCCAGAAGTCGTTGATAATCAATTCATCGCCATCAGCCCTCATTTGTACAGATTCATCATACTCAATCGAAGTAAGTTTATGATTTTGTTCAAGAGGCTTAAGTTTATGATTTTGTTCAAGAGGCTTAAGTTTATGATTTTGTTCAAGAGGCGTACTCGCTAGTTTTGCTTCTCCTAACCCAACATCAGCTATAAACTCCAACGCATATTTCCTTTGATTCAAAAATTCCTTCACTTGATCTTATAACCTCTATTCCAAGAAAATATTTCAATGCACCCAAGTCTTTCATCTTAAAATTTTAGTGCAAGACCTTTTTAAGCTCATTTATCATACCAATATCACTTCCTGTGATTAGCAGACCATCAACATAGACAAGTAGGATGTTTATGTTACCCTATTATCTTTTGGAAAACAAGGAATAGTCATATTTGCTTTATGTGTAGCCTCCTTGCAACAATGCCTCAATAAGATTTAAATTCCATTGTCGAGAAGCTTGTTTCAAACCGTACAGTGATTTGAGCAGACAACACACCTTGTGCTCCTCCTGTGTGCGAAAATCGTCTAGAATGTCCATATAAGCCTCTTCACACAAATCTCATTACAAGAAGGCATTGTAAATATCCATTTGGAAAAAGGGTCAGTCATGCATGGCAGCCATACTAACAACAATCTAAACAATGACATGCTAAACTACAGGGGAAAAAGTCTATTGAAAATCAATATCAGCCTGCTGATTGTACCCTCTTCTTACCACTCGGGCTTTAAACCGTTCAACAAAGCCATCAGAGCTGTACTTGATCTTATAGACCTATTTGCACCCAATAGGAACAACACCAGCAGGTGAAGAAACGACCTCCCAAGTACCATTGTCTTCCAAAGCTCGAATTTCTTGTTGCATAGCATCGACCCATCTTGGATCCGAGATGGCCTCAACATATGTTTGAGGTTCAGTCAGGTAAGAAATATGGGCTGCAAATAACTGAGTGTGAACTGGTAAATACAACGATAAATAAATATGAGAAATAGGATATGAACCTGTAGCAAGAGAAGCGAATGATTGGTTGGAACAGACATAATGCCTCATCTAGACAGGTGGTTTAACAGACCGTGTAGTGCGTCATAAGGGGTTTGACGGGAAAGAAATTGGTCCAAGAAGGATGCAAGACTGAGTAGGTAAAGCTGTATCAGTTGGTAAGGTTTGAGAATAAGAAGTTGCTGGCAAAATAGGTGATGGAGAAAGGATAGGAATAGAAGACAAAGGCTCCAGATTAAGAAAAGTATAGCTATCAGCTGTAGGAAAAAGTAAAAAATGTTTTGTAAGAAAGGCAAAAGGAAACACGATCTCATGAAATACAACATCGCGATTAACAAATAACCTTTCTGAATAGTAGAATATCCCATAAACACAGAAGGAATAGCCTTAGGATAAAATTTATCATGATAATTGGGTGTGGTAGCATAGCAAAGATAACCAAACACTTTTAAATGAGAAAGATCAAGAGGTTTACGATATAAAAGTTTAAAAGGACTCTTCTAATGCAAGAGAGGAGTAGGTAGTTGATTTATCAAAAAAAATGCAGTTAATACACTCTCACCCTAAAATTTACTATGCATATGAGACTGAAATTTGAGAGACCTAACAACTTTAAGCAAATGCCTATGTTTGCACTAAGCAACTCCATTTTGCCGAGGAGTGTGAACATACGAGCTTTGATGTACAGCACCTAACATAGAAAAAAAATTGTTGCACTCAGTCTTAAAAAATTCATACCCATTATCACTACGAATGAATTTGACGTTAGTGGAAAATTGATTCTTAACCAAGGCAAAGAACTGTTTGAGATATACAAGAGTATCGTAACAAATACACCCATGTCATTCTTGAGTAATCATCAACAATAGTTAAAAATTACCTATAGCCACTATGAGTAGAAACTCGATAAGGCCCCCACAAATCTATATGAATAAGAGAAAAAATAGTATCGACATGAGATGTACTTATGGGAAATAGAAGTCTAGTTTGTTTAGCAAGATGATATATGGGGCACCGTTGTATGCTATCACTATTCGAAATTGTGAAGGGAAGATTAAGCACCTTATTCAATCTTGAAACAGAAGCATGGCCAAGTCTAGTATGCTAAAGAAATGATGGTTCAACGGATGTAACAGATGCAACAGACAAAGTCACAGCCCCATTACTCTGTCGAGAAGGTTCTAAGATGTAAAGACCACTCGCACCCTACCAATCCCTCTCTTCTTTCCACTTGAGAGATCTTGTATAAGGCAAAAATAAGGATAAAACGAAACAACACAATTGAGATGGAAAGAAGGTTATAATGGAAATTTGAAACATACAGAACTTTGGTAAGATGAAGAACAGGTTGAACATACATGTAACACCCCAAACCCGGCCTAGACGTTATGGCCGAATCTAGCGATGCACATGGAATGGAATTTGAAAATAATTTGTCATGTTAAACCCTTTCCGTTTATTAACTTCCATTTATCTTTTGACAATTCCAAATCACTTTTTCATTGAATTGGATTCATTTAAAATCATATTATGTAGCGGAAGCTTTTTAAAATGTGTTATTTAGAGAAAATCGTTTGCATTTAAGAAAATGTTGTGTTTATTAAAACTGAGTTTTTTATTGCAGTTCAAAAGTTTAAGGAAACCATAAAATAAACCAAAACGAAATAAAACAGTTCAAAAAATCCAATTTACAACAAAATACTCCCAGAACAATAAAAATTAAATCAGTCTAATAACCGTGTGGTCACCGTAGAGTCCTTCGCCGCACCGATCCGTCTAATTCTTGGGATTACCTGTACAGATAAAACAAAAAGGGGTGAGTTTACGCAAACTCAGTGTGTAATCCCCACAAATCACATGCATACAGTCGTTGACAACAAACAGTCAAATGCAGTTTGGGCCTAAGCCCATTTCATTTTCAATAGCAATTCTGGCCTTAACCCATTTCAGTTTCACTAACAGATATGCATTAGGGCCTAAGCCTGTCATAGTAATAGTAGCAGATACACATTTATCAGTAATAGAATTCTACCCAACCAGCCTCTACAGACTATCTCCATCCATCCTTACACTCCATGTGAGGTTTAAAACACCCTTATAAACCGTAATATATACATATTTTAATCCTACGTTTGGCATACTTTTGGATGATTTATCCCTTGAATTGTGGAATTCGATGCTCCTAATCATTTAATTTCAAGTTTTATACTTAGGAGAGCATAAGAGGATAAAAAGAATGAGAAACGGGCCAAAAACGGAGAAAATGAGCCAAAGTAAGAAATCCACACGGCCTGGAGTTCGCCACACGGTCGTGCCATTTTAGCGGACTTAAACACGGTCCAGAGCTCGATTCACACGGGCGTGCCCCTGCCGTGACCTGTTTTAATTCCACTCGGAAAGGGATACTTAGAGGCAAAGAAAGATATTCCGAAAGCTTATATAAACACCCTAGAGGGCAACCTAAAGGGGGGCGTTCGAGAGTTCGACAGAAGGCCTCTGTTAGAGTTTTTGATAAGAACGAAGCCAGAGAGAGCTGAAATTAGGGAATTACTCTAAGAAAGCCAGTTGATCCATCTCAGAAGTCGGAATCACGCTTAAGACTGAGGATCTTCCCTTCAATTTCCTTCAGAGGGTTTTAGGGTTTTTCTTTATGTTTTGTTATTTAATTTCTTTTGAGATGCATTCTTTTATAACTATGAACTAAACCCTTCAAATACCTGAGGGGGATGAAACCTAAGACGGATCTTGTTATTGTTTTCTAAACTGTATGATAAATACTTGAGTTGTTCTTAATTATGTGTTCTTAATTCTTGCTTTAATATTTCAGGATATTGATTCAAGTATTGATGTGCTTATTCAGAGGAGCAAAAGTCCTTGTTTAAGAGTAGATCTAGCATAGTTAACCGGAGTTGATCGCACTCCTAGGAATAGGACGATAAAAATCTGCCGGATTCAGATCAAACCTAATATGGGAGTCCATAGATCGATTTAATGCAACACTAGTGGTTTTAATTAGAAAGACATTTCAATTAATCAACCTAGGGTTAGATGTTAGTAGCCTCGAAAGAGGTATTAATATAAATTAGGGAATGCTACGGATTAAGTCAAGTGAATAAATCATCTGGTTCAGAGTTAAATAGCAAGTGAAGTCTAGGTCGATTCTTCCTCGGGTATTGTCTTAATTAATTGGTTTTCTCAAATGTATTTTCCCCAATTCATTCTCTGTGTCTTAGTATCCTTAGTTTAGTAATTAGTTAGATAAATATCAATCCTCTTTATTTTAGGCTAGATAATAGAAATAATATTAGTACTAGTACTTTTGGTTTCCTTGGGTTCGACATTCCGGTCTTGCCATTAAGCTATACTACTGTTCGATAGGTGTGCTTGCCTTAATTGTGGTGATAGTTAGCTTTTAGGCTCGATCATTCTTATTATAAATTTTAAAGCTTTCAGACCACCATCACACCCACACATCCCTACAGTCCAAGTGGTACTGAATGCGGTACATAATCAGTAAATTGCAGCTAAGCTGCCATTTATTAGGCTTAAGAGCCTTTCAATAAACTTCCTCCAAATATCAATATCCCAACCCAATGCAATGTAACATACAATATATAACATGCTAATACACATACAGTTCAATATCTATTCAAATAATCATCATGCTCAGTACATATATAATACATACAATTCACGCATTTAGGGGTCTAAGTAGTGTTTACCGACCCTGCAGTAGGTTCACAGTCAACTTGGGCGACCCGTGCAACCTTAGAACACATTTCGGTTAAATGGGCTCACACACCCATTTGGCCTACCCGTATGGTCCACAAACCCTGATTGGCCTTCGCCTATGAAGATCACACGGCTTGGCCCAAATTCCCAAACGCTCATGTGGCCCACACGACCCAAATCAATCTAGCCCCTGTGTCGCACAAGGCCTACATGGCCATCACACGATTGTGTCTTGTGCGCACGGCTTGGTCTCGTCGATCGTACGCCCGTGTTATGGTACACGCCTACCACACGCCCGTGTGGCGTCAATATTGGGATTTGTGGGTTTCGCTGAAACCTTATTTTTTACGTTTTTGGGTACATACCTGGTACGATTTTGATGCTACCACAACTACGAACACTCCAGAACCGACAGTGAATCGAACCTTACGCTCAAATCTCTGCAAAAGTACTGGTCGATTATTGACCTCCACCAACCAAGTGCAAACGAATGTTAAACGAAAAAGAGTTAATTTGGAAAACTGAAAATATGAGGAGAAGGCTAGATACGTTTGGCTGATAAGAGGGAATGCAATACGTCAGAAATAATGGCAAAATTTTAGGGAATTGGAGAAGGAGAGAAGAAATAATGTTAAAAGTCTAAAAAAGAAAACTAAAATAAATTTGGATAATTGTTTCTGCTAAAATCCTCTCCCACTAACCCCTCAATCACATCTACTTCAGATTTTAGTCCCACTCAAACACCCTCCTAATCGACCGAGCAAAAATATAAACATCCAAGCCTGCGCAAGGACTCGAACACAAGACCTCCAGCACACTAACACTCCACTTAACCACCAGACTAACAAGCCTATTCTGATATGAAATTACAAATAATTAAATATAAGCCCACTGCTCAAGCATCAGACTTAATTCAGAAAAATTCCAAAATTTTTCAAATGCAAGGCTTGAACTTGGGACCTCCCACACACACGCAGAACATATAACCACTGAATTAGATACACAATTATGTCATATTTTAATAGAAACAAAAATAGAAATTTTGGGCCGTTACAAATCTACCCTCTAAAAAATAATTTTGGCCTCGAAAATTTACCTGATCAGAACAGACGAGGATACTGGTGACGCATCGCACCCTTAGGCTCCCATGTGGCCTCCTTAGTGCTATGATTCCGCTGTAGCACCTTTACTAATGGAATAGGCTTCCTCCAAAGAACCTTTACATCGTAATCCAGAATATGAACCGACTCCTCCTCAAAGGTCAAATCTGGCCTAACCCCAATCTTCTCAACACGGACAACATGAGTAGGATCAGGGCGACAACGCCTCAACATCGAAACGTGGAATAGGTCATGAATACGGTCTAGCTCTGAAGGTAACTCCAACTAATAAGCGGCCGGTCCCACTTGCTTCAAAATTTGGTAAAGCCCAATAAACCTAGGACGTAACTTGCCGTTGGGATTAAACCTCAAAACCTTCTTTCATGGCGAGACTGTAAGAAACACAAAGTCCCCCACAGAATATTCAATCTCACGTCTCTTCAAATCAGCATAGGACTTCTGCCTGTCCGAAGCAGCCTTCAGATGACCCCTAATCAGTCGAACCTTATCCTCAGTCTCGGAAACCAACTCAGGACCCAAAACTCGACGTTCACCTAGCTCAGTCAAACACAAAGGAGTATGACACTTACAACCATATAGAGCCTCGTAAGGTGTCATTTGAATACTCGACTAGAATCTGTTATTGTAGGCGAACTCGGCCAACGGCAGATAATCCACCAAACAGCCCCAAAAATTAATAACATAACTCCTCAACATATCCTCCAGTATCTGAATCACCCTCTCAGATTGACAATCGATCTGAGGATGGAACGCAGTACTGAAGTCCAATCTCGAACTAATAGCCTAATGTAACTTTTTTCCAAAACCGAGACGTGAAGCGATGATCCCCATGAGAAATAATTGGAACTAGTACCACATACAATCTCACAATCTCAAAGATGTACAACTTCGTTAGCTTCTGCAGTGAATAATCAATTCGAACTGGAATGAAGTGTGCAGACTTGATCAGTCAATCCACAATAACTTAGACAGAATCATTCTTAGTGGGTGCCAAGGGCAACCCGCTAACGAAGTCCATAGTCACTCGTTCATATTTTCATAAGGGAATATTAACTGACTGCAGCAAACTCGAAGGTAACTGATGCTCAGCCTTAACCTGCTGGCATGTTAGACATCGTGTCGCAAAATCAGTAACCTCACATTTCAAACTCGGCCACCAGTATAGTTCTCGGAGATCTCGGTACATTTTATTCCCACCGGAATGCATAGCATAAGGGCTACTATGCGCCTCTATCAAAATCGTCTGTCTCATATCCACATCGTTCGGTATACAAATCTGTCCTCTAAAACACAACATACCATCACTGCTTAACCCAAAGTCGGCAGAAGTACCACTCTCAATCTGTTGAAACCTCAAGCTTAAAGACTTATCCCCTAACTGCTTATCCCGAGTTTGCTTAATCCAAGTCCGCTTAACTTGTAACTCGGCCAATAGACTCTCATCATCAAAAAACTAAGGCGAGCAAACATCGCCCTCAAATCAGTCATCGCCCTATGGCTCAACGCATCGGTCACCATATTGCCTTATCAGTGTGGTACTCAATAGTACAGTCATAATTGTTAAGCAGTTCAATCCATTTACGCTTCCTAAGATTCAACCCCTTTTGAGTCAGGAGGTACTTGAGGCTTTTGTGATCAGTGTAGCTAATACACCTCTCACCGTACAGATAGTTTCTCTAGATTTTCAAAGCAAAAACTTCGGCGACCAATTCCAAATCATAGGTTGAATAGTTTACCTGATGCGTCTTAAGTTGACAAGATACATATGCCACAACTTTACCATCCTACATCAGAACACAACCCAAACCCATATGCGAAGCGTTGCTGTATTCTATAAACTCTTTACCAGATTCAAGCTGTATCAGAATAGGAGCTTGAGTTAGAATAGACTTGAGCTTCTCAAAGCTCTCTTGTTGTGCATCAGTCTAGACGAAAGGGACACTCTTATGCAGAAGCTTAGTTAAGGATACTGCAATCAGTGAGAATGCTTCCACAAACTGCCGATAATAACCCACCAGACCTAGAAAACTGCGGATTTCTAACACATTCTTAAGCTATTTCAGTCCAGTACAACCTCAATCTTCCTAGGATCAATTCGGATCCCCTCAACAGACACTACGTGCCCTAGAAAAGCGACTTCACAAAGCCAGAACTCACACTTACTGAATTTAGCGTAGAGTTACTTCTCACACAGAATCTAGACCACTACTCTAAGATGCTCATCATGCTCATCTTCAGTCTTAGAGTATACCAAGATGTTGTCGATGAAAGCTACGATGAACTGATCCAGATAGGGCTGAAACACACCGTTCATCAGATCTATAAATGTGGCTGGTACATTCGTCAACCTGAAAGGCATAACTTGGAACTCGTATGCCCATAACGAGTCTTAAAAGTAGTCTTATGAATATCCATATCCTTAATTCTGAGCTAATGATACCCTAAATGGATATCAATTTTAGATAACATAGAAACCCCACGGAACTGATCAAATAAGTCATCGATCCTCGGAAGTGGATACTTATTCTTAATAGTCAGCTTGTTCAACTGTCGATAATCAATACACATCCTCATGGTCCCATCCTTCTTCTTTACAAGATCGGTGCTCCGCTTGGAAACACACTTGGACGGATGAAATCGCGGTCTAAAAGTTCCTGCTGTTGAGCCTTAAGTTCTGTAAGCTCATTCGGTGCCATTCGATAGGGAGCAATAGACACCAGAGTTGTACTAAAAGAAGCTCAATCCCAAATTCCACTTCCCGATTCGGAGGCAAGCCCGATAGCTCCTCATGAAAGATATCCGAAAAATCTCTTACAGTTCTGATGTCCTTTACAATAGAGTCCTTAGAAACGAAAACACAAATATAGGCCAAGAACGAGTCACATCCCTTACGAACCAGTTTCTTAGCCACTAGTGCAGAGATCACATTCGTCAAATAATTCCAACGTTTCCCAATCATTACTACCTCATTATCCTCTTCAGTTCTCAAAACGACTCTCTTATTCGCACAGTCGAGACTGACACGGTGCTTGATGAACCAGTCCATACCCAGAATCAGGTCGAACTCCTCAAATGGAAACTCAATTAGATTAGCCAGAAATACCGATCCTTGAACCTCTAGCGGAACACCTCTATATAATTTGCAAACCAGAATAGATTGCCTTAACAGACTCAGCACAGTGACCTCACTCGTAGTGCTCTCAATCGATAACCACAGATTTTCAGAAACAGAACAAACTATGTAGGAATGAGTAGATCCTATGTCTATCAGAGCAAGATATGGTACATCAAAAATAAAGAATGTACCAGTGATGACGTTAGTAGCATATCGGTCCTCTCGATGACAAGCAGCATAAACACGGGCAGGCTGCCTCGCCTCAGTCTGGCCAGCACCTCTGCTTGGTGCTCTCTGTCTATGATCCATACCGTTACCACCTCTAGCCTGACCATAGCCCCTCGGTGGCTGCTAAACTACCCTTTGTGGCTGTGAAGTACCAGAACCTAAAGCTTGCATCTGATCGGCCCTCAGCGGACACTCTCGAATACGATGCTCTAATGTTCCACACCTCAAACATGCCCCAGTCCTCCTCCAACACTCACCCTTATGGCGTCTACCACAATCCCTACACAACTGCAAACCAGTAGGAGCAACAGGGACCCAAGCTTTAATCGGCCCATCAGTCCTAGCCTTTTTCTTAGGCTCCGAGTCTCTCTTGTTCTTACCCCTCACACGGTCTCTATTCTGGCGCTAAGTGCGCTTAACATCCTCGGCGATCTTCGTATTCTCTACCAGTACAGTAAACTCTCGCTCCACTTGTGAAGCTATCAGTACCTTCAGATTATCCCTAAGGTCGTCCTCAAACTGGATACATCTCTCATATTCAATCACCATTATACCTCACGTATAGCGGCTCTGTCTAAAAAATTTGGCCTCATACTCAGCCACTGATCGGTCTCCTTGAGTGAGATTCAGAAAGTTTTGTCTAAGAGCATCGATGTAACTTGCTTCCACATACTTCCCTTGGAAGGCAAACTTAAAGAACTCCCAAGATAGACGATCGAGCTGAGTGCCCTTCTTAACAGTCAAACCACTACTGATAGTCCTTATCGCGAAGCAACGAGACTGCACCATTCAATTTCTACTCAGGGGTACAGTCTAAATCGTCTATTATCCTCTCTGTGGCCTCCAACCAGTATTCAGCCACATTGGGGAGTCACTCAGCTCCATTAGACCGGAGTTGTTCAGTAACCGACCCTCAGCCCCAGATCAAGTGTTGGGCTCAACGACCATCTCCAGTTTCCTTAACATAGCCTGGGACAATGCGTCGTCCCCAGCTGATCGATTTTGGGACCCAGTCTCAGTAGTAGGTGACACGGGTGTCTCACTCGTGTCTAGATTCGGCATGCTACCCAAACACGATGACTCAGCTCGAGCCCCTCTACGGCCTCTACCACAGCCTCGAGTACCACATCCACGAATACCTCGTGCGCTCATATCTAATCGAATTTATTTGTATTACAAATTTTATAAATCAGTTACAGTTTCAGTATTTATTAACATATGTTTCATGTAAAGTAGTATCATAAGTTTAGAGTTTGTTTTCGCAGTACAGTCACTACCAGTTTCAATTTACTACAGTTTCAGAATGCACTACTAGAGTATTTCAGAACAGACTATCTATAACTGTTTATCAGAATACTTATAGGATCGGCACCAGAGACTCAGTGTACCGCATTCTTAGTCAATTTATATCAAATCAGTTCTTAAAAACCAAGTTTTAAAACCCAAAATCTACAGCCGAGTTTTGTAATATGGCTTTGATATCACTAAATAAAACACCCCAAATCAGGCCTAAACGTTATGGTCGAATCTAGCAATGTCACATGGAATGGAATTTGAAAACGAATTTGTCATGTTAAACCGTTTCCGTTTATTAACTTCTATTTATCTTTTGACAATTCCAAATCACTTTCTCATTGAATTGGATTCATTTAAAAACATATTGTCTAGCAGAAGCTTTTTAAAACGTGTTATGTAGAGAAAATCGTTCGCATTTAAAAAAATATTGTGTTTATTAAAACTGAGTTTTCGTTGCAGTTCAAAAGTTCAAGGAAACATTAAAATAAACCAAAACGAAAGCAAACAGTCCAAAAAGTCCAATTTACAACAAAATACTCACAAAATAATAAAAATTAAATCAGTCCAATAATCGTGTGGTCACCGTAGAGTCCTCCCTGCACCAATTCATCTAATGTTAGGGATTACCTGTACAAATAAAATAAAAAGGGGTAAGTTTACGTAAACTTAGTGTGTAATCCTCACAAATCACACGCATGCAGTCAGTTACAACAAACAGTCAAATGCAGTTTGGGCCTAAGCTCATTTCGATGGCCCAAAGATAGCTCGAGCCTTAGCTTTATTTTAGTTTGATATGAATGATATGCATTAGGGCCTAAACTAAATCACAAGAATATGATAGTAGATATACATTTATCAGTAACAAAATCCTATCTAACCAGCCTCTACACACCATCTCCGTCCAGCCCTACACTCCATGTAGGGTTTAAAACACCTGCCCATCCCTACACTTCAAGTGGTACCGAATGCGGCACATAATTAGTAAATTGCATTTTAGCTGCCAGAAATTAGGCTTAAGAGCCTTTCAGTACACTTCCTCTAAATATTAACATCCCAACCCAATGACATGCAACATACAGTATATGACATGCTAATACACATACAGTTCAGTATTCATTCAAATAATCTTCATGCTCAGTACGTACATAATAAATACAATTCACGCATTTAGGGGTCTAAGTAGTGCTTATCGACCCTGCACTATGTTCATAGTCGACTTGGGCGAACCGTGCAACTTTAGAACACATGTCAGTTAAATTAGCTCACACACCCAGATTGGCCTTAGCCCGTGTGGATCACACGGCCTGGCCCAAATTCCCATACGCCTGTGTGGACTACCCGTGTGGCCCACACGGCCCAAATCAGTCTAGACCGTGTGTCGTACACGGCCTACCTAGCTATCACGGTCGTGTCTTGCGTGCACGGCCTGGTCTCGTTGATCACACACCAATAGTATGACACACGGGCGACCACACGCCCGTGTAGCGTCGCTAGTAGAATTTGTGGCTTTCGCTGAAACCATGTTTTTTATGTTTTTGGGTACATACCTGGTATGATTTCGATGCTACCGCAACTACGAACACTCCAGAACCGACAATGAACTGAACCTTACGCTCAAATCTCTGCAAAAGTACTGATCGATTATTGACCTCCATCGAACGAGTGCAAACGAACGTTAAATGAAAAAAAGTTGATTTGGAAAACTGAAAATGATGAGGAGAAGGCTAGATACGTTCGACTGATAAGAGGGAAAGCAATACGTCAGAAATAATGGCAAAATTTTGGGGAATTGGAGAATGAAAGAAGAAAAAACGTTAAAAGTCCAAAAAAAAAAACTAAAATAAATTTGGATAATTGTTTTCGCTAAAATCCTCTTCCACTAACCCCTCAATCACATCTACTTCAGATTTTTAGTCCCATTCAAACACCCTCAAAACCGACCAAGCAAAAATATAAACATCTAAGCCTGTGTAGGACCTCCAGCACATCAACACTCTACTTAACCACTAGACCAGCAGGCCCATTCTGATATGAAATTATAAATAATTAAATATAAGCCCAGTGCTCAAGCATCAGGCTTAATTCAGAAAAATACCAAAATTTGTCAAATGCAATGCTTGAACTTGGGACCTCCCATACACGCCTAGAACACGTAACCACTGAAGCAGATACACAGTTGTGTCATATTTTAACAGAAACAAAAATAGGAATTTTGGGGCATTACAGTACATCTGCCAACATAAGTAATTGAAATGGAATAGCCATTTGAGAGTCGAACACAAGGTGAATACGATGCACATGTAAAAGTAGATTCTAAGAATTGGAAATTAGAGAGTATGTGGTCAGTAGCTCCAGTATCCATAATCTAATTTTGACCTACATCAACCATGCTTACTAGGCTTGCAGCAGCTTTAACTGTAGGCTCATTGTTCAACAAACTCAAGATTTGCTGATACTGTGCTTGAGTAAACATAGGTGCTTGTGGACTAGACACACCAACATCACTAGTCATTTCATTGCCACTTGCAGGATCATTAGCAGAAATATTATTTACTACGAATCCAGGAACATTGTTTGCCTTCTTCTTAGTGAACTTAAAATCTGAGGGTAACCAATTATCCTATAGCAACTTTCCCTTTTATCTCTTTCAATCTTGCAATGATCACAGGTTACAGTAAAATGTTTCTTTTGTACCATGTGTGCTGAGTGAAAAGAGATTGGATCAGACCCAACAACACTAGAACTATGTTGCCTCTGTGATTCCTCTTGTACGAGCATAGAGTACGTTTGATTGACAGATGGTAATGGGTTCATTAACAAGATTTGACTACGCACCGTAATATATGTTTCATTCAATCCTATTAGAAATTGGAATAGATGCTGCTGTAAAATATGCTCAACATTCTGCCTTGACTGAACACATCCACATAAAGAAAAGGGCACAAGAGCATCGTATTCATCCTAGAACAATAATAACTTAGTAAAATACACAGAGATGGAAGTAGTACCTTGAAGATGCGAGGTGATTTCACGGTGCAAATAATAAAATCTAGAACCATCAACCTTATGGAATAGTTCACCAAGATCGTTCTATACCGCTGCTGTGCTAGATGCAAAAACAATCCCTGCCGGGAGCTCTCTGCTGACTGTATTTAAAATCTAATACAAGACAATGGCATTACACTGCTCTCATTGATAGCCCATCTCATCTGGTAATGAATCCTTAGAACAAGTATCGTCTACAAACCCCAATTTATTTTTGGCTAACAACGCGATTTTCATTGTCTGGCTCCAAACATTATAATTCTCAACTCCAAGCAACTAGTGAGACACCAACAAGGTACCCGGAGTATCGGATGGATGCAGGTAGAGGAGATGATTAAAATCAATAATCGATTCAGAGGGATTCACCATGATTCAAAAAAACCCCAATGTTGAAAATAAAAAAAAAGTCGGCGAGCAAGAACAGAAAGAAAACACCACAAATGAAAAGAGCCCTAGATTAACAACCATACTTTGCCCCATAAATGTATCTGGGCCAGTAGAAACCAACAGAAAATGGGCTTGTCTATCAACCTATAGAACCCAGAAACAAAAACAAGACCAACCAGCAATACTGAGCAAATTGGAATGACCGGAAGCAGTACCTAACAACCGTGAATGATTGGAAAGACAACGATCACCGGAGCTCTGATACCATGTTGAAAAACTGATTAAGAATTTATTGATGGATGGAAAAAACTAATAGTACATTCAGTAAGAAACTCTCAGACTATCTATAATTACAAACTCATTAGTTTTATAGATTACCTGCTAATTGATTAACAAACTAACTATACTAACTGAGTCTAACTACCCAGGTAACTGTCTACTTTCTTCTCAACATCAAGTTGATTGGACTGAGACTCAAGTTCGATCACTGTCTTTGTAAACCTTTTCTCCCTTCCCATTGTAATTTCACTTGTATAAATAAAAGCTTAGGAATCGATTTAAAAATTAACCTTGAAATATTATAGTTAATAAATTTTAATTATAAGTAATATTAATATTATTAAAATGTAAAAAGTATTAATTATTAATTATTTTTCAACTTAAAATTTCATGGGCCAAAAGAAATTAAGATTTCTTAAAATCTTGGGCGGATGCTGAGAGTAATTTTAGCATAATTAAAAGGTACGCTTGATTAGAGAAATTAAAATGGAAGGGTTACCCAAAGTACAAGATAACTTGAAGAAGAATAAAAAACCTAAAAATGAATTTGAGGAAAAACTTACATCCATTTTTTATTGGGACGGAGCTTTAGGCCCAGATATATAATATTTTCAGATAGAACTCTAAACCCTAGTTTTACCTAAACCCAAACCCTAATAAATTAAAGCCTAGCTCCAACCCTAATGAACTCTAAAGATTAATTAATTGTACATAGAAATTATTAAATCTCATTTGTCCTGATTGATATGTTTTGCTTTTGCTTTTCCTTATTAATATAAGGGTTAGTGCCTAGTGGACTAAATTGCCTATTAAGAAATTTATTTGGGGGTAAAAATGTGGATTGCAAATAAAGGTTAGAGAAACTGAACATCTACGTTATTCCTCCCTGGAGTGTAGGTTTTTACGTCTTGAATTGAATTAACAAATTCCAAGCTTCTCCTGTGCTGGGGGACTTTCCAATACAGCCAAACTTGACTCCAATGTTAAGAAATAATTTAAGGTTAGGGTTTGGTTTCTTAAGCGGTGCAGTGAAGGCAAACTAATTAAGGGTGTATTTGAAAAATTAATATGATGATTTGAATATATCATTTTTTAAAATATATAATTTATTTTAATCTTTTAATAAAATAAAATCGATTCAATATTTTTTACCTGCCTATCTACTTATTGTTGGAAATTTTATATTAAGTAAAAAAATAAAAATAATTATCAAACACAATTAAAATATTAAATCATTTTCAATAATTTATAAACACACCCTAAACTAAAAATTAGATGCAAGTGGACGTGTACTGCCGACTTTCTTTTTTGGGCTTTTAGAAATGGTTTTTTATGGATTCAAGAAATAAAAATGAAAAAACCCTTTAAGCTTTAAGGCTGTTGTTTGAAAATTTGAAGTTACTCACAAGGCCCAATGTTGTTGTTTGTTTTGGGCTGACCTGACAACCTTAATCTTCTTTTTGTTTGATTCGGAAAAGCCTATGAAAGTTGTTCATAATAAGAACACCAACAGTCATGGGTTTGGGTTGGAATTAGAGGGTATCTGGATTGAGTGGTGACATGAAATGGTTGATGTGTTACGGGAATCCAAGAATAAAAATGGAGGTGGGCAAGTGGATGGAATGATGTTGAAGATGGAGACGAAAATGATAGTTCATTGAGTGTGTTAGCATCCACATGTGTGACTCAATTCCTTGTCTATTCAATAGTGACTCAATATTGGTGAACGCTGCCCTTATTCTATATCAAAGTATTTGGAAATTATATATATATAAGCACTGCCTAAAAATTAATAAGGATATTTTTAACTATCTTTTAATTTTCTATAATTTTTTAAATAAATATTACCTAATAACATTTAAATTCAAAAAATGTATTTTTTAAAGTTTCAACTCAATCATTTTAACCATACTCTATTCTGATATATATATATTTATCCACATTTTATAATCTAAGATTATTATATACCCTTTGTTTACAATTAATAAAAAAAACATTTTAAAAGTCGTATTATTTTAATAAAAAATAATATTTATTCAAAGCTTTTTAATTAATACTCCATTGAATTCAATCACATCAAATAAACATATAGTCGTATCATAAGTTTCATGTGTTGTGGTATAATATTGACATTTAATATTTTTATGTTTGTTTCATAATATATATCCAAAAACAGTGACCACATAATAAAGCAAATTTAAAATTAATGCATTTAAGTTTTTTTTTTTTGTAAGAAAAAAAAAATCCAAGGATGAAATCATAGATGCTAAACAGTAACTTGGTGGCATTTAGTGCAACTGCTCTCCTAATCCTCTTCATCGTGCCAATGACGCCATAAAGTCTGCAATCGCATTCCCTTCTCTGTAGACTTGCTGCACTGAAACCTTCCAATGTTGGCTAAGCATTTGCTGTAGTTCGCGCACCACTACTGCATTATGGTGCAGTTCTCCGTCATCGCCTTTTGGTAAGGTTGTCAACTTCCAAAATAACCTTCGTTAATCCGAGATTCCATGCAAGACGCAAACCAGCTTCAAGCACCGAGCAGTACCCAATAGCTATTTTAAATTAAATATTATTAGCAATAAAATATTTATAATGACAATTTAAAAATAAATACAAAGTAAGTTTATTTTTTGATTTTACATATTATGAGTTAATTAATTTAAATTTATAACAATATATTTTATTCCATCTTTTTTATAGTTATTATTTTATAATAAATTTAGATAATTTATTTAATTTTGATCTAATTTTATTTTAAAATTAATAAATTGAATTTTATTGAGTTTAGTAGTTAAACCTAAAATATACAAATAATTTAAAATCTAAATTGATCTGGTTCAACATAATATTAAATTAAACTCAAAAGAATAATTAAATACGAAATAATTGTAACAAAAAATGATTCAACCGAAAAATTCAACCTTCAAAACTTAAATAATCTGAATCTAAAATTATTTAAACTTAAAATGACTCGATTAAATATCAATTCGACCAATTAAACTAATAGACCTAATACATTAAAAAAAAATCTAATATCAAAATCACATTTAATTTTATCATGAATATGAAATATAGTAAAACAATAAACCATTTTGAGACTCCTAAATTACCAATAACCAAAACAAACAAATTAGTGGGCTTGAATTTTAAAGGACTCAGAAGGTTTTGAAGAGACATTTATTTTTAGTACAGTGCATTTAATTTCTTTTTACCTCATATTATAATACTTAATCTCATCAGTATCACTATTTTAATATTAATAACGTATAAACATACCGACCATTCAAGCGGTGTGATCCATTATAAAAATGTGACATTAACACGGTTAACCCGTTTCTAATTAACCCAAACGCACCCCATTAGCCTTGCACGAATCTCACCTAACAAAAAGCAGTATGTATGAGATGCCTCCACGTGACACACCAAATGCCTTTCTCCTTCCGCATAATAAAACTAAACCAAACCCACGCGCTGTTAATGCAACATTCCCACACGCTCTCTAATAGTTGAGGTCTCACTTTCTCCAGCCGTCACCACCACACCTCTCTCACAAACTAACCAACACAAACACTAGGACACAAGGGCAACTGTGGAATGCGGAGCCTCTTTTTACTGTAAATCGCTTCACAGATCTGATTCTCTTGACCGCCGGATAATCCTTCTCGACTTTCCGATATACTTCGTCTGGTTTTTGTGGCGAGAGACGGACTTTCAAAGTTTTCTTTCCGTGTTTTTGTTTTTCCATGGCTTCAGAAGATGTGAAGACTAGCGAAACGGCGGTGTCCACGATCGTGAATCTGGCCGAGGAAGCAAAGCTCGCGAGAGAGGGTGTTAAGGCCCCTAGCTATGCTATTCTTAGCATCTGCAAGTCTCTCGCGGCTGGCGGCGTCGCCGGTGGAGTGTGAGCTCTCTCTATTTCTTTGACTCTTTGGACTTTTGGTTTGTGTCGGTGGAAAATGTCTCCCAAAACACTGATTTCACAACTTTTGGACGAAAGTGAAAATGGAGAATGGAAATGGATCGCTTGTTTAATTTGTCTTTTTACATGCAGGTCACGAACTGCTGTTGCTCCTTTGGAACGTTTAAAAATCTTACTTCAGGTTTTTTAAAAAAAATAAATTTATTTTCATTTTATTTAGATCAATGAAACTAAAATTTTGAATTTCTTAATTGATCAACTTCTTTTTTTTTTTTTGAAAAAAAAAAATGCAGGTTCAAAATCCACATAGTATTAAATACAATGGAACAATTCAAGGCTTGAAGTACATTTGGAGAACAGAAGGTTTTCGCGGATTATTCAAAGGCAATGGTACTAACTGTGCACGCATTGTTCCAAATTCGGCGGTCAAGTTCTTCAGCTACGAGCAAGCTTCAAAGTAGGGCTCCTGAAAACTGTTCAATTTAACTTTATTTGTTGTTGTTGTTGGTCGACTAATTTGATTTTATTTCGAATCAGTCTATTAATAGGTTATTGTTTTTAAGAACAATGTTACTTATTCCCAGCAATGTTGATGATTAGTGCATCCATGACTTTGGGAAAAAAGCATATCTACTAATACTATGCTTTAGGTTCCTTGAGGGTGCAAAGTTTTCTTTCCTTTGCACTGCTCCTACCACACATTTTCAAGTTGTGAACTGAAGAAAACGTGTCTATTTCTCTTGACTGATTGTCCCTTGTTATTGTTTGTGACAGGGGAATCCTATATCTGTTTCAACAGCAAACTGGCAATGGTATGATCAATATTGCCATAGTCTTTTTGCTGAGCAACCATCTCATGTTTGCTTTACACTGATAACATATGGAATTCAGTTATCTTTTAGGTTCATCGATTGATGCCTGCATACATGGGAATGCTCTAGCTCAGATATTATCATGCCTGTCATGAAATTTATGTTAAGATGTCCTTAAAATAGCTCATATTATTCTTTTCTGTTATTGCTATTAATTCTGCAGAAGATGCTCAACTCACTCCTCTTTTACGCCTTGGAGCTGGAGCATGTGCTGGAATAATTGCCATGTCTGCAACTTACCCTATGGACATGGTACGAGGCAGGATCACTGTACAGGTATTGTCTCTTAAATATCGTTTACTTGGCAGATGTATGATCATTTACTTCCTGGTTTAATTCATCTCTCTGTTATCAAGATGGAGCTTTGGAAGATGCTATTTTTTAATAATAATCTTTGACATAGCTTTACTATTTATTTCATTTTAATAATAATCTCTGTTATATGATTCTTCACAGCAAATATTGATTTCATTTTAAACTGCAACATTTTCCTTATTTGATGTCACGAATTGTTCTTCATAGGTTGGCTACATGAGCATTTAATTATTTAGTTGTGTATATTGCAGACAGAGAGTTCTCCTTATCAGTATAGAGGAATGTTCCATGCTCTATCCACTGTGTTGCGGGAAGAAGGTCCACGAGCATTGTATAAGGGTTGGCTTCCTTCAGTCATTGGAGTTGTGAGTCATTTAGTTTCTTTCTTTGGAGTTTCATTGTGAAATAGTTTTGAATGCTGTGGATGTGATGAGTGCATGCCTTGGCCAAAGATAAGGGCTTAGAAGTGAAAGAAATGGAGAGGGATGATTTCTTTCTAAGGGTCAATAATTACAAGATCCACAGCTCATAAAAAAATCAGCTTCTCCCCCTCTATATTTGCTGGGAAATTTATTATGGACCTTTCTGCGGTTGTTTTTTCCATTTATAATTTTACTTACTTGATCTTTACTCTGTTCTAATGTGTTCCTATGAATTGTGCATAGTGCTTGCATCCCATTTTCGATGTTCAAAAGTTGTTGCTAGCTTATTGTTGGTGAATTTATTATCTAACCTGACAAAGAGAATACTATGCTTTGTATTCCGTATGTTGATTTGAACTCATTTTACATTGCAGATACCATATGTGGGTCTGAACTTTTCTGTGTATGAATCTCTAAAAGATTGGTTAATCAAAAGTAGACCATTTGGATTGGTTGAAGACTCTGAGTTGAGTGTGACAACCAGGCTTGCTTGTGGTGCTGTTGCTGGAACTGTAGGCCAAACTGTTGCTTACCCTCTTGATGTGATTCGCAGAAGAATGCAAATGGTAGGATGGAAAGATGCGGCATCAGTTGTATCTGTTGATGGGAGGAACAAGGCCTCTCTTGAATATACTGGCATGATTGATGCTTTCAGGAAAACTGTTAGGCATGAAGGCTGTGGAGCATTGTACAAGGGTCTGGTCCCTAATTCCGTGAAGGTCAGTGTCTTTTGATTCATTGACATTGAATTGTTGATAAATGCAGGAATGCAATTTTTCCATTTAGTTGGTACTCTCTAAAATGAAATTTTAGTTTAGGTTTAGACTCTGGACAAAGAGATGGCTTTTAGACAAGGTTGCATGGGGAATATTTTCATCTCTAATCTTTTGTTTTCTTGAGCTATCAGAAAAATAAGGGTCCTTAGTTTAGATTTGGCCACGAATGTAGCAAGATTGACTTCTACTTTAAAGTAAGAGTACTAATTCTGTGTTAGCTGAATGCATGGAATTGTTATTTTGCTTATTCCCTTAAAAGTTTGCCCCATTGAACTTCTTGCATAACTGATACGAATACCTCTGTCTTCCTGTGAGTGGCTTTTGAATCTTATAATCAGTTACTTCTCTATCCTTTCTCGGTTGTACACCTGCACTACTTGACTACAAGTTGTTTTATGTATTGCAATGAACCTACCTTATAACTTGTTTATATATATTCTTTTATAGAATTGAATATACAATGATATCTTGTCTTAAAATGGTCGTTTAATATTTTGTTTTTTTCTTTTTTTCCAGGTTGTACCATCAATAGCTATTGCATTTGTGTCATACGAGGTGGTGAAGGACATTTTAGGAGTTGAGATTAGAATATCAGACTGAGATGGTGCCAATTCAATTTAATGTTTATGAGGTGTGTGGTATTTTTGTAGGCAAGGGGATAGAGAGAAAGGTAAAGTAGGGATGATCTTCTTAACCTTTTTGTCTGGGAAACGGGCTTAGAAACTCACACAAGCCTGACCATAGTTCCTTCCCATGGTATCCTAGGGAACGCTGTAGCTTTAAACTCATTCATGTTCTGTGTCAATAAAGATGAAGGAACGGTCCAAATAACATGGTTTATGTACTTCTGCATAAAAGTTGAGAAGCAATTTCTAAGCCTTCTCTGCGATATTGATTGTGTCGTTTCTGTGTAGTAGAACATTTTGATCTCAATAAGTTGTTTGATTGAGCTTTAGCATGAAATGAAATTCAGCTTTACTAGTTAAAGAAAGGGTCACGTTAGTTGATAGATTTCCTACTACGTTATGGATCAGCATGCATCTGGCTGTTCATCTGTCGCTCCAATTCAACTTGTTTGCATTTGATGTTTGGGATGATGCATGTGCTTCTTCTAGTCTAGTCTATATCTATAATCTTTCCCTGTTTTTAGTAATGGTGTCATTGTCTCTTATTTCATTCCCTTAAAATTTGTCTTGCACTGGTGGTTATAGTGCTATGATAACAAAAGGTGTTAAAATGGAATCTCACACCCCAATATTTTCTTTTTATTGATGATTAGATTTTGACAATTAGATATGATAATGTAATGGGTTTGGTTTTGAGTGTTTTTAGGTTTAACTTGGTTGATAATATTTGGACAATGTCAATTTGATAATATATTTCTTACTTCAGAACATATATATATTTAGTACACTATTCATTGGAGTGATTTTATACAAGTCGAGTTGAAAAAGTCGCATACTTTCTAGAATGCAGTAAAAAAAAAATCTAGTTTTTTTGTGATTTCAAACTCTGTAGTTTAGAAAAAATTTCAATCGCATGTAAAATATCAACAACAAAAAAAAAAAAAAAAAAAAAACAGGGTTTGTTTTTGTGGGGCTGTTAAAAGAAGGTCACGTCAACATGTTAAATAATTATCTATAATTTTATGCTTAATTTTTATTATATATCCTAAGAGACATAATATCATTTAATAAAACATTGTACTAATAGTATATTAAATCATTTCTGAAAAAAGAATATACTAAATAACTTTTTTTTAAAAATATTAATTCTGAAAACATAAACAATACCGTGTTCTGTGTTAAGAAAACATTCTGAATAATTGAACATTCTAGTAACACTATACTAAATGATTACTTTTATCGTGCTATGTACTTAGAAAACAGAGACGTCTACTGAAAAATGAATGTTTAATGGGATAAAGAAAATCATTGATTTTTCTTTTTGAGTACGAGTTAAGAAATATTCATGTGACCTGCCAAACCCGTACTTCCTTTTTGTTCACCAAACCTAAAAGCCACAAGAATCAAATTGGAGTTATGGCAAACTTAGTAATAAATATGTAATTATTTAGAAAAATAATATATATATTTTGAAAATGATTATGTAACTATATAATTTCACAAATAATTTTAAAATATTGTTATGTGTATTTTTTAAATATTTGTTTTTTAGTATTTTACCATACTTTTGTATTTTATTTGTGAAGTCTAAAAACTCTACTGACAATGTACCAAATAAAATTTTCTATTTTTCATGTTTTTACAAATTTACTTTCTTAAAACAAATCATGGGTATAAAATTTAGATATTAGCAATTCCAACATGGATGCAATTTTTTTAAAAAGTTATGTTCATCAAATAAAAATATTCTTGTTTACCAAATTTGATACTTTTATTTTTTTAATCAAGAGATAAACATTAAAGAATTGTTAAATATTGCCAAATACTATGAAATAATGTTTATTTCTTATTTTTAGTTCTTTCTAATATAGCTGAAGCTTTGACAAAACAGCGCACAAAGTTTTAAAATTCTCTTATCGGTCTATTATTTTGGGAGGAGATTTACCATACTATATATAATAAGAAAGTTGCAGGATATACTATCCAATACTAGATGAGAGTGAAGTTCTCAATATGTATTATCCAACATGTAAAGAGATATGAGAAAGAGGCAACAAATGCACTTGCCAAACTAGTTGGAAGCATGAATGAAAAATGAGGAGAATATTCTTATGCAATTCATCAGATCTTTATGAATGTTGTTATAAACTTAAAATAGTTGGATTTGAAAGAAGGCTAGATATGCTGAAAAAAGGGAATTTTTTAGTGTTTTATTATTAAAGAAAATTGGGAAAGATTAAAAAGGTTTGTTTTCATTTTAGCCATTAATTTAGTTTCATCTGATGGTTAGAAAATTGTGTAAAATTAACGAGGTTTACATCATGTTTTGCATATATTAATAGAGTTTTGGTTGCAAGCTAGCTATATTAAAATTATGGACTAAAGATATATTCATTTGGGATACTTTCAATATATGATTCTCTTAAATTATTATTCTTGCTCTCTGATCTTGTTTGCTAGTGCTCTCTTTGTTCGTCACGAGAATTGTTCTATCAAGTTGTTAAGAATATGCAAATAAGCTATTTCTAATAATCTAACTACTCTAACGAGACATCTATTACTTGTCATCTACATACTTTTCAATTTGATTATTTCATATCGTATTACCAGCTTAACAAAAAATCAATGATAAAATAACTTATCAAAAAGAGTCACGTGGCAGGAGGAGTCAACTCAGCTCTCCTACCCCTTAGCAAGAGGACTCTCTGCCACTCAAGATACCAACTTACTCCTTCAATCTAGGCTTTCCTTAGTATCCCTTTTTCCTTCCTACTTGACCAATCTTTTCCTTCATCACCATTATCTCCACGTTATGGCTCTCCACCCCTATTAATGAACTACCCCAGCCTTCACGTCTATTTCTTGATAAAAAAATAATCACAATATTACCACTAACAAAGATTATATTAAAATATTATAATCATATAAATAATATCCAGTAATATCTCAAAACCTTATTATACTTCTTATTACTAGTGCTTTTCAAAGAGATAAACAATTAACCATAGAATATATTTCATTTTTACGAGTAAAGACCCCAATCATATGATTAAGGATAATGTGAACAACCACCACATAATACTTCATAGTTATTTAAGCACTTAATACCGTTAACATAAAAGAATGAAGGAGAATACAACACTTCCAACTTGGTCACTCGGAGGAGAATGTCGTATTCCACATTCTTCGATTATTGGCCACAGGGCTGTCCACAATTTTCACCACCTCACCTATTTGAGGAAGTATCACAATTAATCTTGGTAATATGAATGGGGGATTCCAACTATTTTTTTTAATTCAAGATATTCTTTTATGTTGATTTTAAAATGGTTAAATTTTAAAATTATATGTGAATTTTATTTTAACTTGTAATAGTATATAAGAAATTTAATTTTGTACATTTTTATATATGAAATTTTGATTTAATTTAATTTTCACAAATTACTAATATATTTATCTATATAACATTATTTTAAGGTTATATATTATATACACAAATAGTTATATTTATTTAATATAAAAATAATATTATATATTTATTTATTTAAATGTGTCCAATTGAATCAAAATTAAAGTTTAACGGATACATTTGAATCACCATAAAAAATTCATGTATGTAATTGTACCAATTTGAAGTTAATTTATCAAATTACACTAAAACCAAAATTCATATATATTTTCAAGAATTATCCTTTTAAAAATCATGAAAACTAATTATTTTCAAATTCCTAACTGGAGGTGTTCATGGGCCGGGTTGGGTTGGGACCGGGCCTAAGCATGATATTAACATAATTTATGTTTGCCCAAGCTTAGCTCGGCTTGAGATATGTGCTTAAAATTTTGCCTAAATCTGCCCATATTTGTAAAAAATCAACCCAAGCCTATTTTAGGCCTGCCTATATTATTTTTAAATTTTTTTAAAAATATTTATATTATGCTATATTATTATTTAATAATTTTATATATTTTTCATTTATTAAAATTTTTTATATAGTCATTTTAACATTATTTTTAATATTTATATTAGAGTAGTATTATATATTTTGTATAAATTTATTTTTTGACTGTGTTCTAAATTACATAATGTATAAAAATAACATAATATAAATTATTATAAACTTAAAAATAGATTAGACAAGGTTCGAACCTTAAATGTACAAGCTCGAGTCCATCTCAAATTTTAAACAGATTTAATTTTTTTTCTAAACCCAATTTTTAAAACCTAATTTTTTATCTAAAATCTTCTAAATTTCCGAACAACATTCATGCTGGACGGATAGCTTCTATTCCTAACCAACCCATAAGGAAACATAAACTAACTAAATATGATTGGCGGACTTTTTCCAAAAAGAAGATGATTGGCCCATGGTTGTCCATAAAACTTTAGGCCCAATGGTATATGCTACACGTGCCAGCCGCCAGAGGAGGGCCTACAATCTACGTGGTTCGTTAAGAACAACTCGTTCCTGAGTTGCCCGACAGTGCATCGCGAAATTCGCAAATAAACAACCGCCATTGGATTATAACAGAATTACAGAAGCACCCCTACAACGGTTTTGCAGCATAAAGTATCCAACGCCTTGTGAGGCTATCCACAAACTGGCCGTGTCTCAATCGGCCTTTGTTCGGATGTGTGTTAAACGCCTGCATGTTCGCCACGTGTTCCGTCTTCTCTCGTCATTGTTGGACCCCATATCTACACTGTGGGAAGCTTTAACAGCGCCGACAATGGGGGAGCCTTCGATGGCAGGTTTGCTATAATTAACAAAACCAGTGGCGTTTACATTTATAAGAGATTCCAAACCCTTTATTATTTATTATCTTTTATTTTGACTAACGGATTTTTGCAGGGAAAAATATCGTGGCTGCTGTTTCATCCTTACATTTGAGACGGCTGTGAGCTGAGCAAAGTTGTTGAAGCAACCCAGTTGTCTTTAATTTTTCCCATAGAAAAAGAGAACCGATCCAATAAATTTCACCTTTTTTTTTTCTTTCTAAAAAGAATAATTAAATTAATAAATCTTGAAAATTCGTGGACCAAACAAAATTGAATCATTTTAATTTTGATTAACTTCAAAACTAAAAAAAACTTAAAAAAAGGAAAAAAAATAAAGAATATCTAGAGACACCGAAAAGTCGTTGTTCTGTGTCCGACTCAGTTTTGGTATGTCTAATAACTGAGAAGATATTATTAATATTATTATTCTTTTACATACCCCAAATTATAATTTTTTTATAGTATTTCTTGTTTCCATTTCTGGCAAGTTTTTCTTTAGTTACTTTCTTCTTTTCTTTTCTTTTCTGGGTTGGATTTGAGAGTAACTGTTAACTGCTCTCTGCTAAAAAGCTAAATTGCCCTTGGTCCTAGATGTGTAAGTTATTTCTTCTGGTTTTTCATTTTCGACTTTGATAGTTTGGGAAGAGATTTTCATGTGATAAAGGTGGTTTTTATTTTAATTTTTTAGACACCCAATTTCCTTTTTTGTTTGTTTGTTTGTTGAAGTTGAAATTGAATTTATTTGCTTCAGTATTGAGATTTGAAATGATGCATTGAATAGAAGATAACTTGTTTTAATATATGATTCAACATCCAATTGTTTTTTCTTTTTGTGTAGATACAATAAATTTCTAGCTTTTGGCAGCCCTTTATCTTTCATTATATGTGTTGTTTGTAGTTCTTATAATAATGTGTCTATAGAGTAAAAACAAAAACAAAAACAAAATGATTCAATTGAGTTTTATTTCGAATTGGATAGTATGGAACGAGATGGGCAAGAAATGGCAGCAAATGAATTACCAGAGACTGCTGAATTCAAAAGAAAGGACTTAATTTTTCCTTTGAAATCAGAAGGTCATATTTTGATGGAATCGCCAATGAATGGTTTGAGTCGCTTTGCACCTCAATATCCTGGGACTTCTATGAATGAGACCGAGACTGAGACTGGTATAATAGTCGAAGAATTGACTGTGGAAAACTATAAGAGCTCAACTTTAAGTTTAGCCAAGAACTCGAACAACTTAAGGCAGGGTCATAGGGAACGAATGTATCATAATCAAAGGCTGGAACACGAGGTTTTAGATGATGAAAACGCAAACCATGTCTTGTTGAGAGCAAAAGAGCAACTTGCAAGAATGTCTTATGAGAACCATAAGAGCAAGGATATTGACCAGACAACAGGGGGAATGGCTTTGCATTTGAAGGCTACTGATGACCACTTGGGTATCTCGAGCAATTCATTGTCAGTTGCAGCTGCTCGGTTGAAAATGTCATCTAGGCCTAGCTTTTCTCAGTTATTTGTCAAGAAAGGTATGAAAGGAAAGGACATTATCAGAAGAGACCCACATGACCAGAAACTTGGGATTGATAAGCCTACTACTGACCCTTGCCTCAATGCAATTAGTTTGAGGGAATGGCTAAAACCAGGGAGTCGAAAAGAGGATAAAGTTGAAAGCCTGATTATATTCAGGCAGATTGTGGAGCTGGTGGATTCAGCACATTTGCAAGGAGTTGTGTTGCAAGACTTACGACCATCCTGTTTCTGTTTATTACCACCTAATAGGGTAATCTATACTGGTCTGTCTGTCAAGCAAGGACTAGAGTCTGCAGTAAATAATGATTTGAAGAGGAAAAGGGACCTGGAACAAGGTATGAATGCTTCTGATTGCAGACGAGGTACAAAGAAGCTAAAGCACAATGAGAACATGCAACCTCCTGGATACAAAACAGAATTCACCTCTCCTCATGGATCCAAGACCGAGATGAAAAAAAATATTGGCTTTCATACATCTATTAAGCAACATTCTTGCTCATTTCTCAACCAGCCTCCAACTTTCCATTATGCTACACCATCTGTTGTGCAGTCTATTTCTGCAGCTATACAAATGGAGGAGAGGTGGTATGCTTGCCCCGGGGAGCTCAATGGAAGAAGCCTTACATTTTCGTCAAATATATATAGCCTTGGGGTTTTCCTTTTTGAGGTGAGGAGTTTTATTAGTCTTTCATATTTGTTAATACTTTCAGTTTCCTTCTTTGCTTTTCTCTGCATAGAATATGATGCATTTTAACCCTGTATTAGCTATTAGGTCAACCATACTAAGAGTATAAGTCTTGTTTTTGCGTCTTTGAACCATAGATTTTATTGATCTGAGATATTAGGATGAATCGTATAAGACCGTAACATTAAAGTATGTGAAAAAACTCCAGTCCCTGAATCCTTGCACATCTCGATTTTTCATCACTTCAGGGGTAGGTATTATGTTGTAATGGCTTATCCATTGTTCTAGTAATTGATGATTGAAACTGAACCAATAAAAAGGGCACTGAATGTAGTACTACAATTTGTGCCTATTAGGGAAAAGGGGGAAAGGAAAAATGTGATTCACAAAAATTTGGGACAATATAGATTGTACTCTCTCACTAAAGGGCGAGACATTCTTCCTCACACGATCTGGTGCCCTTTTCGCATATTTGTCTCTTTGCACGTGTCATTGAGAGAGTAACCTTAAAACTGCTAATCACATGAATCTTGACTTTTACAGTATAGAGTACGTTGGAACAAATTAGTGCTTCCTAGTACTGATGCTTCCTTTGAGATAGGGTCCAATACTTGAATCTTTATAATCTAAAAGTTATGTTTATTACAACCTGATGCTGTGTATTTCCCCAGTACCTTGAGCATGCTTTCAACCCATAACTTCTCTAGAATGCATCTGAAAAGGTTTTCCAATAAACACATCTGGTTTGCCATTAAGCATCTGGTTCGAATATATCTCAGTTGCTATACGTTTCACCGTAGAGTTGATAGGCTATCGTTTCTACTAATGCGGGCTGTTTCTATCAGTTGCTATGTTGTTTTGAATCAATGGAGCAGCATTCTGCAATGATGTCAGACTTGAGCCAGCGGATTCTTCCACCAAATTTCCTTTCAGAAAGTCCCAAGGAAGCTGCCTTTTGTCTTTGGCTTCTTCATCCTGGACGTCTCTCTCGTCCAACAACTAGGTATCCATGAATCTTTTATTACCTGTCATCAGCTGCAATAACTACTAGTTATATAGCAGTTTTGTTTACTATTAAGCTGTCATTTTATATTTTGAATTGCAAGAAAAACAATTCAGATAGCAGTTAGTATATGTTGTAAAATTCACTACTCGGGTCTATCCTTTTCTAGCCTGCACATTAGTAATTGTTTTTTTACTTTATTGTCATTTCCTGACTCCCTAAATAAAATGACGTCATTACAATTCCAAGTGCTTGTACTTCATTTTGTTGGTATGTAGATTATGTACTCTACTGCAATGCATTAAGATTTAATGTAGATTCTTTTTGTTTTAGTCCTTTAAGCACATTTAAATTCTGTACAAAAACAGGGAAATCTTGCAGTCTAATTTATTTTGTGGATCCCAAGAAAAGATTAGCGGGAATAATTTATCAGAATCTCCTGATAATGATATTGCTGAATCAGAGATATTACTACATTTTCTAACTAAACTAGAAGAACAAAAGCAGAAGCGTGCCTCCAAATTGATGGAAGAGATTAGTTTCTTAGAAGAAGATATTAAGGAAGCTAAGAGAAGGCAAGCATCAAGGACATCCTCAGTTTTCCCTCAGATACAAAATGGATTTCCTGATGCAGGAAAAAAGTGGATGCATTCAGAAAATCCTGGAACTTCAGTTGCTCATTGTGTACCAAATTTGAAGTCAGATGTAAACGATGGATGGTTGTCAAAAAATATCAGGCAACTCGAGCATGCCTACTTCTCCATGAGATCCCAAATCCACTCTTCTGAAACTGCTGCTGCAGCAGTCTCTGACAAAGACTTACCGAAGAAACGAGGCAAGTTGTCTGAGTCACAAAGTGAGAATGGAAAGCAGAGAATGAATCAGAAATCTATCGATCCCCTTGGGAGCTTTTTCAAAGGTTTGTGCAAGTTTGCTTGCTATAGCAAGTTTGAAGTCTGTGGAACAATAAGAAATAGAGACCTTCTAAACTCTGCAAATGTGATATGCACTCTTAGTTTTGACCGCAATGAGGATTATATTGCTACTGCTGGCATATCAAAGAGAATCAAGATTTTCGAGTTCGATGCATTCATGAATGATTCTATTGATATCCACTATCCCGTTGTTGAGATGTCAAACAAGTCAAAAATTAGCTGTGTGTGCTGGAACAACTACGTAAAGAATTATTTGGCTTCAACTGATTATGATGGTGTTGTCCAGGTAAATACTTGAAAGATACCTTGATGTGCATGTTGGTCAAGTAAGGCATTCAGGTTTTATCCCAACAACATTATATATAGCAATATATTTGTTAGATGTATATGATCCATCATCGGTTTGGTACCGTTCCAGTAGACTGGTAAATTCTTTTCATGATCAATGTTGTAGTTATTTTTTATGCATTTTATTGACATCTATACCATTTTCCTCGACATTGGATTATGTTTGGCTCTATTGCATTGAAGAGTAATTGTAACTACTGAACTTCTGTCTAAGCATTCAATTTTCCTTCTGGTTTGTGTTGGAATATGGTATTTTTATTATTGAATGAAGGTTGTTGCCATGTATTTAATTGATAAAATGGTGTTTATGTGTACAGACATGGGATGCGGGAACTGGTCAAGGACTCTGTCAATACAATGAACACCAAAAGAGGGCGTGGTCTGTCGACTTTTCTCAAGCTGACCCAACAAAGTTTGCCAGTGGAAGTGATGACTGCTCTGTGAAGCTTTGGAGCATTAATGAGGTATGCTTTCCTGCCTCACTTATCACGTAGCATGTGAAAGTTTTGGTGTTTTCACAAACACCTACATGCTTGCATGCACATGTAAGAGTTTTGGAACAGCAGCTCGTATGTTTTCAGTGAAGCTTATGAAGAAAATTTTGATAGCAGAAAAGTTCGCTTGGAACCTTGTGGAGCCCTGCAAATGTCTGCTGTGTTCAGTTCTCTAGTTTCTCTCCGCATCTGTTGGCATTTGGATCGGCTGATTACAAAGTCTATTGCTACGATCTCCGTCATTCTGGAATCCCCTTGTGCACACTGGCTGCCCATGAAAAAGCTGTTAGCTATGTCAAATTCTTGGATTCCAACACCCTTCTCTCTGCATCCACTGACAACACCCTGAAGTCATGGGATCTCAATAAAACTTGCTCAGATGGATTGACCACCAATACTTGTGGCTTAACCTTTAGCGGCCATAAAAATGAGAAGGTTAGATATTTTCTCTATATCTCTCAAAATTTTGAGCATCTGCAATATTTCTGTGTTAACTATTTGTTTTTTTGCTTCATCAGAACTTTGTGGGTTTAACTGTCTTGGATGGATATATAGCATGTGGTTCAGAAACAAATGAGGTAAATATGTTTAATCACAAAAAACAGCTGCTGAAATCCATGGCTCAATTCTGGATTTTCTCTGTTCCTTTTGTTTATGATCATTGACATTACACATGGTTTGCATGCATATATAAGTGAACCAACACAACTGATATCCAAATCTTCTTTTTTACTTTTGTAGGTCTATTGTTATTATAGATCTCTGCCAATGCCCATCACTTCGTATAAGTTCGGATCTGTTGATCCTATTTCTGGGCATCAAACCAGTGATGAAAATGGACAGTTCGTTTCAAGTGTCTGTTGGAGACAAAAGTCAAACATGCTTGTTGCTGCCAACTCAACTGGAAGTATAGAATTACTGAAACTAGTGTGATGAAAACCTTTCCCCAAAATCAGTTCTGCTCAATAACCTGTAATTAGCTTGGTCGTCCTAAAGATAGATTACATTTACTTTGAGAAACCCATGATTTGGTTCAATTGCAGAGGCTGAAGGGTAAAAATGAGAGCAAAAACTCGTGCACCAACTTTGAGTCTGCCTTGAATTGAGTGTGCCCATGCACGCGGTCATATTACTCTCTGGTTTCCTACTAAAACTGCTATGGCCGTTGGAGTATGGCATCTTTACAAGTGCATGACCATAAGCTCTAACCACTTGGAATTGGAAGTTAAAGATGACAATACTCTTCTAAGTTGTTGGCGCCCTGCAGATTTATCTCGACTGCTCCTTGTGAACAGTGTTGCATTTAACTTTAATGGCAACCTTGATGAGGGGTGGCACCAAAAATTTTCTTGGGTTGCAATAGTTCATGAGCAAAAACATTACTGATAGACTTAGTAGCAGAAGAAGTATGTGCCCCCCCAAGACTTTTGTGTTTAAGAAACATTCAACAATGCTTCTTAGTTCTTAAAGAGTTAGGAGGCATGCAGCTGTCAGTTTTTGGCAAGGTAGTTTCCGGAGCATTTTGCTTATTGGTTTGTAGATATTTGTTCCTTTATGTTTAATTCCATAAAGTTTCTCGCTATTGCGAACAAATAGAAAACTAGCCTTTCTGATTGAGAAGTAGTTTGTAGATCTCTATGGATGTGAGGGACCTTCCCACCATTACAAAATGGAAATCCCTTGAGATTTTAACTGTTATACATGTTGCTATTTGCTGACTATAGTATTGTTGTAAAGGCCCTTAGACAGCACTTATATACAGTTTGTATGTATTTCATAGCGTCATTAGGATTTGATCATCTTACTGACATGGTTCCTTCTTATTGTATGGAAACAAGAACAACCATATAGATGAATTGAGTACAATTATTATATAATTAAAGGTATCCAAAAGAGAAGGTACAAAACAAAATTGAACTGCTTATTGAACTGGCTTAAGAATTTGTATGCTTTGTGAGCATTAATGAATTGTTTCTGCTGAAGTTGTAGCAAAAAATGTCTTTGTCTTTCATAAATCAAAGATTATGATTGTTCAGTACAAATACCAAATTTACAGATGTAAGGTGCGGCCAGTGTAAGCTGACATGTTCCCACCCTTAAAACTTTGAAAACTCGATAAGCTCTGAGCACTTGTTCCGAGGATTGTCTGTTTGAATACGATCTTTTCCACTCTGTTTCATCTTCAGTTGAACTGTTTTTTTCCCTGTAATTATTGATCTGGCAAAGCATTTCATCACTGCAAACTAGATCAAACATTGTTTCTGTGTCTAAGCAATCAACATGTTGAGAAAGGCTAGGAGAGCTCAGAGTCTGAGGCATGGCCGGATGATGATCTCCGTAGTCTGGGGCTCACTAGGAGCAGCTGGCTTTCTGAACTCATTCTGAAACTGCGGACACGTTGATTCATTGGAGGTCTTGTTGATCTTGCTTTAGGTGTCACTGGAAAAGAAGATTCAGGCCGTCAGCATGAATTCCAATGTTTAAATTTTGACATGAAACGATAATTTGGTGTTGTGCCTTATTGTTTCAAGAGGAAATGCATGAATGAAAAGAAAATTCGAGACTGTGGTTGATTACCTGGATGTTTTGTTCTAATATCTGCAGATTTCTTCATTGTAGTATTTATCCTAGGCAGTGGTTCAGGTGAAGGCATGGACCTGTCAGTTGCTGATGTGTATAGCTCATCAGTAGTGACATTTTCATCGCCACTAGCCGAATTTCTGTCGCTTCCCGATTCCGAAGTGTCTTTGAGAGGAACTCCTGTTTTGTCCTTTTCCAATACTCTATAAACAAACATCTGAAAAGGGATTTGTGATGTGGACAATGGATTGGGAGTTTCACATGTGGGGAATATCCGTTGAAGCCTCATATCAATGTCACAGTAATCCACAAGCGGCTCCGGTAACTCCGACTGACTGTTATAATCAGGGTTCATTAGAAGTGACCGTTTTATATACCGAAGAATTCTGCAGATGGATAGGAAGCTAGGCCTTAGATCCGGATCAGCATGCCAACATCTCTTGACCAAGCTTGTTATAGATTTTGGTGGCTTGAAAGGAAACAATGGCCTCTCCCCTGCTCTTATGTTTCGGCTCATTTTGTCCCCTTGAAGATGGCCATCTTCGAATGGGACTTTTCCAGTTAGAAGCTGAAAGCAAATCATTCCAAAGCTATACACATCTGCTTTTCCAGTGAACTTTAATTTCACTTTACTTCCTGGCTGTTCTTGCTCCTCTAGAACCTCTGGTGCATGCCAAATGAATGACTGTGTTTCATTCTGGTTCGCTGCTCCCCTCTGAGGTATTGAAGACAAGCCAAATCCCGAAACTTTCGCCTGCATGTATCCTTCTGAAGATGTTCCTCTCAGCTTAACATAAATGTTGGAAGGATTTAAGTCACCATGGTAGATTTTATTTGAGTGTAGATATTCCATTCCCCTTGCAATCTGAAGCATTAGATCAACAGTGACCGGAAGACAAAACGACGCTCGCTTTCTTGGGCCGCAAGTTTCTTTTATGCAGTCGCAGAGGCTTTTATGTGCTAGTTCCATGAGCAAAAGGCATTCCTTCTTTTCTTCATCAGTGAATCCACAAAGGAAATGCAGTATGTTTGGGTGGGAAAGAGATAATAATGAAGAAATATCAGAAGCTACTGCTTCTACATCTCCAATTATGTGTCTCAGAATAAAGCTTTCACCTAACCAGTAAACCTCCTTGTATTGACTCCCATTACCAAGCCGCCGTCTAACCTGATAGTCCTTCCACCCCAATAGAATCGAACTCGGTAAAAGCTTATCTTTTAAAGATTTTGAATTATCTAAGTTTCTCAAAAGCAAATCTGCAAGTTTTCTCTCCTGCTTGCTCAACCTTGAGTTTTCCTTTTCCTGGATTTTGTTTTTAAGGATCCATCTATCTTCTTTCCAGACATTGTCAATCCTATTGCAAAAATCTTGAGTAACAAGATACTGCTTTGCAAATTTCCATTGGAAAAGTTCAGGATCAATCCATTCTTTATGGTACTTATTGGAGTACACCCGTTTTTTCTTTTGCATTTCATCTTGTTCCCAACCGGACAGTTCGGCTGCAGATTCGATTGCTTCAATGACAACCGGAATGCAGGAAAGCAAGTTACTGATATGCAACTCGACGCAATCAGTATTCTGATAGAGAGTTATGGCTTTAACCCACCAGTCTTTAGATTCCAAGCTTTCCTTGATGTAGGCTTCCCCTTCTTTGAAAATCCTGTGGAGCTCTCTCAATGGCATTTCAAGAACTTTCCATTTCAAGTTCCTCTCTTCGAATTTCAGGTTATCTTTCATTTCATCTGCTATCGATTTGTATGCAGAATAAAAAATATCTAGCAACAAAATGCATTGCCTCTGGTTAATTTGGATGTTGTCACGAAAAACCATTAATGCCTTCAAACTTCCTAAAGCCTCCCCTATCTGCCGAAATTGCTCCATTTTGGTCTAAGACTAGAACAAGGAGGCTCTATCAAAACGGCATATGTAAATAATAATGCTCATCGTATATACGAATTAAAAAGAAGAGGAATCAAATGAAAAACAAGTGAATATTACAGAAACATGACATTGCTTACCATAGAAAAACAGGCCAAACTTGCTTCCTTTCAGATCAATGAAGGTGGTAGGAACTTACAGAAGCTTTTTTAATTCCTTCCCGATCCCAATATAAAAGAATTCAAAGCTTTCTTCAAAAATCGGGAATATAGCAGCAAAACTAAGAATCGATAGTTTCCGCCATTTATGAATCGAATTTCAGCAAAAAACAGGAAAAGTCAGAACTCCAGAATCGAAACCATGTACATGATAATGAAAAGGGATGTTAAAGAAGTGAATGGAATTTAGTATTACAAGGAGTATTGTGTTGGGCGGGGAAATTGTGTGTGTAATGGCGGTGATTGGTGTGTGTGATTGAAGGCAAAGTTTGTTTTTGACGAGGCACTGACGTGACCAAACACTTGTCACATTGGGTGGCAATGGCATGGTGTTCCCGCGAGTTTCGATGTTCATGGCTTTTAGATCGCGTTGTTCGGCCATTTCCAATGCATTATTTTCCTGTATTTTTCATACTTCTCCAATTTCCGCTCCCGTAGATTGACTACGTATTTCCAGGGCTGTGAAGGCTTAATCCTAGGGGTAGAATAAATTGATTACACTCGGATCCTGACGTTATCTATCAATCTTTTTACCTTGTTACTTAATCTCGTTTAGCTTCAATTATTACATTTGATTGAATTATTCCTTTAATACATCCAAATTTAATGTTTATTATCTAATTACATACTAATCATCAATCATTGGCTTAACTGTAAAGTTCAAATTAAAACCTTAGAATTTCGAGATGCGAATAACCTATGTGTTGGTGTAAATTATAACATAAAAATAATTCATTCCACATTAAATCGAGTTTGATAATTATTACAAAATATTTTAATATTTATATTTGAGTAAATCATTTTAATTTAAAATGTAACTTTATATCATATATCGTTGTTTTATGAAATGATTATTTTGGATTAGTATGTGATAAATTATAATTGAAAAAATTTATTCTTATAAATAGGCATGTTTCATTTTTTATATTTAATTTGTCCTATATGTCGTCCTGATGATCAGGGTGTTTACTGTCCCATGTGTGGCCTGTGTTTAAGCCGCGCTAGTATTGTTGTTATTAGGGCTTTACCCTCCTTTTGTAATCAAAAAAGTAAAAGAAAAGAAAGAGTACATATCAAATTTTAAATCCTACTTATGCAGTTTGAAATTTCTAATATAACACTTATATTTAAACATTTTATTGAATTGATGTCATCCTTACTCGAGACACTAACCCAATTATAAAATTACAAAAGTATACATTATTTTAAATTATAATTAAAATTACTATCACACTTTTATTTTTTCTTACTTTTATATTATCTTTAAATAAATTATTAAAAACAACAACTTCAAAAATCAAATACATGTTTAATAGTATTCTAAATACATGCTTATCTTGTAGTTGAGTTTTGACTCTTTGTAAGTCTTTGGGCTTTTGTAATTGGACTTATTATGAGTTGGCCCAAATTAAAATTTTAGATTTTACCAAAAAATGGATTTAAAATTTTATTCAAACTAGACTTAAAGACTTACAAAGGGGGGGCAAGATTTTTTTGGCCCAAACTTAATTTGGTTCAAATATATTATGTTATAATAAAAAATTATATTAATTATATATATTAAATAATAATTATGTATTTATATTAAATCACTAACCCAATAACAATTAAGTCCTTCACCTAAAACCTAAAAAAAAAAAAAAACCTACCCAACTAAATAACCCAACCAAAATATAATTTTTTAAAAATAATATTTAATACAATAAAATATTTATTATACTTATTTGTGTTTTGAAGATAATAAAATATTTATTATATTTATGGTAATATTTTTAATATAAATATTTTTAATATATTGACTCGATTTTATCTTTATTAAATTTGTTGAGCTTGGGAAGAAAAATAAGGCCATCTTTTGGATTGAAACAGGTCCAAATTTAAAAAATTAATCTAACTATCTTGCATGGGCAGAAACTCAATCCATCTCATGAAGTGAGTAAAGAGTTTCATTGTTTTTTATAACTTAAATATTATTATCAATCCCTATTTACTATGTAACATGTAAGTTATAAATTTTATACTTATATTTAAATTTGATAAATTTAAATATAACAAAATCTAAACACACATTTTAAGCGTCGTGCAAAGATTAGCCGAAGAATTTAAATTTTTAAATAATGTGATTTATTTTATTAAATAAATTTTATTTAATTTATATTATTTTTTTCCATTAAAAAAGGGGCCATGGCCCCACAAGAAATGACATATGAGCGCAGCCTCAATCAAGTGTTTAACTCAAAAAAAGGGGACGACGCGAAAACGGGGCGGCGCAAATACGACGACGTGTCTGTTGTATCAACTGATCGGTGCTTCCAATGGTGGTAGCTCTTTCACTGTCGCAGTACTCGTTGCTCTCTTGCAGTAGATGACAATGCTTCTACTTCAGTACGCGGATTGTAAGAAATGAAAAATGAAGTGGTACATAGCAGCTTTTCTCCTCACCGTCCTCACCAGTTCTCAGGTCACTGTTTTCTTCTCTTTTACTTCAAACTCTAATTCTCCTTCTTCATTCCGCTTTTCCCACTCCCATGAATTTCCTTCCTCTCCTCCCTCAAATCCTTAACCCTAATAACTTAATATAACTATTAGATCTAAATTCATTTTAATGTTTGGCAGGGGATATTAACAACTCTATCGCAAAGCAATGGCAAATATAAATATGATTACGCCACCGTTCCTTTCCTTGCAGAGGTTTTTAAGGTACTTTTTCAAATTTCCATTGTACTTTCTTAATTTTATATCTGAAAATGGATTGTTTATTTTTTATTTTGTTTACAGCTTATTGTATCGAGTGTTTTTCTATGGAGAGAGTGTAAGAAATTGCCTCCTCCAAAAATGACAACGGATTGGAAAACTGTTCGATTGTTCCCCATTCCGTCTGTCAGTTACTTAATCCATAATAATGTCCAGTTTGCTACGCTTATGTATGTCGATACTTCGACGTATCAGATTATGGGCAATTTGAAGATTGTCACTACTGGAATTCTATTCAGGTGATACTCAATATTCTGTATATGAACTATCTTTCTATGTCCTCAAAAGTGTACTATCTCGATATTGTTCTCACGAATGAATAGATGAGTTTGTTGCATGATTTAGGTTATTTCTTAAGAAGAAGCTATCTAATCTGCAGTGGATGGCGATCATTCTATTGGCAGTTGGAACAACCACGAGCCAGGTACTTGAGATGTCTAACTGAACTATTTATGTTCTCTACTGTTATTTATGTTACATTGACTTGTGGTACAAGAAAAGTTTATGAATGCTTGAAGTTACATGCACTTTGAGGCCAGATCAATATGTTTTGACTGTCGGAAAAAATTAATGTATTTTGGCTGGTCAAACTTGATCCTCACGTGAGAAATGAGAAATCAAGCAATGGTTTTACTTTTTATGGAACAAGTTTAGAGAGATCCAATAAAAAATCAGTTGGAAGAACTAGTTGATAATTTTCTTGCAAGTAATAATTGGAATAAACGCTTTAATAATTTAATTGCATTATGAAAATTTAAGAAAGGACAGATAAAAGGAGAGTGAGGATTAGGAGGAGTGGCAAGGAGCAACAGTTTAGTTAAGAGTGTAACATTTCTGCATAGGAAGCTGTTGTATCTCATTAGGACCTATCACTTATGCTCTTGAAGTAGACTATCTGCTAAAAAATTTTAGAATTTGTTTTACTTTTGCTGCATCTCTTTTCTATTTATAATTTAGTGAAGTATAAGTATAGGTTTCACAATTCAAATCATCCTTCTGTCTTCTCTTTATTAAGGTCAAAGGTTGTGGAGAGGCTTCATGTGATTCCCTCTTCTCAGCACCAATTCAAGGATACATGTTAGGAATTTTATCTGCTTGTCTTTCTGCATTGGCTGGCGTGTATACGGAGTTCTTGATGAAGCAAAACAATGATAGCTTATACTGGCAGAATGTACAGTTGTACACGTAGGTTCCTTTCTTTATCTTTTTTTATTGTAAAGTGTTCATTGCCTCATTATTTGAGGAATATTACTATGCATTTAAAGTATATCTAATCTTATATGTAACCAACCAATGTGTATTAGTATATTGTCAAGTTCAAGCCATTCAAAGTAATTAACATGATTGTTGGTTGATGTATTCTCATTTATGTTCTTCCAGGTTTGGTGCAATTTTCAACATGGCACGGCTTGTAGTTGATGATTTTAGATCTGGATTTGAGAAAGGACCTTGGTGGCAACGGCTGTTTAATGGGTACAGCATCACTACTTGGATGGTTGTGTTAAATCTAGGTTCTACCGGGCTTTTGGTTTCATGGTTAATGAAATATGCTGACAATATAGTCAAGGTATCTTCTTTGTAGCTATTCTTGATTCTGTGTGTGGTTTCTATCCGTAGGCCGGTGAATGTTATATTGTCATAGATTTTTTTCATGTTTTCATGTTCGAACCTGGAGATTTCCCCTTGATTTGTTTCATGCTACTAAACTTCTTAACTGCTTTGTGACAATCTGAAATTTTGGGTAGAATTCGTCTGTTCTTTTTTTTTCAAGTTCTTTAACAACTAGTTGTTTATGCTTATTCATTCAGGTATATTCCACATCGATGGCCATGCTATTGACAATGGTTCTGTCTGTGTTCCTCTTCGGTTTCAAGCCAACACTTCAGGTAGGCTTCATTGCTGTGGTCTAAATGAGATATCCAACTTAAATGTCAGGCTATACTTGGATAGGTTTTTTTCAATTCAAGCTGTCCCAGCCCAAATTACTAGTTAATAATTAGAAACATATTTTATTTAAATTTAATTATTAATGTATAAATAATATTAATATATAAAAACCGTGTTTAATACTCTACTATTTAACATTCGTAATATGGACTTTTGGGCTGGGCCTGGGTAAGGGAAGTAAAAAATATCTGCTCCAATTCTGCGCGGCCCATGGGCAAGTCTACCTGGATATATCTATTCAATTCATTTTCTTTTCAGGGTTGAGTTTCATGGTTAATGAAAAAAGCTCTCACACACACTTATAGTCCTGAATATGTTATCAACTGTGGTCTGAACTAGATATCCATCCCCTAATTCAGTCTCTAAGGCTTTGCTTGGTAAGTTGAAAAGAAAATCGGAAAGATGGATAAAGGAGGAGAAAAAGAGAAGTATAAAATATATATTTTTCTTTCCATTGGTTTAACTTGGTATGAAAAATGAAAGGAAAAGTAATTTCCTTTCCATTCATTGCTTTATAGAGTTTAAAAAAAAAAAAAAAAATTTAGAAAATACATAATCTTGTAAATATGCACATTTAACTTACATCTCTCTCATTTCTCCCCTCTTAGCATTCCAATTCAGAATGACTTGTTTTTTTTGAATGATGAGGAATTGTTTATCCTTCCTATTTTTTTTCTTTTCACTTTTTCTTTCTTATCAAATGCACTTAAAAGTTTATTTTCTTTCCACTTTTCCACTCTCTCTTTTCGTCCTTCAGAATTTTCACTTAACCAAGCACACACTAAGTCTCTAAGTGTGTTATCGTAGTTGTGTTCCAAACCTGGACGATGGTGTTAAATTTATATTTCGTTGGGCTTTTAGTTTTAGTTTCATGGTTAACAAGAAATTCTCACACAAAGAGACACATATACAAACATATGGTCCGGAATTTTTTATCCACTTGTCAGGTTATCTATGAGTTATCCTGTCTTTTTGGTTATTTTATGTGAATATAGTTCTTGAAACATAAACTTTTTGGGGCTCCTCTGACAGTTATGCCGCCAGTTTTGTTTAGCAATTGTTGAACATTGGATTCCTTATTTTGCTTTTCTTGGCATTTTTGCAGCTTTTCTTTGGAATCATTATTTGCATGATGTCTCTACGTATGTATTTTGCTCCTCCAAGTATGCTTGTAGGCCTGCCTCCAACAGTTAGATCAGATCCAGAGAGCCTCGTCATTGTTTCAGATGACCATAAAGCAGAGTCATGAATCAACATCTTTTCTGAAGTATGTAATTCTTTTGCAATTCTCCTATTAAAGGAAATTAAATTTGTTAAAAGTTTCACCGCCTACCAATTGAAATTCATCAATTAGGTATTTAGTTAGAATTTTTATTTTTTACAGCTGAACATAGGACATGAAAAATGAGTCCCACTAACAAGGTAACGTGGTCATGTTTGATTGCTTGGAATGGTCATTTTCTCATTTGAGTTATGAGAAAAAACCTTGTTTCCTACATATTCATACAAATGAGGGTTAATTCCCTTTGTTTTATGGAGTTGTCTTCTGTTTCTTGATGAGACGTTAACAGATAGTTGGAAAGAGAACTATGCATTATTGCAATGGATTAATGAAAGTGAGCAGTACTCAAAGCAACTGTTTCTTGACCGAGTCTGGCTTATATTGTTTTGCTATTATAGATATCGACAACTATGGTACAAATCAAACCATCATAAGTGGCTGATGTTCTTCCTTTGCAAGATTTTAGCTGCAGCTTTGTTAACAATGCAGTGACCACAGACCGCTACAATGAATTGCTTAAAGGTTGTTCTGTTGGATTGGTGGGACAAATGCCTGCTATTGATGTTCTAAGTCAGTCATTACTTTTGTTTAGATGAAATTAAATGAAAAGTCTAAATATGTAGATCCAATTATGCCGCATTGTTGCCAATGCCCGAAGGTTTTGAGGCCCCGAAGAAGCCAAAACCAAGGATATGGCTGACCCTAATTTAGAAGCCGGCAGGTCTGGCAAAATGCTGGCCTGCTATGGCAAATCGAATTATTATGGTTACTACCATTTATTAGTATGAAATTATAAATGGGTAAAAGGTAGGAAACCATCTCGATTTTGAGAAGTTTTGTTTTCTAAGTTACGTCTAATTTGGAATATTGCATCACCTCCTCGACAATGTTTGTTCCAATACATACCCCTACATTAGTTCATCTATAAAAAGGCCAGTAGGCCACAACCAAATAACCACACGGTTTAGGTGTTTCAGAAATGGGTGTCAAACCAGTAGCCAGTGCAGTGGGCCAAATGGTCAGCAAGCTAGGAACTGGTGCAGCCACTTCTAGATGTCACTGCACTACCAAGGTACAACAAAGCTGACTACGAGGTCATGCTAGAGTGGAAGCTTACCCATTTCCGGAGATGTTGAGCACAAGATAAAGTTTGCCATGGGAGCTTTTCTCTGGGCTCGCTAGATTTGTATTTCTCTTGATCCCTCCATGTTATAATTATTGAAGCTACAAGACTGTTATTTTCTTGGTATGCTTTCGATAGTTCCAATTTGATCTGGTTTTGTTTACGTGATCAAGGAATCACCCGAAACAAATATTTTGAAGAACGATAAAAAATAATCAAAGGAAATAAATCTATATAAAATGCAAACAATAAATAGGACAACGCTAAATGATTAAGAATATGGTAACTGGAGCTATCTATTTTAGTTAGTTAATACTGTAGTAATACATTCTATAGACTATAGTTTCCCTGTTTATACAGAAATGAATATTTTCTGACATCGGCTTCCAGTTCTGAATTTGTTCAGGTCCGTCCAAGAACTAGTTAGTGGTTAGCCTTGGGAGCGTGTTGAGCCCAAATAATCAAGTAAAAAGTACAGAGTAAGAGTAGCCTGGGTAGACCTTGGATGGGAACGCATTAAATGAAGCCCAATTTCATAAACAAACCCGTGAGAGAGGGAGGGATGGAGGAGTAGGATGGGAAGGTCGGGTTAAGCTAAAGCGCACGTTAGCATTTATTATCAGGCAAAAGCAAGCCGGCGCATAATATAAATTATACACTGTTAGTACCGGTCAGTGTCACTGGCATATAAAATAGCCGAAAGGCTCTTCTCATCATTTCTGTTTCTTTTCCCCCTTCAAAAAGCGTCTGGCGCCAGGCCTCCTTTTGCGCCTACCGATCTAAAGTCTAAACCCTAGTTTCAAGCGAAAGGAGAAAAGAAAGAAGAAATGCCGAGAGAAATCATAACACTGCAGGTGGGACAATGCGGGAACCAGATCGGAATGGAGTTTTGGAAACAGCTCTGCCTCGAACACGGCATCAGCAAAGAAGGCATTCTTGAAGATTTCGCTACTCAGGTTCTCTTTTTCTTTTGAGGTTTTCTCTTCGTATTATTAGTTTTGTACTTTAAAGCTTCACTTTCCAGTTAATTATGGGAATTCATATTAATTTTTTTTCTAATTATTTGCAGTTTTACTAATAATTAAATGTCTATGATGATTTAAAAAAAAATACTTGATAATTAAGCTGTCAGATTAGGTCCCCATTAGGGGATAGCATAGCCCGTAATTTGTTGATATTGAGATGATTTTATGAGAGATATAAAAGAATAAGGAGTGAATTAGTTCTTGCGATTTAAATATCGGTATCTCTATGTCTTGACTTTCTCGGCACGAATGATGCAGGGAGGTGACAGGAAAGATGTCTTTTTCTACCAAGCTGACGATCAGAACTATATACCACGTGCTTTACTCATAGATTTGGAACCTAGAGTAATTAATGGAATTCAAAATAGTGAATACAAAAATCTATACAATCACGAAAACATCTTTGTTTCTGATCATGGTGGAGGTGCTGGAAACAACTGGGCCAGTGGATATCATCAGGTAGTATGTTTTGGTGGATCCTATTCGAGTAATGTTTCAACTTTTGTTTCTTCTCACTTTTATCTCCCTTCTCCATCATTATAGTATGTTTCAAGTAACAGTCAGAAACAATTATGGACTTCTGCACATTATTGTAAGTTAACATGTTCTGATCATCTTGTTGATTAGGAAAAAAATGATCAGAATTTCAAGTAACAATAATTTCTTATTGATGGCAGAATAGAATCAATAGATATATGCTTTCATGAAATGTTGAGGTTATCAGTTTTTCTTTTTTAATCTTAGAATCATTTTTCCTTGTTTATAGAAATCATTGAGCATATTGCAACTTTTTTATGAAAAAATCTGACATGAGTTTCATGACTTGTACGTGTTATGTATTAATAATCTTTTATCAAAATCCAGCTCCTTGATCATGAATAATACATGATTTTCAAACAGGGAAAGGGTGTTGAAGAGGATATAATGGACATGATTGACAGAGAAGCTGATGGAAGTGATAGTCTTGAGGGTTTTGTTCTCTGTCATTCGATTGCTGGAGGGACAGGCTCAGGTTTCTCCTCTTGTCTTCTTATTTGTGTTTTTAACTCTCTGTTCTGGCCTATGTAATATTTGTAATTATTTATTTTAGGCTTATTTTTCTCTTTTGGTTTATATGTCCACACGTGTTTGTTTCTTTTGGCTGCAAAAATTAGGACCCCAGCAGTAGTAGTGTCTTCCACTAAGATACTGAAATTTTCTTGAAGACTTTGTTTTGGTTACAACTTGATTGCTTTCATCTACAATGAAGGTATGGGTTCCTATCTGTTGGAGGCTCTGAATGACCGCTACAGCAAGAAGCTGGTTCAGACTTATAGTGTATTTCCTAACCAGATGGAGACAAGTGATGTGGTGGTCCAGCCGTACAACTCACTTTTGACACTCAAACGACTAACGTTAAATGCTGATTGTGTTGTTGTTCTTGACAATACGGCACTCAATAGAATTGCTGTAGAACGTTTACATCTAAGTAATCCTACATTTGCTCAAACAAATTCTTTGGTTTCCACTGTGATGTCTGCAAGCACAACTACATTGCGGTATCCAGGGTATATGAACAACGATTTGGTTGGTCTGCTTGCCTCTTTAATTCCAACCCCAAGATGTCATTTTCTTATGACAGGTTACACACCACTTACAGTGGAGCGCCAGGTACTTCAAACACTCGTTTTTTATATTTATGACTTTGTAGTTGATTGTGGTTCCTGATCAATTGCTCCTTGTGTGATTTTTAGAGTTAAGTAGAGCCTTTATACAATTTGTCTATAATCGATTCACTTACTCATTTCATGATTGGGGGTAAAAAAGAGGTTGGGGTGAAAAATGGATCTGAAGCTTTAAAATTCCATATATTTTGTTTTTATTAAATTGATCATCTCAGTATGTCTCATCAGTCCTAAATTATTGTTTTTAGTCTTGTTATTCATGTAAAGATCTTTTTGGTGTAGTGTGATGCCTGTGTTTCTCTTCCTGGCAGGCCAATGTGATTCGCAAAACTACTGTCCTTGATGTTATGAGAAGACTTCTCCAGGTGAGATATGTAGGTTGTACTTATTTCAAAATGGGTTGCATTTTTCTAACCCTATGCTTCCTGGTAGACAAAAAATATTATGGTTTCCTCTTATGCGCGCACAAAAGAAGCTAGCCAAGCAAAGTATATCTCCATACTGAATATCATTCAAGGGGAAGTAGATCCTACTCAGGTATGGTAAACTTTTTTTTTTTTTTTTTTTTTTTTTTTTTTTTTTTTTTTTGGAAATGCTATAGCTTTTACAGGAAATGTATCTCCAAAGTCTCACATTTATATTATGGATAAGAAAATTATATGCATCATTCTTTATTCTTGGGCAAGTCGTTGATTACCTTTCTGTTGACTTTGGCCAGTAGAATAACATGTGCATTCTTTAGCAGTTTTAGTTATTTCTATCTTAAGGGTGGTATTTGGTCTAAGATTTTGCATGTGAATGCATGCAAATATATATTGTCTAGGTTATTGAGTATCTTATTCTTCCTTCTGTTGACTGTTGTGCCAAAAGTTTTCAACGGTTTGCTTTATCTTTTCTTTAAAATGATATTGGACATTTGATAGATTCTTATGTCCTTTTTTTTCTCTACCTCTATTTTATCCTTTCTCTTTTCAGAAACATCTCTTTTCTTTAGACTTATTGTGTAATTTTCTTCACAGAAGATAGTTGAGTTTTGTGGTCATAGCCAGTGCTTCTCTCCTCTTGAAAATTTAGAGCATTGATATTGATAAGATGGTTGCAATGATGCTCCTAGGCACACGTCAACTTAAAATCTTCTAGTTTAAACCGTGAGAAAGGGGTACATTTCAGAGAAATCCAACCTTGATTTCTTGTGGCTAGTAACTCTATATTTTCTCCCTTGAAAGAGAAGAAAGTATTTGGCGTGTTGCAATTTGAAATCATTTGAAAGTTTAACAAAGCCTAATCCAACAATGTGAGATCAACTATATTACTAATGTACACTTTGTTAGTATTTATTGAATGGAAGAGTAGCTTTAAATCGATTGCTTGTTAGTTGTTAATGGTTATGTGTGTTTGAAAATCAACTTAAATAATTTCATGGCATCGTTTTTGTATTGTCTATTCTTACTGGTTTGAGTTTTTAATGTTTGCTGAATAATTTCCCTTGTTTTATCAGGTGCATGAAAGTCTACAGAGGATTCGTGAAAGAAAGCTAGTAAATTTTATTGAATGGGGTCCTGCAAGTATTCAGGTCTCTTGATAATTGAAGCAGTTGTCCTCACTTTGGGTAATTATTTTTTCTTATGATACCTGGACTTACATCATCTCTTTTTGTGTTTTTGTAGGTTGCTCTTTCTAGAAAGTCCCCATATGTCCAGACTGCCCATAGGGTACAACTCTAGTTCTTGTCTTTTGGACTTTAGATCTCTTATTTTGCCTGCATTATAGAACAATTCGCAATTTTTGGTCTGAATAATCAAGGGTAACAACTTTGAGCATGATTTTGCTCTCCTTAAAAGTGACCCTTTTGCTGGAGAGAAAATAAACAAGGGCATATTGCAATCTTCAGGTGAGTGGTCTTATGCTAGCAAGTCATACCAGTATCCGACACCTCTTCAGCAAATGTCTGAGCCAGTATGAGAAGTTGAGAAAGAAGCAAGCATTTCTTGACAATTATCGGAAGTTCCCAATGTTTGCTGTGAGTTACCAGCTTTCTGCCCACTTTCTAATTTACGATTGCTGTCACTATGCTTTTTGTGTGTGATCATATGAATTGCAAAGATCTGCGTGCATGAGTTTTATGCGAATAGATGGAAGTTGTAACATGTATTTATATGCAACCACACATATTTGTAAACCTGTCCAAAGGGCATCTTTGTAAACTGGCTAAGGATAAAAATTGTAATATGGTTTTTAATGTGGATTATCCTATGGAGATCCATGAGTTAATTTTGAAAGATGCAATAAATTGAATGTGACTATTACATTTTGAAAGATGCGAATGTGACTATTTGGGTCGTTTTTATTAAAAAAAAAAAAAAAAAAAATCATTAGTGTGATTTGTTTGTTAATTCTGCTACATGTCATTTGCTTCCAAATCATATAATATTTTTCGATTGGGTACCTAAAAAGTGTACATCACATTGGTATTTTTATCCTAATCTTTTTCAACATTAACAGGACAATGACCTTTCTGAGTTTGATGAATCAAGGGACATAATTGAAAGTTTGGTTGACGAATACAAGGCTTGTGAGTCACCAGATTATATCAAATGGGGAATGGAGGTATATGCCTAGCTGGCCCTAACTTCTCCAATTTTGAGAACCTCTTGGCTTTCATTGATAATAATGTTATATGCAGGATCCTGACAATTTAACTGGAGAAGGAAATGCCTCAGGAACACTGGATCCGAAATTGGCTGTGTGAACAGAATAAGGCTCAATCGTGAGTTCTTCTAGGTAAGGAACTGTAGGTTGTTCCATTTTTTGCAGAAGTACTACTACTATTAAGTTATTCAACTCTACGGTATACGTGTAGTGGAGTTATTGAGACAGTAAAGTTGATTTAGAATCTGCAGTCATTTTCAGTCATTGCCTTAGGTTTTGATGTGGTTCTGAAATGAAAATTGAAGAAAATATCACTTTTTCTTTTTCTTATTAATTTGGTATTTTCCCTTGGCAACTGACATATACGTTGTCTTTTAGTAAGGCCATTAATGTCCTTATATGCATTAGTTTCTTCATGCGTCTGTTACTACCCTTATGTGTGTGCACTCTCCCGTGCAATTTTGTTAATTTTTTTACTAAAATTATGAAGGTCACTTGGTTTGAATTGGAATTTGTTTCTTACAGGATACCGCATAAATATTAGGACCATTGTGGGGAGTGGAATGCAATTTTAGTTTTTCTTTTTAATATCCTTGTGTATCTGGTTTTGTGTATTTAACAGAAGAAGAGTTGATTTTAGGAGGATAGCATCATGGCTTGTAATTGGGTAATTGTTTTGAGTTTGATTTTAGGATTTTACTGATACTACTTGAGAAAGACCTGCGCCTGGTTTGAGTTGGATGTATATTTTTGCGTAGGATTTGTTAGGTGTTGTGTGGTAGTTAAAGTTTTATCCTAACAGATCTGTTTTTGGAGTGGAGCTAAAAGGATTAGAATTGGTAACCATTTAAAATGGTTTGAGTGGGAATATCATTCTAATTCAAAACAAAAGTTATCATCGTGCACGGGATCGACATAGCATGTGCTGTCATATCATTTGTGTGAATATATGCTTATATCATGGTCTGGTCCCATCCCGTACCGTATATAATTTGAATGAGGTTTTTTCTCACCCATGCTGCAATTTTTAATTGTTTATTTGAATTTCTCAAAGCAATAACCAGTAGGATAAATACAACTATACATGTATAAAATAATAATAACATGCAGAACTTCTGTAGCGACGGCTACTGCCAAATAACGTTGGCAGCTGGAGGGTGTCCGAGGCCATAGGGTGGTTAGTTTTTGTGTTCTACTTCCAGCTCCGTGTTTTTTATATTCGTTAAAACTTAAAAGAGTATTTGAATTTCATTTTCATTTCAAAGTTAAAAAAACCATGCTTCAATCATTAAATTATATTATTTGGATGCTTGGGCTGGATGGGAGCTGATGTGAAACTCTAGACTATGTTAATTTAGATTATCGGCATCGCTTATCTCATTCAGTTCCTGGAATTAACTGATGATATTGAAACCTTTGATAGAAAAATGTTGAAAGGGTTGTTAATTGAATGGTAACTCAAATGCTGTCGTGGGCCAATTCAAAGAATTTGAGTCAACAATCACTCAGTCTGCAGTCTATTTGACCAATTGACAGCAAAGTTGATAATGATGGTCAGGCGACAGTGGCCCAGAACAAGAAAACAAAGACCGAATGAGAGAGGCTGCAAGTTGTATCTGCAAATGGTGAGTGACATCTAACCTCGTTTAGGGTTGAATTATATTAAGTTTAAAATATATTTGAAGTTAAAATTAAACGAACACAAAAATTACTGATTAAGGTTCGGCCAAAAGAACGTTATTATTAAAGAATATATCCTATCGTACTTGAACTTGTCCTAGTTTAATTGAGATGAAGTTTCATTACATTATACGAAACTAATTGATATATTTTTAAGGGGTGTGCTTGGATATGAGTAATGGTAAGAAAGTGTAATTATTAATATAGTAATTATAAGTTTGTAATTACAAAGAATTTTTTTTAAGGCAGAAAGCAGATACATCTAAATTTACAAAAAAAATAAAAATTCGAATATAATCGTGACTAGCTATATATATTTGAATTACACTCAAGAGATTAATTAATTACCATAATTACTCAAATGTATTACATGGAATTACACATAGTATCCGAATCCAAAACAAATTATAGTTATGGGTGAAGCGCAGGTATCTCTCATCCTAAGTTGTAAATCTAAACTGAAAATAAGAAGTTGATGTTATGAAATATATCTACTAAATAACCACCGAATTTGCATTTAACAATCTAATTTAAAATGGGGAAAGTATATTCTTGTTTGAATTTAAATTCAAATTAATTTTGGACAAAAGAATATTATTAATTGAAATGATAGCAGCAACACTTAATTGTCAACATAGTAAAGGAACTAATAACGGTTTAATCCAATATCGAGAATAACGTTAAGAAAACAAGTGTTTGGTATGAAAAGAGAAAAAAACAACTAAGCAACAACCCATGAACAGTCTGTCTCAACAACAATACAGAAAAAAAGGCTTGACCCACACCCGCACTCCCCCAAGTCTCATTTCCCCCCCATTTTTACTGCTTACAAATTACAAAATTAAAATACAAACTCATTTTTAACTCCCTATAATACAATCTCAACCTCTTTATTTAAACCCAAGTTTTCTCTCTTCTGCATTAGTCCTTGAGGTTTTCAACTTTGTGTTTTTCTTCAGCGCTCTCTCTCATATTGCTCCCTGCTGATAATTTTAGAAAGGGTTTCTGTAGGAATTTATTGGTTTTGAAAACATGGCAGTCATTTCTTTCAGGGTTCTTATGAGAGTTGTGACCATCTTTGCTCTTATTTTTGCTATTGTCTCACCCAATGTTGAAGCTCAGTCTGCTGCACCAGCTCCTTCTCCTACAAGTGATGGTAACTAATCCATTTCTTTAACATGCTGTTTTTGGACCTTTAGATCTTTTCAATACTGCCTTCCTTATAACACTATTCAGGCATTGCCAAAATCTACTCTCTTTTTTTCTTCTTTTCACTCTGAAACGGTTCTCATTTTTCCTGAAGGCATTGTTTTTCTCAGAGTTAAAATAAATACAGTAGGCTTTTTAAATAATTAATTACTTATATCCATTTGATTTTGGGCAGGAACTTCAATTGACCAAGGGATTGCTTACGTTCTGATGCTTGTGGCACTGGTGCTTACATACCTTATCCACCCTCTAGACGCATCCTCCTACACCTTCTTTTAAATATATTTTTCATTTTGGTAACAGAGTACTATGTGGATAAATTTATCTATTTCCTTTTTTTTCCCTTTCTTTTTGGGTGATGGATGTAGTGGTTAATGGTTTGCATTGGTTTTGAGAGAGTGATTGATTAATGTGATTCCTGAAATGATAGCCTACTGTGTTGCCTCTACTACTTGATTCTTTTGCTTTCAATAACATTTGGAATCCTCCTTTTGTCCCTGCTAATCTTTTAGTTTCCTTCTATCTAAAGGAGGATAACTAAAAAGTAACAACAACTGCAAATGAAGACTTAATGTTTCTCTCCAATCTCAAACAATGGGGCAGGTTTTGAGCACGTTTTGCGCTTTCTATCTATTCAAGTACTTGAAACAATTAAACCATCAAAACAAACTTTATTCCAAATATATTCTTAACAGAAAAAAAAAAGGTTTCTGTCATTCTGTTTCAACTTGCAACATTAGGCTTGCATTATGTGAAAAAAGAAAAAAAGAATAGGAAAGATACAGCCTGGAATTTCCAGATCCTGGAATCATTTGAGTCATGAGCATGGGTATCCACTGAAAAGCTTTGCCAAAGTAGTTTGAAGCGACATGATGGAATTTTTTATGGGGAACCAGAAGTGTGTTAATTCTTTTATTTACATCATTGAGTCGGGTGACTATACTTGAATCATTAAATCAACCATAGTTGTGGCACAAATCCAAGTATTTCACTCATGATCTTCGTGTCTGTAATGTAAAGCGAACTTGACAACTTCATAAAATGAAACAACAATCCCCACGGAAGGACCAGTGCGACCAACACGAGGACCAAGTCCAGCAAACAGCCCCTTCATCCCTCCATCCCTGCTCCAAAATAACAGCTTGGTACGATAAGTTAATTAAAGTGACTATGCATATAACCTTGAATGAGCTAACCTAATATATTAGGCAGCTTGACCACAAGATAGAGCAATTGTATTTCCTAAAATTGGCCTCAAGCACACACACTTCTGCTATAAAATAAATGTCAGCATTCGCCTTCTATTGCTGCTCCTTGTCCTTTGTGTTACCCCATTGGAGTGTTTAAAACTATGTTGTTCTAGTTAGGACATAAGAGATGCATTCATTTAGTCATTTACTAGAAGATTTGCTACTATGCACTTGACTGCAACTAGAACAAAGATGCAATATTATCTCAAGGAAAAGGAATATTGCGTACCTCCAAATTTCACGTAGAGTTTGTCTTGTAGTCATCTTTAATGACTTGACAGGATCTTTCTGAAAATCATGAAAGAAAGTTTCAGAACGAAATGCACCAATCCATTAGCATGTATCTGAATAAAAAACTAGTTAAATCTTTTCCTCAGAAATAGTTGCTCTCTTATGGTCACATATGTGTAGAGCAAGTGATGCTCTGAATATAATCCTTAGGTAATCAGTTAGATCACTTTACTGTGCTTGTGTGTGTGACTGTGTGCGTGGGTGCATGCTTTCATCCTATCTAAACCGAAATGAAATTCATATGAAGAAACTAAAGACCTCTATCTGCCGTCGGGTCTTTGCAACATCTAGGGGACAGGTAACAGCTGCTGCGATGCTTCCTGCCACAAAACCAGCAGCAAAGTTTGCGCCAAGGATGCTACCTGCACCAGCTTCATCACCCACTGACACAAGCAGTTTTCTCCTGATCTGAAAAGGTCGAAAGAAACAAGAAGAATAATGTTGAATGCATAGGTAGCATTAACCATTTTTTTGGGGGGGCGGAGGGGGGGACACTTAGCCTTATCTCACCGGCTCAAGTGTTGCCCAACAGATTGCAGAGAAAGGAACATCACGAGCAAGTTGTGAACTAAGGCCAGTCCATAGGATGCGGTAGTTTTGTACTGTTATGAAGAATATGTCAGCAATAATGACCATCTTGCTTAGTTTAATCAAACTTTCTCAATTGCGATAAAATTTCTCATTCAATGCCAAAATTTTACTTTTTCAGGCAGAGAGTAACTCACTCCAATAGTTAACTTACAGTTTTGAATGCAATTTGTGCTTGTCACTGGGTTGATTACTCCAACTAATGTCTTCCATACGCCTGCAGGCTTGATACCGCTTTTAGTTTCTTTAAATGCCTGGTAATAAATTAAATATTCATAAAGTTGAACTTCATTCATTTCTGCAGAATAGCAAATTGAGGATTATTATAGTAATTCCTGGTTACATTAGATGAAGCACAGATGATTTTATACCTGCATGCGGGTCCTGGCCAGTTCAATAGGATAACAAGATATGCAAGCTAAAGAACGTGCAAATACGCCTGCTACCAATGGGACATATGGGGTCAAGGTTGGAGCATTATTAGTCGTGAATTCCTCCATTGAATCACGGAAAATGTCATAGCAGGGCATGTAAATGCCAACCTGAATGACAAGAAAAGAACATAGTCCACAAGGAGCCAAAAAAATATAAGCACATAAAAATGCTTCCTCGCACTAATGCAAGGGATAAAAACATGTAATGGAGGCCTGGAGGGAAGCCATTAAAATGAAAGACTTACAGTCGGCACAGCCAATGCTAAACTTGCATTTGTTCCTCTCCACAGTCTGGCAAAACCTTCCTGCAAAAATTCACTCCCGTGAACCTTAAAAAATAAGCCATAATCTGTGCATCGAAATATGAAGGTGATAATACAAATGTATATATATAAAGAGATTCTAATGCATATATAATGAATGTTTAGATGATTATACTTAGATGGATTAAAAATTGCTTTCAAAAAAGTGTAAAAAATCTACCACTAAGTTAGCTATCAGCTGTGTTTAACCGAGATTCTTTTACCTGTGTATACCGAAGAATTACAACATCCCATTTATTTAACAAAAAAAGAAAAGAAAGAAAAGAACTTATTTATTAAACAGAAGTGCCATTACAGCATCAAACACTAGAAGAACAAGCCTAATATAGTAATTAGCAAGTGCAGAAAATAACCAACCTGACGAATGACTTTGTAGAAAACATCAAGTGTTCCGGTGTACCTATGACACTCAGGGGGAGATAGTGGTTCAGAGCCAACAACCAAACGCGAACATGATTGAGAGCTTCTCATATCTGGGAACATCTAAAAAGGAAGAGCAACGGAGGAAAACACCAAAATATTCACCAAGGGAGTAAATTGAGATGCTGAAAACAAGGAAACTAATGAAATTGATAAGTACCGTATTTGTTTCAAAGCAGGTCTTGTAAGGAACTCCAGCAGCCTGTGCTTGCAACCTTGTCTGGATCGAAAAACAAATCATTTTACGATTTTGAACACATCTTCTGAGAGAATTTTGATTAATTCTAGGAATTGGGTTTCTTTTTTACGTTGAACAAACAAAAAAGGCTAATTATTTAGAAGAAAGGAAAATTAGATACCTTGGCGACATCGAGAGGATTAACGATGATGGCGGAAATAAAAGCAGCACCGGCGGCAGAGAAAGCCCTCTCTTCGAAGCTCAAATTGACGTCGGCTACAGCTTTAGGCTTTTGGGTTGTAGAATCGTCGTGGGCAGTTTTCAACATGTTATCAGCGTTTCCTTCAAAATCAACTCTGGTGGCGGAGGCAGCGCTTATCCATGAAGGAAACCCTTGCCTCGAGCTTACCATCTCTCTCTCGTTCTTGCAGCAAATCAAATTTTCATCGAAGGAAATAAAGAGAAACGTCAAATGGAGAGTGAGAACCGAGAAGTTCAAGTTGAACAAACTATTGGAAGATTTTAGATTAGTTAGTTACAAAAGTTTCTTCCAGGGCTTTCCTTCTTTTATTAGCATTATTAAAATAACAGAAAGAGGCAGATTTTTGCATGCGGAAGGGAAAACTGTAGAGGAGGCGAAGCAATGTGATTCGTGGCGTGGAATTAAGGGCGCCAAGCGACTCAGCGTTGCATAGGCAAAGGCCAATCGGTCCTTCCACTTTCCTTTTTCCCTTTTCTTCCAATTTCAGGAAACCCAAAACTCTTGTTGGCCCAATATAGAGCTGCTGCTTCAGCCCTATTAAACTGTCGGATTTTTCTTTATCGAAAGATCTCTAGGATTGGGCTAATCATCAAATTAAGCCCCATTGAAGTCTGGATTACTGTATACTGTATGATTTTTATTTTATTTTGATAGAATTAAAGTATGGCTAATTTACCAAAATATACCAAAAATACAAAAAAATTACAGAAATGAGCTGAATTTTGTATTATTTACGGAAAAGAGCCATTTTCCCCCAAAACGCGTCCACGTCAGCGCGTTTTGGGGGGATGCAGCAGGAAAGCGCGCCCCTTTGTGCCACATCAGCACAAAACGCGCTGACGAGGGCACGCATTCCTGCTGCAACGGTCAAATTTTTTTTGACCGTTGGGCCTCTAACAGTAAAAAAAAACCCTATAAAACCCCCCACCCTTTTATTTTTTTCACAACAAAGTCCTTATTCATTTTTCTCTCAACTTTCTCTAAAATTTTTCTCAAATTTCTCTTAAATTCCTTGAAACTTCCTCTCAAATTTAACAATAGTCCTTTGATATTTACAAAAAAGTTCTTTTTTAAATTTCTTGAAATATATTTTTTTGATAAATTTTAAAATATTCGATCGTATTACCAATGGCCGGGGAATTAATCCGTCTCGACGATAAACACATATTCGTCGATCAAATTCAAATGGTAAGTTTTAATTTTAATTTTTCAATACTATTTAATATTTTTTAGGTTTATGTAATTTTAATTAAAATTTATTTTATAATTTTTTAAACAGTCTGTAGATCGGGTGCTACAATGCTATATTCGCAATATGTCTGGTCCGCCATCGTCGTTGCTCGAGAATTACCTGCGGGAAGCGAGTTTTTGGCACGTGGCCACAATAGGCCAGGGGTACAAGTTGGAGTCGAAGTTAATCAGTGCGTTGATAAAGAGGTGGAGACCTAAGACGCACACTTTCCATCTTCCATGCGGAGAGTGTACTATCACTCTGGAAGACGTGCAGTTGCAATTGGGGTTGCCGATGGATGGGTCCGTAGTCACCGGGTCCGCAACTCCTAGCGATTGCCATTCCGGATAACATTTATGGAGGTCGGATCGAGATAGGCTGGTTATGAGACACCTTTCCGGAGTCGGATAATAATTTGACCGAAATAGAAAGAATACGGTATGCTTGGGCATACATTCTTGAGATGATTAGAGGCTATCTGATGCCGGACTTGTCACGAAACCTTGTACACCTGAGATGGCTGCTGAAACTCGTTGATTTTAGAGCAGCCGGTGAAATGAGTTGGGGGTCTACCGTGCTATCAAAATTGTATCGAGAGATGTGCGGGGCGACGCGGCTGAGTAAAGCGAAAATCGGAGCTTGCCTATCACTACTGCAGTCATGGGCATGGTTTCGGTTTTCACTTTTACGTCCTCGAGTCGACCACCCATATACATTCCCACTCATAACGAGGTAAATTTAATATTATATTTTACAATTATTACGTAGATTTAAAGTATAATTGTATGCTAAAATTTTATTTAATTAGGTGGAACCATTCGGCGAGTTATGTTGGAATACCTACCGAGCTTGAAGATATACGGCTTCTATTAGAGCAACAGTCGGAATCACAAGTAAGTACTAAATACAATATATTTTCGTAATAAATTTGTCGTTTCGAATTTCGTATTTATAATTTAGTATTTCGTATTTAATATTTAGTATTATGTATATAACTAATATTTTGGTCATGTTAATATAGTTTCAATGGACACCATACGAGGATTCGACAATTCGGGCAGTAATTCCGGAGGAGTTCTTGCTAAATCCAAAAATTTGGCATGTGAAGGTCCCATTGATCAACTATGCCATTGTTGAGATGCACCAGTCAGATCGGGTTCTGCGACAATTTGGATTCCGACAACCGATTCTCGTGCCACCTGAGGTGCTCGATGATGAGCACAAAGTCGACTTACGGCAGTTGCACATGGATTGGCCAAGTTATTGGTCAGCATATATCGAAATGTGGGAGAACCGGTATAATTATATACCTATTCGGGAACCGGTCATCGTTATTGAGTTAGCGTGCGTGCCGGAATACATGCCATGGTTTAGGATCCATGGCAAGCCTTATTTATTATTGGAAGAGGAGAGGCGACGGCAACTTCGTGAACAAAGAGAACGACGGGGCCCTTTAAATCCAAGGAGAAAGGGTGATGAGACGAGACCATCAACAGCGCCGACACAGTCACCGGGCCTAACACTTCAGCCGACGACACCGACATCACAGTCTTTAGCCTTTATGCCAGGTGCGTACCCTAGCCCTTATATGTATCCTAACCCATATATATTTCCTTTTCCCAGTCTTACTGCAGGTTGGAATGCATGGCCCGGTTCGAGTCCATTCCTGACTATTACTGGCCAGCCAATCTTGAAGCCGCCGTCGCATGAGGGATCACACAATGCGCCATCGGGGAGCTCTTCTTTTTACCAGTCTCATTCGCCTTATGGGATTCAAACACCCCCGCCATGGTTTATGCAAACACCTCCGCAGTAGTTATTTTATCAAGGTGGGTCATCCTCCCAACACCCACAACCAGACCCACTGCCGAAGGAACCAAAATTCCCGCCTGAGGTTTCACGACCCCCGCCGGAAGGTAGAAGAAGGAGGAATCCAACGCGTAACCGCCGACCACCCCCATGTGGCACTGATTTCGACCGACACCAACATTGATTCCGACCGCCTTTTTTAGTTTTAATTGTAATATAATTTTTTTATTTTTTTAATAAAATAAAAGTTATTTTTTATTTTTATTTGTAATTTAATTTTAATATCTTTAATAAAATAAAAGTTGTTTATTTTTTTATTGTAATTTAATTTTAATATCTTTAATAAAATAAAAGTTGTTTATTTTTTATTGTAATTTAATTTTAATATCTTTAATAAAATAATAGTTGTTTTTTATTTTTTTTGTAATTTAGTTTTAATATCTTTAATAAAATAAAAGTTGTTTATTATTTTTTTGTAATTTAATTTTAATATCTTTAATAAAATACAAGTTGTTTTTTTTTTGTAATTTAGTTTTAATATCTTTAATAAAATAAAAGTTGTTTTTTTTATAATTTGTAATTTAATTTTAATATCTTTAATAAAATAAAAGTTGTTTATTATTTTTTTAATTTAATTTTAATATCTTTAATAAAATACAATTTGTTTTTTATTTTTTTTTGTAATTTAGTTTTAATATCTTTAATAAAATAAAAGTTGTTTATTTTTTTAAATTTAATTTTAATATCTTTAATAAAATACAAGTTGTTTTTTTTTTTGTAATTTAGTTTTAATATCTTTAATAAAATAAAAGTTGTTTATTTTTTTTTGTAATTTAATTTTAATATCTTTAATAAAATAAAAGTTGTTTTTTATTATTTTTGTAATTTAATTTTAATATCTTTAATAAATATAAAAGTCCAAGATTTGTTTTTGTATTATAATTTTTTTTTTTTTTTTTTGCAAATTAGTCCTCCTACAAAAGTTCACCGTTTTCATCAAGAAATAAATAGAATTTACATAGCCACCAAGAGACAAAAAAGCTAAGAAGACTGTCAACTATTTCGATTTGGACACGAGCGAGATGTATGGCCTAGGTTCTTACACCATCCGCACAACCTACGTTAGTTGGCCGTTTCTCGGATATCTATATTGTTGCGTATTCTAGTCGAGCAAGGTCGACCTTTTGGTTTGGGCCTCGGTTGTCTATCTGGCAATAGCTTATACGATGCAAGCGATACAGACGGCCACTTACGTTCATCTGGGACTAGTGTGAATACGTGTCTCCACACGTTGTACATTTTTTTTTATTTTATACACTTCGTCGACATAACTCATGGGATCGAGACGGAGATTCTAACAAGCTGCAAGTACATGAGCGCATGGGTAACGAAGTGCACCAAATATCCCACAGTCGCAGGTCCTATTTCTCAAGTGTACACGATATTACCTGCCAACAATACCTTGGTTCGGTCTGTCAAACTCCGTCACACGAAACCATAGGTAGCAGCGATCATGACAAACTGTGTGCATGGTTTTGGCCCGTCCCTTCCCCTTTTTAATTTCTCGCAAGACCTTCGCGCAGCATACATGGTCTCTTTGCATTTGGCCTTTATAACTCGCTGCTCGCTTCGGAAATAGTACCGCAAAGCGAAAATATGTCTCTCGCACAACTGATGTTATCGGCAAATGACGCGTTCCTTTTAGAACAAAATTTATGCATTCGGCCAGGTTTGAGGTCATATAACCATATCGTAGGCCGCCGTCGTATGATTGTTTCCAATGTTCAAAAGGAATATTGCATAGGTAGTTTGTGCCTTCTTCGTTAACTGATCGCAAACTCGCCAACATCTCATGAAATGGTCCTTATTGATCTCATACCCTATCAATATAAGTTGATAGCGAATATTACATACCACTCTTCAATTAAGAATATGATACGATCCCGGTTCTGTGAATTGAATTCGAGTCGTAAGATTGCCCGATCGTTAAACAAGAAGATTTCGTTTGGATTCGGAAAGGTTTAGAAAATTCAGTTTCAAGAGGGAGGTAGACAAGGAAGGGCTCGATAGAAGGTGGTTATGGATTAAGGAGGGTCGGTTATGAAAGAAATGGATAAGTCAAGTTATAGGATAATCGGTAACTTAAGGTCAAAAATGAACCAAACTTCAGATGAAGATTGACCCGAGACTTATAAGACTTTAAGTTAATTTGGAAGGAATTATGAGACCTCGACCCACTATCTAAAGAGATAGGAATCTCGGTATAAAGTTTCAAACGCCACACGAAAACGTGATAAGTTCGGATAAATAAAGAAACTGTTGACGCCACTACCTAGATAGATAAGTTAACGAATCTTTGGACAAAATTTGAGAGAAAATTTCTCAACAAATTGAAGGGTAAATTCATTTTTCCAATTCTATTTCAAAGAACCACCTATTTATAGGATAAGTGGTTACCGGGCTTACAATCGTTTCTCAGCTCTTATGCTCTTCAAGAATTTAAATTCATGAAGGTGTTGTCCAAAAAAAAAAAAAGAATCTAGCAATAAAATATTTATCCCAAATGCTCCTCCTTGCCGTCCCATTTTCTACCAACAACAAATGGGCTTTATTATTATATTCAAGTCAAATTATCCCATTTAGCTATGCCTCCACTCAAGTGAATTTTAAGTAATGTTTTGGCTGTACATTCACTTTCATTGCCGTCCAAATCAATTAGAAGAATGTGGCCCTTATCAAGTCATTATTTAATTCAAAGATGGATAAACCCCACACTCCATTTATTTTCAATTTAAAATTCTTTCCTTCAAGCACCATCCTCTGCCGTCCATGCTAGGTGTCATCTTCTTAAAAAAAACTCAATTCTCCTCTTCTTAGTGCCGCATGCTCATCTTATCAATGCCATTGTGCTTGATTAAATTATTCCAATTTAGGAAGTGTTGAGCCGTCCACTATTTCTTCAACTAGCAACATAATTAAAAACCTGCACATTTATTCAAAATTAAAACATGAAATAAAATGTGACAAATTAATTTAAGCTTAGATAAATTAAATCCAACACTAATTAATTATTTTAGACACATTTAATTTATTGGAAGCATTAACGTGCTGTAAAAATAAAAAAAAATTAAAATAAGTAAAACGATGCAATTTTATTTAAAACATTAAATTAAAAGCAATGTAGCTCATTGATCTAAATTTGAGCTAGCTGAACGTGAAGGATATTGCATGGCTTGCTCGGTTCATCGTTCCCAAAATGTTCAGCCATGGTATTACTCTAAATTTTGCTTACGAGAAGTCACTTCCTCTTTAAGCCTTTTAGCACGAGCACGAGTGATAGGCCCCTTTGGTAGCTCCAGGGGATCTTCGGTAACTTTAGTGGGTGCCCGAGCCACGGTCGTATCATCCCCTCCCCCTTCGAAATGACTTGTCCTCAAGCCGTCACCTACATCATATAGAGATAAATCAGACACATTAAAACTAGCGCTCACGTTATACTCACCGGGGAGATCGATTTTATAAGAATTACCGTTGATCCTCTCCAAGACTTGAAAAGGACCATCGCCTCTTGGCATTAGTTTGGATTTTCGTTGGGCTGGGAATCTTTCTTTCCTTATGTATACCCACACCCAATCTCCTGGCTCAAAGGTAATTTTCTTGCGTCCTTTATTAGCCTTCTGTTCATATTGCTTGGTTCGTTCTTCGATATTCCTACGCATCTTCTCATGTAAACCTTTCACGAACTCAGCCTTTGTAATGGCCTAAATTCAAGATTATCGGAATAATGGTTTCGCAACCATAAATCCGATTTAAATAGAAATTTATTTCAATATGTTTGCATGAGTCTTTATATGATAGGAAATATTTTTATAAATATTTATAAAATGTTAGTAATGTGGTATTAAACTTTCGTTAGAAAATTTTAACGTTTGGGTAGGTAATTAAATGAAAAGGACTAAATTGAAATGAAAGTAAAAGTTGAATTATAGATTAAAAGAAATTATGAAGGACCAAAATGGTAATTATGCCATTTTGTAAAGATGAGGCGGTTTATTGAAGAAAATCTGAGATTTTTTAAGTATATTATTATATTATATTATATTATATTATATTATTATATATATATAAAGAAAGGAGAGATAGAAACAGAAAAGAAACAGAGAGCAAACGTGAAAGAAGAAAGAAAAGAGAAAAGAAAGAAGAAAAGGGAAAATTAAAAGTTTGAAGCTTGGAGTTTAATTTGGTAAGTTAATTTAGTCCTTTTTCTTTTAATTTTGATGCTTTATAAGTTTTAGAACAAAGTTTTGATGAATTTAAGTTGAAGTTTTTGAAGTTTTAGAGTTTTTGAATATAGCATATGATGAATAAAATGATGAATTAGTGGTTTAATTGAAAGAATTTGAAGTTAGAATTGGGTAAAGGATTTAATTGTAAAAAAATAAGCTATAACAAAACTGTTTTGGACAGCAGCAGTAGAGTAAGTTTGAAAAATCACTAAAATTCGTAGAAGTGGAATTAGAAGTTGAATGAGATATGAAATTAAAGCTTATTGAGTCTATTTTCATATGAAAGAAACATGGAAAGCAAAGGAATTCTGTAATTTGAGATATTTATATTTTTGTAAGACTGGTTCAGAGGGATTTCGGGATCCCCTGTTCTGACTTTGAAAAATCATAAAAAATGGAGAAAAATAATTAGGGGCTTAACTTTATATGTTTAGAATCCTGAATGAGCCTATTTTCAAATGAAATAAATAAGAAGGTCATATGAATTCTGTACGAAGAGTAATTTGATTCGTAGTGAAGAGAGGTCAGAACAGTCAAACAGTAAAACAGGGGAAACTTTAAGAATAATCTGGTATTGATTGGACATACCAAAAATTCTGAAAATTTTATGGGAAGAAGATATGTGAGTCTAGTTTCAGGTAAAATTAACGGTTCTTCATTTGGAGCTCTGTAGCTCGAGAAATAAATAATTTAGTGACTGTGACTCAAGTAGACAGCTTTGAATAAGCTAAAAATAATAATAGAATTATAGAAAATGCTACATGTGAACATGAAATGTATTGAATTGATGATTGACTTTATTTATTTAGATCCGGAAAACTCAAATACAAAGCTAGATCGAGGAAAGGAAAAAGTCCCGGATTAGTAGATTTTATAAACGAACTAGTATCGAGGTAAGTTCATGTAACTTGAATTATATTCTTAAATGTTTGAAATGTATGTTATTGATGTGAATATAATTTGAATGTCCATTGTATGAAATTTGATGAAACATTGGTATATTTAATAAAAAGGGAAAAAAATCCCGGTTGAATGAAAGGAAAATTCGATGGATCTCGAAAAGGAATTGACGGTAAAAAGGATCTAGCCGGAGGTGATCCTATCTCGATATAGCCCTCCCGAAGAATATGTGGAAAATGGATTTAGCCCGGACGGGTAATCCGAATTAGGTCTCGAATTTAGCTGGGTGTAATTCAGATCCAAGCTCATTAGAGTAATTGTCGTTGCGAGGATTTAGCTTTGGGTGGTAATCCCGACAATACTCTATGAGTTTATATTACTGGATTTAGCTGGGACCGTAATCTCTTTGTAAAGATGAGGTTCGCGGAGTGTGCTCTCTGAAATGAAAATGTGCGCACATGAATATGAATTGACGGACCGGATTTGTACACAAAAGTGTACCTCTAAAAATCCATCGAAATTTCGAGTAATTCAACGGGATAAATATGGAAAAATAACAAGGAAATGAAAATCATAGTATTGATGAGCTCATCAATCATGTGTGTATATTATTGATATATGGAAATTAATGAACTAACTTGAATGTTGAGCTTGTGCATGTTAGGGTATTAATGCATTGAATGGATATATGAATGCTTATTACATTGTATTGAAAATATTAGGTAAGTATAATTCTTGTTACATGGGCTTACTAAGCACAAAGTGCTTACTCTGTTTTCCTTTCCCTTGTTTTGTAGTGTTAAGAGCTCGGAGGTCGAATCGGTGGGAGACTCATCACACTATCAACCCTTGATATTTCGGTATTTAAAGAAATTTTAGTTTGGAAATGAATGGCATGTATAAGCTAATAAAATAAATGTTAATATGAAATGAATATAAGGTTAGCCACTGATATGGCTTATGTGTTGAAGTTATTTTATAAATATGCATGAATTTTATTTTGAAAATATGTTGAATTAGAATGGTTTCGGTTAAAAAAAAAAAATTTGTAAACTCGTAATGCCTCGTACCTTATTCTCGATAACGAATACGGTAGGGGTGTTACATTTGTTGGTATCGAGCTACGGTTTAGCGGTTCTAGGACCGATATAGCGAATCTGGATTAGCTATACATGCCATTTAAATTATTTTTGATAGTGTGATATCTCCTAACCATTTAAATTGTGTTTTCTTATAGTAATGTCATCCGACCGAGCTCAATCTGGAGGAAGTGGGAGTCATGCTCGGCTTCAATACAAAGAGAAGAAACTAGCGAAGAGAAGGCCCGGTATAGAGGGTCAAGGCGAGGAGGCAAAAATAGCCTTCTTTCAAATGATGAATGAATGGTTTACCCAAAGACATAAGAACTAACCCTACAATGCAAACAAACTCAAGCTCCCTCTCTGTTCCTCCACGGTTCCAGAGATTCCACAGGTACAGTGCATCGAATCTGTCGAGAAAAGGAAAAGCTCGGTTGATAAAATCTGAAAATATGGGGTAGAAGAATTTTGAGCAGCGATTGATGATGATCCCGAACGAGTGAATATATATCAAAGCCAAGTAATCCATCTTTGAGGGTAGACCATCTCGACCATCCGGTAATGTTAGTGGTAGCCGAGGAGCTACAAAAGATATCTGCAAGTAGGCCTAAGACACGAGCACCTCCTAGGACATATGTCATGCGTGTACAGAGAAGATGCCTCAAAGACCCGATGTTATTATTGGTACATTTTCTTTACTTGAGACCGATATTCTTGCATTGATTGATCCCGGTTCTACGCATTCATATATATGTGTAAAACTTGCATGCGTAAAAGATTTATCTGTTGAACCTCATCGAATTTCTTTGTTAAAGTCTCGAACCCCTTTGGCCAATCTATTTTGGCGGATAAAATTTGTAAAAATTGTCCACTTGATGGTAAGAGGTTATTGTTTCTCGGGGTGATTTGATGTTACCGCCATTTGATGAGTTTGATGTGATATTAGGCATGGATTGGTTAACTCAAAGATGATGCGAGAGTAAATCGTAATGAGGAATATATTGTGTTGAAGTGTCGAATGGTGAATTACCGGGTTAAATCCGATCGATTGCAGGAATTATCGATGTGATTTCGATTATTCGCTGCGCAGGTATGTCAAAAAGGGTATGATGCTTTTCTTGCTTATGTATTAGATACCAAGGTATCGAGTCAAAAATTCAAGCGATACATCGTGAGTATGCGAATTTTACGATGTGTTTCGTAAGAGTTACCAGTGGTTGCCACCGAAAGAGAAGTGGAATTTTCTATAGATTTGATTCCGGGACTACTCCAATTTCTATAGCTCCGCATCTTAGAATGGCTCCTACTGTAATTAAAGGAATTAAAGACACGATTCATGAGGAACTTGTTGATAGAGGTTTTGTCCGATCGAGTCATTCACCTTGGGGTGCTCCGGTTCTGTTTGTGAAAAAGAAAGATGGGTCTTTGAGATTGTGTATTGACTATCGACAGCTCAATAAGGTAACTATAAAGAATAAGTATCCGCGTTGCCGGATTGATGATTTGTTTGATCGGTTGAAAGGTGCTACTTGTATTTTCAAAGATTGATCTCCGATCGGGCTATTATCAGTTACGAGTAAAGGAGTCAGATGTGCCAAAGACAGCTTTCAAGAACTGGGTACGGGCATTATGAGTTTCTGGTTATGCCATTTGGGTTGACTAATGCACTGCAGTATTTATGGATCTGATGAATCGAATATTGCACTGCATTTAGACAGATTTGTGGTAGTATTCGTTGATGATATTTTGGTTTATTCTCGAGATGAAGAAGAACATACAGGACATTTGAGAATTGTGTTGCAAATTTCGAGAGAAAGCAGATTATATGCTAAATTCGATAAATGTGAATTTTGGCTTCGAGAAGTGGGTTTTCTTGGACATATTGTATCCATTGAAGGCATCGGGGTAGATCCAAGTAAAATCTCAGCTATTGTCAATTGGAGTCCACCAAGATCAGATTCTGAAGTTAGAAGTTTCTTGGGTTTTATTTGGTTATTATCGGAGATTTGTACAAGGATTCTCTATGATAGCTTCTCCGATGACTCGATTATTGCGAGAAAGATGCAAAGTTCGAGTGGGTGATGAATGTCGAGAGAGTTTCAACCGATTAAAAGATCTATTAACCAAGATTAGTGCGGCTGAACCGGGTAAGGAATTTGTTATTTCTGATGATGCCTCATTAAATGGTTTAGGTTGTGTCTTGATGCAAGAAGGTAAAGTAATAGCCTATGCTTCAAGACAACTTAAACCACATGAAAGAAATTATCCGGTACATGATCTTGAGTTAGCTGCTATTGTTTTTGCATTGAAGATATGGCGGCATTATTTGTACGGTGAGAAATGTCATATTTATACTGATCATAAAAGCTTGAAATATTTGATGACACAGAAAGATTTGAATTTGAGGCAGTAGCAGTGGCTTGAATCGATAAAGGACTATGATTTGATTATTGATTATCATCCGGGTAAGGCTAATGTTGTGGCTGATGCTTTGAGTCGAAAATCTTTGTTTACTTTACGAGTTATGAATACCCGATTGTCACTGACTGATGATGGTTCAATCATAGCTGAATTGAGAGCTAAACCGACATTTCTACAGCAAATATGTGAAGCTCAGAAGAATGATGAGAAGTTACAGGTTAAACGGGCACAATGTGAGTCAGATACTGATTCTGAATTTCAAGTTGGCGTTGATGATTGTTTATCATTCAGAGGTAGGGTATGTGTACCCAAGAATTCAGAACTCATACAGAAAATTTTACACGAGGCTCACAGTGGTATTATGTCTGTACATCCGGGAAGTAATAAAATGTATAATGATTTGAAAAGATGTCTTGGTGGCGTGTATGAAACGTGATATTTCTGAGTTTGTATCAAGATGTTTGATATGTCAACAGGTCAAAGCAGAACATCAGGTACCTTCAGGGTTACTTCAGCCAATTACTATACCGGAATGGAAATGGGAAAGAATCACTATGGATTTTGTATCGGGGTTACCGTTGTCTCCGAGGAAAAAAGATGCTATTTGGGTGATTGTTGACCGATTGACAAAGTCAACACACTTTATTAGATGCGTATGGATTATTCTTTAGATAAACCAATTTGAATTGTACATATCCGAGATTGTCGGAGCTACATGGAGTGCCTATCTCCATTATAACGGATAGAGATCCTCGATTTACGCCTCGTTTTCGGGATAAATTGCAAGAAGCTTTGGGTACTCGGTTGTATTTCAAGATCGCATTTCATCCTCAGATGGATGGCCAATCTGAGCGTGTAATTCAAGTATTGGAAGATATGCTTCGATGTTGTATACTAGAGTTTGAAGGTAATTGGGAGAGGTATCTACCTTTGATTAAATTTGCTTATAATAATGAGCTTATTAGTCCAAAGATTAAAATGGCTCCGTATGAAGCTTTGTATGGTAGAAAGTATAGAACACCATTATATTGGGATGAGCTCGGTGAAAAGAAGATACACGGGGTTGATTTGATCCAGAAGCGAGAAGAAAAAGTAAAGGTTATTCGGGATAGTTTAAAAGCGACTTCCGATCGCCAAAAATCATATGCCGATCTTAAACGAAAAGAGATTGAATTTTGGTCGGTGACAAGGTATTTACGAAAGTGTCCGCTTGGAAGAAAGTTCTCCGTTCGGTCAAAAGGGTAAATTGAGTCCAAGATTTATCGGGCCATATGAGATCATAGAAAGAATTGGACCGGTCGCTTATCGGTTGGCATTACCACCAGAACTTGATAGAATCCATAATGTTTTTCATGTGTCTATGCTACGACGATATCGGTCAGATCCTTCACATGTTATTTCTCCGACATGTAGTGGAGATTCAACCGGATATGAGTTACTGATGAAGAACCGGTCAAGATATTGGCACGGGAAACAAAGGAGCTTAGAAATAAAAAAATAAATTTGGTGAAGGTATTGTGGCAAAAACACGGGATCGAGGAAGCGACATGGGAACCGGAGGAGGCAATAAGGAAACAATATCCAAACCTCTTTACTGGTAAGATTTTCGAGGACGAAAATCCTTAAAAGGGGGGGAGAGTTGTAATGGCCTAAATTCAAGATTATCGGAATAATGGTTTCGCAACCATAAATCCGATTTAAATAGAAATTTATTTCAATATGTTTGCATGAGTCTTTATATGATAGGAAATATTTTTATAAATATTTATAAAATGTTAGTAATGTGGTATTAAACTTTCGTTAGAAAATTTTAACGTTTGGGTAGGTAATTAAATGAAAAGGACTAAATTGAAATGAAAGTAAAAGTTGAATTATAGATTAAAAGAAATTATGAAGGACCAAAATGGTAATTATGCCATTTTGTAAAGATGAGGCGGTTTATTGAAGAAAATCTGAGATTTTTTTAAGTATATTATTATATTATATTATATTATATTATATTATTATATATATATAAAGAAAGGAGAGATAGAAACAGAAAAGAAACAGAGAGCAAACGTGAAAGAAGAAAGAAAAAGAGAAAAGAAAGAAGAAAAGGGAAAATTAAAAGTTTGAAGCTTGGAGTTTAATTTGGTAAGTTAATTTAGTCCTTTTTCTTTTAATTTTGATGCTTTATAAGTTTTAGAACAAAGTTTTGATGAATTTAAGTTGAAGTTTTTGAAGTTTTAGAGTTTTTGAATATAGCATATGATGAATAAAATGATGAATTAGTGGTTTAATTGAAAGAATTTGAAGTTAGAATTGGGTAAAGGATTTAATTGTAAAAAAATAAGCTATAACAAAACTGTTTTGGACAGCAGCAGTAGAGTAAGTTTGAAAAATCACTAAAATTCGTATAAGTGGAATTAGAAGTTGAATGAGATATGAAATTAAAGCTTATTGAGTCTATTTTCATATGAAAGAAACATGGAAAGCAAAGGAATTCTGTAATTTGAGATATTTATATTTTTGTAAGACTGGTTCAGAGGATTTCGGGATCCCCTGTTCTGACTTTGAAAAATCATAAAAAATGGAGAAAAATAATTAGGGGCTTAACTTTATATGTTTAGAATCCTGAATGAGCCTATTTTCAAATGAAATAAATAAGAAGGTCATATGAATTCTGTACGAAGAGTAATTTGATTCGTAGTGAAGAGAGGTCAGAACAGTCAAACAGTAAAACAGGGGAAACTTTAAGAATAATCTGGTATTGATTGGACATACCAAAAATTCTGAAAATTTTATGGGAAGAAGATATGTGAGTCTAGTTTCAGGTAAAATTAACGGTTCTTCATTTGGAGCTCTGTAGCTCGAGAAATAAATAATTTAGTGACTGTGACTCAAGTAGACAGCTTTGAATAAGCTAAAAATAATAATAGAATTATAGAAAATGCTACATGTGAACATGAAATGTATTGAATTGATGATTGACTTTATTTATTTAGATCCGGAAAACTCAAATACAAAGCTAGATCGAGGAAAGGAAAAAGTCCCGGATTAGTAGATTTTATAAACGAACTAGTATCGAGGTAAGTTCATGTAACTTGAATTATATTCTTAAATGTTTGAAATGTATGTTATTGATGTGAATATAATTTGAATGTCCATTGTATGAAATTTGATGAAACATTGGTATATTTAATAAAAAGGGAAAAAATCGGTTGAATGAAAGGAAAATTCGATGGATCTCTGAAAAGGAATTGACGGTAAAAAGGATCTAGCCCGGACGGGTGATCCTATCTCGATATAGCCCTCCCGAAGAATATGTGGAAAATGGATTTAGCCTTGACGGGTAATCCGAATTAGGGTCGAATTTAGCTGGATGGTAATTCAGATCCAAGCTCATTAGAGTAATTGTCGTTGCGAGGATTTGATTTAGGGTCGTAATCCCGACAATACTCTATGAGTTTATATTACTGGGATTTAGCTTTGGGTCGTAATCTCATTTGTAAAGATGAGGTTCGTGAGTGTGCTCTCTGAAATGAAAATGTGCGCACATGAATATGAATTGTGGACCGGATTTGTACACAAAAGTGTACCTCTAAAAATCCATCGAAATTTCGAGTAATTCAACGGGATAAATATGGAAAAATAACAAGGAAATGAAAATCATAGTATTGATGAGCTCATCAATCATGGTGTGTATATTTTTGATATATGGAAATTAATGAACTAACTTGAATGTTGAGCTTGTGCATGTTAGGGTATTAATGCATTGAATGGATATATGAATGCTTATTACATTGTATTGAAAATATTAGGTAAGTATAATTCTTGTTACATGGGCTTACTAAGCACAAAGTGCTTACTCTGTTTTCCTTTCCCTTGTTTTGTAGTGTTAAGAGCTCGGAGGTCGAATCGGTGGGAGACTCATCACACTATCAACCCTTGAGATTTCGGTATTTAAAGAAATTTTAGTTTGGAAATGAATGGCATGTATAAGCTAATAAAATAAATGTTAATATGAAATGAATATAAGGTTAGCCACTGATATGGCTTATGTGTTGAAGTTATTTTATAAATATGCATGAATTTTATTTTGAAAATATGTTGAATTAGAATGGTTTCGGTTAAAAAAAAAAAAAATTTGTAAACTCTGGTAATGCCTCGTACCTTATTCTGATAACGAATACAGGTAGGGGGTGTTACAGCCTTCCTTTTTGCATCTGTATTCACAAATTGTTCGTTAGGCAGTGGAATTAAATCTAGAGGTGTTAACAGATTGAAACCATAAACAATTTCAAAGGGAGAGTGTTGAGTAGCCGAGTGGGTAGAACGATTATAAGCGAATTCAATGTGCGGTAGGCACTCCTCCCACGACTTAGGATTCTTTCGGATTATAGCACGCAACAACGTAGACAAGATTCGATTCACTATTTCTGTTTGCCCGTCCGTCTGAGGATAGCAGGTAGTTGAAAATAGCAGCTTTGTGTCAATCTTTCCCCAAAGCGTTCTCCAAAAATGGCTCAGAAACTTAGTGTCTCGATCAGAAATAATAGTCCTCTGTACTCCATGCAAACGTACAACCTCCCTGAAGAATAGGTTAGCAACATGTAAAGCATCATCAATTTTGTTACATGCAATGAAGTGTGCCATTTTCGAAAACCTATCTACAACAACAAAGATTGAGTCTTTGCCATCCTTGGTTCTAGGAAGGCCTAGAACAAAATCCATTGAGATGTCGATCCAAGGTCCTTCCGGGATAGGTAACGGGGTGTATAATCCATGGGGTTGAACCTTTGACTTGGCTTTCTTACAGGTGATACACCGTTCGCACACTCACTCCACGTCTCGTTTCATTTTTGGCCAATAGAAGTGTTCGCGTAACATTGCCATTGTCTTCGCTATACCGAAATGGCCCATAAGGCCTCTACTGTGAGCCTCAATCACCAAAACGTTCCGGATGGATCCTTGAGGAATACAGAGCTTGCCTTCTCGAAACAGGTAATCATTGCTACGATAAAATTTATCACAAGTACCAGATTCGCAAGCTTTGTACATTTCAGCAAAATCAGGATCAATAGCATATAATTCTTTCAAATATGCAAATCCCGTTAATTTTGTCTCTAATGAATTGAAAAGAGCATACCTCCTAGATAATGCGTCTGCCACCATATTTTCTTTACCTTTCTTATATTTGATGACATACGGAAACGATTCGAGGAACTCCATTCATTTAGCATGCCGTTTGTTTAGTTTATGTTGGCCTTTTAAATGCTTCAATGCCTCGTGATTGGTATAGATGACAAATTCCTTTGGCCATAAGTAATGTTGCCAAGTTTCCAAGGCCCGAATCAACGCGTACATTTCCTTATCGTAAGTGGGGTAGTTAAGTATCGCCCCGTTCAACTTTTCAATAAAGTACGCTACTGGGCATCCTTCTTGCATAAGCACGGCTCTAATGCCTAGGCCCGAGGCATCACACTCGATTTCAAATGTTTTCTGGAAATCTGGCAAAACAAGTAAAGGAGCATTAGTCAATAGATCTTTAATAGTATTAAAAGCACGCTCTTGTTCGTCATTCCAGAAGAAAGCTGAGTTTTTCTTAATAACACTAGTTAACGGAGCAGCAACAGTGCTAAAGTTAGGAACGAAACGCCTATAGAAACTCGCCAAGCCGTGGAAGCTTCGAACTTGGCTAATGCTAGTAGGTCTCGGCCATTCACGGATTGCCTTAACCTTCTCTTGGTCCACTTCAAGCCCCTTTGTGCTAACGACAAAACCTAAGAAAACAACTCGATCGAAGTAAAGTGCATTTCTCAAGGTTAGCGTATAATGTTTCCTTACGCAAAACTTCAAGTACGGCTCGCAAATGGTTTATGTGATCTTCCAACGATCTGCTATAAATAAGAATGTCGTCAAAATAAAGAACACAAAATTTTCCGATAAAAGCTCGCAAAACATAATTCATTAATGTACTGGGTGCGTTAGTTAAGCCGAATGGCATAACCAACCACTCATACAAACCGTGCTTGGTTTTAAAAGCCGTTTTCCACTCATCTCATTCCCGCATCCGGATCTGATGATACCCGCTCTTAAGGTCGATCTTGGAGAAGAGTTGTGCTCCACTGATTTCGTCTAACATGTCATCTAGGCGTGGAATGGGATACCTATACTTGATGGTGATCTTATTGACTGCTCGGTAATCCACACACATACGCCAAGTACCATCTTTCTTCGGTACTAGAAGCACAGGAACAGCGCACGGACTTAGACTTTCCCGAATGTAACCCTTGGCCATCAACTCAGCCACTTGTCGTTACAACTCTTTGGTTTCTTTAGGGTTGCTTCGGTATGCTGGGCGATTTGGTAGTGGCTCCGGGAACGAAGTCAACCTGGTGCTCGATCCCTCGAATAGGCGGTAGGCCATTAAGGGTGTCGTCTGAAAATACATCTTCAAAATCCGGCAACAAAGATACAACCGAAGATGGAAGTGAAACATCTAGTTCGTTAGTATTAAAGAAATTCTCCTTATACATAAGAACTACCATTGGTTGCTGAAGCAACAACATTTTTCGAATCTGTCGTGCTTTTGCATACACGTTTAATTTTGCAATCCCCTTCTCATCTCATTTTTCTTGTTCTTTACTCACTTTTTGCTCACTCACTTTGTTTTTACCTCTTCCCTTTATTTCTCCTTTTTCCTTTATTTTTCCACTCTTTGTCTCTGTTTCTTTTTCCTCTCTCTTTATTTGTTCTTTCCCTTTCATTTGTTGAACAGAACTTTTCAAGCGTACTTGGTCCTCGTACACTTGTTTGGGAGTTATTGGTGCTAGAGTCACACTTTTGCCACGATGTTGGAAGGTATAGCGGTTTGTATAACCGTCATGAATGGCTCGTTGATCGAATTGCCATGGTCTTCCCAAAAGTAAGTAGCTCGCATGCATTGTGACCACATCGCAAACAACTTCGTCACTATACTTGCCGATGGAAAAAGGGATGACAGCTTGCTTGGTGACCCTCAATTCGCCTCCGTTGTTCAGCCAATGTAATTTGTAAGGCTGAGGATGTTTAGTCGTTGGTAAGTCTAACTTTTTAATAAGCATGCTGCTAACTACGTTTGTACAGCTACCTCCATCGATGATCATGCTGCATGCTTTACCTTGAATATGACATCTTGAATGGAAGATGTTTTCTCGTTGTAGTTCATCTTTGGTACTTTGAATACTCAAACTACGTTTTACCACGAACAACTCACCGTCAATAGCAAATTCAAGTTCTTCTTCCTTCTCTTCTTCAGTAGAAGGGTCGTGTTCAATCTCTTCTTCGTCACCCGATTCAATCACACCATCGGGTTTCATGATCATCACTAGTCGATTTGGGCATTGTCTGGCTATATGGCCCCTACCGAGACACTTGAAACACTTGATGTCTCTAGCAGAATTACGTCTGGCCTCATTGTTAGGTTTGCTTGTTTCCCCACTTGGCTTGTTAATCCTAGGGTTTGTAACGTTTTCTCGTCCTCGAAAAGGGATCTCTTTCTTACCGGCTCCTTGCTTCCACTTTTAGGTAGGAGTGGAGTTTGGGTAGACACCGCGAGCGGGGCCTTTCCTTTTGAGCTGCTTCTCCACTTTAATGGCCATGTGCACCATCTCTTCGATCTCAACGTAGTGCTGGAGTTCAACTACGTTAGCAATATCTTTGTTTAATCCAGCCAAAAATCTCGCCATGGTTGCTTCACGGTCTTCTTCGATGTTGGCTCGGATCATGGCTATCTCCATTTCTTTGTAATAATCATCTACACTCCGACTACCTTGAGTGAGATGTAACTTTTGGTACAGTTCTCGATGATAGTATGCTGGAATGAACCTCTTACGCATCAATGCTTTCATTTCGGCCTAAGTGTTAACAGGTTGCTCTCCGTTCCTTCTCCGGCTAGTGGTTAGTTGATCCCACCAGACCATTGCGTAGTCAGAGAATTCAATGGCCGCTATCTTTACCTTCTTAGTTTCTGAGTAGTTGTGACATTCAAAGACTAACTCAATCTTCTTTTCCCATTCTAAGTACAACTCCGGGTCGGTTTTGCCTTGAAATGGGGGTATGGACAATTTGAGGTTCTTCAAATCATCATCTACTCGACCTCGATCTCGTTGGCCTCTCCGTCGTCCACTATGATTGGACCCATGTTCACTTTCGGCTTCACTTGGTTCGGACCATTCTTCTTCGGGTACTCGTTGCCTTCCACGTCGCCTTGGTGGGCTTTGAGGAGTTCTTCCTCGACGGGCGAGCTCTTCAACTTGGTCGAGCCTTTCTTGGATTGGCTCGAGTTTACGGTCGAACAATCGTCTGACTTCATGTAACAAGGCTTGATGATTGAGATCAGATATATTTCTAGCATGTTGTCTATCCGTTCTCTCGGCCATGTTGCGTTCCGGGCTTCGGGACATGGTTTAAATTTAATCCTCACTACAAATCCTCTCGATCACTTGGAAAGAAAAGATAAATGTCACTCACACTCATGTTTGCACTTTATTTCGGCTTTTACCTCCACTCTATTGTGCTCACACACTCGTGCCTTTTTCCGCTCATTTCTTCTCTCGTGATTTCATATAAAATTCAGGTGAACAGATCTACTAGGTTAACGGGTCAGTTTCAAGATTAGTTAACAGAGATTTGGCGTTGGGTATCGGGTAGGCTAAAAGAAAAGACAAATGGAGTAAGGATGGGTGACGTTGGGTGAAAAGAGAAAATATCAATTGATGTTAAAAAAAAAATTGAAGATCGGGGTAGGAATATGAAAGTTAAGCAAAACTCGCAAACTTCACACTTTTTTTTTTGAATTCTCTCTCTTTTTTTTACTCGAATTTTTTTTTATAACTTCGATATTTTTTTTTTGAATTTTCGTATCTCTTTTTTTTTTTTTTACAAAACCTAATGAACTATATGTGAATTACAAAGAAAGAAAAAAAGAAGAAAAAAAATTAAATCGAAACTTTGAATTTTTTTTGATTTTTTTTTACTTCGTAATTTTTTTTAAATACGTACCTAATTTGAGTTTGTTTCGAACGTCCGAGCTTCTCGTTTAATTAGCTCTGATACCAGATGATACGATCCCAGTTCCGTGAATTGAATCCGAGTCGTAAGATTACCCGATCGTTAAACAAGAAGGTTTCGTTAGGATTCGAAAAGGTTTAGAAAATTCAGTTTCAAGAGGGAGGTAGACAAGAAAGGGCTCGATAGAAGGTGGTTATGGATTAAGGAGGCTCGGTTATGAAAGAAATGGACAAGTCGGGTTATAGGATAATCGGTAACTTAAGGTCAAGAATGAACCAAACTTCGGATGAAGATTGATCCGAGACTTATAAGACTTTAAGTTAATTTGGAAGGAATTATGAGACCTCGACCCACTATCTAAAGAGATAGGAACCTCGGTATAAAGTTTCGAACGCCACACGAAAACGTGATAAGTTCGGATAAATAAAGAAACTGTTGACGCCACTACCTAGATAGATAAGTCAACGAATCTTTGGACAAAATTTGAGAGAAAATTTCTCAACAAATTTAAGGGTAAATTCATTTTTCCAATTCTATTTCAAGGAACCACCTATTTATAGGATAAGTGGTTACCGGGCTTACAATTGTTTCTCAGCTCTTATGCTCTTCAAGAATTTAAATTCATGAAGGTGTTGTCTAAAAAAAAAAAAGAATCTAGCAATAAAATATTTATCCCAAATGCTCCTCCTTGCCGTCCCATTTTCTACCAACAACAAATGGGCTTCATTATTATATTCAAGTCAAATTATCCCATTTAGCCATGCCTCCACTCAAGTGAATTTTAAGTAATGTTTTGGCTGTACATTCACCTTCATTGCCGTCAAATCAATTAGAAGAATGTGGCCCTTATCAAGTCATTATTTAATTCAAAGATGGATAAACCCCACACTCCATTTATTTTCAATTTAAAATCCCTTCCTTCAAGCACCATCATCTGCCGTCCATGCTAGGTGTCATCTTCTAAAAAAAAATTCAATTCTCCTCTTCTTAGTGCCGCATGCTCATCTTATCAATGCCATTGTGCTTGATTAAATTATTCCAATTTAGGAAGTGTTGAGACGTCCACTATTTCTTCGACTAGCAACATAATTAAAAACCTGTACATTTATTCAAAATTAAAACATGAAATAAAATGTGACAAATTAGTTTAAGCTTAGATAAATTAAATCCAACACTAATTAATTATTTTAGATACATTTAATTTATTGGACGCATTAACGTGCTGTAGAAATAAAAAAAAAATTAAAATAAGTAAAACGATGCAATTTTATTTAAAACATTAAATTAAAAGCAATGTAGCTCATTGATCTAAATTTGAGCTAGCTGAACGTAAAGGATATTGCATGGCTTGCTCGGTTCATCGTTCCCAAAATGTTCAGCCATGGTATTACTCTAAATTTTGCTTACGAGAACCGTCACTTCCTCTTTAAGCCTTTTAGCACGAGCACGAGTGATAGGCCCCTTTGGTAGCTCCAAGGGATCTTCGGTAGCTTTAGTGGGTGCCCGAGCCACAGTCGTATCAGAATAAATTGAATATTACAAACGAAATTATATTAATAGATATTACATACCCATATTGGTCACTTGCCATCGTTGACTTGTAGATCGATGTTGCCCGTGGCAGTTGGACTCAACATACCTTAGGCAATATCGATGGTGTGTGTGATGCCACAGGCTTCCCTGCCGCTCTATTACGGCTAGTATTCTAGGGCCCCGATTTGATATAACGCATATATCAGGTTAGGGGTAAACATGCCTCCTTAACCTAGATAGGAAGAAATTCCAATCATCAGCTGACTCCCCAGGTGTTATTGCAAGCGCAATGATAGGATTCTTCCACTGTCGTCCTGTGCCACCCACAACTAGCAATAGCCGATGCATATATCTATCATACATAAAAGTATCGTCAATTTGTACCAATGGCTTGCAGTATATAAATGCATCTCGGCATTGCTTAAATGTCCAGAAAAGACGTTTGAACATTGCGCATCCACAGAGCAATCGATTCATTATATGAAGCGTCTCACCGACCATGCAACTTTTCTAACGCCTTCTGCTTGACTATCCAAGTCTTCCGATAAGAGGGCGTATACCCCAATTGGCTACGAATCGTGCCAATTAAGGCCGGCACTATAGTCATGGGACCGGCCTTCACCGTCGGTACTATTAAGTCAGCCAATATCTCTGAATCCATCTTCAGATTATCTTGTGAAACACCTGTCAACGAAGTACGTTAAATAATGCAACATTGCGTAATATTAGTATTATTCAAAAACATTGAACACATAGTGAAATTGTACCAGCAAGACATGTATGTGGACCTTTTACTTTTTGATCTCCAACAAGCCTGTCCTTTTCCTCAACGAGGCCATGATTTTCCATGAACATGTACCGTCTTGCACTGCACACTTCAGCTCATACTTATCGAGCTTGGATTTAACCGCGATGTAGTTAAACCCGTTCTTGATGCTGTATTATTTCAATGTACCAAGAAAAGCATCATTGTTGGAAAACTCTTTACCAACTTCTAATTCGCTCGACGATAAACTTGTACGGTCACGCGTCCAGTGTGGTAGTTCAGGAAACTCCAATACATCGTCTTGAGATAGATCGACATTATGCGTGTGGGCTGGAGGCGAGTACGCCCCGAATAGTGGATCTTCTTCTTCTTCATCTGAACCGCCCTCAACATCTTCAGGTACGATTGGAACAGGCTCCGGTTCAGAAAATAATGCAACTTCTACACCATCGGGCCCGGGCTCTCGAGGTGGATCCACATCGGACTCATCATCCGACCTACCATAATCTACAACGAACGAGGGCCCCTCACCGGTGGATGTCGTGGGGAGTACATTATCCCTCCTTAAACATCTTTCGTAACGTTCCCAATCATATGTGGATTGCCAACCACAAGAAGTTGATGACGTTCCCCAATACGTATTTCTATCATCGGATGTCGAATGAAAGATATGCATGTCCCATCCACCAACTGAGTGTCGTGCAGGGGTTATGTTTTCCATACTACCACCAAACACGGGCACTTCTGTATTCTGCCTCCCACTAATAGAGTGTCGGCCTAGGGTCGTGTATTCCCCTCGAACAGCAGTAGATGTTGAGGTCGAAGGAAGATCACTTGGCGATGAAAATTGTACATATACCTTAAGATATGGTGATCCACTGGCAAGATGAGTCTCCACCATTGCCTCAAAGCTCCGAGGAACTTTGATGTCGAATGAGTCATATCTCACCGGATCAACCGAAGCGCAAAATCTATACTTAATAGACTGAACTTTCACTGGCGTTGTTCCGAAGATTTTACGCCTAATTCTTTTGTGAAGTTCTATCAAATCTATATTCCGATTAAAACCCAGTCGCGATGTGTTCTCCGATAAAAAAACAACACCATTTTCGGTGTCACAAACCTCACCATCGTAGTAAATAACAGCATTAATACGTGCACTCATTTTCAGTTTCTATTTTTCTTTTGCCTCAATTTCTGTTATGCAACCTAAGAATGAAATTTGACTGATTTATAGTCTGAGGATTGCTAGAGACTACTGTAGCAAAAGAGCGTCCACGTGGGAGCTCTTTTCAGTACTCTTGCTGACAGTGTATCCTACTTAAAGCGTTTTGGGCAATATTGTTCAGAAACGCCTTCTTAAAATTATTTTACTGGAGACTACTGTAGCAAAAGAGCATCCACGTGGGAGCTCTTTTCAGTACTCTTGCTGATAGTGCATCCTGCTTGAAGCGTTTTGGGCACTATTTGTTCAGAAACGCCTTCTCAAAATTATTTTACTGGAGACTATTGTAGCAAAAGAGCGTCCACGTGGGAGCTCTTTTCAGTATTCTTGCTGACAGGGCATCCTGCTTGAAGCGTTTTCGGCACTATTTATTCAGAAACATCTTCTCAAAATTATTTTGCCAAATACAACTGTCAAAAAAATTCAAATAATTTTTATTTTGCTAATATATTTTCCCCAAAATCCTAAACATATTTTTACTAAACCCTAATTAACCTTATAATCTAGACCATTAATTTTCCCTTAAAAATCCTAAACCCAACGACCTTAAAAAATCTTAAACCCTAGCCTTAAAACCCTAAAATCTCATACCCTAACACGAAAAACAGCTGAAAAGGCAATTGGGGGAAGGAGGGCCAAAGCGCGCTTTCCTGCTGCATCCCCCCAAAACGTGCTGACGTGGACGCGTTTTGGGGGGAAATGGCCCTTTTCGATAAATAATACAAAATTCGGCCCATTTCCGTAATTTTTTTTTAATTTTTGGTATATTTTGGTAAATTAGCCTTAAAGTATTCTCGATGTTTACTTTATATTTTATAGTGATTAATTTTTTTCAAAGTTTAATATTCTTTTTAATAATTTTGTTTTTAATTTTCGAACTTGAGTTATCTCCTTACAATTGATTATTTTTATTTAGCGTAAATAAAACACGTATGTATATAATGGACAGCATACATTAAAAAATCATAATATATAACCAAAGTTGAAAAAAAGTCTGATATTGAAACAATGAAAAGTTCATAGTCACATAAATTAGCTGAATATTGATTATGATTCTATGCAAGTATCGAGAAAGGAGGTTGAGCTACTTCAGTTATAAATACAGCCGAGTTTGATTTGCAATCACATCAAACAAGTATTTCCATGATGCATGAGTTGAATATGTATGTACGTATGTATGATAAAAGAATTAATAAGAGTCATCACCAGCGAAAAATGACATGGAAAGGCATCTTTGAGTTTGCTTTTTGTGCTTCTTTTGAATACGTAACTGAATTTCTTGGTGAATTACTAAGCAGGTTGCTTGGCATGATAAAATCATAAATAATTTTACTGCATAATTTCCAACAGCATTATGCCATTTCAAGTGGTTGAATAAAAAATTCTAGTGCATCAAACGAGAAACCTGGAAACTTCTCATCCATTTCAATGCCATGCTTAGTACAACCCTCAGTTTGGTCTGCATGGATTAAACGACAAACGCAGACCAAATTAAGGCCAAAACCAATAATACCTCTAATCTTCTATTTCTAATCATCCATTAAAAAGATAACAATGAATAAATAACTTGGGAGTCATTTGTTATTCTTAATTAGCTTAAATATTAGTTCAGTCCACTAAGAACATAGGCCAAAAATGAGAGCTTTTGAAACATGTAATCTGATTTGTTTATCATCTCTGGGTTACAGGAACCAACCAAAGATTGAGAACCATATTATAATAATATATATAAGAGATTAAAGGATTAGGTGACTACTACAATGACGATTCAGCATTTCAACCTACGGTAAATAGCATATCTGATACTGTATTTGTGGAAAACTTGCAGTTTCCCAGGATTTTCCAAGACTGAATAATAGCTAATAGAAATGGCGACATTGACTTACCTACAAATGCAAAATCAAGCTACAAATGCAAAAGCAAGCTCTCATATACTTTCTGGTGGCTCCCTCTCCTCAAATGTCACTATGACGACCATATTGTTCTCAACAATTCATGCAGAAGCTGATACTGTTTTTGATTTTATCGTTCCATGAGAGTTTGCAGTTTGTTTTCATTCCACTCCATCGATGGAAAACATAGCCCACACATCAAAATACTACTGTATTACTACTTTTAAATTCCATGCATGGCTTTATCTTTTTTTTTTCAACAAGTTACTATCAATTATTTTAACATTTTTCGGCTCCAGCGTTCTTTTTCTCTTGGCTGTGGTGGAAAGCTTGAGGAACAATTTGGAATATTAAAGAATGGAAGGGTAGGGCTTTAGTGAGGCTCTACTTTATAATGGTTTTTGCCATCAGGTGTTTGGACAAAATCATTTTTGATTGCTAATTATTTTATTTTGCTTTTTCTATTGGGTATCGTTTATTGTTTAAAGGGAAAGTTTTGTTTGGAACTAGTAAGAAGCTTAGCTGTTTGTACCGCCACAGTCCCCCACTCTCATCTCAATCACATGCAATCATGTATATATGCCCTCCTTTTCATTTCATATATTAGCATCATTATGCTGCTCAGTCTCATCAAATCAACCCTCTCATGGATCCAGAGTCCCCCAATGGACCATGTATATGAGCAATAATAGCATTCCATTGCACGAAATAGCATGCCATTATCACTCATTATACAAGATGTTAATTGTTAACCATCCATCAAAAGGTCCCGTCATACACATCAGTTGTAGCAACTTAATTTGTGGGGTTCAAAAAGTCAGGGCCAGCCCCTTTGGTGGTTCTTTAAGTAGACACATGATGATCATGGGCCAGGGTCTAATGGGCTACTACTAATCCTCAGACATGGTTAGAAGGAAACTATTTTCACTGGGTCGTCTCGTCTCCCACAAAATAGGAAAACCATGAAACTCTATTGTTGATTTGGACAAGATAAGAAACAACGCACCAATATCGTATTCAAATTTTTTGATTCTAAAAAGAAAATTTTAGATTTGACCTAAAAACAAACATCGAATAATTTTAAAAAACAACAAAAACAAAAGTAAGAATTGTAAGAACTATAACAACAAAGAGTAAATATTCAAATTAATAAATAAATAAACAGAAAAAAAATTAAATGTGGAAGATGGATCAAATATCACTATGGATATAATGGATATAGGGGATGAAGAATGAATTCTCATAACTCTTGAAGAAAAATGAGAAGAAAACTACTTTTAAAAATTATAAAAAATAAATATTTCCCAAAGAAATTAACCAATTGTGTATTAGTTGATCCAAATAAAACTCTCAAGTATACAAACTCTAATTAATCTAAACAATAAGTAGTCTTAAACTAAACTTTTTCTTGACTGCGAAACATAAAATTCCTAAATAACTTAAAATATTTAAAAAATCTAAAATTCAAAATAAATAAATAATAAAATAATAAAACCTAATAAATACAATATTTGGCTAATATATAGTAAAAATTAAACTTAAAAATCGAACCCAACATGATTTAAACTCGAATTTAAAACCTCAAAACATAATTTTCATAATAATCTCGTCCAAAAATTCTACTCGCGCAGTCTTCACTAAAACGATCATAACTTGAGCTTCTAAACTCGAAATCAAGTGATTCAAAGCATGTTTCGAAACTAAAAGATATATCTTCGAACTCTATAAAAGCATCTCAACCTAGAAATATCTGATCCTATCCAAAAACTTGTTGCATTAAAAATTAACAGAAATAAATCATCAAGTAATTTGGCTCTTTGTAGACGTAAAAGGACATGCAATCACTGTGGAGGAGCCGCCTTTATATGATAATCATCAGTTTCACTATTCAACTGGCCCTAAAGCACATCATCCACAATCAACTAATCTAAAAACCCGTTACAGCTTAGATTTTGAAATCCCATATCCAATTTACACTTGACTCTTTCTTCTCATTTACTTTTTTTAACATTGGACCAAAATATGTGATTTCATTGGTCAGCCATCAAAATTAGCGGAAAGCAACTATCATTTAAAGAGGAAAATAATGAGGTAAGAGTAGTACTTGGAAGACGGGTAAAATTGAATGCAATGTGGGTCCATTGGCCACAATGCACAACCATAACATGGGCTCAAGATCGAGAGCTTATCAATACACTTGAGTTCCCTTAACCTTAAAATTTCCCAATCAAATTTCCTAATAATTAATCGTATAGGAAAATAAATCCAGGACCCAATGATAGTTCCTTTCCGCTAAAAAGGCTCTAATTTGATATTGAAAATATGAAAACAGTAGATGAAATGGGTCCTACTTGTTTGGATTCAACTTTCAACGTGATGAGTGGATGAGATTTAACCCGACCTCTACTTTTTACGAGGTATAATATCAGACTAGATTTCCTTTGATCTCACTGCATTCTTTTTTTTTTTCCTCCTCATGTGACGAAACAGAGATTTTGTGGGCCATCCTGTTTTTCTAAACAACACTGTCCCTTGAATTATAGCAAATGTTCAGGTGGGCTTAAGCCCAGTAAGCTTGAGACTGAAATGGCTGACACCACGTGCCGTTCACGTGATCAGCCGAGTCAAAAAAGGCATTCAGTTCAGTCTCTCTCTCCCTCCAGGTTTTAATTTCGATATACTACAATTTCTTCTTTTCTTTTATTTTTGTCACTTTAATATTATTTTTTACATTTTACGTTCCCATCCCATCTTTTTCCTTTTTTACTTTTTCGAGAGCTGTTTGTTTTCTTTTGAATGCAAAGACAGTGCCTCTCAAAACTGCGTCGTCGTACGTTGCATGAAGACCATATATTTAAAAAGCAAGCCTGAATTTATTGCACCGAACCCAATTTAAGTTATAAATAAAAGACCAATTATACATATTTATATATTAAAGATTGAGGATAAGTCAGAGCATATTTAACAGGGGTGACCAAGAAGCTGGATCCAAACAATAGCCTTGCCTTGGATTTGAATCATTGCATGCAGCTATATGCTACCTGCATTGGCTCCACCATAGTACAGTATTCTCACTAATCTCTTTATTATTAGTTATTGCCGTATTGAATTCTGACGACTGCTTATGCTATGCTACGGGTCGTCGCATGAAACATAGACAGACAATATCAGAGGTAGGTCAGCTGAAGCCGACAAAAAGCTACAACTTGTTGTAGCCTATAAGACCAATGACCAAACCCTTTTTCTTTTGGTTTTTTTTTTTTTTTGCTTCGGATTCAGCTTCCTTGGCTCGTTTGGCTTTGCAATCCAAAACATGATAATTAGTACTTCAACTTTACATAATAAAGAATGCTTAAACGTTAACCGCTAATGTGCTCTAATTCCGCGGCAATAGAAGGTATTGGCTATATTTTGATTTTCGAAACAATTCCAAAATAGTGAGGAATCACTGGATAAAACCCAACAACCTTTGCATGTGGAAGTGATGTGAGAATTCATAATTATGTTTTGCTCTGCTATGTGTCTTATATTAAAAGTGTCATGTCATAAGTTTCCTCCTCATTTTGCAGTGTGGTTTTTGGGTTTTCAGTTCACAACCCCTTTTCCAGTCATGATCATAATCAAAACATGTGCATCACAATAAACGGAGTTGGATTGGAATAGTTCTCCTAATTCAGCATACCTGACAAATATGAAGCCTACAAATGCCAAAATATGTCTTAATTTGGTATTACATATAATGGAACGTTGCGTGAGTGCCTCAGGAGTTTTACCAATTTTCAAATGCTTTTGTTATTTCCCCGCAGAAAATTGCCTAGTTTTAGAAAAAGTGGTTTGTCCTTGTCACAATGCATTTAATTTAAACCAGAAGGAAAAAGAATTGCAGATCAGGATTCAAGAACGTCTTGTGCTGCTATATCCCAAAAGCCTGTGATATTATAAATCACGAACCACCTTTCTTAGTAAAACTTTTGACTGGGTGTTTTGGAAAAAAGATACCCTCAGGCTGCCGAAGATTCAAGCACGCCGCCCGAAAAAATTAGCTTAAGATTTTTCCTATAACCCTTCTCAAGATATGTCGAAGTCACCGATTTGAGGTCATTTGTACAAGGGAGTAAAATGGTACAATAACAGTCAAAATGCCTCTTAATATGGAACAAAACGTGTCGCTTGCACTCTTCAATAATTTCATAAAAGATCATTTATGGTAGCATAATAATTTTAACCGTGACAGTTAAGTAGAAAGCACGAGAACTTGAAGTACAAGCACTGTTTTAGAGTATCAAGTTGTAACATTCCCAACATCTTCATTATATTTTTTCCTTATTTGATTGCTAGGCTTTTAAAACATTGACCCAAGGAAAACCAAACAAGGGAACATGTGACATGAGGTTGAAAGTCCTTGCTTAAAAAGAATGGCTCTATGTTTCTAATTAAAACCCAGAAAAGAATTTATGGCTAACAAGTGGCTAAGGTGGCGAACCGTCGAACATGGGAAGGGGCTACTTTACCCTTAACTTGGCAGCCTTTTACAATGCCCACATCAAAGATTAAAATGACAAAATTTAAAAAAAAAAAATATCCCACCGACTCCCATCAAATACTCAGACAAGAAAAAGATCTAAAGTAAAAAAATTCAGATCATAATCTTTTTTTTTTCTCTCTCTCTCTTTTGAACAAAAGCCATAACCGCTAAGCACACTTTCAAGCACACACAATGACCACGCCAAATGAAACGCACACCGAACCAATTCAATTCAAAAGAAAGGAAAAGCCATAAACGGAAAAGAAGCAAGAATTTACATATTAACTTGGCATTTGTTAACACACTGTAGTAAAGAAAGTACTGAAAGAAAACTGGAAAATATGTGACCAAAATTCCACTCGGAAATTTACCATGACATTGAAGTAAATTACGCAGGGTAAAGTATTTACCAGCAAATGGGAAGTGGGAACAAGCAGCAACTCCAGTGAAGTGATATTAAACTGATATTAATAGTAGTTATCTACATCCCATGTGGAAGACCCAAAATCAACGTCTAATTTTACAGAGATATCAAGTTCCAAATTGCTGTCTTCTGGTAACCTCATTTCATCGAAAAATATTGGCTCAGGGACAGGGGTATCACAATTGAAGTAATCACATAAAGCTCCCGGATCTGTTAATAAATACTCATCTGATAAGTTACTTGGTTCGCCTGCCAGTTCTTCAACAGGTCTCCACCCTCTTTCCATATCGTCTAAAGAGTCATCGTTGGATTCGGTTTGAAGTTCAGCTTCTTCATTGGACTGGAACCTGAGAACAGATGTAGGTGAACAGAGAGACTGAGATTCTTGACCCGAATCATACCCGGAAATCATTTCTAGTTCAATCTCCGGCGGAGGCCTCACAGGAGGTTTCGAAAAATTTGTGAGAGCATCCGGGCCTTTGATTCGAATCGCGGCTCGGTCGTACACCAAGGCCGCTTCTTCCGCCGTGTCATAAGTCCCAAGCCAGACCCTGGTTCGACTTGTGGGGTCTCTGATCTCAGCCGCCCATCTCCCCCACGGCCTTTGTCGAACCCCGCGATACTTCACACCGTTGGACAAACATTGTTGCTGTTGTTGTTGCTGCTTCTTTGATCGGATATTCACATGGTTGTTTTTATTACTTACTTGCTTGTTTTGCTTGTTGGGTGACTTGGAGAAATTGGCAGTGGAACAATCTTGGATCCTGATTTCGTTCACGTGCCTTTTCACTCTCTGGTATCTCACCCGATCACATTCGTCGCTTGAAGAATCGGTGGCGTCTCCATCGGTGATACAAACCCTGACAACTTTAGGGGCTTTGGCTTTGGACTCCATTGGAAACCACTTGCTGGATGGCTTCACTAGCTTGTTAGTAACAGTTCTGTGCTCTGAGTATTTCACTGGGAAGGGACTCGCTGGATTCATCTCCAAAACTGTATCATCAAAGATGGGTTTTTTAAAAATAGAGAGAAATATGTAAAAGAAACGATATTTTCAAAGCAAATTAAAAGCTTGTTGGAGAGTAAAGAGCAAAAGACCAGAGATAAACAGGAGAGTTTCAGTTGCAAGGAAGAGTCAAAATGGCAAGAATCGCTGTTTTATAGGAGTATCCTGATTAAAACTACTTTATTAGAAGAAGTTTATTTTCCTTTTTTTAATTTGAAAAAAACTAAAATTATTAATACTAATTATAATTAAATTGCGAAATAATTAATAATAATTATAAATGAATTTGAGAATAAGATGGTAACAAAACTAGAGATTCCGGTGTCTACAGAGATTTGGAACAACTCGCCGCATCTTCTCATTAATGACACGTGTCCTACCTCTCCCTCTAAATGAGCTTGGTCCCCAGGAAAAATAAAATCTATCTCACGCTCCAGTCATCCATGCCTGGCACACGCTACATTCGCATTGGGTACCTACCCTCATTGATGATATTTGATTCGGTGTTTAGTTAACTGATGGTCACAGCTCGTGAGATTAGTGTCTCTCACACTGAGGGAAGATCTCCGTCACCGGAGGGGAGAGGAAGGACCAGCTCCATTGCAAATCTTACCACTCGCCACGTCAGCATAATGCTTTTGACTAATAAATTATTAAATTATTGCTAATGCTTTTGACTAACAAATATTAGTGCTGCGTTATTTTAAGAACTAAAATAATATTTGCCAACAAGCTCTATGTTGACATTTTAAAAATCGTTTTTTAATTTTTAAAATATATATTATTTTTATTAAAACTATCTGAGATTATAATTCAATTTGAAATCAGATTTTTATTCTTTTTAAATGTGAAGTAAGATATTTTAAATTCACATTCGTCTACATCTTTATAAAATTAATTTAGATAATAGGTTAAGTTTTTTAAATTTATGAATTAAATTTTAAACAAATTCAATCCAATGAACATTTAAACTCGATTGATATTCTCAAAAATATCTAAATAATTTAATCATGGTTAATTTAGAAAGTGAATAATTAAGGATAATAATAATATTTAGTCTTTTTTTTAAAAGATAAATTCATTAATTCATTCAATGAATAGAATCATATAATTCAGAGGAAAAAAATTGCAAATGCTCATCGTGGATGATGAATAACAGCCTCCACCAACACAACAAAGGTTTTAGCTCTCAACATTTACATATTTTGTAATTTTATTTTATTCTTTTACAGTTTTTTTTTTGTAATCCTTTCACTTAAAAAGTTAAAAAAACTCTAAGAAAAGTCTCTAGGATGCACAAAATAAGAACACCTCAATTAGTGGAGAAAGTATGTAACTCTAGGAGTCCTTCTAGTACATACTTTTTTTTCACCAGTTGACATATTCCCACTCTGTTAATCTTCAAGACTTTCCGCAGAGTTGAAAGATAACCTGAATCCCAAAACAATATCTACAATTATTGGGAGCCTATCCGACTAACCTGCTTTTAAACATTCCTAAATAAGTCAAATGATGAACTTTGAAGCCAACGTATTTAATGACGAAAGAGAGTCCATTTATAATTTGCTTGGCAATCAAGCATCGAAATTTGTCTTCAATATCAAAGAAAAAGAAAACAGCATGGAATAAAATAAAGACTGAGATACTATTGAAAATTGTGATAAGAATAAAACCTGCTACAAATATGAAGCTTGGGGTCCAAGGAGAAAAGGAAGAATATAATATTGATTAAAAAAATTGTATTTAATCCTTTACTTTCTGTGCATATAGAAAATATGATATATTATTAATATTTAATTAATATTTTCCTGTCTTTTGTTGGGCAAGAAGGTACATGTAACCTATTTAGCAATTTCTCAAATCAAAATATTCTTTGCATTAATTAAATTAAAAAAAAGTACTAAACACATAAATACATTCGAATTAATGACATCAAAATTATCATAAGAATAATAATACTAAGTTAATCCAATGAATTTCTAAAATTGAAATATTAATATCCAAGACCAATTGTTTTTATCAATTTCGATTTTCTAAATTGTAACCTTCCAGAGTTAATATTTGATGACATGTGGTCTGAAAATTTAACATAGGATTTATGTAGTGTAGCTACCATCGGGCTCTTCCACAATCCATTCGAAAGCTCTGGGGTGGAGGCCTCATTTATTTTTTTAAAGGACTGGAAACCGATCTTTGTCAAGTGGAGTTGGGTTCCTCTAAACGATTGTCCTTACCAATCCAAGTCAACATCGGAGGAAATAACAATGGATGCCTCCTAGTATTGGAACAAAACGTGTCCCTTGCTGTCTTCACTAACTTCAAATTCATGCCTAATTTGATTGCGAGGCTTTAAAACCTTGACACAAGGAAAACCAAACAGGGGAACGTACATGCGACATGAGATTGGAAAGCAATTGCTTAAAAAAGAATGGTTCTATGTTTCTAATTAAATCCCAGAAAAAGAGTTGATGACTAACAAGTGGTAAGGTTGCCAAGGCTAACCCTCGAACATGGGAGCCCTGACTTTAGCTTAAAACATATTTACTTCACACTTTTTCGGGGAAGTGTTGTTGTGTCCGGACTCAGACAGAGTTGAGTTGATAGCTAACGAGTGGTAAGGTTGCCAAGGCTAACCCTCGAACATGGGAGCCCTGACTTTAGTTTAAAACATATTTACTTCACACTTTTTCGGGGAAGTGTTGTTGTGTCCGGACCCAGACAGAGTTGAGTTGATGGCTAACAAGTGGTAAGGTTGCCAAGGCTAACCCTCGAACATGGGAGCCCTGACTTTAGCTTAAAACATATTTACTTCACACTTTTTCGGGGAAGTGTTGTTGTGTCCGGACCCAGACAGAGTTGAGTTGATGGCTAACAAGTGGTAAGATTGCCAAGGCTAACCCTCGAACATGGGAGCCCTGACTTTAGCTTAAAACATATTTACTTCACACTTTTTCAGGGAAGTGTTGTTGTGTCCGGACCCAGACAGAGTTGATATGTCCTGATAGTAATCATCAACTTCCCACGTACAAGCCCCAAAATCAATATCTAATTTTACAGAAATATTCTCTTCTGCTAATCTCATTTCATCGAAAAATATTGGCTCAGGGTTATCAGAGTTGAAGTAATCACATAAAGCCATTGTAGTATCTGTTAATAAATACTCATCTGATAAGCTGGTTGGTTGTCCTGGGAGACCCTCCTCAAGTTTCCACCCGTGCTCGAAAGAGTCATCTTTGGATTGGATTTGAAGTTCAGCTTCTTCATTGGTCTGGAATCTGAGAACAAATGTAGGTGAACAGAGGGACTGATATTCTTGACCACAATCATACCCGGGAATGATGTCCAGATCAATGTCGGGTCTCAGGGGAGGTTGTGCAAAGTTTGTGACAGCGTCGGGGCCTTTGATTTGAATCGCGGCTCGGTCGTACACCAAGGCAGCTTCTTCAGCAGTGTCATACGTGCCAAGCCAGACTCTGGTTCGACTTGTGGGGTCTCTGATCTCAGCCGCCCATCTCCCCCATGGCCTTTGTCGAACCCCACGATACTTGACACCCATAGACAAACATTGCTGATGTTGTTGCTTCTTTGATCTGATATCCACATGGTTACTTTTATTAATTTTTTGGTGGTTCGTTGGTTTAGTGAAGTTAACAGTGGAACAATCTTGGATCCTGATTTCGTTTACATGCCTTTTCACTGTGTGATATGTCTCCCCTTCGCATTCGTCGCTTGAAGAATCGGTGGCATCCTCATCGGTGACACAAATCCTCACAATTTTAGGGGCTTTAGCTTTGGACTCCATGCAAAACCACTCGCTCGATGGCTTCACTAGCTTCTTAGTAACAGTTCTTTGCTCTCTGTATTTCACTCTCAACGGACTCCCTGGATTCATCTCCAAAACTGTATCCTCAAAAAACATAAGGAGAAGAATCTGTAATCAAACGATATTTTCAAAGCAAATTAAAAGCTGGTTGGAGAATGAAGAGCCAAAGACCGGAGATAATCAAGAGCTTTTCAGAGTCAAAACGGCAAGAATCGTAATTTTATAGGGGTATGAGTCCTCCACAAAACTACTACTTTATTGGAACAAGTTTATTATTCCTTATATTATGTGTGTGTGTTTTAATTTTTTAAAAACGTAAAAATATTTAATTCTAATACAATTAATAATTAATAATATTTTTAATTAATTTTATATAAAAATAACTTAATGAATTCATTTCAAATTTAAATATTATTGGATTAAATATAAATTTAAAGCACTTAATTTAAATTAAAGCAGTACAAATTCAAATTATTACAATACAATCCAAACTAAAATCAACAAATTGAATTAAACCAACACAAGGTAACCGCACATCGTGGGACTTCGAGACCCACACATAGGTATCAAACATAGATACTCAAGGGACTCCGCCTTTGTCAATTGAGCCAATAAATGAAATAAATTAAAATATTATTGAAGCTGAATATAATTTTTTTTATGAAGTTACTTCAATTGTAATTAAAATAGAGAAATAAACAATAGAAATAATATAAGGAAAAACATTTTAGACTCTTGACAATTAAAAAATAAATATTAAAAAAAAGACATGCTAATTTTTTGTGGCCACTTGTGAAATAAAAAAATACATTGTCAATTTAATATATAATTATCTTTTTATTTTAAATTTACTTAATAAATATATCACTATTTATTTATGAGATTTTGGAAGATAAATATCAACCAACATTCACTTGAGAGTTTGAAATAAAATGTAAATTAAAAAGTAAGGGAGAGAGAATATTGATTTGTGTTGAATTGAAAGTAGTATAATTTAGAATCTCATGCGATGATATAACAGTTAAAAGTGTTCATTATTTTATAGCTTGAATTCGAGTCACGCTAATTATGCTGATTGTTCGGACTTTATCTTATTATTGTAATTAAAAAAAAAGGAAAGTAGCATAATCTAAAATATGAGAAGAATAAAGTTTATTAAATACCTTATTTATTGTATAACCAGCGGATCCTCGTTATGATCCGCAATAAGTAATAAAAGTTAATTTGTTTACCTTTTTCAAGTCAATCCCCTATTATAATTTGCTTGCCAATCAAGCATCCAAATTTCTCTTCAATATCGAAACGAAAACAAAAGACCAATCACTGTCGAATAATATATTTATATTTATTTAAAATATAATAATGTAATTACGAAATTCAAACATAATATATTAATTTAATTTTAAAAACATTGTAATTATATTATAATCAATCTAATAAAAAAGACTACTATTTTATAAATAAATAAACTTAAATTAGTAAATTTCATCCAAAATGAGTTGAGCTATCGTCCAAACTTGAAGATTCGTTTGAAATTTAAGAGGATTTATACAAAAAATATTAAGCTCGAACAAAAAAAAATTAAACATATTTAAAAGTAAGGTTTAGAGTTTAAAGAAAATATTAATATGACAATTAAATAGGTATAATTGTGTCAATTAAATTTTATTTAAAGGAAATTTTAATAAAAATTTTAATTAATTCAAATTAGTTTTCAAGATTAAAAATACATTAATTTTGACTAAATTAAATACTTGCAAAATAATAAATTTGACTAAATTTATCACATTTATGTCATAATAAAAATAATTTTACTAAAACAATATTTCATTTTAGAAAACAATACAAAATATAGTTAATATTCATAAAAGAATAATTAAGTTTTAAATTGGACAATGTTGGATGAAATCATTTAAAATGAGAGTCTTTGGTTTTTATAATATTTATATTAGAAGTTACCATAATTAAATAAATAAATGTATAATAATGCTAAATATAATTGATCACATTAAATATTATGTTTTATTAGGAATTTTAATTTTTATATATTTATATTAATTATAGTGTAATATAAGTTTTAAAATAATGGAATTATTGTGTTCTTTCTTTCAAATTTCATATATTAAGGCAGAAAATGTTCATTAAGTTAATTGTTTTAATGTCGGATTAATTAAAAATGTCAAAATAAAATCACGCATGCATATAAATAATTATACTTAATTATTCATGAAGTGTTTTGGATAAGAAAGAAATTTAAAAGGTAAGACATTATGTTGTAGGTATAAGAGATTGGGTTTGACCCCAAACAGCTCTATTTCTCTCGTTAATTATTAAAAAAAATTATTATAATAATATATTTATACACGATCAATAAATATCGGGAATAAATTATATTAGTATGATCCTAAAAAGTATATATAGTATCACGTCATTAAATTTTAAATATAATAAAATATTATTATACACTTATCTATATCTAATATATTCTCCAACTTAATTTAACTTTAATTAAATTACTTAAAATAATTAATTTTTTAAATTATAAACAAATATTTTTTCTTCTTTTACAAATTTTAATCTTTTTTTTTTCATAAGTTAATATTTTTTATATTTTTGCGCAACTAATTTTAAAAAAAATAGTAATTTTTGTGCAATTTTTTTCTATGTCATTAACACATAATTTTGGTAATTATTTTACTCTGAACCCCGAACCCCAAATCTTGAACGCGAAACCTTGAACCTTAAACATTGAACCCTGAGGTTTATGGTTTGGGTTTAGGATTCAAGATTCGAGATTACGGGTTATGAGTTTGGGATTCATAGTTTAAAGATTCGGGGTTACAAGTTCGAGATTTTATATTTAGGGTTTAGGATAAAAAAAATTACCAAAATTACGTATTAATGCATGAAAAAAATTATTAAAATGTGATTAAATAATTGAAAAAAGACTATGAATAACGTGGTGAAAAGATCCATAAAATAATTTTATATATTTAAAATTTAATGATATTACAAAATTTTATTAATACTTAAAAATTTTAATTTTTAGAATCATCCATAAATATTAATCTGAAGATAAGATTAAAAAAAAAAAGTCTTGAACGAAGCAAATTTGGTTGCACCTTTAAATCGAATAATGTGAGAAATCATTGGAGAAAAAGAAAAAAAAAATGTAATGCGCGAATTCTGCACTGGAAATTGGAATTTTCAAATCATAATATTTTGGTGACTCAATGAACTGCATTAACACATCGGTCCATCCTAACATTTAAAACATTTGAAACAGAAATTTCATTAGATGCCAACATCTTAGCGTTGTATTGAAATGTTATTACTAAATTAGAATCACCACCGTTAAAAGCACCTTTAATTTACATAAAACATGTGAAATAAAAATGTTATTGAAATCATTTAAAACATTTGAAACAAAAAATGTTATTAGAAACCACATTTTAATATTGTCTTGAAATTATTCATTTAAAACATTTGAAACACTTAAACAATTGAAACAAAAATGTTATTACATGTCAACATCTTAATGTATTACTCCAATAATTTGCAAGTTGACAAAAGTTTCGGATAATATTAAACCCACCTTTTTTCAAGTTTATTATTTCTCTATTTCATATAAAAATAATTTTAAACTATAACTTCTCTTTCATTAATTTTTTTAAACGGAAAAAAGCTCTAAAATGCTCAAAAAATATTAAAGAAAATTGTCATTTATTTATAATATAAATGTGAGCTACTAGTGTAGTTTCTAGTTAAATTGGATTTTGTTACACTTTTATTTTTCTAAATAAATAAAGTGAATTTTTAAATTATATTTACTATATAAATACAACTAATTGATAATGAATTTTTTTGAAAAATCTAATTTAATAAATAATAATAATAACTATAAAAATAGAGAGATCCATTCGTTGCCAAGGAATGGAAGGGTAATTATTTTTAGATTAAGTCCAGTTATTAACACTATTAAAATTTTCTATTAAAATTGTTAGTGTGACATTCTAAATTTTTTTAATTAAAATACTCACTCGATAATCATGTCACAAAAAATAACATTGTAATGGACTTGAATTTAATAAAAAAATTAACGATATTAACAATCCTTTAAATTTATGTTGGCAATTTAATTAGAATAAAATATCTAGACTAATTAATGACATTATAAATGTCAAATTATGTCAAAAAAATAAAGCGTAAAGATCAAATCTCAAATTTAAACATATATAATGATTGAAATTAAAATTTGAGCATTTTATATAATTAAAAGTAGAGGGACCAAAATTTAAATTTAACCATTTTGTTAATAACGTAAAACAAATAGTATTGACGGGTGTGATTTATATTTAATACTTCACTTTCACTAAAATTTTAAGTTATGTTATATTGATCATAATTTATTTTATAAATACAATGTTAATTAACGAATAATTTTTTGATTTAATGACAAATGTCGAAACCATCCCTTTTTTGAAAGGGCGAGAATCGATATTGGGTTTTGAAAATAAAAATGGGAGTCGCCACCGATCTTTTAGGTGCGATCGGGTCACCTTTGTTTTAACTAAACATTTTGATTTACTAAAACAATACTTTTGGTCTACGGAAATTTGAGAAAATGGGTTCGGGAGTCGGTTACGTGCGAGGAAGGGTTAGCACCCTCGTCACGCCCAAAATTGGTACCAAATTGATCAATTAATGTCCTTATATCAAAAGTTAAAAATTGGAAAATAGATTTTAAAAAATATGATCTCCTTTAAAAATCCTCGGATCTAAGATGAATATTGCCTCGTTTGGAAAATCTTATCTCGAAATAACGAGATGCCCCGTCCAGTAAGTTAGGACACAACATATCGAATTCTCGAAAATAAGCTTTTATTTTTATTCAAAACCTTTTATTTTAAAAGATATTTCGCTATTTAGGTTAAACGAGAAAAATAGAAACCTAGTAAGTTAAGGCACGATTTTCTTGAATTTCTAAATACGAAATGTTGCCTTTACGAAAGAAATCGATTTTGTATTGGATAAAATGGAACACGAATTTGTAAAAAATATGATGATACGAATGAAAATAAGAGTATACGTGAAATGATATAAACGCAAATATATGAGCGAAAGCTAAATAAATAATAATATGTACGTATATATGTAATGTAACAAAGTGACAAACATAATAATAATAAATATTAATAATAATATACATGATATACATAATATATACAATATATTAACATAGATGTAATAGTTATGAAAATATAATAATAATAGTATAATAATAAAAATAGTAATAATAATAATAGTAATAATAACTATACGAGATATGTGCAATATAATACTATACAATAGCAATAAAAAAATGAAATATGTACAATATAATAAAAATAGCAATAGAAATAAAAAAAATAAATAATAATAATAGTAATAATAATAATAATAGAATAACATAAAATATATATACAACATAATAATGATATAAATATGGCGATAATAATAAATATATAAATAATATAATGATAATATAAATATAACAATAATATAATAAAAGATTAGAAAGATTACAAAATAACTCAAAAAGGATTAAATCGAACTCAAAATGACAGCTTAGGGTCGATTTGAAATAAATTAAAAGGAAAAGGACTAATTTGCGACACGCGCCCAAATTGGAAGGATGAAGTAGCAATAAATCCCTTTATCAAAAGCGTCTGCGTTGGAAGGATGACTAAATTTAAAGCGGCGCAAAAGTTCAGGGCTAAATTTGAAATAATAGAAAACCTGATTGCAAAGACTGAAATGGCGAAAGGATTGAAAGGGAAATTATCCCAATCAACGAAAACACGCGGACCCTCGGTAGGGTCGGGTCCACGTGTGAGTTGATGCTTAAGCAGCGCCGTTTTGGGCCTTTGAGGAGGGTGCTAAAACGCACCGTTTTGCTCGACTATATAAAGCAAATTTTTTTATTTTTGCTTCATTTCTCTGTTTCTCTCAAAAAAAAAACTAACTCTTTTCTCTCCTTTTCTCTGCAGGTCCATTCTCGTGAAGTGAACGCGTAGCGCCGCCATGCATGACCACCGCGTCATGATGGCGGAAGTCATAAAAACAGTGAGTTTTCCCCTTTTTTTAATATTTTATGTATATATATATGTATATATTTTGAATAAGAAAAATAAAAAGGGAATAAAATAAAAATATACCTCCGAAAATCACTTCTCCGTTTTCGGCGTTTTAGATTTTTGATCTACTACCTTTTTCTGTATTGCCTTGAATCTGTTTTTTATTGATCACCAAAAAAAAGACCCCCGTTACATTGTTTTGAGTTGGCTTTTATAGCCGAATAAGAAATAAAATGATAGTACAAAACATCTTTTGCTATTGTGGTTTTCCTGCTTTGTTGCTTTGTGCATTTTTCGCGGTATGGGCGCGATAGTGGAGGCGGCATGATGGGGCGGCGATGGTGTGACTGCGATAGTGGAGAGTCGAGGCGTGGTGCGTTGGGCGCACATGGGTGTATGTGGCCCGAGGAGGTTGCGGCGCCTAGGGTTCTGGAACCCTAGGTTTTCTGATGTTTTTAATTTTTGGGCGTATTGGGCCACTCGTAATTGGGCGCATACATTTTTAATTTGATTGAAATTTGTTTGTCTTTGGACTTTCAGGACTGTTTTTTATTAGGTTTTTTTATTTGATTTTTGGTTTAATATTTGATGGGCTCGGCTCAATAGGCCCGGACAAAATTTGGGTCCTACAGCTGCCCCTCTTTGTTCATTGTCGTGAAACGAGAATAGAGCAAAGACAATAAAAGGACCAATTTTGTCCGGGCTTGACCAAGCCTTGACTTCCTGATCCGAGTCTTCTTCAAACAGCTTCAAACTTCACTGTGACTTTTGCTCTGGTCCGTTATACTGCTGCTTACGAGAGATGGGGATTGTAGCTTCAATTTGCCCCTACTCAATCTTCTTTGTTCGAGATTTCCACAAATAAGGATCGGATCTTTATTGTAGGCTTGTGGGGAAAGGATATGGGGTTTGTATTCTTCGATCTGCTCCTGCCTGCCATGAATGCCAGACCTGTTATCTTCAATCTGCTCCTGCGTGCCAGGAATGCCAGACTTGTTATCTTCTATCTGCTCCTGCGTGCCAGGAATGCCAGACTTGTTGTCTTCAATCTGCTCCTGCGTGCCAGGAATGCCAGACCTGCCATCTTCAATCTGCTCCTGCGTGCCAGGAACGTCAGACTTGTTATCTTTGATCTGCTCCTGCGTGCCAGGAATGCTAGACTTGTTGTCTTCAATCTGCTCCTGCGTGCCAGGAATGCCAGATTTGCCGTCTTCAATCTGCTCCCTGTAAAGCTCAGGGAGGCCAAATTTGTGGTCTTTGACCACTCTACTGCCCTTCTTGAGGACATGGCGTGTAGAATGGGCGCCTGCTTATGCTAAATGATTAGGATGTCATGATTAAGGTGAGTCAGATGCTCCTATGCTATGATGCAAGTATGTTATGAGTTTGATTTCTTTTCGAGACGTTATCGTTTATTTATCATTTTCTTGAACACTTGACCTTTATAGTAATATTAGGGCTCGCGAGCTGTAAGTCATATGACAGATTGTCACCCCTTTACAACCTTTTTTGTTCATCGCTCGATTCACAGTTGGTTTGCCATACCATCCCCTAAATGACTCCAAAGATATATTTCAACCCTAATTGCTGAACTGCTCCAAGAATTCAGTTCTGTCACGTGCTTGGGGAGTTTTGAACAACCGTCCTATTTGGTTTTCCTGTTTTATTTAGAAATTTTTAAAGTAATATATGGAACTTCTTTTGTGAAGTTATTAGTTCAGCACTCATTATTTTAATGCAACATGTGGCAAGGAATTGAGAAGAGAGTTGAATTAATTGTCCGAAATACAAAACTGTCGGAGAACATGTCTCGAAGAAGAAAAAATGTCAAAGATAACAAAGGTCAGGTGCCCTGGATATCGTTGATCGGGCTTCTACATACAAACTTCATGAAGACTATTTTGGGCTTTAGCATGTGTTTAGATGACTCAAAGTGTTTGCTGATGCCCCCAACTTCATTTCTTGTCTATTCAGGTGTAGTGAGATCGTTTGAATCCGCGGTGCCTTTTTATGAGTTTGAATCCGCGGTGCCTTTTTATGAGTTTTCATCCGCGGTGCCCCCTTTTTTTTTTTTTTTTTTGAGACCTAAAGCGCCCTTTGCGGGTTTTCACTTTGGCCTCTTCAAGCGTAGTATTTCTTGACTGAATCCGAGTTTACGGGATTGGGCAGGCTTTTTCCATCCATTTCAGTCAGGATCAATGCACCTCCAGAGAAAGCTTCTTTTACCACATATGGTCCTTCCCAGTTTGGCATCCATTTTCCCCTGAAGTCCTTTTGTATGGGAAGGATCTTTTTTAGCACAAGGTCTCCTTCTTTAAACTCTCTTGGGCGAACCTTTTTATCATAGGCTCGCATCATTCGTTTTTGGTACATTTGACCATGACGGATAGCCCTCAGCCTCTTCTCTTCGATTAAGTTCAGCTGATCGTATCGAGCCTGGATCCATTCAGCTTCATCCAGTTTTATTTCTGACAAAACCTGAAGAGAAGGTATTTCCACTTCGATGGGTAGGACTGCTTCCATCCCATAAACTAACGAGAAAGGTGTTGCCCCAGTAGAGGTTCTGACCGACGTTCGATAAGCGTAGAGTGCGAATGGTAATTTCTCATGCCAATCTTTATAAGTCTCGGTCATCTTCCCTATTATCTTCTTAATATTTTTATTAGCTGCTTCCACTGCACCGTTCATTTTTGGGCGGTATGGGGACGAGTTATGGTGTTTGATACCGAATTGACTGCAAACATCTGCTATGGTGCTGTTGTTCAGGTTCAAAGCGTTGTCAGATATAATTCTATCAGGCATTCTGTAACGACATATGATCTCCTTTTTTAAGAATTTACTGACTGCCGATTTTGTGACATTGGCATACGAGGCAGCTTCTACCCACTTGGTGAAATAATCAATGACTACGAAGATGAATCGATGTCCGTTTGAAGCCTTTGGTGAGATTGGCCCGATAACATCCATGCCCCACATAGAAAAGGGCCACGGGGAAGTCATTACGTGTAAAGGTGACGGGGGCACATGAATTTTATCTCCGTAAATCTGACATTTATGGCATTTCTTGGCATATTTGATGCAATCCCCTTCCATGGTGGACCAATAATACCCGAATCTCATGTCACATGCGGCCATTGTAAAGCCATTAGCATGCGTTCCACAAATGCCTTCGTGGACTTCTTCCAAGATCTGCTTAGCCTCAACAGCATCCACACACCTAAGTAGTACTTGATCCTTTCCTTTTCTGTACAGGATGTCGCCATCTAGGATGTAGTCAGAGGCCAATCTTCTGAGCGTCCTTTTCTCATTCTCCGTCGCATGCTCTGCGGGTATTATTTGTTTTTTATATATTGCAACACATTTCGATACCAAGGGCGATCATCTTTTTCCTCCTCTTCCAGATTACAACAATAAGCTGGGGCTTCGAGAATACTCATCTGAATGGGTCTCATATCTTCTGGCCGGTTTATCTTGGTCATAGAAGCCAGAGTTGCCAAGGCATCCGCTATCTGGTTTTCATCACGCGGGAGATAATTGAAAGTAATGTTATCAAACTCCTCAATCAATCCCAAAACTATCTTCCGATATTCAATTAGTTTAGGGTCTCGGGTCTCCCATTCCCCTTTGAGTTGATAGACCACTAGTGCAGAGTCTCCATACACTTCTAACACTCTGATCTTCCGCTCCATGGCCGCCCGGATTCCCATGATACAAGCTTCATATTCGGCCATGTTATTCATGCAATCGAAATCCAATCTACACGTGAACGGATGATGATCACCACTAGGAGACGCCAATATTGCCCCAATTCCATTTCCCACAGCATTAGACGCTCCATCAAAGTTCAACTTCCACAGCATTTCTTCAGCATTTGCCACATACATCAATTCTTCATTAGGGAATTCAAAGCTCAAAGGCTCGTAATCTTCCAAGGCTCTGCTAGCCAGAAATTCTGCTATTGCACTCCCTTTTATGGCTTTTTGGCTTACGTAAACTATGTCAAATTCAGATAGCAAAATCTGCCACCTTGCCATTCTCCCATTCAGGGCAGTCGACTCCATCATATATTTCAACGGGTCAAGCTTTGAAATTAACCAGGTTGTATGGTATAACATATATTGCCTTAGTCTTCGGGTTGTCCAGATCAAGGCGCAACATAGTTTTTCGATCGATGAATATCTCATTTCACATTCGGTGAACTTTTTTTGAGATAGTATATCGCCTTTTCTTTCCTCACGACTCATCGTGTTGTCCAAGCACGCATCCCATGGAATTATCGAACAAGCAGATACTGATATCAATGGTCTATCCGGATTTGGTGGGGATAATCTTGAGGCGGTCGATGAGATATTGTTTGACCTTGTCGAAGCTTTCTGGCATTCTTCGTTCCATATCCCTTGGTTGTGTTTCTTGAGGAGACGGAATATAGGATCGCACTTCTCGGTTAACTGTGAAATGAACCGAGCAATGTAATTTAGTCTTCCAAGAAAGCCCCGAACTTCTTTTTGAGTACGTGGTGGAGGCAAATCTTGTATGGCTTTGACCTTGTCCGAGTCAACTTCAATCCCTTTCTCGCTGACCACGAAACCCAGCAGTTTCCCTGACCTAGCTCCGAAAGTACACTTGGTTGGGTTGAGTTTTAATTGGAACCTCCTTAATCTTAGGAACAATTTCTTCAAAACTTCAACGTGTTCCTTTTCCGTTCGAGACTTGGCGATCATATCGTCAACATACACTTCTATCTCTTTGTGCATCATGTCGTGGAACAAGGCCACCATGGCCCTTTGGTATGTTGCCCCTGCATTCTTCAACCCGAATGGCATTACTTTATAACAGAAGGTACCCCATAACGTTATGAAGGTGGTCTTTGCCATGTCCTCAGGGTGCATCTTGATCTGATTATATCCGGAGAATCCATCCATAAAAGAAAACCATGAGTACCCCGCCGTGTTATCTACCAATGTGTCAATATGGGGCAAGGGGAAATTGTCTTTTGGGCTGGCTTTATTTAGGTCTCTATAATCTACACACATCCGAACCTTTCCATCGTTTTTTGGGACAAGAACGATGTTGGCCACCCACTCTGAGTATTTGACCACCTGTAGAAAACCAGCATCATACTGTTTCTTTACTTCCTCTTTTATCTTCAATACTACGTCAGGCCTCATCCTCCGTAGTTTTTGCTGTACTGGCTTACATTCTTCCTTTATGGGGAGGCGATGCACTACAATATCAGTACTCAGACCCGGCATGTCTTGATATGACCATGCAAAGACATCTTTGAATTCCCGAAGTAGTTCCACTAGATTTTGTTTCGTTTCCTTGGTTATGCGTGCTCCGATTCTCACCATCTTTCCTTCTTCTAGGGATACGTTCTCCACCTCCTCGTCGTGGGGTAGGATTTGTTTCTCTTCCTGTTGTACCATTCTCAACAGATCCGGGGATAAGTTACCATCCCTGTCACCCTCAAACTCTTGAGGTTCTTCCAAACACATGTCTTGTTCAAAATGGGCCTCTAAGCTTGTAGTGTCGTCGCTTACATCGTTGATATCTAGGGACCTGTGATGGGTGCCAAAATGTACGAAGAATGAATTTGCGGACAATTATTCATGCCATGGATGAGCAAAAAGGAAAAGAAAAAACAAACAGAAATTTGCTTTAGAGGAAAACACGGAATATTTGTGATAATAAACCAAAATGCATTTCATTCAAATAAAGATTTCTGAACATTAGCCCGTTTCTCAAAAAGAGATTTTATTGTTCTTAGGCTTAAAACAAACGCGTTCTCGAATATTACTCTGTGGAATTTCTAAAAACTACAGGTAATTCCTCCACAGTCCAATTGTTCAAAATGCTCCCAAGTTCACAAGGACGAATGCCCGATAGGTTCCTTGGTCCAGCTTCTCCTTCATCTATAGCGTTGATGTGAGGGCCTCCATTCGGCAACCCTCTCTCGAAGTGAATTATTCCTCCTGATACGAAGGTTTGGGCTATATGGGGGAACGTCATTGGTTCCCACATGGTTTCTTCCCCCTTCAGTCGTGCTCTTCTTCTCTCCTATTTCTTCTCTATTTCCCTTTTCATCTCGTTGGCATTTGGCTTAAAACCCAGGCCGAAACGGTCTCTCTTTTCTTTCGGTGATGGTACTTGAACTTCTCCCTGGAGGCATCTGCCTAGTCCTCTTCCTGGTAAGGCCCCCTTACTGATCATCATTTGTGGGCCCATCCTCGTGGTTTTGGATATCTTGGGTACCGAAATTTTAGCCCCCTCACGAACGAATGTCGCGTTGACGAACTCTAAAGACCGAAACGAGCATTCAATGGCCTCCTCGTTTGCCTCCACATATGGCGCGTCATTGGTAACTGTTGCTATGATGTCTTCTTCCGCGTTAATAGTGACCAATCGACCATCTGCCACCAGCTTTAGTTTTTGATGGAGGGATGAAGGTACTGCCCCTGCCGAATGAATCCAGGGTCTTCCCAATAGGCAAGTGTATGATGGATTGATATCCATCACCAGAAAGTCGACTTCATATGTATTCGGCCCGATTCGTAATGGTATGTCTATCCTTCCCATCACTCTTCTTTCGGTGCCATCAAACGCTCTCACTATGTTTTGGCATGTCTTCATGTGAGAACTGTCTATTGGCAACCTTTTCAAGGTCGACAATGGTAAGACATTCAAGGCCGACCCATTGTCAACTAACACGCTAGGTAGGATGGATCCCTTACAGTGAGTAGTTATATGCAGGGCCTTGGTTGATCCCATGCCTCCAGATGGAATCTCATCGTCGCTGAAGGAGATAAAGTTATCAGCACTTATGTTACCAATTAATCGGTTAAGTTTACTGACGGATATATCTTTGGTAACGTAAGTCTCGTTCAGTACTTTCATCAATGCTTTGCGATGTACTTCCGAGCTCAATAGTAAAGCTAGCACTGAGATGCGGGCCGGTTGCTTATGCAATTGCTCCACCACATTTGTACTCGGCTTTGTGCTTTAAGAACTTCAAGAATTCTTTTGCCTCTTCCTCTCTTACAGGTACATTGATGAGGGTGCTAGATTCTTCCTCCGGCTCGACTGTCATAGCTTTTGATTTTGCCAGGTTTATTCTGACGCCTGTTGGGTCATAACGTCTTCCGCTTCGTGTATGGAACCCTTCCTTTTGGTTTTCATTTTCCGTGCTGGTTGAACCTCCTACCCCGGGCATTGCCACGTTACAATTATAGCTCCATGGTACCTTCTTGTCCTCCTCGTAAGGGAAGGATGCGGGTTTCTTGATTATAATCTTAGGTATCGTTTGAGCTTTGCTTCCTGAGTTGCTCGGGCGGGAAATGATAATCTTTGGAAGCTTGGCCTTTTGGCGGGTCAGTTCTCCTTCTGTCGCATGTATGTCTCCCTCCTCCGAGTTTTCTTCATAAAATTCTAATTCTTTATTGTCCATGAAGCCTTGCACCAATAGTCTAAATTCTGTGCAGTCTTGGATCTTATGCCCTTCCGCTCCGTGAAACGCGCAGTAATTTCCAGGCTTTTCGCTTCTTCCTTCGAGACTTGACTTTATCATCCCTCTTTTGACCATTTCCCCCCATACGATTATTAGTGGGGTCCTCACATCCGAGATGTCTTCCTTGGTCTTTCTTGCTCTATCCTTCCCGATCATGTTTACCGCTCCATCCCCATGATTGGGTAATGGGTTCCCAGGCAGATCGTCGAGCTCTATGATTCCCATCTTAATGAATTTTTCGACTACCTTTTTGAAGGCAGTGCAATTTTCGATTGAGTGGCCTGTTATTCCTGCATGGTACTCGCATTCGGCATTCGGGTTGTACCATTTGGGGAACGGGGGTTGTAATGGTTTTAGATAATACGGGGCTACAATGTGTGCGTCGAATAGGCGTCGATACATCTCTCCGTATGTTATCGGGATTAGCGTAAACTGGGGCCTTTCAAAATTCGGTCTTAGGCCTGGCTCTTGCCCCGTCGTCTCTCTTCTTTTTTTTAATGACCACGACTTTTGGTGAATTGTGATGGATCTTTGGGTATCCTTTATCAGACGTACTCATGTTGTTCACTTCATTATCCTTTTTTCTAGGGACGGATCTCCTTGTAGCCTCACTTACTTCGATCCTTCCACCTCTTATGGCATTTTCAATCATCTCCCCCGCCAGGACTACATCTGTGAAGCTTTGAGTTGTGCTCCCCACCATGTGGGTGATAAACGGGGCCCTCAAAGTACTGATAAATAGCTTAACAGTTTCTTTTTCTCGAGAGAGGGTGGTTGGACTTGTGTAGCTACTTCTCTCCACCTCAGGCGTCATCGCCTAAAGTCCTCACTCGGCTTCTTTTCTATATTTTGCAATGTTATTCTATCCGGCACTATATCCGTCACGTGACCATATTGTTTCGTAAAAGCTTGTGCCAAATCTTCCCATGAATTAACTTGAGCGCGGGTTAGCTGGTTATACCATTTGGCCACCGATCCGACTAGATTGTCTTGAAAGCGGTGAATCAACGATTGATCATTCTCGGCGTATCCCGCCATCTTCGGCTGCAATAACATTGTTATGTGGGCTTACGGGCAAGCTGGTCCCATTATATTTTTGAACTCGTCTTGAATTTTGGCGGGAGTATTAGGCCGGGACTAAACTCAATTCTTTTACCTTAACACTGAGGCGATGGATGGCGTTTTCAAAGCCTTGACCTCCTCCTCCAACCATTTACAACGATCCTCTAACTGTCTTGAGGATTCGGCTCTTGTCTCTTCCTTCTCTATCATGTCGAAATCAGGGACAACCAAGTTAACCGCGTTATCCCCTAGGTTAGATCCGGAACCCGCTTGGAGATTCACGGGTGGTCTGATATTATTTTGACCTTGTCGGGGCTTAATCGTGACAGGCGGCCTCGGAAGATATTCTTCAGGCAATACAGGTGCGTGTGGTGGGGTAAAACCCGAAAGAGTGCCTTCGTTTTCTTCCCCGGTAATAGCCATAGGGCCTTTTCCTTTCTCCACAAGTCCATTCAGTAGTTGGGTCATTTGGGCCATTTGGGCCATCAAGTTTTTCTCGGATTCCGCCATCTTGTTCGTCATGTCCTGCTTGATTTGTGCCAACTGTTCTTGTGTTTGTGCCATTTCTTTTTGGAGTTGCTCATATCTTTGATCCATTTTCTTAGACTTAGCTCGCGTCAGTAGTATGGGTGTTCAAACTTCCAGGTTTCACTTTTCTCCTTATTATGCGATAAGTTTAACCAATTAGGTTTTTTATAAACTTAAATGCATGTAATGTGATGCGATGCAAATGCATGAATATAAAAGAAGGCATCGATTCTCGATCAACTTCATTTTAGAAGACTTTATTAGAAGGCAAGATCCTTTACATAAAAGCGGATTACAAATATGCTTTGGCCTTTAAGCCCAAAGTTTTGATTTTCTAAGTAGAGAAATCAGCTCCAGTTACGATCTACTTGTAGCTCGTATTTCATGCTTACGATCTCAACTTGAGATGCCGGGGGCTGCTGGTGATCCGCTACTTCCGAATCGAATTATCGCCGCCCTGCGTGAAGTAGTCTCGATCTCTAACTTGCTTGTGGGAAAGGTGAAGTTCCTCCTTCCATTGCCCTTCTCTTGCCTCTAAAAGTTCAATTCGAACCTCGCAGCCATGTAATGTTGCCTCTAATCCTTCAATCTTTTCTTTCATTTCTTCGATTTTGTCCAGACTCAACTTCAGTTCATCTTTCGCATTGCGACTTTGGTAGTGACGTAGGGACCGCCCAAGCTCGGCCACCCTAGCTCTTAACCCTTTCTTTTCTTTGTGGCTTTCGGCCATATCCTTTCTCAGAATATCATTTTGTGTTTGCATTTCCCGGAACTTTTCCTCCCAGCTGCTAGCTTTGGCTTTTTCTCTCCGGATCTCGCGTCGCCATTGTTAGGAGAGTTTTCTTAATCCAGCGTTTTTATTGTCAAGCGCATTTTCTTATATTCCATTTTTAGGTCATCTCGGTCTTCCTCTATTTTCTCTTTTTCTTTTCTTAACTTCTCGGCTTCCGACTTTTGCCCATCCACGTCTAGCTTGAGGAGCATCTTCTCTTCTTCCAACTTCTCTATTTTTCTTTCAAGTTCCGCACTCATCTTATCGAAATCTCGTTTCACAATCTCCAGTTCTGATGGGACTACTCGCAAATGTTCCTCTCTTGACCGGACATTCTCCGGATTTGGCTCAGGGATGTTGTCATTGATCCTCCTAGCCCTCCATTCTCTATACTCCGATGTCGTCATTGGGCCTCTAGATAGTCTCTTCATTCTATGAATCGATTCCATGCACTAGAGATCTCTTTAACCTTTTTCTTATAGCTCCCTCCTTCCGTATGAGAACTCACATTGAGCCAACCCATATGTTGTTGGCACGAATCATCTTGAATTATATTGTCTCGAGGACCAGCAGGGGGCATATGCAGTGGCACCCCAAATTCCTAGTAAAGGAACCCAGTCGAAGCTTCCACAACGATAAAGGATTTGGTCGGTAATCAACCACGGGACCTTCCACTCGATATCACCTTCTTGAAGGTTTTGAAAGAGCGCGATCCAACTTTCTTCGGACACATCCTCTCTTCTAGGTGTAGCTGCTATTTCTTCTAGCGGGGAGTAATTCTCTGTTATAAACCGACAGGACACCTTCTCCACTTTCCAGAAGTGACTATGGAACCAAGCCAATAATAGCTGCGCGCATCCAATAAACCTGCCTTCACCCATTCTTCTACATGCATTTAGGGACCTGAACGTTTCGGCTAAGATGGCAGGAACGGGCGTGATCCCTTTGTCCAATCGGCTGAATAGATCAACGACTGCTTCGTCGACGTGCCTTAGAGCTTTTGGGAAGATTATCAGACCGTAAACACACAGGGCAAAGACGTCACTCCTTTTCTTTGCGTCGGGGTGCGCCAAGATTAAGTCTCTCAAACATGTCCAGGGTATGCACTTACCTTCCCCTTTCTTTTGCATTCTAGTTGAGACCCATTGTTCGCTTCATTCCGGTGATGTTCATTAATTTCTTCACGAAGGTTGGGCGTTAATCGCTTTGGAATAGGCTTTGTCAACCTTTGAATTCTCGCAACGTAACAAGGTCGTATATTCTTCTACCGTGGGGACTAAATCCACCTTCCCAAAGGAAAAACAGCTATAAGCAACATTCCAAAACTGGGTCATTGCTCGGAATAGGTGCTTATCTATTTTGATGTCAAGCAGGTAAGGCAGGTCACCGTAAGTACCATAGAACAGCTGCTTTGTCTCGTTATCCCACTGAGTCCAGATTTCTTTCAACTCTTGGAGCTCGTTCTGTGTGACACTGATATTGGTAAAATCCCATAGTTCCGACACATACCCCTTGACCAAGCTATCCCCTTTTTCTATTTGGCATTGCTCTGACCACACGCGGACGGCCGCATTGTCTTCCACCTTATCAAGGAATTTGCTTTCCATAACCAGCTTTCTAACTCAGAAACTGACCGAGAATCGATGCTTCTTAAAATATGGAATGATATGCACAAAGAGAGTAAAACACAAAAAGTCAGTACCCTGGAATACCAAACGAGTGAAATAATAAAACACCTATATGGGTAACTACTAAAGTTTGACATAGTTTATCTTGGGGCGGGTTCCTAGACTCTTTACATGTGGTTGAGTTCTAAAGTTCGAGGTACCCGAATCAGCAGATTCCTCGATCCTCACCCATTATAGGCTCATATAGACCGAGTTCGATTGAGGGGAATACATTTCCTATGGCCATGCGAGTGAAAACTTCACGAAGACATAGGTGCGGATGTATCCCGAAAGCAGTCCACTAGCCCATGCGGAGGTGAAAACCTCACGAAAGCATAGCTTCTCGCTCCCACTTAAAGGTGTGACCGCCATGGTCATGCAAATATGAATGCAGAAATATCAACATCATCGCAGCCTTAGCACCCATAGAATTGAAAATGGAGAAAAACGGTCATTTTTATTGATTTTAAAAAACTCAAGTGAATTGGAATAAAAAGCCTTCTCATCTCGAAGTATCGGGATGCCATATCCAGTAAGTTAGGACACAACACGCCAAATTCTTGAGAGTAAGATAGGATACGATTCGGATCATTGCTATTTTGAAAATTCTTACCTCGAAGTAACGAGATGTCACACCCAGTAAGTTAGGGCGCAACACTTCGTACTCTCGAGGATAAGTTTTTTTTTATTTTAAATCAAGAGAAGAATAATTTTTGAAAACGATTTTCCAAATTTTTGACAAAAGGACAAAAAGTAATCAATTTTATGGCCTGACTCTCTTATATGGTCCCCAGTGGAGTCGCCAAGCTGTCGAAACCATCCCTTTTTTGAAAGGGCGAGAATCGATATTGGGTTTTGAAAATAAAAATGGGAGTCGCCACCGATCTTTTAGGTGCGATCGGGTCACCTTTGTTTTAATAAAACATTTTGATTTACTAAAACAATACTTTTGGTCTACGGAAATTTGAGAAAATGGGTTCGGGAGTCGGTTACGTGCGAGGAAGGGTTAGCACCCTCGTCACGCCCAAAATTGGTACCAAATTGATCAATTAATGTCCTTATATCAAAAGTTAAAAATTGGAAAATAGATTTTAAAAAATATGATCTCCTTTAAAAATCCTCGGATCTAAGATGAATATTGCCTCGTTTGGAAAATCTTATCTCGAAATAACGAGATGCCCCGTCCAGTAAGTTAGGACACAACATATCGAATTCTCGAAAATAAGCTTTTATTTTTATTCAAAACCTTTTATTTTAAAAGATATTTCGCTATTTAGGTTAAACGAGAAAATCGAAACCTAGTAAGTTAAGGCACGATTTTCTTGAATTTCTAAATACGAAATGTTGCCTTTACTTAAAGAAATCGATTTTGTATTGGATAAAATGGAACACTTAATTTGTAAAAATATGATGATACGAATGAAAATAAGAGTATACGTGAAATGATATAAACGCAAATATATGAGCGAAAGCTAAATAAATAATAAATATATACGTATATATGTAATGTAACAAAGTGACAAACATAATAATAATAATAAATATTAATAATAATATACATGATATACATAATATATACAATATATTAACATAGATGTAATAGTTATGAAAATATAATAATAATAGTAATAATAACTATACGAGATATGTGCAATATAATACTATACAATAGCAATAAAAAAATGAAATATGTACAATATAATAAAAATAGCAATAGAAATAAAAAAAAATAATAATAATAGTAATAATAATAATAATAGAATAACATAAAATATATATACAACATAATAATGATATAAATATGGCGATAATAATAAATATATAAATAATATAATGATAATATAAATATAACAATAATATAATAAAAGATTAGAAAGATTACAAAATAACTCAAAAGGATTAAATCGAACTCAAAATGATGACTTAGGGTCGATTTGAAATAAATTAAAAGGAAAAGAACTAATTTGCGACACACGCCCAAATTGGAAGGATCAAGTAGCAATAAATCCCTTTCTTTTATCAAACGCTGCGTTGGAAGGATGACTAAATTTAAAGCGCGCAAAGTTCGAGGCTAAATTTGAAATAATAGAAAACCCGATTGCAAAGACCGAAATGGCGAAAGGATTGAAAGGAAATTATCCCAATCAACGAAAACACGACCGGACCTCTCGGCCGGGTCGGGTCTGTGCAGCGAGTTGATGCTTAAACGCGCGCCGTTTTGGGCCTTTGAGAGAAGTGCTAAACGCACCGATTTTTTTGCTCGACTATATAAAGCAAATTTTTTTATTTTTGCTTCATTTCTCTGTTTCTCTCAAAAAAAAACTAACTCTTTTCTCTCCTTTTCTCTGCAGGTCCATTCTCCGGCGAAGTGAACCGCCATGGCCACATGCATGCAAACATGCACGCCTTGATGGTGGCGGATTCATAAAAACCCGTGAGTTTTCCCCTTTTTTTTTAATATTTTATGTATATATATATGTATATATTTTCGAATAAGAAAAATAAAAAAGGGAATAAAATAAAAATATACCTCCGAAAATCACTTCTCCGTTTTCGGCGTTTTAGATTTTTGATCTACTACCTTTTTCTGTATTGCCTTGAATCTGTTTTTTATTGATCACCAAAAAAAAGACCCCCGTTACATTGTTTTGAGTTGGCTTTTATAGCCGAATAAGAAATAAAATGATAGTACAAAACATCTTTTGCTATTGTGGTTTTCCCTGCTGTTGCTTTGTCTGTTTTCGCAGGTATGGGCGCGATAGTGGAGACGGCGTGATGGGGCGACGATGGTGCGCTGCGATAGTGGAGGTCAGAGGCGTGGTGCTGTTTGGGGCACATGGGTGTGTGGTAGCCGAGGGGGTTGCGGCGCCTAGGGTTCCTGGAACCCTAGGTTTTCCTGATGTTTTTAATTTTTGGGCCGTATTGGGCCACTCGTAATTGGGCCGCATACATTTTTTAATTTGATTGGGCTGTTTGTACTGGACTTTCAGGACTGTTTTTTATTAGGTTTTTTTATTTGATTTTTGGTTTAATATTTGATGGGCTCGGCTCAATAGGCCCGGACAAAATTTGGGTTCTACAACAAAAGTATTTGAAATTAATCCCTAATAATTCTATTAAAATTTTTATTTATTTTGTTTTGGACCATGTGAATAACAAGGGAGAGTTTGAAGGACAATTATTTCTTTCAGCACTATTGTACCAGATGATGTTGTAATTCTTTTCTTCTTCTTTTTCCCCTTTTTCTGTAGAATGTTGTAATTCTTAAACAAAGTACTTTGTAGCAACAAAACAAGGATTCATTTCCTTTGGAATATGCATTTAACAAAAGATTTTTTAACTCTGAAATTAAAATTTTAAAATTAGGTCATTGAGATTTTTACAAGTCAATTTTGACTTTTTTATAATTTGTGTGTTAAAAACTTGATTCAATTTAAAAAAAAAATAATTTCTAATTAATCAAATCAAGTAGTTCATTTTTTAATAAATTTAAATAAATAATTTGATTTTTCATTATTTATAACTCAAATAACTCAAATAATAAATTGATGTAAATACCCTGTCAATTTCGAAAATGAACAAGTTCGACTCTCTAAAAATATTACAAAAATTAAAAAATAATCTTAAAAATTATGAATAAAAAAATTGTATATTTCTAAAAACTTCCTAGAAAAATAAATTTTAATTTTTTTGAAAATTTCTAAATTAATAAATTCAAATCCTTAAACAAGTAATAATTAAGTTTGTGGGTGATTATATATGATCTCAGTTAATAAAAGTATGAAACTGAACTAACTCATTAAAAATTTCAAGCTGAATGAAGTTATTAAAATAGGAGTCGAGTAACTTAATTAACATTTTTCATATTTTTACAAGTCCCTACTTATATTTAAATATTGGAATAAGCATAAGGTCAACAATACATTTTACCCAATATATTTTTGTTTATTGCTCATAATTCCAAAATAAAAATAAAATAAAATAAATGTTAAAATACTAAACTCGAAGGGTCTATTTTTTGGTACTTTTTTGTTACAATCGAATAAATTCTTACATGAAATTTATACTAAAAAATTATAAAATTCAAAGATCTTTTAGACAAACTCCGCATAAAATCACTAACTCGTGTCACTTTATTGGACTTTGATGTCATTACATAGTGGGCTTTCTATTATTAGTCATTTTACAAGGCTTTCATATCATTGTCTGTTACTATTTTCGGTCAGTCTACCGCACTTGATTTTATTCAACATTATCTAATAATGATCATACAACAGTTCCATATACAACATCAGCCGGCTTTCCATCTATTCTTCACTTTGTCTATTTAGTATACTACAGGAGCAATCGCCACAAGTGCACACTTGCTTTATACACAGTGAGTAATGAGGAAACAATATCCTAAACTTTTTCTTACCAATTTATTAGACTAGCCCATTGCATATTTCTGGGTCCAGCTCCTAGCAGTTGACTCATACTTAGCTCTGTCTGTCTTGCACACGTGAGCGATTTCCGGAACCAGAGGGTCATCTGGGTTTGGGTCCGTCAAGAGGGAGCAGATAGAAAGCAACACCTGAAATAGGAAACAAGAACCTTTCTACCCTCTTAAAAATACAGTAATGGTTAATCAACTGAATGGAATGCACCCAACAATAAATAAATAAAGTCCAGGAAATAAAAGAAAGAGGTTGCAAAATTGTAACGCTGATCAATATTCCTTCGTTAACTAAACCCCATAAGATGACCACAATTTGGAAAACAGAATGATACTCCAGATTAGTTTGGACCGTTTAATTTCCACCTGCTACATTGGAACAGGTTGTGTTTGATGAATTCGGGGGAAAGTCAAAGGAGTCGCATGCAATTACGGTTCAACCGTGACATGTACAATTTGGGAACATCCCACGCCTAACTTTGTACAATACAAATGCTGAAAACACATGCCAGGGTTTGGCAAACAGATTCTCAGCCTACAAACAGTGCTTCATCAAGTAGAGGTCACTTTTATATTGGCTAAATATCATGGCTTCAAGTTTTGGAGGCGCTGAATATCTCCAAAAGCCTACCTGATGTTTTACTATCCTATCTAGAGACAGCAAAACGAACTCAAACTTGAAAACCCGCTCAAAAAGCTCAAATTCAATTTGAAAAAAGAAAAGGGAAAAATCTGAATCCAAAAGATTCGAGCCTAAAGAAAACGCCAACCATGACCTCGAAAAGCATGTTGGAGTAGTCGCATCTTTCATAAAACCTCAAAAGAAAAAGACTAACCCAAACCCGAAAGGCTTGAATCCAAAATGATCCAAAAAAGAAATGCCTGGAACTGCTCCTTTGCAACCTCTAACTCTTCTATCTACCATTCTTATTAACATACGTTTATCATCAAATTATTAGCCATAGATTATGGAACATTGTTTAAGTTGAAAACCTTTGATATAGTCAGGGCTGGGCTCCACTGCTTCTTTAGTATGTCAAGGCATATGCTACCATTGCTGTTGATATTTGGGTGAAAGACCTTGGTTCTAAAAGCAACCTGCAAGAAACAGAGAAGAGAGCACACAATGAAATGAAAACAGATAGGTAGAGTTTGTTTTCATTACCTAAGTAGCTTTCGTTGTCTACGACTACAGCCAAAGCCATCCGCCCCAAAAAAGTAAATGAAAAGAGGAAAAAGGCTATTTGGTTGCATAAGCTGCTTTATTATTTACATTCAAAGATAAAAACCCACAAATATGTATGGTTCCCATAATATCTTAAGCATGGTTCATGATAGTCTAGCGTGAAAGGTTAGGGTAACTGCAAAATCATAACAAAAAACATATAGACCTTACCTTCGGGGGTTTAAAAGGATAATCAGGAGGAAAATGAATCGTCACTAGAAAGACACCTCCAGCATAAGGACTATCGGGGGCCCCATTATTGTGGCTTGCCAATGGAAGATGTCTTCAGCTACGGGACCTGACAGCATATGGATTACAATAATATATCATATGCTATAATTTCATACCAGACAGAACCTGTTGCTACTGCATCCAATAATCCCATCAAGACTAAGAACTCCAAAAATTCAGATATCCTAAATTAGTACTGCACGCAAGGAACTTAAAACACAGAAAATAACAACTTGAACATCTTCCATCAGGCTGTCACAGCATCACCCTTCGCTAGCTGAAATGTGTCAACATACAAACCTCTTGTGACTATACTATATTCCAATACTTGCAGACAGCAAAAACAATCTGGTGGAGGTTACTGTCTACAATATACATAAATTTCATGGTCATTCAGACCTAAAAATACCATAAACTAAAAAAAGTATAAATACGGATTATGGAATCATAGCAACGAAATAAAGAATTTGTAAGTACTCAAAAGAAACTTGATACTCAAGAAACTATTACACAAAGATTGATCATGCTAAAACAAGAAAAAGTTATGACAGTCAATCATTTAATACCCTATAAAGCAACAACAAAGGGTTTAATTTTGCTGTTAGTCCATGTACTTTGTGAAAGTTGTAGATTTAGTCCTATACTTTAATATGATCAATTTTAGTTTCTGTACTTTTCGAATTTGTCAATTTTAGTCCCTGTACTTTTCAAATTCTGAAGTTTTAATACTGACCCAAATAGTAGCAATTAAATTCATTTGGTTGGATTCAATTATAGTTTTGTACTATGCATACAATTGTAGATTTAATCCATATTCTCCAACTGGATCATTCTAAGTCCCTATATTTTTCAAATTTTGAACTTTTAGTCTTGATGCAAATGATAGTCAATAATCTATTAACTGACTTTTAAGTGAATAATACGTGGAAATAACAAGCCGACATGGTATTATACATATGATAAAATGTTTGACAAATTAGATTTTGGAAATAGCAAAACTTAACTTAATGAATTTAACAGTTATCATTCGATGAGAACTGAAATTTTAAAATTTGAAAAGTACAAGATTAAAAATGACCAAATTAAAGTATAGGGACTAAATCCATAATTTTTGCAAAGTACAGAGACTAATAGCAGGAATTAACCACAAGAAAAACATATCCTACCAAATACCATACACTTGCTAATGTTGGCATGCTTGAACTACCAAGTTCATCATTACATATAAGCCAAAACTTTCATAAATAATGACTAGAAGTCGGCAGTGGAAAGGCATAATTTGTATGCCAAAACCGGCATAGAAGCAACGGAAAACAATTTAGCCACCAAATTTACTTCATAAAGAAGAACAATCGAATGATAAAAGATCTCATGAATACTTCACTGTAATAATACAAAGGTTGTATTGCATAAACCGTCCAATTTCTTATCTAAGTAAATAATAACTTAATTTCTAACAAAGATAGTTTCAGGCTTTGATTTTTCTATTATTAGCTGCATTTGGTTTATCTACAAAACTTTACCCGCAGTTCGCTAATAAAATTACTGGTAACCGAACACAAGGGAAAAAAAAATAGTATATAATACCATACACGCAAATAAACAAAAGGATATAGATCAAGCTTCAAAAAAACTAAGGAAACGTTTGTAAAAATAAAAAATAAAAAAATCGAAGATTAGAGAAGGGAAGTTACCGGCGCTGCATGAAGTGGGAAGATCTTTCTGAAGATCCTTGAGCTCCTTCAGGATCCGCTTCTTAGCCATCGACAGAGTCCGACAATCTTGTCAGATCTAAGGGCAGAGCTCCGGAGAGAGAAAACAAGGTAGCGTTCTAGAGAGAGAGAGGGGAAGCCAATGTGTTGAAGAAATATGGTCAAAATAGATTAAGCAAATAAAATAAACGGACATGGAACTTAAATTTTCTGTTTAGAACAAATAAAATTACAGTAAACAAAACACTTCCATTTTTTATCGCCGGAAAATCTTAATCTGGCGGAGAAATGCAGGTCCCATTCTGAATACAACAAACGAACGGCTATTGTTTGGACGTAGACATCGACGGTTCGTTGGTTCCATTTCTCGATTGGTTACTCCCTGTGGCTCGTTAAGGCCCTGTATGGAACCCACTTTGACGTTTCTGTAGACGGGTTTCGAATTGATTATTTCTCCAAAAATAGTTTACTCAACGAGAAATTAATTTTATTTTTTTACAATTTTCGGATTTTTAGAGCAAAAATTATTTTTTTAAGTTTTGGGAATCCATTATCTCAAATTATGAATCTAATTCATTAAAAACATTTTGTAATTCATCTGAATTCAAAGAATGAGAATTTTAACATATTTCGATTTTTTTTTTTTAAGAGTCATCGAACAGGCCATATTTGGATTTGAAGAGAGACTTCCACTTTATTATTCATCTTCAATTGCCTTGCCACTTGTTCAACATTAACTCTCATAATACTCTTTTACATCCATTTCTTCTTTTTTGGCTCCATAGCATCCTTTACCCTCTCGTATTTTCTTGATACCTCCATGTAGAGGTGTGAATGGGCCGGTCCGGGTACGGGCCGGGTCCAAAAAATTTTTTTGGCCCGATTGGTAGGCCCGAGCCCGGCCCGAGCCCGGCCCGTCTAATATAAATTTTTTTTACTTATTTTATTAAAAATAAAATATAATAAATTAAATACATTTTAAAAAAAAATAAATATTAAAACAAAAAACACATAAAAATATAATAAATCAAATATAATACTAAAGTTAACATTTTATCAATAAAAAAAATATTATTATTAAAATATTTGGGCGGGCGGGCCCGCCAAAAATAATACTCGAGGCCCGGCCCATTTTTAAACAGGCCTCATTTTTGCCCAAGCCCATTTTGGGCCTATATTTTTACCCAAACCCTCCCACATTTGGGTGGGCCTTGGTAGTCTGGGCCGCCCCTACCATGCACACACCTCTACCTCCATGTAAGAAAACTTTATTAAAGATTTCTACATTCAAAGCACAAATGTGTATTATGGTCTTGGCATTTGATTATGCCTTCCATATTTCTTTTTCATCCGGCATTTCTAAAAGACTCCTTGTGATTATTCTCTAAGCATCAAAATTATATGCTTGGACAAAAGAATTTCATCATCACTTTTCAATGAGAGCCGTTTTTATCTTTTGAGAGTGGAGGAAAAAAATAGAATGACCATCTTCCATATTTATTACTTTGACTTAATAACCATTCTCTTCCAATTCGAGTGCCTTGAGTGAAAAAGATATTTACTTCTAATGGAGACCTTGCATTGGTACCAGTTGATAAGCACTGGTGGGTGGATTTTATCAAGAGGAGATGTATTGGTGATTGAAATTATTTTGCTAAGGGGTGAGGAAAGATGGAAAAGATTGACTAGATTAATTTATAGTTGATTAACCTTGATTGCTTACCTTCACTACATTAGCCTCATTTGTCAAGGTTTTCTCTCATTCACTAACTTGTAACCTTTTAAAGATAAAGAATAACCTTTAAAAATTGTCTTTTGCAATCTTAGGTGGAACCTTTTCTCCCGATATTCTTTATGCTTAGATAAAAATAATCTAGTTTTCACGGATTAACTACAACCTCTCTTGCTTTCCAAGACTTATCTAATAACCTCTATAACTTTCTAAGGCCAAAACTAAAACCTCTCCCCCTTTCACAAAGATCGATTTTGTGTGAATAAAGAAATACCCATATTTATAATTTTTAAGCTCTCTATACGATAGAATAAAGATTTTACAAAGATATAAGAATAAAACTCTGTTAGTTAGATATCAATACCACAAGACTAACTATCGATACCATGATACTTCTAGGTCAAATATTGATACATAAAAAATACTACTCATACTTTAAGAATAGGTATTTATAGTTTACCCTTTAGAAGTGGTTGTGGCTATTGACTTATAAGGTATCAATATTCTAGATAAAACATTGATACTTAACCACTAAAATGCTTAAAAGTAACTTTAAAATATTTTGAATTGACTCAAAAATTTTTAAAATATATCAAATCGATTTATTAAAGGGTTTTCAAGTTTTTTTATAACCTTAAAAATAATGAGATTTTCAATAAAATTTTCACAATATAACTTAAGAATAAATATGAAATGTTGAAGTTGATTGAGTTTTAGCTTGATTGGCATTGATATTTTTGTTAGTACAAGAGAACATGGGTTCGAGTGCGTTAAAACATATTATTCTCTTTTTTAAAGGTTAGAAAGGGTGTAACATCCCAAAAATGGGGTTATTTGGAATTTAACTATTTTTCCCATGTATGAACTATTGCGGTATTATCTATGGAATAATAGAGCGTAATTTAAGACTTTGAGTTGGCTCGGTTTAATAGAAAATTTCGGTTTTTAACTTAAAAGGTAGGAGCCTTAGCGAGAAGGGTGTTAAAAGAACAAGTGGGGATAATTTGACACTAAAAGCCCTTGGTAAAGTGGCAAAAGAAGCCCACTTAAGAGCTAGCATGTGACGCCACAAGGGGAGCAAGGAGAGCCTTGGTTGAGTCGCAACATTTTCTCTTTTGCTTTTTAAAGGGACGGCATTGAGAGGGGAGAGTCTTTCTCTCTTTAAACTCTTTTATTTATTATTATTTAGAGATAATATGAGCATTTTTAATTTCTTAAATTCTATGGATTTTGAAGAGATAAATGGAGATAATAAGGATGTTATTTTAAATGAATTATCATGAGATAATCAAGTTTTTTTTTAAAGGGATATTATTTGGATATTATTAGATTATTTGATTAAATGGAGATTAATTCAATTTAATTTTGAATTAATACAAATGTGTGGCCAAGAGAGGTTGTAAGAGTTTTGCAGAAATTTGAACTCTCCTAGGAAGAGTGGATGGCAAGTAATAGGAAGGGGGTGCCGAAATCCTATATAAACCCCCATCTACCATCTTAAATTCTTTTTAGAATTTTTTTTTGTAGTGAAATTCTCCCAACTAGTTGCCATCCGATTTCTTTTCTTTCTTCAAAGTTAAGAACCACTTCCATCTCTTAGTCTCTTCTCTCAATTTTGGCTAGCCTTCATTAGTTGTTGTTTATTCTTTGATTATTTTCCCAAAAACCGATAAAAGAAAAACCCTCTCTTCTTTTGGAACCTTGGCCGAATCTTTGAACAAGGAGGGGAAGCATTCTCTAATCGAATTTGGAGGGTAAGTATGTTAGGCCGAATGTCTAGGATTCTCTTTTCTCTTCTTGTCGACTTGGAGGTTGGTAAGTGACTATTTCGGCAATGATCATTAAGGCTACTAATCGCTTGATTAAAATATAGGGCCTTGGATTTGGAAGCAAAGTTAGTGAACCCGTTGCTTTGGAGCAAATCGGTTTTGGGGTAAGGTGGTAAGATCTGTTTTTTCTTTATTCATGATATTCGATTAAGTCGAAGGCTACTAACTTAATGATTGCCGATTAGGAAGCGCGAAACACTTGGTGGCTAGTACTCAAGGGTGTTAGGTAAGGCTTTCGGGTTAAATATTAACCCTTTGAATATTTTGGATTTGGCCGAATAGGCCATAAGACTAACCCATGCTTTTGGCCGAATATAGGACAGATAGATCTGTGGTGACCAACGTTTCTTCTCGGGATTTAAGACTATCGTAGTAACAGGTGTGTACATACACACTTATAGCGATTAATAGATTGTGTTAAATATCTGTGTATGTAAATCTGTTGTTATAGATGCAGATTTGGTACCTTAATGGTACAAGTGAGGATCCCGGTAAGTCTCTATTAATGTGAGATTATTTAATGCTTTTGGGAAGCATGGCTTATTGATACATATGATACATATGATGATCTGTTGGTAACTGTTTATTTACTGTGGGTTATACGAGAGGAGGGGGCAGTATTGATCGTGCCGACGGGCACCAGTGTTTTGGTAACACACTGTGACTACGGTCACCAGAGGTTTGGTACCTCCAGAGGTTTGGCACCTCAGTAGCGACTTATCCCTGTGGTTAATACCACCGTGGGTTGGCCCCACTTGAGATATGGGATCGTCTGCCAGTGATTTGGTATCACACGATGGGTTGGCCCCATCACCCGATTCGTGTCTACGGACACCAGTGCTTTGGTAGCACATCGTGACTATATGTCACCAGTGGTTTGGCACCACCAGTGGTTTGGTACCACAACGGGGTAGACGAAGGGCGTATGGTCGCTAGGTTGGGATATATGATGTTTTGCCTGTTAATCTGTTATATGATGTGTATGAACATGTTTAAAACCGGGGGAAGGGTTACATACTGAGTCTTGGTGACTCACCTTCTCCTTTACATTTTTCAGGTGACACGTAGATCGCGGATGTGGAGCCGGGTGGACTCGAGGTGGCCATGCAGTGAATTAAAATTTAATGAACTTGATTTTAAGTTTTGATATTTTATTTCCGGTTTATATTTTATTTGGATTGTAATAAGGCCTCCTGACACTTTATTTTTATTATTTTGCATATGTTGAATATTTGTTTTAAACCTGTTGGTATTATTAATTAAAAATCACATGTTTTCCAAGTTAAATCGAAATTGTTTTTAACGGGCCATCGGGCCCACTTATAAATTTATAATAACTTGACCCAAATAATATTTTCCAAAATATTGTTGATATGGGTTTTATACACCTCAAAGGTTTCAACCAAAAATAAGTATCTTTTACTAAAACATCAAATTTTCCAAACTTTTCCAAATATTTTCTAAGTAGCAAACCAGATTCGGCCAAAGCGTTGGGGCGGGTTTGGTCGTTATAAATTGGTATCGAGCCCAGTTCAAAGCTCCTTTTGTAGGGCCCAAGGCCCAAAAATGTTTTAAAAGGCCTTATGAAATAATTTTTGGATTTTGAACAAAGATGGCCCGAGTCTCAAAGACCGATCCGCCGGTGTAAGTACTTCGAACCTCTTGGTGAATTATATTACGTAGAAGGGTAGGAAGTATGGGCGTAGATAGATTTATAGGACTTGAACCCAGGATTAGATTACTCAAACACATGAACCGAACATAAGACATTAAAGAACTAAACCAATCTATGACTTAGCCAAGTGAGCTAGGTGTGTGGTACCCTCATGACGCATGTCGAGGATTGGATCGGAAGAGCTCGGTATTTAAGCAATCCGTGTGACTCACCTCCTCTTGCGCAGTATCCTACACAGTGCGTAGCTTCGGCTCACCCTAACTCGGAGGCTCGGTGGTGTGGCAACCTGCTGCGTGCGCATGTCTAGAAAGGTTCGGTGAGAGCTTGGTATTTAAGCGGTCCGCGTGACCCACCTCCTCTTCACTCGAATCCTGCACAGTGCGTAGCTTTGGTTCACCCACGACCAAGAGGGGCTCGGTCATAGGCTAAACCTAATGACTAAAACCCGAAAAGGGAATTAGCCATGTTTTCGAAACAGAACGAAACAACAACAACTCAAATGTTTTCAAACCTCTTGCAGCAACTCTTTCAAATCAGAAAACCTCATATTTGCAACGTTTCCCCAGAAAAACTCAAATTTTTGGAAAATTACAAAAATGCCCTTAGGGGTAAAATTACTAAAACGCCCCTGACTCATAAAATATCCGTTCAATGGTTTTGCTCGAAATTTCGACTACTTTACAAATATCCAACAACTTAGTTTTGAAAATCAACACTGAAAAACTTTGGTTTTAGAAAATTACGAAAACGCCCTCAATTTGTGAAAATTACCGAAATGACCCTGATCTTTGGAAAACTTTACCAACATCACTATTTGAAGAGGAAAACTTTCAGAAAGGACCCTCAAAGTTTTACAACTGTCGAAAATACCCCTGATTTATCAAAATGACAAAATTGCCCCTGATTGACAAAATTACCAAAATACCCCTGGTTTCAAAACGATTACAATTTTACAAATTTTCATAAATATCCTCCAATTTTGGGGAATTTCAAAATGACATGTTTTATTAAAGTTTTAAAATTCCTTTTATTACGAAAATACCCCTGTAGGAAAAATGACGAAAATACCCCTGGGTTAGGAAATGGGCAGAAATGTCCGAAGAGTGAATAGGTATGGAAAGCATTAAGGAATGGATGTATGAACTCTTTGTGTGAACTAGGATAGAAGACTGAAACCTTGTTTGCTCGAAAGAATCCCTAATTAAATTCATTCATAAAATTTCTTCGTGAATAAGAAAGTGAAACAAATGCTAACACATAAAATTTTCTTAATCGATTAAAAGTGCGATAGATAGAATGAGTTCTAGAGGACGTGGACGCCGTGGACGCGGTAGGGGTAGGATGACGGTGTCCGAACCGGCGCAGACAGTCGAGGTTCGAAAACAGCGTACCACCGCCACCACCACCTCCTACTTTCGTGGCCGGCGAGCGAGGACCGGGCCGCGGTGAGGTCGTGTTGCAAGCTATTTTGCGAGTTTTGGAGATGGTGGCCGGGGTGATGGGAATTTGGGAGCTCGGAAGTCCGTTCCCGGAGCGGTCGGGCCTAACTGGGCCGAGGTATTCCGTGGTGTCTCGGGAGTGGCACCCAGTCTTGCATGAGAATATTGGCTGGAATCTACGGAAGGGTCATGGATGATCTCGACCGACCGACGAGGAGAAGCGAAAGGCGGTGTCGCTTCTAAAGGATGAAGCGTACTGAGTGGTGGTCGATGATCGGGATGGAGCCGCGGTGATGATCTCACGTGGGACTACTTTAAGACGGGCTTTCGGAAGAAGTATGTGGGCACTAGTTACACCGATGCTCAAAGGAAAGCCTTCCTAGGTCTAGTGCAAGGAACTAAGTCGGTGGCCGAGTATGAGGTCGAGTTTTTAAGGCTAAGTAGGTATGCCGGAGGAATCGTAGCCACCGAACATGAGTATTGTGTCCGCTTTTTGAGGAGGCGGGCTCGAGAGATGATCCGAGATTACTAATTGCCCATGCAGCAGTTCGGGAGTTCTCATCTCTTGTGGAGAAAGCCAAGGTGGCCGAAGGGATTAAGGAGGTCTGTAAAGGCAAAACTATAGCAAGAATAACCGAGAAAAGAGGATTTGGGTCATTTGGATCGGGTAGCACTAATGCTCGAAGTCGCTAGGCAGAGTGGGCCAAATCGGACCCAGTGAGGCCACGACTACTAATCAAAGGCCAACTCGGTGCAACCATTGTGGAAAAACCCATTGGGGAGTTGTTGGACCGGTAACAAAGGTTGTTTTGAGTGTGGGTCTTTGGAGCATCGGGTAAGGGATCGCCCTCAAAAGGCACTAAGGATCACCGAAGGGTCGAATCGCACTCGTAGGTAGGAATGTTGGACCACCACGGAGGGTCGGGGTGATGGCAGAGGAAACAATGGTTTCAACCGAGGTCGTGGAACTCGAGGCGAGGTTGGTAACACAGAGGCTAGGCACTGGCTTAGTCTATGCAAATGGAGGCGCCGTGAGAGGAGACGACCGGACGTCATAACCCAGACGTTTCTAATATTTGGTTTACCCTATGTTGCATTAATTGATGTGGGTTCGACGCACTCGTACATTACTAGTAGTGTGGTAGGAACTATGGACCTAGACTCGAGACTACTCTTAGGAAGATGACCGTATGCTAAGCCCCCAGGACACTCAGTAGTAGTAGACAAACTTTATAAAGAGGTACCCCTAGAACTCCAGGGTCGATTTTGTAGCCGATCCGATGGAACTACCTTTCGGAGAGTTCGATTTGATCCTTGGAATGGATTGGCTAGCTAAGTATCGCGAATTTGGATTGCGCGGCTAAGCGCATGGTGCTTAAGGCGGTGAGGGTGATGAAGTGGTTATGATAGGTGATAGAAGGAATTACCTATCCATGTGGTGTCGGCCTTGAAGGCCGAAAGGATGGTTAAGAAAGGTTGCGAGGCATATTTGGTTCGGATCGTGCTTTGGAAGCTAAGAAGTCGATGAGTTGAGGTTCGAACGGTTGGAGAATTTCTTCGACGTATTCGGGAAGAACTTCCGTGTCCGCCTCCAGATCGGGAAGTTGAATTCGGTATTGACTTGCTACCCGAACGGCAAGACTGTGTCTATAGCACCATACCGAATGGCACCAAAGGAATTGGTGGAGCCAAGGCCCAAATTCGAGGAGCTCTTGGATAGAGGTTCATTCGACCAAGCATATCTCCGTGGGAGCGCGCTGTGTTGTTCGTCAAGAAGAAGGGCGGTTCAATGCGGATGTGCATCGACTACCGTCGATTAAACAAGTTAACGATCAAAAACAAGTATCCGTTGCCTCGGATCGATGACTTGTTTGACCAAGCTGAAAAGTGTGCGCGGTGTTTTCAAAGATAGACCTTAGGTCGGGCTACCATCAATTGAAGGTAAAGGAGGTTGATGTTCACAAGGCGGCATTCGAACTCGGTATGGACATTACGAGTTTACGGTGATGCCATTTGGGTTGACCAACGCCGCTGGCGGCGTTTATGGATTTGATGAATAGGGTGTTCCAAAGAATACTTTAGACCCGATTCGTCGTAGTATTCATTGACGACATCTTGGTGTACTCTAAGACGGAGGAGGAGCATGACGAGCATTTGCGAATAGTGTTGCAAGTACTAAGGGAGAAGCGATTATATGCCAAATTCGGTAAGTGTGAATTTTGGCTAAGGGAAGTAGCTTTCTTAGGTCACGTAGTGTCGGTGGAAGGATTAGAGTGGACCTCGCAAGATTGAAGCGGTGTTGGATTGGAAACCGCCAGGTCGTTGGCGCGAGATCGAGAAGTTTCCTAGGTTCAGCGGGGTATTATCGAAGGTTTGTAGAAGGATTTTTTCTCGATCGCAAAGACCGCTGTTGGTTACTAAGAAAAGGAGTCCCATTTGTATGGTCGGAGAAGCAAAGCAAGAAAGCTTCGATAAACTAAGGAAAATTTTGACGGAAGCTCAGATTTTAGTGCAACGAGGCAGGAAAATTGTTCACCGTTTATTGTGATGCGCCCCATCTTGGGTTGGGATGTGTCTTTGATGCGAGGAAGGGAAGGTAGTAGCCTATGCATCACGTCAGTTAAGACCTCATGAATTGAACTATCCAACGCACGACTTAGAGCTAGCAGCGATCGTCTTCGCTCTGAAAATATGGAGACACTACCTTTATGGGAGAAGTCGATAGTTTATCTGAGATCACAAGAGTCCGAGGTATCTCTTGACTCGAAGGATCTTAACTTGAGACAGCGTCGGTGGATCGAACTTTTGAAGGATTACGATTGTTCAATCGAGTATCATCGTGCAAGGCCAACGTGGTAGCCGACGCCAGCGTTGGCCGGAAGGTAATGACGGACTTAAGAGCAATGTTTGCTCGGTTAAGTCTATATGATGATGGAAGTCTATTGGCGGAACTTCAGGTTAAGCCAACATGGATCGAGGAGGTTAAGGAAAAACAGTCAGTGGATGAAGGGTTGAATGCTAAGAGAGCACAAGTTCGGGATGGTGGTTTGGAAGGATATAACTTTGTCTAGTGATGGAGTGTTATGCTTTCAAGCGGCGAGCGTGTATGCCAAAGGATGTGGAGTTGAGGCAAAAGATTCTCCAGGATGCACATAGCAGCCCCTACGCTATGCATCCGGGAGGAAGCAAGATGTATAGAGATCTTAGAGAGCAGTTTTGGTGGCGGGTTAAAGCGTGAAGTAATGAGTTTGTTGGTAAGTGTCCGACTTGTCAACAAGTTAAGGTGAACATCGCTTGCCGTCGTGGTTGCTTCAACCGGTGAAGATTCCCAATGGAAGTGGGAACGGATCACTATGGATTTTGTTAGTGGGCTACCCCTTACGCCCGAAGAAGAAAGACGCGTTTTGGGTAATAGTAGACCGGTTAACTAAGTCGGCTCACTTCATACCGGTGAGGATGGATTTCTCTCTTGTAAGCTAGCTAAGTCGTATGCGTCTCTCGGAGATAGTAAGATTGCATGGGGTTCCAACATCAATCATCTCGGATAGGGATCCGAGTTCACGTCAAGGTTTTGGAAAGCCTTGCATCAAGCTATGGGCACACGGTTGGATTTAGTACCGCTTTCCATCCACAAATCGACGGACAATCGGAAAAGGTGATACTGAGATCTTGGAAGATATGTTAAGAGGTTGTGTCTTGGACTTAGTGGTAGTTGGGAGGAATTTCTACGTTAGCGAAGTCGCGCTACAACAACAACGGCTATCGTGCAAGTATCCAGATGGCACCATACGAAGCATTGTATGGCGGAAATGTCGTACCTCGACGTGTTGGGACGGAATTAGGCGAACGAGCGATTTTGGGTCCGAGTTAGTAGCGGAGGCAGAGGATAAAGTTAAGGTGATTCGGTCTCAAATCGAAGGAAGCATCGGACGGCAGTAAATCCTATCGCCGATTTAAAACGCAAGGAAATGGAGTATGCGGTAGGAGACAAGGTTTTCTGAAAGTGTCGCCTTGGAAAAAGGTGTTAAGATTTGGACGGAAAGGAAGCTAAGCCCAAGGTTTATCGGGCCATATCACGGTGATTAAGCGAGTAGGACCGATGGCGTACCGGCTTGAGTTACCACGCACGAACCGAACCAGATCCATGATGTTTTTCACGTATCAATCGCCGAGACGGTATCGGTCGGACGCACTCCATCGCACGTGGTGCCGATGGCGTAAATCGAGGTGAATTCAGATTTATCGTTTGAGGAGGAACCGGTTCGAGATCTTAGACCGAGACGTGAAGGTTCTACGTAGGAAGTCGGTGCCCTTGGTGAAGGTCTTTGTGGCGGAACCATGGTTCAGAGGAAGCTACGTGGGAACCCGAGGATGTAATGAGGCGAAAATACCCCACCTTTTCTAGTTAAGTAATTTCGGGGACGAAATTTATTTTAAAGGGTAGAATCGTAACATCCCAAAAATGGGGTTATTTGGAATTTAACTATTTTTCCCATGTATGAACTATTGCGGTATTATCTATGGAATAATAGAGCGTAATTTAAGACTTTGAGTTGGCTCGGTTTAATAGAAAATTTCGATTTTTAACTTAAAAGGTAGGAGCCTTAGCGGAAGGGTGTTAAAAGAACAAGTGGGGATAATTTGACACTAAAAAGCCCTTGGTAAAGTGGCAAAAGAAGCCCACTTAAGAGCTAGCAGCATGTGACGCCACAAGGGGAGCAAGGAGAGCCTTGGTTCGAGTCGCAACATTTTCTCTTTTGCTTTTAAAGGGGACGACACAGAGAGGGGAGAGTCTTCCTCTCTTTAAACTCTTTTATTTATTATTATTTAGAGATAATATGAGCATTTTTAATTTCTTAAATTCTATGGATTTTGAAGAGATAAATGGAGATAATAAGGATGTTATTTTAAATGAATTATCATGAGATAATCAAGTATTTTTTTTTTTTAAAGGGATATTATTTGGATATTATTAGATTATTTGATTAAATGGAGATTAATTCAATTTAATTTTGAATTAATACAAATGTGTGGCCAAGAGAGGTTGTAAGAGTTTTGCAGAAATTTGAACTCTCCTAGGAAGAGTGGACGACAAGTAATAGGAAGGGGGGTGCAGAAATCCTATATAAACCCCCATCTACCATCTTAAATTCTTTTTAGAATTTTTTTTGTAGCCGAAATTCTCCCAACTAGTTGCCATCGATTTCTTTTCTTTCTTCAAAGTTAAGAACCACTTCCATCTCTTAGTCTCTTCTCTCAATTTTTGGCTAGCCTTCATTAGTTGTTGTTTATTCTTTGATTATTTTCCAAAAACCGATAAAAGAAAAACCCTTTCTTCTTTTGGAACCTTGGCGAATCATGAACAAGGAGGGGGAAGCATTCTCTAATCGAATTTGGAGGGTAAGTATGTTAGGCGAATGTCTAGGATTCTCTTTTCTCTTCTTGTCGACTTGGAGGTTGGTAAGTGACTATTTCGGCAATGATGTTAAGGCTACTAATCGCTTGATTAAAATATAGGGCCTTCTTGATTTGGAAGCAAGCAGTGAACCCGTTGCTTTGGAGCAATCGGTTTTTGGGGTAAGGTGGTAAGATCTGTTTTCTTTATTCATGATATTCGATTAAGTCGAAGGCTACTAACTTAATGATTGCCGATTAGGGAAGCGAGAAACACTTGGTGGCTAGTACTCAAGGGTGTTAGGTAAGGCTTTCGGGTTAAATATTAACCCTTTGAATATTTTGGATTTGGCGAATAGGCCATAAGACTAACCCATGCTTTTGGTCGAATATAGGATGAGATAGATCTGTGGTGACCAACGTTTCTTCGGGATTTAAGACTATCGTAGTAATGTGTGTGTACATACACACTTATAGCGATTAATAGATTGTGTTAAATATACGTGTATGTAAATCTGTTGTTATAGATGCGCATTTGGTACCTTAATGGTACAAGTGAGGATCCCGTAAGTCTCTATTAATGTGAGATTATTTAATGCTTTTGGGAAGCATGGCTTATTGATACATATGATACATATGATGATCTGTTGGTGCTTCATTTATTTATTGTGGGTTATACGAGAGGAGGGGGCAAGATTGATCGTGCCGACGGGCACCGATGTTTTGGTAACACACCGTGACTACGGTCACCGAGAGGTTTGGTACCTCGAGAGGTTTGGCACCTCGATGGCGACTTATCCCTCGTGGTTAATACCACCGTGGGTTGGCCCCACTTGAGATATGGGATCGCTCGCGGTGATTTGGTATCACACGATGGGTTGGCCCCATCACCCGATTCGTGTCACGGACACCGGTGCTTTGGTAGCACATCGTGACTATATGTCACCGGTGGTTTGGCACCACCGGTGGTTTGGTACCACAACGGGGTAGCTTGAGTGGCGTATGGTCGTAGCTAGGTTGGGATATATGATGTTTTGCCTGTTAATCATATATATGATGTGTATGAACATGTTTAAAACCAGGGGAAGGGTTACATCATCGAGTCTTGGTGACTCACCTTCTCCTTTACATTTTTGGTGACACGTAGATCGCGGATGTAGAGCATGGGTGGACTCGAGGTGGCCATGCAAATGAATTAAAATTTAATGAACTTGATTTTAAGTTTTGATATTTTATTTAGGTTTATATTTTATTTGGATTGTAATAAGGCCTCTCGACACTTTATTTTTATTATTTTGCATATGTTGAATATTTGTTTTAAACTGTTGGTATTATTAATTAAAAATCACATGTTTTCCAAGTTAAATCGAAATTGTTTTTAACGGGCCATCGGGCCCACTTATAAATTTATAATAACTTGACCCAAATAATATTTTCCAAAATATTGTTGATATGGGTTTTATACACCTCAAAGGTTTCAACCAAAAATAAGTATCTTTTACTAAAACATCAAATTTTCCAAACTTTTCCAAATATTTTCTAAGTAGCAAACCAGATTCGGCCAAAGCGTTTGGGCCGGGTTTGGGTCGTTACAAAGGGACTATGGGTTTTAAAGTTTAAGTTAAAAACCTATAATAAAATATGAAATGTTGAAAAACACTTTGAAATCATTTTGGATTGGCTCAAAAATATTTTAAGCTTATCAGATCATTTTATTAAATAGTTTTCTTTTAGTTTGATTGTTAAGCTACACATATCTTTGTGTTGAATGGGATGACAGTTTCTCATTCCTAATCTGTAAAATAATAATTTCGATCAAATTACACCTCGCAATATAATAGACCCTCTAATTCTTTAATATATTTTTAATTTGTCGGGAAATATTTATTTTAACATTTTTAGTATTTTTGATATAATATATTTTTTAATTTTTATATAAAAATAAAATAATTTTTTTAATATGGACCACCCGAGCCTAGGATTTTATTAGAGCCAGACCCGAACCCGATCCGACCCACCACATAAACAAGTTTAGTCCCCTCCAAACATTCTTTAATTTGATTTTTTTATAAATTTATAATTTTGTATAGAAAATTGGTGACATTTTTAGTTTAAATGTCATTAATTATATTATTTTAAAATATTTATTACTTTTTCAATGAGTTAAATGAATATATTTACATTAGTTATGATATTAATGTTTTCATTATACATTTATTATGGGGAAAAAGTTAAATCATTATAATATCTAATATAAGTTTAACTTTAATTTTTTTTAATGCAGGTAACCTTATATAAAATAGTTTTATGATTGTTTGATCGTTTTACTTATTACTATTGGTTTAATAATAAAACTTCAATTCATATGACAGGTATGATTCATGTAATCTTACTTATGATATTTACAAATTATTATAATTATAATTTCATTATTAGAAATTTATATAATATTTGAAATATTAATTGTAAATATAATATTTTCTATACTCAATTTTTTTATCATTGAATTAAGCTTAAATGGTAAAAAAAAAAAAAAAAATACTCATCCAAAGCACACCTTAGCTTGCAAGGCTTTAGAAAATCTATAATTATGTTTATATTTTATAATTAAAATTAAATAAGATTTATTTATTAAATGAATTGAATGTTTATTAATAAACTTATTTAAATTTATTTTAATCTCTTTTAATTATTTGCAAATATGCTTGTTTATTAAATAAGTTTTGTGTTTTTTTCTCTATATTCATGATTAAATTTTTAATTGTTCACGAACATTTTTAATTATATGTTTATGAACGTATTTATAAAATATTTATTTAATATTCACAAATGAATACATATTTAAACAAGTTAACACAAACATACACAATAATAAATAGATAAATAGAAACATAATTTTAAAATACTTAATAACACGAAAATTCTTAAAAATTAAAAAGAGCCTGTTAATTCAAATTCAACTCATTTATAGTCCTAGTGTTATTAGGCTCAATTATTTCTGGCTTCTAGCTCTACCCTGCAATAATCGTAGAAATAAGAAAAAGTCTTGGGGCGATCATTTGATTATATCCATCTAAATGTGGCCGCAAATTTTCACAACGATTTGGATCAACGCAGGGTTTTTTGGTCAAGCATCGGCGTCACATTCCATCCTTCCTGCCCACCCCACTTCTTTTTTTTTTTTTTCCTTGAATGTTGCGTAGCTATTATAATCGAAGAAATCCAACACCGATGGGAAGGTGTGGAGGTAAACATCAAGTTACGGTTTACAAGTGACAATGAAGCTTCAACTTACATCAACAGTAAAATGTCAGGCTAAGGCTTATTATTCAAAGATTTTAGACAATGCACAGACACCCAACATCCCTGTTGTACCAGACATGCCTAAATTTGTGTTGTTTTTCAACAGATGGGCCTTAATCTTAACGGAAAAGGGAATTGGGGGGGGGGGATTCGGTGGCCTTGTTATAGAAAAAAAAAAGAAAGTAATATGGGGGAAGTGGGAGTGTCCGGCTTCGTGCGTCGGTGGAATTTTTGAAAACGACAAGTTAGTGGATAACGGCAAGCGACGCTATAGCGCTTATGTAATAATGTCCCACATGGAAGAACATGCGCTTTCATTCCATCCAACCCCATCCAATCCTCTCTCCCTCGGACACTGTCTCTACACCACCAATACCTCTACTTATAACTTTTTTTTTTTTTTTTTCAAGGTCCCTCACAAATACTCATTCCAGTTAACTGATCATCTCTTTTTCACTTATTAGTTTACTTACCATGGTATGGGGTAAGCAATTTATTTAACAACCCCTGAATTACTTGTTGGAACTCAATTACTTTCAAGCAAAATAATAGGCAGGTATATTACGTTTTTATGAGTTAATAGCACCAAACACCCCCAAATTACTAACCACATTCTAAATTAGTCCTTTAAAATGTTCTGTTAGGTCATTTCATTATTAAAATTATTAATTAAACTATTAAATGACACGTCAAGTATTTTGTGATATAATTTAAAATATAAATTTTAAAGTAAAAAATTTTCGCATAATTTTTAACTGTAAAAACTAGAAATAAAGCAAAATTGAAAAAAAAAGAAGTGTAAACGATAAATTTTCTGTAATAGCTTCGTAAATCTCAAAATCTAGATTTTGACTATATTTATTTTTCTATGAAAATTTTTATTTTAAATTATGACACATAAAATATGACATATCATTTAATATTAAATTAATAATTATAGTAATAAAATGACCTAATTGATATAATTTAGATGATTTAATGACATAATTAAAATGTTTTAAAGTTCAGAGACTAATTTAAAATGAAAGCCATAGTTTGAGGATGTAGGTTGGAAATAACAATTTTTATATGACAAACATAAATTCATTTGGATTGCCTTTGACAACAATTGAAACAAGAACTAGTGATTATCTAAGTTCTTGCTCACTTCACTTACATACCTTGCTTGAAGCATACTTCGTGATGCAGTTGAATTCAATGTGTTGCAGATGCCAAAATACTACAGTATAAGTAAAAGGAGAAAAAAAAGAAAGAAAAGGAAACAAGTAGAAGACAAAAGAAGAAAGAGTTCCCGCGTGAATCCCTGCCACCCGTACCTGTACCAAACTCCTCGTTTCCTATAAGAGACAAATCTCCCTTCTTTCCAATTCTTCTCTTCACCCATTTGTTTTAGATACTCTGCAAGGTTTTTTTTTTTTTTCTCTTTCTTCCCTCGCAGTTTTAGGCTTTTTAGTTCCTGGCCTGGCCTGTAGACCTGATCCGATTCCAACAAAACTTCTTTTGTTCTATTCTTTCACCCTCGATCACAAATCTCTTCAGATCTCTGTACCAATCGATCATTCGGCATTGCAATCGATAAGGTTGGTATTTCTTTACAATTTCCATGTCTTGAATTTATATCCCATTCATGGATCTTTAGACTCTTCACCTTTTCCCTCTTTCTTGTTCATCGAATTCTGTCAATTTGCATGCAAGTGCTTGCTTTCTTTTTAACCCAATTGGAGAAGTAAGCTAGCTTAAATTAGCTCCTTTCTTGCTTCTTTCCCTGATTCCATATACAAGCAATGTCGGAACCCCCAGTGAAACCGGTTCTCCAAAAGCCACCTGGATACAAAGACCCAAACTCCCCTGCCGGTCTGCCTCGGTTCAGACCACCGCCACGGAAACCGGTTCTCCCACCTTCTTTCCATCCCAAGAAAAGAAAGACTAGTTACGGTCGTGCTTGTTGTTGCTGTTTCTGCATCTTCTTTTTGATCTTCATTCTCCTCATTCTCATTTGCGGCGCTGTTTTTTACCTTTGGTTCGACCCTAAATTACCCGGCTTTCACATCCAATCATTCCGGATCTCCCGCTTCAACGTCACCAAAAGACCCGACGGAACCTACCTCGACGCCAGAACGACGACGAGACTCGAAGTGAAGAACCCAAACGGAAAGATGACTTATTATTACGGAGACACGGAGGTTGAGGTCAGCTTCGGGGAAGGCGGGTATGAGACTGAATTGGGAACGACGACGGTGCCGGCGTTCACCATGCTGGAAAAGAACACCAGGAGTTTGAGAGTGGAGACAAAAGCGAGTAACAAGCTAGTGGTTGATGAGGTTGGGAATAAGCTCGGGGCTCGGTACCGAAGCAAGAGTTTACCCGTGAACGTGGAGGCTCGGACCAAAGTTGGAGTAGGTGTGGCGGGGTTGAAGATCGGCATGGTCGGGGTGACCGTTAAGTGCGATGGAATGTCCAAGAAACAACTTGACGGTGGTGACATGCCCAAATGCGTCATCAACATGTTAAAATGGTAACAATGCGTCAACTTGTCGTTATAATATGTTACTGTGTTAGGCTTCGTTTGCAGGCTGGATGAGAATCTCTTCCCCTTGGGTTTATTCTGTCATTTTCTCTTTTAAGTTTCATTTGATTCGCCAAAAAAAAAAAAAAGAGAGAGAGATTTCTTTTGTTCAATTATTTATTCTCAATGATGAGCTTCAATGTGTGATGGAGATCGTTGCTTTGGTTGCAGGCTCAACATTCATTGACACAAATCACATGCTTCAAAGTTTTCAATCGTAAGAAGGATTTGTTCATTTGATCAATCGGGGTGTAATTCATCAACATTTTGTATCCCACATTGGATTGTATGGTAGCGATTAGTTTTGTCTTTCCTTTTTTTTTTTTTTACATATTTTTTTCAGTATATAACTATTTATTCATACATTACACTATACTTTTGGAAAATAAAAAAAAGGGGAGAGATCCCACGTCTAAGAGTTATCACATAGTAAAAAGGCCTAACGTGTGTCCATGTCTGAACTTTGGCTTCTTGTGATGTAATGGAATACATGTAATAAGTTCAACTTTTTATTATTTATTGGGGGTTTTAACTATTTGTTTATTCTGGCTGGGTGTTTGATTGATTGATTATTTCTCTCTCATTTTTTTTTTTTTTGAGAGAAAATGAATTAAGGTGGTGTGTCATTAAGGAAAATAAGGTGTGAGAGTGAGATGAAAGTGGGAAGATGATATAAGATCAGACGGGGGTTACTTACTGAATGAACACCATGGTGTGTCTATGACTGTCTCGTAAAGTAAGGATAAGCACTGAAAGATATAGGGGATCTGTTGTATGTCCAAAAAAAAATGATAACTTTTCTTCTTAAATTAATGGTTCTACTCATCAATTAGCATGAGGATCCTTGTCCATTATCTATCCAAACCAATAAAATAAAAGCTACCCCAAGCGATAAAATTGCTGAATTTTAAATTGAGATGGCTTACTTCGCCCACAGCTAATCCAAGGGAAAGGAATTGTAATTTGAGAGTATTACAAGAAATAAGGTTTTTACGCTTATCCATTTAACTTTTATGGGTATAGCCCAAACACTTCCAACACTTGAAAAAGTAAAAAGCCCAAATGTTCTGCGCCGTTCTGCAATATTCCCTCTACTTTCTTTCTTTCTCTGTTTTCTCTCCTATTAAATATTCCACTTCTTTTATTTTGATTTTATCCCTTCTACAATACTTTGATTGTTTTTTCTTCTCTTTTATTTGATATGTTAAAAAAGCTTTGCTTTAATTATCGTAAAAAGAGAAAAAAAAATGGATCAGACTTTCCATTAATACCCCCCCAAAAAAAAAACAACTGAAATAAAAATTAAAAAATCTAAAAAATAATCGAATATTGTTTTAATAAATATTTAATTTTTTAATAAAATTTAATTGATTTTTTTGTTGTCAACTTTTTACATTTCAAAGAATCTTCGTTTTAATAAGAATGATCAGACTACTAAACTTTCTAATTTTTTATTAAATCGGTTCAACTGATCAACTAATCAATTCAGCCCAAAATTGATTAGTCGGATTTTAAAAACACTAAAAAACTACAGACACTAAGGAAAGAAATACTCTATTAGGCCCAAACCTACAAAGTTCCCCTACAAATTATTGACAGCGTTTTTATAGGCAAAAACCCTGCAAAGTTCCCCTACTAATTAACGACAGCGTTTTATAGGCAAAACCCAGGAGGTTTTTTAGTCCATCGGAAAAGCTGGGCGGCAGAAATACGTTAATCAGCAGCAACAGTTGGGTTGTTGTAGGCGAAGATGGAATACGTGAGCCCTGAAGGTCTCCGCTTGGATGGCCGCCGTCCGATGGAAGTAATATTCTCTTTCTCTCTTCATTTTTTTCTTCTAATTTATTGCCTTCTTCTATTATTATTGATTTCATTCTTCTTAGACCCTGTTCTTTATTTTGAAATTCCTTTTTCTTAATTCCTCAGATGAGACAGCTTCGTGCAGAGATCGGTACCGTCGCCAAAGCTAATGGGTAGGCGCTGCCGTTATAACTTGTTTTACCAACCACTATATCTCTTATATCTGAAATAGCTTTTTTTTTCCTCCTTTTTAAATTTCAATATTCAGTTCTGCTGTTTTTGAGATGGGCAACACCAAAGTCATTGCAGCTGTGTATGGCCCTAGAGAGGTGATCTTTTGCTTTCACGGTGTCTTCACATTGTTACACATTTATAAGGCTCTTGTTACTTAATTTTTATGTTTATGTTTACTTTGTCACTGATCAAGCATAGATTGGGATTTTTTTTTTTTTTTTTTTTTTTTGTTTCCAGAATTTGTTTAGCTATTTAATTAGATGTTGTTTTGTTATAGATGATAAATGTAGTCAATGTTTTCCAGGTGCAAAATAGGAGCCAACAAATTAATGACCAGGCACTGGTAATGTTCTTCAAGTTATATGTGTTGTAGTTGTGACTTCAAACATTCTTTGGGTTTATATATGTGATGGATATCAGGTGCGCTGTGAATATAGCATGGCTAATTTCAGTACCGGAGATCGCATGAGAAAACCAAAGGGTGACAGGTGGTCTGGTTTTCTTTTCCATTTTTTATTTCTTAGACTGATGTTAAAGTTAAGCCACGATAGGTGCTGTTTGTGCTGTTTGACATAATCACCAAGTATTTTCAATCCAGCTGAAGAAATAAAACATCTGATACTTTTTGTGGAAATTAGATCAAGACAAGTAAATTAAACTGATTTTAGTACTTTTAAATGCGTTCTTGTGGTATTAGTTTATTTTAATCCCTTTTTAGTATCAAATGATTTCATTGAAACTGAAATATGAGAATTACAGAGCATTGAGGCATGATATAATTGACGGATATTAGGTTTATGATGAGTAAATTGAATTACCCATTGACATGAATCTATTCTTTCTTCATTTAGACGGTCAACAGAGATATCTCTTGTCATCCGTCAAACCATGGAGGCATGCATTTTGACTCATCTAATGCCTCGTTCTCAGGTTTGAATTATTTCCCAGTAATATACCCAGCTGGCATTGATTTTTAGTTCTTTTGATTTTCATTAATATTCTTTTTACCAGATAAATATATTTGTTCAAGTTCTTCAGGCTGATGGAGGTAAATTGAAACTTATCCAAACTTCTTGTTGATCATTGGCTTTGTTTTAATGGCCTGATTGCACAAATGCAGATTGGTTTGTGCTTCAATTCTATTTTCACAAAAAAGAAACACTATACTATCTTTAAAGAATTAATAGATTTGTGCGCTCTGTCTTGTTTACTTGCTAGTTCTTTTCCCATATCTGTATATTCTAGAAAGAGAAACATAAGCATACTAAATGAGTCTGCAGGAACTAGATCTGCATGCATCAACGCTGCAACTTTAGCCCTTGCAGATGCTGGGATCCCAATGCGAGATATCGTCACTTCTTGCAGTGCTGGGTATCTAAATAGCACTCCTTTGCTAGGTCAATCTTCTCCTCCTCCTATTCCATTTGAACAATTAAATTAATGTTGGTTTCTATGTCTATTCCATCTGAACAATTAAATTAATGTTGGTTTGTATATGCAGATTTGAACTACATTGAAGATAGTGCTGGAGGTCCTGATGTCACTGTAGGGATCTTGCCTAAGTTGGACAAAGTTACTCTTCTTCAGGTTTGCAATCACGCTTTTATCCTTTTTTTCCTGTGGCAATAGAAGTCGATGCTGCAATCTGGTTGTTTTTCATTGCATTGCAGCAATGCAATTTAACAACCCACAGTTCGTTTTATGTAGCTGTTGCTTGCCTATCTTGCGCATTTTCCTTTTATCGTAACTTATCTTCTGATTTACACGAGACTATGGACTAGCCTAAATGATCTGTGATGAATTTGTGAAAAATATAGTTGAGAGGTTGGTTAAGGCAATGACTTTACATAAAATACAGATGGATGCTAAGTTACCTGTGGATATCTTTGAAAATGTGATGGGACTTGCAATCGAAGGCTGCAAGGCCATAGCAAACTACATTAGAGAAGTAAGGACAATTGTTTGCTTTCTTTTATCCGCCAAGTCCTCCATTTCTTTTCCATGATTTGTATGATAAGCATGCCTAGCAACATTAGTTTAAGCATTGATTGCTTTGCTTGGCAGGTATTACTAGAGAATACCAAGCAACTGGAGTATCGCCGGGGTCTGTAACTCTATGTAAGCGGAAGTATTTGATTGTTGACTTATCCTGTTAAAGATTCAACAAAATATACTATACAGCATTCTGCTTATGTTTAGATACCCATTCTTTTTTGTTAATTTGGTATTTTGCTTCTTTTTATGTTTTTTCTTAAATGAAAAGTTTTCTTATTATTGCTTATAATTTGTTTCTTAAAGTGGGTTTTACAGAGTAAGAAAATTCGTAACAAATTGAATACCCAATATTGTGCTTTTTAAATTTGGATTATCTGATGATATAATTGGATTCGGTAGCGAGGGTTAGTTTAGCATTGTTTTTAAAAAGTATTGTAAAAAAATGCTCTTGAGAAGTTTAGTGTTTAGAATGGTTATCAAAAAGTGTTTTTGAGAAATAAAATGTTCATTTTAGACATGGTATTATAAAGTAATAAATATGCATTTAAATAATTTTCAAATTAGTTAATATTATGATATTTTAGTAAGAATATAAAAAATAATTTATTATAACTTGTTAATATTTTAATATATGAAATATAAGTTTTAAATATTTTTAAGCAATTAATGAAATTTAATTAGAATATATAAACTATATTTTAAATATTTAAATATAACAATTAAATATTTGTAATTAGATATTAATACATTTGTATTATTTTAAGAAATATTTTTTTAAATTGATGATTTTATTTTAAAATGTAACTTAAATATATAACCCAGATTAGATATTAACATGACATAGAAAACATAAACTTAACAAATTAAAATATTACATGTATTTAAACTAAAGTTCAAAAAGGGGTATCATTTATATACTAAATATAAATATTAAAAATTTTATATTAGCAATTTAAAGAGAATGAAAAATGGGAGAAGAAAAATAGAGGAATGAAAAAGTAATAATATTTTCAGAAGTGTTTTTGACTTAAAAAATTTTAGCTTTGGGATAAAAATACTTTTGAAAAACTACTCCATTCAACCAAAAGTTATTTGTTTAACATAATTTTTCTTTAAAAAATGTTTTTCAAGCCAAAAATATTTTTTTAAGCATTACTAAATGCAGTCTAACAATACTTTAATATCAATTTCTGTTTTTTAAATTATGGAAAGGATTTTCGTCTGTGAAGAGGTTCAAACTTTTGCTACCAATCCTCTATTATTATTATTATTATTATATTATTATTATTATTATTATTATTATTATTATTATGATCAATCTTAAATCTCGAAATGATTTGTTACTTATAAGTAAATCATATTTTATGATTTTATTCAAAGTTTTAGTCATCGAGAGTAATAAAATATTATACTGATTCAATAAAATGTCATTCAAATGACTTTTTAATTAGGTTTAATATTATTTTTGGCTCCTGTTTAGTCTCTTTTTTTTTTTGCCCCTTTTGTTTTCATTTTGTCACTTAAATTAATCCCTTAAATTATTGTTGGCTAATCAAAAGCTAACACGTGGATATTCATGAATTTGAATTATTGATTTTTACTAATTTATTACATATAAACTACTAGACTGATAATATTTAGCTGAATGGTAAGATTTTATAATATTACTCACTCAAACTTTTTCAAAACACTAATATCATTAATTTCTCAACGGACAAAAACAGGGATTTTGGCACAATCGCACAATTCCAAGCGATGGATTAATAATTGGGAAAAGGGGGCAGAGATAATAATAGAGTTAGAAACTAATTAAATGAGGTGCACTAATTGAGTGTGAATCGCATCTATATCTATAATAAACCCATGTGTATGAGTTGGCCAAACCTCATTCATCTTGCAGAGCACGTGAACCGTTAAATGCGTGCTCAGCTGGGCCCATCGCGTCCCTCTTATATGACCGCTATCCCTTTCGGTTTCAACCTTCAATTTTGCACTACGCTCTCTCAGATTTTCCATTTTTAGAAAATTTTCTAACCACCCACTGTTTTAGATAAAAAGGCGGAGACGTAAACAACAAAAACTCTTCGAAGCAACCATTTGGCATTGTTTTCTTTTCTGAATAAGTGGATTTTGCTTACCTATTTGCCATGTGTTGAAAAGTCAGGCTCAGCAACCACTCTTAAATTAAAAACAAAAAAACAAAAACAAAAACAAAAACAAAACAAAGGGTGTTCTTGTCTCTGTACTGTTACAACAACACTTGCTCATCTTGTTGGCTTGGCATGAGAATTTCAGAGTTTTCTACATACTACTTACATTCAGTTCAATGCTAGCTTGGTTTAGTAACATTGAACTATTCCTACATGTCCTACCAGTGGCTGTGGGATGTGTACTAAAAACATCCTACATTCTTACATCAAAACCCCATGCCTCTCTGCACATCAAATTGTTCACTACACAATGTTGATGCTACAACTGAGAGTTCCACCCGTCCGGTCCACTCCTCACCTGGTTTCAATGTCACTGGCTTCTCGATCACAGCTCCATCCACGCATAGCATCTGTTTGTACTCGTCGTCTCCGAAATCTACCATCGATTTCGATTTCTTCTCCCATGGATTCCATACCACTGTTCACAACAGAATCATAATTTTTTACCATACCATGTCGAGCATTCTTACTCTAGAAACATCCTTATAGTACATCAACTTACCAACATCGGGTAGTCCATCCTTTTTGATAACATATGTTCGCTTCCTTTCGTGATCAAGTACAGCAACTACGTTTGGAGTACTGAGATAGACTCGATCCACCTGTCACACACCATTTGAAGAACATTTAAATCATTATTCTGTAAAAATCATGTAGCAGCAAAACTTGCCTACCTCGGATTCGAATGTTATGGCATCTCCTTGCTCGGTAAAGCGTTCTTTTTGGCAAAGGTTGTCTAGGTAATCAAGCGTCTCCAGCCCTTCTATCCTCACTTCACTGTCAACACAGTTCATATTCAGGTTAGAAAGTACTTCTAACCTCTATTTGATCAAAAGGGAAACTGTTTGTTAATACGATATCAAAATGGATTCCGGCAAACTGCACTCTATATATACCTGATGTCCGAAACTGACAAGTATGTATGATAGGCAAAAGAGAAACTAAATGGCTTCCCGTTGACATTCCTAATTCGTGATATTAATGCAAGACTTCCATCAGCAGCAAGTGAAACTCTCAGGCGAAACTCAAAACTGAAAGGGGAAAAGAAAAAGTCTGTCAGCAACATATACGAAACAAGTTAACTTATAAAGGTTACAGCGACTGATGTAGTCGCCAGACAACTTGCAATCCATCCTTTCCTGGATGCAAGACTTTGGCACTCCGTTGGTATAAAACCTCATTAACAGTTAATACCATTACATGTTTTTCATTTAAGTCCACAAAGTGAGTACCTATGGGGCCAGCATTTGAGATCTTCTTCGGATGGTTTAAGCAATAGGTCAATGTAGGATTTGGCATGGGAATCATTAGGACTGAGAGGCGGAGGATTCTCATCAATTGTCCAAATCTTGTTCCTCGCAAATCCATGTTGCTCGAGTGACCCGCAGTTACCAAACTAAACCAAGCATCCAAATCAACAACTCCAATAAACAACCATGAACAAGATTCCATGTAATTTACCTTTACTAAAAGATGGAAAGAAGATTACCTGAGGAAAACAAATAGGGATTCCACCTCGAACAGCTTTGGGGGGCTTAAAAATCGCCTAAAAGACCATGAATCAGTTTCCAATTTCCACCATGATAAAAGGGGTTTAACTTACAGAATCTATAGTCATAAATCGAGGCCAACTCTTAGATAACTTGTATAGAAATTAAACATCCTTTAAAAGGAATCATATAAATCAATAAAACAACCCTGAAAAGCTCCAACAAGCCTACCTTACTACTGGTAAAAAGAAGTTCTTCCCCTTGATCGTTCCTCCATGAAGTGACCTGTCCTCCATGTAAGCTAACCTATAACATTAAAACACAAATTAATTCAAACTCCAAATCAATTAAAACACAAATCCTGTCATGGAGTAACTAGAGAGAGAGACAAAGAAACACGAAAGAACGAATCTGAAATCTGACCCTTGCTGAAGCCCCTCGAGGGCTCCGAAGAACAATCTTATCAACCCCATTCCAATCCTTTGTAATCTCAGTTGCCGCCCTATAATCCCACACTGCTGCAGAATGCCCCATTTCTGAACCCAGATTTCCCCCTTTTTTTAACTCAAGAATTCTAGAATTTAAACCAAAAAAAAAGAAAGTGTGTAGAATTCTTAGAAGCACCGAAATGCCGACGACAATGAATTCAAAGACAGAGTGGTCAGAGTGAGAAGTTCATTAACAACTCTAAACTTGTGAGAAACCTCTGATCTCGTGAACTTAAAGCAAAAAACTCAACTACCAACTCAAAGATCCCTGGTCTTTGTTGACAATTACGTCTCAGATCTAATGACCCTTAAATTTTATGTTTTTCCCCAAAAATCAAATTGCTGCTACTAAAACGACTGCCATTGAAACCCTAAAGACTCGAAGATATGAACATCTGGCAACTTTAAACACCTACACCTAACACCCCCACAGGCCCAGATTCATAAACAAATCATGCTCAAATTTTGTCATTTAACACATCACAAGAAGACAATTTTAGTAAGTACCAATAAACATAATAAAAAAGAACGTACATCTATTACAGTTTTACAAACACCTCAATATTTAAAAAAAAAAAAACCCAATCCCCTGTTCAAAGATTTAAGTTTCCAAAACTCATCAAAAAGATGAAGTTGAATTTTTAAAAAAATAATAAAACATTAAAATTGTAACAGGACAGAACCCACTTGGGGGAGATAGATCAGAAACTATAGAATAAATAAGACTTAGAAAAATAGAAAAAAATCTAAGCTTCAGTACTTTCCTTTTGTTTTTAAAACTGCAAAAGCTAAAAGCTAGGACCTAAATGCTAAAGCAATGTTCATTTGCATGGAAAGAATGAAGATGGTTATATAAGCCCTTTCCCAGAAGAAGTGAAGAAGCAACCACATTTCCAGGTTGATTTTTTTTTTTTTAGAAAAATATATGAGTAAAGCTAAAATTTTAACGAACAAAAAGCCAAAAAAAAATGAGAGTATTAATTAAGGTAATTAAACATAAATAAAAAGAAGAAAGAAGGGGTGTCGCCTGTTGCAATGATCTAGGACATGGAGATACGAGAAGTACATGTCCTTTGTACAGAACGGTCAATATTCAAGATTTGAAAATGATAAAATTTCAGATTATGACAATTTCTTTCTTTCTTTTTTACATTTTTCTAATCTTTAACTTGACAGGGAAGACAAAAAGAACCATCCATTTTAAATTTTGGATCATCATCTACCTTAAGTAACAAACAAAGGCTATTGAACAAAAATGAAAAAAAGGTTTTTTCCCTTCCTTTTTAGTCAAAATCTGGGGTGAATTACATAAAAATCCTCCTTCTTTAAAATAAATATTAGATTAGGCTGATTTTTTTATGAAATTACGGAATTAAACTAAAATAACGAAAACCTTTCTGTTATAAGCGTTTTCAGCTGGTTTGGAAGAAAACGCTTCCAGTCACTCTCGATGGCTACCCCTCTAACGACTATAATTCTTTTTCTATATAAACCTCCCATTTCATTTTATTTTTCAATTCAATCTCAACTATCTCTCTCACGTCTCACATCTTTCTCAATTTTTTTTTTAATTCCCTCTTAATTCCTCACTCAAATTTTATTTCTCTCTCAACTCTCTTTTATTTTATTAAAATTGTATTAATATTTTCTTAAATTATTTTTTCTATTATAATTTATTTCATGTTTTTTGAATTAGTAATGGCAAAATCTCTAATCCATTTGAATGCCAAGCACATTTTGGTCGATCAATTGTAAATGGTAATAATTTTATTATTATATTTAATCTAATTTAATTTAAATATTTTCTTGATATATTGGAATTTAATATTTTCTATCTTTTTTATACATAGCCAAAAGATTGGACATGGCCCTTATTAGTAAGGGTGTAAATTGAACCTCACACTTGTAAGTGCATTGGTGAAAAGGTGAAGACTCGAGACGCATACATTCCATCTTCCACGCGGTGAGTATACCATCACTCTCGAGAATGTACAATTACAGCTCGGGTTACTGGTGTGTAACATCCGCATTTTAACTCGGGGTTATGTACAGTGATGGATCGGGTCAAGAATTAGTATATATTTTTTAAATATAATAAATAGGATTTTTGAGTATTAAATTAGGAAGTATATAGATCCAATAAGAAATTAAGAAAATAAATACTCTTTAGATAGAAATTTTTTAAATAGATACATTGATTTAATTGAAAGAATAAAGAAATTGTTGTGACCAAAGTAGGAAAAATATTAAGTTAGGAGATATATAATTGTAGAGGAAATGAATGAAGGATTAAAAAAAAATTTAACCAAAGTGTTGTATGAGTCATACTAGGAAAAATGAAAGATGAGAAAGGACAAAGTGGTAATTAGCCAAGTGAATATTTATTAGGTGTAATGATGATGGGTAAAAGTAAAAAAGATAGATGGTTTATAAGGATTTAATAGCAATTTGACCATTTTAATTAAAAAGGTGAGATATTTTAGTGGAATGATGTAGAAAAGTGGAGAAAATATGAAAATATATCTCTTTTCTCAAACACAAACCTTCATTACTTCTTCTTCTTCCCCCAACTTCCATCCAACTCAACTCCCTACATGTCCCTCCATCTTAGTTAAACCATCCAAGCTTCAAACCTTTATTTTTTTTTGAAATTTTCTTATTAAAAATCAAAGAGCTAAGGTAAGAAATGATGAAATTATCATACCATACATGTTTATTTTCATTATATATATAGGAAAGTCACTTGATTGTGGTTTTTTTAACATACAAATGTTATATGTTTTATATAAAACTGAAGAGAAATAAAAGAAAGGAAATGACCTAATTGAAGAAAAAAGGGAAAGAGAAGGCTATGAAGTGAAAGAATAAGAAAATATATCATCTCAACCTTTTTGTTGTAAGTATTATAAGATTTTTAAATTATTTTATTTAAATGCTTATTTTGTAGTATGAAATTACTTAGAATAGAAATGTAAAATATATATTTAAATTTGTAAATAGATAAAAAAAAGATTTGATTATGAAATTATGAAATTTGTAAAGAAAATTATAGGTGGAGAATATGAAATGGTATATTGTTTGAACACTAAGTAATGATGTTGTGATAAAAGTATATGTTTGAAAAAGGTGTGATATTTGTGATTTGTGAAATGGGACTAAATTGTAGATGATAGATAAATGAGAAATCTTTTCCGAAATATTTATGTAAAGTATTTAAATGTATGAAATTCAGCTTTAATGCCCAAGTAGACGAAATTTAGAACTATTGCATATTAGTGGTATGCCAGTAAGGGACCTTAGCGCGCTCTCCGATTATTAGCACATTAGTGTTCTCCGTTTAGCACATTCGTGCTCTCTGTATAGCACTTTAGTGCTCTATGTTCAATAGTGCATAATAATGCACCTCTGTATTTGTTCCGTATATCCAGTGTGTTCTATAAAGTTTACTTTAGGCTAAGAATATGAGTTGTGAATAAAAGTGAACCATCAATGTGTTGAGTTAAGTTTGATAACTTACAAAAAGTAAGTTAAGTTTCATTAAAATAAGGTATAGTTGAAGAAACTGGTATGTGTGTAAATATGTATTAGTTGAATAAGTTGTGTAAATATGCATTAGTTGAATAAGTTTAAAATATTATGTTATGTTTCATTTATCTATTTAATTCTTGTAGTGCTTACTAAGCCTTCACCGGCTTAATGCGTTTATTTTTAACGCATAGGTATAGTTAGACTCAAAAAGGTATAGTCGGGTTAAGAGATCTCTCATCTCATCTCATCACATCCTCAAAAGCTTCAAGAGTAGGTAACATATTTTGAATTCAAATGGCATGTACATAGGTAGATCAAATGTGTTCGCATGTGTAAGGGACTAAAATGAAAACTCTTGAAATTCTATCTATTTTAGTTTACTTGAAGTATTTTGGTCTATATGAAATGAATTAGTGAAACTATAAGTATGTTTGTAAATATGGTTTGGTAAGTTAAAATACTATGTATAAATTTTAAAATTAAACAGTATCTAACCAAAATCGTTTTGTCACCAAATGTAATAGTCTTATACTGGGTCCATACAATCGGATCAGGTGTAGGGGTGTTACACGGTGAATGGTCCAGTAGTGACCGATTCAGTTGTCGCAGCCGATTGAAGAGACGTATGCGAGCAACTTTTGGGGAGGGTTTCGGAAAGGATTTATAGAGCCTCGATAGATATGAATTGGTTAATAAGAAATTTTAGTGGGCTCGATGCAGATTCAGGTGAAGTCCAAAGAGAACACGTTCGGGCATACTTCATTATCATCGGAAGACTTGATGGAGCTCGAAACTAACTATTATTTCGACAAAGGCAAGCGCACCTATCGAATAGTAGTATAGCTGCGGTGAGTCCGAAATATCGTATCCTCAAGGACCAAGAGTACTAGTATTAACTATCTTTTTATTATCTAGCCTAATAATTAAGGGGATTTGCTTTTAATATAAAATTAACTAACTAATTTAACTAACTATGAACGCGACAGAGAGTAAATTGGGAAAATACTTTTAGACAACTTTATATGAGATAGATAATACCTAAGGAAGAATCCACCTAGACTTCACTTATTACTTTTGATTCATGCAATTTATTCACTTAGCTTAATCCGTAGAAATCCCTAAATTATATTAATACCTCTTTCGAGGCTACTAACAACTGACTTTAGGTTGATTAATTGAAATCACTTTCTAATTAAAACCCCTATTGTCGCATTAACTCGATCTATGGATTCCCATATTAGGTTTGACCCTAATCCGGCATATTTTCATCGCCCTATTTCTAGGGTTGCAATCAACTCCGCTTAATTGTGTTGATCTACTCTTAAACAATGACTTTTGCTCCACTGAATAAGCACATTCGATTTTGAATCAATAACCTGAATTATCAAAACAAGAATAAGAACTCACAATTAAGAATAAGCACAAGTATTTATCTCATAAATCAAATAATAATAAGATCTGTCTTAGGTTTCATCCCCTCAGGTATTTGAGGGATTTAGTTCATACTAAAAGAAGGTAACATCATAAAAGAGGAAAAACAACAAAACATAAGAAAACCCAAAAACTTCTAAAGAACTTGATGGGAGATCCTCAGTCTTGATGGAGATCCTTCTCCTAAGCTGTTCCCGACGATTGTCCTGGAGTATTTCCTCCTTCTACTTGGCGTCTATTCGATGTCTTGTCGAACTCCCCTTTTAGGTTGCCCCCTAGGGTGTTTATATAGGCTTCGAGATGCCTTTCTTGGCCCACAAGTATCCTATTCCGAATAGAATTCATCCTAGTTTCGACAGGGACACGCCCGTGTGATACGCCCGTGGTCGATAGCCCAGGCCGTGTTCGATCCTGCTAGTCACACACAGCCGTGTGGCCCGCCCGTGTGCAGTGGTCCAGGCCGTGTAGGCCCATTTTGTCGCTTTTTTGCCCATTTCTCGTTCTTTTCGACTCCCTAAACTCTTCTGAGTATAAAACATGAAATTAAGAGATTAGGAGCATCGAATTCATCAAATCCAATGGAAAATCATCCAAAATTAAGCAAAGCATGGGGTTAAAATATGTGTAATTTATGGTTTATCATGACTTTTAATGTCTGATAAGTCACGAAATCTTATCCATTTAAGGTGGCTGCTAAAACTCGTCGACTTTACAGAAGCAGACAAACTTAGTTGGAGGTCAGTCATGTTGGTGACTTTATACCGGTAGATGTGTTGAGTGACGGAACCCCTAAAAATTAAAATAAGTTGCATGCTATTATTGCAATCATGGGCGTGGTACCAACTGTCATTTTTATGTCATCGGACAGACTATCCTTATACATTCTCACTCGTAACAAGGTAAAATTCATTAGATAATATATTTACCATAATAAAATTATTTAAAATTTAAATTATTATGTTAGCATATTGTTTTCAATAGGTAGAACCATAGACCGAGTTACGTGGGACTACCGGATGAACTTCGAGATATACGATTTCTGTTAGACCAATGATCAGAAGCGGATGCATGTATTTTTTAAATTTGAATTATATAATATTAACTTAGTTGATCTAAAAATTAATAGTATATATATAATTAAAAATTTTATTATTTAATCAAATCGAGTAGTTCGAGTTTCGATTATGAATCAAATTAAATTTTACAATTCGAATATACGATTGGTGTAAATATGATGCTTTTAAATATTGATTAAATAATTATTAACTTTACATCTAAAAAAATTATAAAAAAAACTAAAGAATATAAAAAAAAACCTTAAAAAATATAGAAAAAACTCAAACCACTGTATCAGAACACCCCAAACCCTAGCCCAAACGCTTTTAACGGGATCGGTATGTCACTTAAGGGAGTTCACAAAATATGTTGCATTTTGGAAAACAATTACTAGGTTTAAACCTTTATTAGAAAGCTTAAGAATTCATTAAAGTATAAAATATTAAGTTATAAATTATCTTGATGGATTTTTAAATAAAAACTGAAGTTTTATACATGTCTTAACTTAATTGAAAACATAAAACTTAAAAACCCAACATAACCCAATCAAAAATAATAGTCTAGTGGTCGTGGCCTTATTACAACCATACTTAAAATCAGAAAAATATAAAATAACAGACTAAAGCCTTTTAGTGAATCCAATTGCTCTCTTTTGCATGGCCACCTCGCGTTCCTCTCCAACCCTGTCCGATGCACTAGGTGTCACATGAAAGTGTTAAATTAAAAGGGTGAGTCACGAGACTCAGTGTGCAACCCTCATGCACCATTAGATTTGAGCTTTAGCCCCATAAAACAGAATAATTAATATACATAACAAAAATAATATGCAAAGCCCAACCCAAATCCTAGGTTTCCATCCGCTACACGCCCCCGTACCAGCCATTCACACCATTGTGGATTTCTACAATCAACCCACACCGCTACACGCCTTGATGGCAGTAATGCTGCTCATCATCAGATCATGGCTGTAGCCACCACAACAGATCACGGCAAAAGCCGCTACAACAGATCACGGTAAGGAACGCTACAACAGATCATGGTAAAAACCGCTACAACGTATAACTTCCTCCTTTCATCAAACCCAACCCATGCAATTATAGAAAATCGGCATACTCATATCATTTAATCAGAACATTCATTTAGAACGACAGGGATCACTAATCTGGTGATTTGCTTTTACCTCTTTGGGTTTCAAGCGTTGTCTTGGGATTTGGCATTTAACAGAACATATAAAACTTATAATCATATATTTAACAAACAGATCTAGATGGTATGGAGAGTTACACACCTGATATCGCGAAATCCAATATTCTTAGTCGATGTCCTTGCTATCCAGATCTATTATCCTCAATGTAAAGCCTTGCTCAAAAGCGGAACAATTGCGAAAATAGGCCTCTCCTATATTCGGCCATGGTTAGTATTCTACCTGATTTTATATATAAATAAACAAATCCTCTTACCTTGAAATCCTAAAAGTAACACGATTCGAGTGCTACCGATCTATAACTTAGAGATCTATGCAATTGACTCCACTAAAGTTCCCTTCAGATTTCGGCACAAGTAGGCACCACAGAAGCAATTCGACAATCACAGGAGATGAGATCTAGGGATTTCGGCTTTTAGGAAAATCCCGGAAAAAGTATGAACAAGAGAAGGCTGATGTGTCTTTGGCTTTTAAAATACTTGAGTGAAGAGTTTCGGTTTCTGACAGGAAAAGAGAAGAAGAAAAGAAAACAAGGAAGAGACTTGAAGATTTCAGCTAGGAAGAAAAAGAATGGAAAGAGTTTCGGCTTTTGAATCAAAGTGAAGATGAGGGATTATGCGTAGAGATTTCGGCTTTTGCAGAGAATGAAGAAAAAGATGAAACTTTAGGAGTTTTCGGCTTTTACTCAGAGAAGAAGAGAAAAAAATGAGAGAAAAACCCAAATGCCGAAATTGAAGAGATATTCCCCCTATTTATAGAAATTTCGGCACTTACCTAACCTTGCAGATAAATCCTATCTTTTCTCCTTTATCTTAATCTATTAGCTCATCTAAAAGAGACTTAATTATCTCTAACTTCTCCCTCCTTTATCAGCATATTATCCACATATTTTAATCATTAAAATCCCTAAATTTTAGCCTTTATCTGCTTATTATCCACATAAAATAAATTCCTAAATAATAGCCTTTATCTGCTTATTATCCACATATTTTATGTAACACCCCTTACCCGTATTTATTATCGGAATAGGGAACGGGGCATTACCGGAGTTTACAATTTTTTTTTTACTCAATATAACCCCTTTATAATTAATCTAGTCTTCCCTGCAAATATTTAAACCGAAACTAATTCATACCAACCAATCCAATTCGACATATTTTGAAAATAGATCCATGCAAATTTATAAGATAACCTCATTACATACTGAAACTAGAAATTTGTTAGCCATACCAATGGCTGACCTTACATTCATTTCATATTAACATTTATTTTATTAGCTTATACATGCCATTCATTTCCAAACTAAAGTTTCTTTAAATACCGAAATACTGGGGTTGATAGTGTGATGAGTCTCCCACCGATCCGACCTCCGAGCTCTTAACACTACAAAGCAGGAAAAAGGAAATAGGGTAAGCACTTTGTGCTTAGTAAGCCCATGTAACAAGAATTATACTTACCTAGTATTTTCAATACAAGCAATAAACATTCATATACTCACTCAATGCATTATTACCCTAACATTCACAAACTCAACATCCAAGTTAGTCGATTAATTTCCATATATCAATAATATACACGCCATGATTGATGAGCTCATCAATATCATGATTTCCATTTCCTTGTTATTTTTTCATATTTATCCCGTTAAATTACTCGGAATTTCGATGGATTTTCAGAGGTACACTTTAGTGTACAAATCGGTCCGTCAATTCATTATTCATGCGCACATTTTCATTTCAGAGAGCACACTCCGCGAACCTCATCTTTACAAATGGGATTACGGTCGAGCTAAATCCGCAACGACAATTACTCTAATGAGCTTGGATCCGAATTACAGTCCAGGCTAAATTCAGACCCTAATTCGGATTACCCGTCCAAGCTAAATCCATTTTCCACATATTCTTTCGGAGGGCTATATCAAGATAGGATCACCCGTCGGGCTAGATCCTTTTTACCGTCAATTCCTTTTCAGAGATCCATCAAATTTTCCTTTCATTCAACCGGGATTTCTTTCCCTTTTTATCAAATATACCAATGTTTCATCAAATTTCATACAATGGACATTCAAATCATATTCATATCAATAACATACATTTCAAACATTTAAGAATATAATTCAAGTTACACGAACTTACCTCGATACTAGTTCGTTTATAAAATCTACTAATCCGAGACTTTTTCCTTTCCTCGATCTAGCTTCGTATTTGAGTTTTCCGGATCTAAATAAATAAATTCAATCATCAATTCAATACATTTCATGTTCACATGTAGCATTTTCTATAATTCTATTATTATTTTTAGCTTATTCAAAGCTGTCTACTTGAGTCACAGTCACTAAATTATTTATTTCTCGAGCTACAGAGCTCCAAATGAAGAACCGTTAATTTTCCCTGAAACTAGACTCACATTTCTTTATACCATAAAATTTCCAGAATTTTTAGCCTAGCCAATTAGTACATTTTATTCATCAAAGTTGCCCCTATTCTGCTGTCTAGCAGTTCTGACTCTTCTTCACTAAAAATTAATTATCTCTTCATACGGAAATTAGATGGTGTTCCCGTTTATTTCTATAGAAAATAGAGTCATTCAGGATTCTAAACATATAAATTTAAGCCCCTAATTATTTTTCTTCAACTTTTTATGATTTTCTAAAGTCAAAACAGGGGAACCCTAATTTATTCTGAACCAGTCTTACAAAAATCTAAATATCACAAAATACAGAACTTCTTTTCTTTCCTTGTTTCTTTCATATGAAAATAGACTCAATAATCTTTAATTTCATATCTCACTCAACTTCTAATTCCACTTCTACTATTTTTGGTGAATTTTCAAACTTGCTCTACTGCTGCTGTCCCAAAACTGTTTTGTTATTGCTTGTTTTACAATTAAGTGCTTTATCCAATTCTAATTTCAAATTCTTTCAATTAAACCACTAATTCATCATTTTATTCATCATATGCTATATTCAAAAACTCTAAAACTTCAAAAACTTTAACTTAAATTCATCAAAACTTTGTTCTAAAACTTATAAAGCATCAAAATTAAAAGAAAAGGACTAAATTAACTTACCAAATTAAACTCCAAGCTTCAAACATTTAATTTTCCCCTTTTTTTTTCTTTCTTTTCTCTTTTTCTTTCTTCTTTCACGTTTGCTCTCTGTTTCTTTTCTGTTTCTATCTCTCCTTTCTTTATATATATATAATAATATAATAATATAATAATATAATAATGTACTAAAAAAAAATCTCAGATTTTCTTCAATAAACCGCCTCATCTTTACAAAATGGTATAATTCCATTTTGGTCCTTCATAATTTCTTTTAATCTATAATTCAACTTTTACTTTCATTTCAATTTAGTCCTTTTCATTTAATTACCTACCCAAACGTTAAAATTCTCTAACGAAAGTTTAATACCACATTACTAATATTTTATAAATATTTATAAAAATATTTCCTATCATATAAAGACTCATGCAAACATATTGAAATAAATTTCTATTTAAATCGGATTTATGGTTGCGAAACCATTATTCCGATAATCTTGAATTTAGGCCATTACATTTTAAACATTAAAACACCTAAATTTTAGCCTTGTTGCCATCCACTCCACCTAATCCTAATGCCCAAAATTTAGCTAACTTAAATTAAAAGAATTGGGCTCCATGAAATTTAAATTTGGGCCCCTTACTCCCTTGTGTGGCGTCACCTCCTAAGATTAGGCCACAAGCCCACTTTGGTATTTTAAACGTAGATACTACCTTTTAAACCCTATAATGCCCAAATAGATAATTTTAATCAAGGCCTTTGCCTAATTCTGAGCCCAATTTGGACCCCTATTACTTAAATTAACATATTAAACATATTCACCCATTAAATGCATAGGCCTAAAAATTCAGGATGTTACAACTACACAACCTTAAACCCTAAATCCTAAAAAAAGGACAGACTGAAAACGCCTTTAGTTGGAAGCATTTTCGTTATTTCGGTCAAATCTAGTAATTTTACAAAAAAAAACCAATATAATTCAGTAATTACTTTAAAAAATCGGGATCTTTCAGAAATTCACTCCAAAAACTAAGACCTACCGGATAAATAAATAAAAAGTTAGCTTGTGTTATAACCTTGTCATCAATAACTATACTATTATAAAATATATTGTGATAATAAGGAGACACTTGCAAATTTCAACCTTTGAGAAATTTGTAGAATGAAGTCGGTTTTTTTTATAAAAAAAAAAACTATTTAGAGCTCAGGTTATTCGAATCAGATCAGATCGGTTAGATTAGAAATCAGTTGAAATATTGGTACGAAAGATATTTTTAAATCGATTAATTTGAGAATCAGTATGAACTGATTAAACCTATTAAAAATCGATTAAATTGATAATCTAACCAATTAAATCGAGGTTTTATAATTTTTTAATTCAATCGAATGAATTGGTTAGACTGAACCGATAAATTCACCAGTTTAACTGCTAAACATTGTTTGGAAGTTAAAACTAAAGGAAGTGATATTTTAAAAGATTAAGGGAAAGAAACTTCACCAGACAATTCCATTTCCTTATATATATATATAACCCTTACCAAAAACTACTATAGAAAGAAAAACATTAAAAATACTGGAGAAAGTGTTAATAAAAATATCAATTTCATATTTTTTTCTTAAAAATATATAAGATTAATAAAAAATATTACGTGCGATATTATTGGTTGATATCATATTTTGAAAATAAAATAAAATAGATAATTTAATACTACTTTTGAAAAAAGATTTAAATACTTAAGTAAAAAAAAGTTGATATAATTTGAAGGTTAATTTTACATTTAAGCAAAAGAAATATAATAGCTTTTTTTACTTTAATTTTTCAAGTTAGTAATTGATTGTATATTTTTTATAATAATGTTTTTAATCATACTCATTTTATTTTCTATATTGTATTTGAATTATTTTTCATTACACAATCTTAGATAATTAATAATGTGGAATATATTAGTATTGTTACTATAATCTAAAATAAATAATATTAATATTATTTTAAAATTATTTGTTACTACTAATTATTAATATAAAAAAGAAGTGTAGAAATTTGGGCAAAAGCAGGATCCAATTCAATACCTTAGCTTCTACAACTCCAAGAGTAGAGTAGACAATTGTTATAATTACAATACACTCCAAGTTCCATAAAAAGCCTTACTCACATCACTTTACATATTTTTATTTTACTTAGCTTCTATTAGATTTTTTTTGGGGGGTTATTCACCTTTACTTTTAAACCAAAATAATTAATACAAACATCAACTAAACTGGAAAATTTTGGTTGGTTTAGAAATAAAAAATAAGTATTTAGTTTTATTTTGGTCACTCAATCATTAATTATTTTAATTTAATTATTCAAAATTTTTAAATTAAATATATTAGACCAATAATAAATTTAATCATCCAATGTTTACATATTCTATCAAATTGTTTCTAAATTTAAAAAATTTAACAAATCTAACCCTCAATGCTTACAAAATTTATTATTTTAGTTCTAATTCTAAAAGTTTCAAAAAAGGGAAATACTAAAAAATTAAAATCAAAATAAGGTCAAATATTTAAAAAAAACTTTTATTAACATTCAGGGCTAAATTTGTTAAATTTTTTAGATTTATGATTAAATTGATAAAATGTATAAATACTAGTGAATTAAATTTATTATTAGTCCAATAAAAAGAAACCCACATCATTTTTCGTCACTCCTCTAAAAACAACTAATGGGAGAATATCTAAATTGAAAAAAAAAATAATCAGGTAACCAAATAAAACCAAATGTATAGTCAAATAATTATTTTTATAATTTACCCAAAATTAAATTCACAAGCCTTTTCTTGAATTTCCTAATTTTAAATCTAAATATACAAATTACAGAAACAAATAATTCTGGGCATAAAGGCAGCCGAAAAAAAGAGAGGTGATGATTAATTACCTCGTGCCATTTTCAAAATAAAACATGGTAAAAATCAAGACGTTGTATCCCTTTTTTCTGTATTATATGGCTATAATAGGAGATTACGTGCATGTAATGAAGCCTTTATTCAAAATGGTCCTCGCCACGTATAGTCTAACAATTTCTTGTAACATGAATAAAATAGAATATATTTAATTATTATAGAAAATGAATTTGGATGTCTTAATATTCTACTGTGGAGCTGAGAGAGAGAGAGAAAGAGGGGGGGGGGGGAGACATGTGCAGGACAAAAAAAGCTGGCAGTGTTGGAAGGAGATTTAGGGTTTGAAATTTTGATTTTTGAAAGCATGTGGGCAGGCAGCCTCCTATTTTGGACTTTTTTCTATGTTGCTCTTCATTCACCCATTTCATTGCCTCCTCCCATCTCTTATGTCTCATGTCATGTCATGTGCTCCCTTTTTCTTTATTTTGTTTTCTTGTTTTTACGAAGCAACTTTCTTTCTTCACACATTAACTTTGACGCAGTTTGGTTGGAATTTTATACTAAATTTATGTTCTATAGGATTAGCTATTTCGATTTTTGACAAGGAATTAGTTATTTCGTAACTAAATGACTAGACTACACATTAGTTTTAGAATGTCAACCAAACAAAAAGGGCTTTTCTTTGTTGCTTATTCTTCAACGAATACCAGAGAAAATGTTCTATCCAAATCATTGTCTGCAACTTCAAAAGTTCGCTACTAACTACCACAAAAAATTACAAATTCGTTGGAAAATGTAGGTAAAACTGTAAGAAAGGTCCTCTGCTATGTATTCAATCAATTTTCTATTTAGGACCAGTTTAACATTGCAACGAAAAATACTTTTAAGATAAAAATATTATTAACAAGATACTTTTGAATTTTCAAAAGTTAAAAATAAAAACAGAAAATTTTAACTTTTACTCAAAAGTGCTTTTGAGTTTGAATAGTCCTTACTTATAAAATTTTTGTTCAAACTGTAAAAAGACATAATTAGAAGAAAAAAAAGTTGAAATGAGAATACATAATAGATAAATTAAATCTACTAAAATGATATATAGAATTTGACTGAAAATTCAAGTCCGTGGAGGATTAAAAGGAGGACATATTGATTGTTCACAGGAGATTAAATTTTTTTTTTTTATCGGTACGAAACAGTTATGTACAAATACTTTAATCTGAAAGTGACAGCCAAATCCATTCAAGCATGAAATGAAAGAGAACCAACAGTGATTTGTAGCATTTTCAAATTTCAAATGTTTATGTCAATAAAATTTTGAATAATCATTAGAGATTACGAATTACAGGTTTCTATTCTACTATCCCCTGCTACACTCCAATTCCCGTTAATCTACACTACTTCCTCTTTCACTCTAATTTTCAAATAAAATTACATCACTTCTGCCATTACAAAACCTAACTTACAAATGCAAAAAGTGCCGTCCATCACAATCACTAACCAACTATTTCATCCCTATGCTAACTTTCAGTAGTAACCTTGGGCTTCTAAATTATGCCAAAGCTACCTGATTTCCTCCAATTTAATGCCAAAAATCACTAGGCCACAACTCTTCTTCTCATTCAACCGGCAGCCACTGCATCGTCTCTAGGACTCGGATCCAAGAGTTGATGCAGCTTGGCACCGGAGTCTGACTTTTTCTCACACATTTCACCCTCCTTGTCTTCCTTTTTGTTCAAAATATTCTCCTGTGAGTGTCCGAGTTGAGCATTTTTCAGTTCCTCCTGAATTGCAAGTCAATTACAAGTATGGAGTCAAAAGGGGCAATCACACATGTAGCAAGTTAAACTACCAGAAAAGAGTAGGCTAAAGCCTAAAAGTGCCCGCTTACCACTAATATCGCATTTTTGAGCCTTACTTTTTCTGACATTTCAGTTAATTGGTTTATTTCAGATCTGAGTGCTGCATTCTCTGAAGTTAAGGATTCAACTTTACGGGCAAGCTCTTCAGTCTCAGCCTACAAAAGAATCTATTACATTAGCTTCATTATGATTCATTGCTATATATACTTCATTATCTAGTAAAAAGGCTCAAAGAAAGTTTTTTAAGCACAGGAGAAAAAAAAGAGATGTATTTCTTGTACCTGCTTCCTCAGCCTTGACCTTCTAGCGGATTCTCTATTAGATTGTTTTCGCCTCTCCCGTTTCAGCTCCCGCTCATTCTAGTTAAATTTCATTTAAAACTTAGCAACAGTTTAAGACAGCACAACCCCCTCCCCTCTCATACTAAAATGAAGACATGATAGAAAGAATAATAGATATACAATAATTCAATTCACAAATACCTGCAACCAGACTTCAGTAGGCATTACTCCACAATGTACACCCATAGCACTGGACATAGCATTCTTGGAGGGGGTGTTCCTAAGCTCCAATATTGTTCCTGTGGTCATGCCAGGAGAAACTACAGTTCCAATTGGTTTAGGAGAAATGGTTGCAGTCACCTCCCTCGCAGCAACTTGGTTAGACTTCGCCTCAATTTTCTCATCTTCACCTGCTAAGACATAGACCATATATCAATAACACTAGAACTCCAGATACGAAAGTGGGTCAACTGTATCCGAAGATTCAATAATATGTTCATTTTTCTTTCAATTTTCTAACACGTCACAAGAAGCTTTTGCACATCAAGTTCATGATGTACTAAATACCACATCAAGAATTTCCAAAGGTGCGCCTGCAGATCTCTAATAAGATCTCCTCATAGTAGGGAAATTTCAATAGTGTTTCTAAATAGTTAAAATAAATAGATGCCACCATTTCAACACAAAAGTAGTATACTATGAATTAGCCAATCAAGAATATACATACTGAAGAATGGAGTCATACCAATAGTTGGTGTCCCCTCCCTGCTTCTTTTCCGTCTACTTTGATCCGTCTATCAAAAGATGCAAAGTCACAAAGATAAGCTTTAGCATGTCTTCCTTCATCATTGTCTAAAATAACTCGAAGAAAATAAAAAAAGATGTTGGAAGCAGCTTAAAACAGAGAGGAAGGAGATCTCACCCCAGTTGTATTTCCATCACTACCATCGGTTGAACCTGCAGTCTCCACACTGCACACATGATCGTAAAATTAGTCTAACAACAAGGGATAAACTAGGAAAATGTCACTTGGTTGTGCAATATCCTACAAATAGGCTGCTAAAGCATAGCTTTGATGTCCTAAATAATACTAATTTGGCCTGAAAAGATCAACAAACCTATGGGATGGTCTAGGTTTAGCTCTTCCTTCAGCGTTCTCTGCAGTACCGTTGCCTATTGATATTGCAAGACCATCAAATCCTTTCAGCTTCTTCATTAAACCTTGTTCAGTATTTCCGGAGGACTTCGTAGGTGTCTCCACAGGACCTGCAGCCTGCATTAAAATGCTTGGAGTTATATCCAACACCTGTTTAAAGCATAAAGCATAGACTGACAACTTCATAGTTATCTTATTGAAGCAGTGTATCTGCATTCGCATGAACAATAAATTTGGATTAAACAGAAACAGTTTTGAAGCATTCGTCCAACAAAAGCATCACTTACTGCCGGTGATGATGGAACACCAAGACTGTGTGATGCCTGGATTTCAGGAACAAACAGATCAAAATGAATTAGTATATAATATGATACAATAAAAGCTGCATTCTAAAGTGTTATTTAGCGAACAGGGGAAAGGGCAGAGGGGTGGGGGCCCTAGCCCAACCCCCCCCCAAAATGGGAAAATTATATTAGCTCTCTCAAAATCTATAAAATTTTAAATTAATATATGATAAAATTATAGTTTCCTCAAAATGATAAAACTTTGATTTAATCTTTCTAAAACTATAAAGGTAGATGCCAAAAAAATGGTGAAATTTCATTTTAGCTTTGGCAAAAATATAAAACTTAATCCCCCCAAAAAAGAAAAAAAATTTCTGGCTTCACCCGTGTTAGTGAAAGTGTCGCTGGTCAAAGTGCAAAACCCGTGACCATGGCACAAGATGCACCCCATGGAGGTCTGTCCATAAGATGGGGATCATTTAGCCCACGAGAATTGGCCCAATCCAAGGAACTATTGGAGAAGCCTATTAGATTGAAGCCTGGTTGGCCCGACAATAAAGATATGGCAACTTAGACTATTTTGGCTAACTAATCTTAGAAGATTGATTGGAATCATATTTTGTAAAGATTAGATTAGATTTGATATGATATATCTTGTAAATCCCTAAAATCAAGGTATATGGTTAATCTCGTCCGTCGATGTAACTTAATCTTGTCTGTCGGTTTTGGGGGAGCTCAACTATAAATAGAGAGCCTCCCCCTCACTTGTAGATCATTCCATTGTATGTTGAATTCTTAGGAGTAATAGAATTCTGAGAGCATTTACTCAAACAACTTGTGTGCGTTCTTTTCTGTGGCTTTCTGTTGTTCTTTGTGGCTTCTTTTGACATAAGTTTGCTTCCGCTATATAAATTGGTGCCTTGGAGGAGTTCTTAAGAAATCCTCACTTGAGTAAAAGCTATCTTAAGCGAGTTTGAACGAATAGATTGCCTAAGGCCGCACGGATCGCGAGACGAAAGACCTAGCCTCGTGGCAAAAGAATGCGACTTTCTAGTTGTACAGCTAAAGAATCAAATGAGCACTATCTAGTAGGTAACCATAAAAAAGAGTTACTGTCTATACTTGAAACATAGGCCAGGAATAAGACGTCATAAATTATACATAACCGGTACTCATCCCAAAATTATAAGACAAAGTAAAGTGGTGCTCTAATTAAGAGAAAGTAAACTTACTAGAGGAACTGCGGGATGTGCATAAACTCCCCCATGAGAGTAGATTGTTGCATAAGGTGCTCCATAGGGTGGCATCATAGGCTGGAAGAGCCAATAAATTAGTATATCAATAATTATTTGCAGACTACTTCTGTGAAAAGCTTGAATAAAGGTAACTTCACAGGAGCTAAGGGTAATACCTGTGTTGGACCCCACATATAGGGGGGAGGAGCATGGCCTGACGCCACAACTGAATTGTAATATGGTGGCATATTGACATGAGGACCATAATATGCCTATATATGTAACCATGAAGTCCCCATTAGCAATTTTATTAAGAAAAATAGATTGTGAATTGCAATGCCTTGACAATGGCAGCACAAAAGAGGGAAATAAGTGCATGCATAAAGTAGATAACCTGCATAGCAGCCCAATCAGGATAGACATGAATATTATTCTGATCCTATGAATAGAAAAAGATTGGTCAATACTTAGAAATCAGCTTAAAAAGTAATCTCTATAGAAAGATTAGATGCAAAGCAAGTTCTACTACAGCTACTTTAAAGATCTATTCCTTAAAAAAATACAATATTGGGGATGATAGGGTCTGGACATGTGTCATCTAGGTCACAGATGAAAACTCTAATCATTGCTCCAAACAAGATAAACATAAAATATTCCAGCTTGTTTCTAGTTTCAACAGTTAAACATGCATAATCTCTTAGCTTACCGCTGGCACTGGTGAAGATGATTTGTCAGACTTAGAAGACTTCCCTTCATCGTTGTTTCCCATGGTCAAAGCACCAAAGGTGAAACCTTTTATAGAAGTTGGTTCACACCTCCCTGTCAACTGCAATCAAGGAGAAACATGAAGCAAATTTTCTAGACAGCAATAAGAATGGCTCAGTAAAAAATCATACAAGCAAATCAACACTGATATTTAATTAGACCCAACCACTTGATTTTTTAATATTAAAATTTCTGAACAAATGCTTTAAAGTATGCAGATATCATCGCAAATCATTCTACTTCCATATTACTCTCACAAAGCAGACAAATGGTCGTACAGGTGCAACGAATACTGCCTTCTTCAATGCTCAAAAGAACACCAAGGAATCAATGAAAGTCACATTCGTGTTCCTTGAATTGGCTTGATGCTCTCTACAAACAGTTAAGATTTACAGATTTCTACTTCCTGATGCTTAGCATGTTTGATCTAATTCTAATCAGCTTATCATAAACAACTTTATAGAAATCAAAACAAGTGCAGTCTGACGTAAATATTTGGTGCTTCATTGATATTAACTTATTCAACTTTCACCAAACTGTGTTGGAAAGTTTAGAATATGGATTTTAATTGCACAATTGAAACTTGAAATTGTTTGTTACCTTAGGTGCTCATCTTATGAGTTAAATCCTATACTAGCAAGCTCGGGGAATATGACATAAACGTATAATTACAAATAGGCTGCTTTCAAAAGTATTTACAACTGAACAGAGGATTTTAATTTTTCTCCAAGAAAAAAAAAGGTTTAATCCAGTTTCAAATAATACAAAATTTTCATGAACATAATAATTCCGCAAAGAAAGGAGGAAGAGAAAAACAGTGAATGTGAAAGATGGATAGCCCGGAAAATACATGGAAAGCCGAGGGTATAACCGTCTTTCAAGCACCCACACCATATCGAGATGGTAAAGGATGATAGCAAAAGAAACGATGCAATTTAAAAAGAAAAAAGAATCCGAAAGATTAATCTGTCTTAATTAAAGGACAAAAATATACATGAAAATACTTTCCAGCACGTTCATCAGTTGAACCAAACAAAACCTTCACGTATTAATCAACTAAGCCAATAATAATAAGCAAACGGAAAATTTAACATGTAACTCTAATTTCAACATACCTTAAAATCTAAAACCCGAGATTCTTCCTTCTCTTGGCTGGAAAACAATAATACAAATCAATATTAGATTATCTTCAATTAGGGAAAAAAAGAAGTAGAGAAGAGAATTTGAAAAGAAATATTAGTCAAAAAGACTGCATTATCTTCTTCACTGAAAAAGATCGGGAATTATTTTCTTTGAAAATTCGCGGAGAATAAGAGAGAGATGCAGGAGGAGGAGGGTGTGGGAGAAGAAAAAAGAGAGGGAGTGCCAAAGGGAAGGCAACATCCACATCACCAAAAACGTGTCGTTGAAACAAACAAGTGTACAAATCTACCGAATATAAGGGAGGGCACAGTTGGTGGTTGAGTTGGCCCATCGATATTGGCGCTGCCCATTCATTTATTCCAACGTCACCTTGCCTTACACGTGTTGGTCGATTAATGGATGAAGCATCTTGGGTAAGGGGTCCAAGTCCAACCTGTTCCTTCCGTCATGTGGGCTTACATGTTCATGTTTCATTAATTAAAGGAATTTGGGAGAAGTTATTTTATGAACATTTTTACGTAAGTCATTTTCTTCATGTCGTATGTACAGCCGATGAAGAAAGATCATAAATGAAGTGGAAAAAAAAAATGATGGGTTTATTTTTAATTGGTAAAAATTATAAATAATATGATAAATGAAGGTTAATAATTTTTTTTGGAATTTGGATATGAGACAAATCATTATAATTTATTTGTTCTTGAAAATATTTTATCAGATTGCGAATTCGAATTTCTTTCACTTTAAAAGATAAAAATGATATATAGAAATGTAATATTTTTAAATAATGTAAAAAATTATGGTCAAAACTTGATTAAAAACAAACATCTTGATAGTGATAAAAAGATTTATTTTTTTAGCCTAATTATCGATGATATTGGTTTAATATTAATAACGACAGTCATTTTAGTATAATAAATATTTGTATGTATCCTCCTTTGGAAATTTGTTAATAGTACATTTCTCCCTATATTATGTATGTATGTCGTGTATATGAAAATAAATAGATAGTCATAAGAATTATTTTACATTTTATTTTGATACACAATATTAATTTAATGACATACCTATCGTTTAGATCCACGTATGAATGTCTGAGATTTAACTACAATGAATTGATCCCTTTAAATCCACCACTGACCACCTGTTCGTCCGTGCTTTTGCCATGTAGGAATGATTTGTTTGATCCGCTTTTTCTTTTTCATTTCTTTTCTCGTTTTTTATAGGGATAGCTCGTGAGCTTCCCACAAGCTAAAAGTAGAATACGGGATAATCCAGTAAAAGAAAAATAAAGGAAGATTTGGGTTTTTTTTTATTCAAAATAATACAAATAAAATTTCAATTACAAAAATAAAATAAGTTTTAGTTTAATTATGAAAATGGAATATTTTTATAATAAAATTGAGTATCACTAATCTGTGAGATAGTACCAGTTATAAAAATAATCTTTTAATAAAAAATTAAAAAAAATATTTTAATAAAAAAAGGGTGAAGCCAAATTTTCAGGTAACATTCTTTTTCCCTTCTCACTTTTAGTTTTTTATTTTATTTTATTTGGGATGGTTGTACATTTATTTTACGAAAATTAAAAGTTAGTTATTTTATTTTAATTTATCATAATTTGATTTTTGTATATTTTTGAGTTAAAAAGTTAGTCAAATTATTTAATATTATGAAACTCGATCATCAAATTACTTACTTCAAGATAAACCGTTTATCAAAATCATATGCAAATAATTAATATAATCATCAATTCAATAATTTATATATGGCAAATTAGAAATTTTTGATAATTTTATGTTTTTTTCTCATGTTTTAATTATTTGTTCTATATGACATATGTTTTCTATAATTATATAATGTCTAGTAGTGCTAAGTTTGTTTTAAAAGTCTAATTATGAATTTTTATCTCTTCACTTTATAAAAAAAACTGAGAAATTAATCATTTTACTTTAGTTTGTTAAAATTTAATCATTGCACGTTATTAAAACTAATTTAATTGTTGATAAAAACATATAAACTTGAATTGTTGATTTTTTTCTAATTTCCCACATATAAATTGATGAATTGATGATTTTATTAAATATGTTGATAAAATGACTAACTCCTAATTTCTATAAACTAAAGGTACGAAATTCAAAATTATACCACAACCTACCCAATGTTCTTTTAAAGAAAAGCTAAAAGTGAGGAGGGAAAAAAGGAGTGACGCTAGGGGTGTGCAAAATTCGGGTAAAATTAAAAAAATTCGGTTAATCGATCGAATTGAGTTAATTGGTCGGTTAACCGAATTTTTTCTGTCGAAGGTCGGTTAATTATTTTGTGATTTTTTGGTTAACGGTTAATTCGGTTTGAAACCGGTCGGTTAACCAATTTTTTCAGTTTAACTGAAAAAATTAATAAATAAAATTATAATATATAAATAGGCCCACTATTCACCTAAACCCAATTCAAACCCAAATATCTAACCTAACCCAATTACCCAATCCAACTCAATCATAAAAATTACAAATAATTTAATAAATAGAAATAAAATTCTAAAACTAAAACTAAAATTATGTAATCTTTTTAATTATGTAGTGATTCATTTCGGGTAATTCTAATTCGGTTAATTTTTAACCAAAAATAAAAAAAACATATAATTTTCGGTTAATTCAGTTAACTGGCCGAATTAACCGAAAAAATTTCTGTTCGGTTAATTTTTTGAAAAAATTTTAGTTCGGTTAACAGTTAAAAATTTTGAAAGATCGGTTAATTCGGTTAATGTTATTTCGGCTCGGTTAACCGACTGAACATCCCTAGGTGACCCCTCATTAGCTTCACCTCTTTTTATATTAAAATATTATTTTTTAAAATTAATTATTTTATTTATTTTTATTAAAATATTATTTTTTAAGTTCATATTCTCTAACACATTGACAATACTCAATTTTATAGTAGAAAACATCCCGTTTTCATAATTAATATACAACCTATCCCATTTTCTTAATAAAAAAGTTCTGTATTATTTTAATAAAAAAACTCGAAAATTATGGTTCTTTTATTATTTTTGGTATGCACTCAAAATTTTAAGTATGCTTTTAAAATTAAATTTTGGCATGAGAAATCAATTTTTAGTATAAATAATATTATTTTCATATTAATAAAATTTGTTATATACTAATAAATTTTAAAATATTAAAAATTAAATAAATATAGAAAAAAATTTAAAGTCAAGCCAATATTTTGTACTCTTTTGTAATTTTTGATATTCTTTCATAATTTTGGTATCTAAAAAAAGTTGTATGTTTTCGAAATTAAATTTTATCTTGAGAAATCAATTTTTGGTATAAAAAATATTATTTTTTCATACTAATAAAATTATTATATATACTAATAAAATTAAAAATATTGAAAATTAAATAAACTAAATAAAATTTTTTAAGATAAAACAATATTTTGTAGATTGATGAGAATCGTGGAAATAGTTTTGGACCAATGACTCGTGCTAAGGTCGAATAAATGCAAGTTAAAATTATATTATACTTGTAAGAAGATTCGCCTCAAGTAGAAAAATCTAAAGGAGATGAATTCACGCTCAAGTTCATTTCATTTCCGGTTTGCAAGAGCATAGAAGATTCCTTTAAATTTATTTAATTGTATGCTTTCATTGAGGTAAGATGTTAGTACTTGAATGAATAAGCATTTAATGCAAGCATGAATTTCCTAATTATGCATGTATTTAGGATCAGATGAATGTATTTAATCAACACATGTAGTTAACCTTTAATTAATCTATGCTTTAAAGGAATGTCCCAAGTTCTTATAACTATCATTTCAAAGTAACGAGAGAACATATGTTAATGTTGTAATCTTTAGAATTTACATATTGCAATTCTTACTGCTTTTATCTAAACAAGTTTCTTTATTTAGCGGGGAGTTACCCCATTATTATCGCTCTACCTTCTTCTTTCCTTAGGGTGTAACGAATCAACTTAATTATTTTTATTTGTAGTGAATTTTTCTTATAAACAATTCTTTTGATGATTTTCATATGTGGGCTCATTATACTTCTTCATAATTTTTGTATATATTTCCCGTATTTTCTTAAAATTTTTGGTATTCTCTTGCACGTTTTTAAAAACATATAAAAAATCATGCCAAAACCTAATTTTGAAAACATACCAAAAATTATTATTATAAATTATGTGAGTACAAAAAATTATGAAAAAATATAAAAAAAAGTTATTAACCTGTAACATATTGAATTAGTTAAAACTTATTATAACATTTTTTAAGCTTATTATAATTATTTTTATAATAAAATCATTTTATTAAGAAATAAGTAATATCCGGTGTTTTTACTTAAATATTATAAAAAAACAAATTATTTACTTAAACAATATGTATTTAAATTATTTATCAAAATAATATGAAATTGATAGTGTCGAAACCATTTTTTTGAAAAACGGGAATCGAACTTGGGTTTTGAAAATAAAAACGGGAGTCGCCACCAACTTTTTATTAGATTTGATCGGGTCACCTATAAAATATTTTGGTCTACGAGTTTCGAGAAAATGGGCTCGGGAGCCGGTTACGTGTGAGGAAGGATTAGCACCCTCGTCACGCCCAAAATTGGTACCGAATCGATTAATTAGTATCTTGATGTCAAAAATTGAGGATTGAGAATGAGTTTAAAAATACGATCATGTGTTTTTAATATTGAACACTTGAATGAATTTGAATCATCATTAAAAGTTGTCTTTGAAATAACGAAATGCTACATCCAGTAAGTTAGGACATAGCACCCTAGATCATTATCATTGCAAAATCCTTATCTCAAGGTAACGAGATGTCACACCCAGTAAGTTAGGGCACAACGCCTTGTAGTCTCGAGAATAAGCTTTTATTTTAAATCATTTTGGAAATTCTTATCTTGGGGTAACGAGATATCACACCCAGTAAGTTAGGGCACAACGCTCAGTTTCCTCGAGAATAAGCATTTTATCTTGAACTCATATTTTCGAAAAATATCCCGTCATTTAGGCTAAACGAGAAAAATCGAAACTCAATAAGTTAGAGCACGATTTTCTTCGAATTTCCAAAATACGAAATGTTACCTTATTTTGAAAACCGTTGTTTCTGGGTGAAATCTATATAAAAAATTTTAGGTTATATAAGAGTGAATGGGGGCTATGCTCGATGAATGATGATAACGCGACATGAATTTGGTGTAACAATAATATAATATATGCGATACATAACATTAGAATCATTAATCTAAAATATTAACATACATGAATAATAATAACAATGGTGGACAATAATATAAACAATAATGATGGCGATGACAATATCAATAATGTGGAAATGTGAACTAACAAGTTATAATATACGCAAGAACAACAATCACACAACTCACACTATTTAAACATCAATATTAACAGTCACAAAATGATGGACTAAACAATCTTAAAATAAATAATACATGAACGATTTAAAATAATTGACAAAATGATTTTAAACAAAGAGTGCATGGCAAAAAGGGTAACTAATATATGAAACGCTTTCATAATGATGTTAAGAATATAAGATAAACAGTATATAATGTTAAAATAAAAATAATACATAAAGCTCAAAATAAATAAGTGATATAACAGAATCTTTGAAGAAAAATGAAGGAATAAACCCCCTTTTTATTTTAAAACTGATTGAGAACTGGATTGAAACCAGCATAAGACAATGAGGATCAAAATTGCAATTAATTAATGTATGAAAAGGGAAGGACCAGATTAGAACGTAATGGGAATAATAGGGTAAGATTTAAAAAAAGGGAAGAGTGCGAAAGGGGGGCTTGATGGACTGGCGCCGTATCGGGGAGGACCAATTGCGCAATTGTCCCTTTTAAGGGATAATCGCAGATTCTCTTGTGAACGGCGCCGTTCCATTTTATTCTAAAAAACCCTAAAATCTGTTTTAACCCATCTCAGCCCCTAAAAACATTCAGCAGCCACAGCCCCCTCATTCTCTCAAAAGGGAAACCCGAGGCAGCCCCCTCCTTCTCCATTTTCGTCCGACGATAGGACTTCCTTGCCTGATCGTCGCACCCCACTATATTTGGTGGCCAACGACGCTTGGAGGTGGGGTTTCAGCCCAGTTCGTAACCGATTCCGGTGAGTTTCCGTCTCCTCTTTTGTTACTATTCTGTTTATAAAAAAATTCATAAAAGAAAATAAAATATATAAAGAAAATAAAACAGTAGACCATCAAAGAAAATCAAGTCGGCATCAACCTTAACACTTTTATTGCGTTTTGATCGCTGAGGATTCGAGATTACCGGAGTTCTTTTGTTTTTTTGATTTCTTAGTATTCGCAAAAAGCCAGAACCTCTACAATGGTTTTTTGCTTTGGTTTTTATAACCAGTGTTACAGACTCGGTTTCTGTTTTTTTGATTCCTTTTTTCTGTTATGCTCTTTTCTTCGTTTTTGTTTTGTGCTCGCGTGCCATTGTTGTTTTGTCTTTTCCTTCTTTTTGTTTCCTGTGTTGTCTTCTGTTGTGCTTTCATTTTGCAGGTGATGGGAGCGAGGCATGCGAACGATGGAGGCGAGGCGCCTGGGGAGCACCGATCGTCAGTGGGCGTGGGCGCTGAGAACGACGCGCCTGGGAGTTGGAGCGACGCGCGTGTGGTCACTGGAGCGATGCGCGTGAGGGGGACGCGCGGCGGCGCTCGGAAAGGGACCTAGGGTTTCCTGAAAATTCTGGCTTGTGGGCTTATCGGGCCGCTTTGGATTGGGCTGGAATTTTAGGCTAGGGTTGTATTTGGGTTTGGGCTCTGTAAAAACTGTTTGAAAAGGACTGTTGTTTTTGGATTGTTTTTATTGGATTTTTGTTTTCTTCTTTAATGTCTTTCTGTTTAATTTGGGCCCAGGCGAATTTGGGCTTGTACAGATAGTATTTTAGTAAATTTAACACTAAATTGCCACTATTTATAGCGATTGGAGAATCCAAAATGCAATTTTTTACACAATTTATCATAATTGGTGGCAATTTAAATTCTCAAAGTGGCAAAACAAGATAGTGGAAAATCCTAAAAAAAATTCTCATTTTCTCCAAGCCGTTTGTTTCATATCTTTTATTTTGCTCAACGGCAGTACCAGCCTCCGGGTTGGCTATCACTTCCCTTTTTCCCCTCCTATTAACCCATTTTTTCTTTATTTTTCTCATTTATTACACATATTTTTTCTTTTTTCAGTTTGTAGATCTATTTTTTGGGTATCTTTGTTATCTTCACAAGTTGTGATAGTCAGATGACAGTACCTGTTGTTTGTTAAAACTCTACCGACCACCAGTAATTTTTCTTGAAAAGTGGGTAACTTTTATAAACTTCTTAATCTGTTTGAGAGTATTTGAAAATAATAAATAATTTCACAAGTTGATTTGAACTCGTGTTGTCTTAAGTTTTATATATATTTTTGTTTATTTTTCCATTGTTTAATAAGTCTTCAGCTTTAGAAGGCTTTTTCTACGATTGTAGCACGTTTTTTAGTATTGCTTATGCATGTAATCTTAGTTTTATAAGTGAATTTAGGGATGATTTTGTTGTCGTCCTCTCTAGTTTAGTGAATGCTCGATTCTTTTGTCAATTTTTGCCCACAGCTTTGGACCATCCGGGGCTGATTTTCTTATCGTATTAGGTGATTGCAATCACTCTAGATATGTCATGCTTGAGTTATGACAAAACCAATTGTCAACATATAATAATGTTCTATTGATGTTTGGGCTTGTCATTCACTATTTACAACGAGTGTTTGTTATTTTTTTCACTTGAATTGTGTGATTCCATTAATTGAATGAATTAATAAATTTATCTTTCAAAAAAAAAATCTCAAAATGACACGTCAGACATTAATTTAACAAGACATAAAATCTTTATCACCTAAAGATCTAAGATCATATCCATATATTTTTAAATATTCCATTTCATTATTAAAAGAAAATGCATGCAAATTGGACAAACCCTCATAGAAAATTGATTTAAAACAAGACAATTTTAATACCTAAAGGCTATTGATTCAAACATCAAGATGCAAAGATGTAGAGCTGATAAGCTTTCAAGTTTCAACGCAACCAAAAACAAAATTATGGATACCATATTTTATTTTATTTTATTTTTTTCCATTTAAAAAATTATAAATTAATCTATATATATTAGATTAAAGAGTAAAAAGAGTTCTTGTTGTTCAAAGTTTTATCTATTTTTACTATTAAAAATTTAAAAAGTGGATATGAAGCGAGATAGGGTGAATTTTTTTTCTTTTAGATAGTGAGTATGGAGCGGTTATAATAATTACTTGCCACGCTCTAACTCGCTCTACTATATCAAATTCCCATTTTATCTTTGTATATGTAAACTATTAAAAAAGTAAAATTTTATAATGTAATATAAAAAAAATCATATATTTTATGTTTAAATATTTTTTGAAGAATTATATTTAAATTTTCACACTTGACTTTAAAATGATTAAAAATTTTAAAGATAAATAACAAAAATTAAATTGAAGTAGAGCGGGGTAGGAGTGAGGTGGGAATAGATGTATCTAACGTCCATAGAAGTATATACATTCATAATGGAGTGAGTTGAGTGGTGGAACAAAACATGCCAACTATAGAGTGATGGTGGATTTAATAATATATGTCCTCGCTTCGTTACATTGCCATTCCTATTTACTATGATTGGCTCTTTAAACATTCAACTATAAAATCAAATCAACCGGTGCTTGAACTTTAATTCCAATCCAAATTCCCTAAGTTTGATACTCCATTTTACCAACCTTCTTAAATTTTTTTATTTTTTTTCCTAGTTTCTTTGACAGAATAGTAGAAAAGAACACAAAAGATATGTGCCAGAAAATGCTAGTCAAGCTTCCTAGAATTTTAATACATCTAATTCTACTTATCCAAATAAGTCTTAATAACATAAACAATCAATCAATTCAACAACTTTGAACTAACATCAAGGCAATAATCAAGGAAGGAGGCAAGCTAAATAATCAAGGAAGGAGGCAAGCTAACAGTAAAAAATTGAAACGATATCGACAAGGCAAAAACTAATCGAAGGCAAACGGTGCATCAAGAAGCTTTCAAAGCAGCAACAAAGTTGTCGTTGATCATAATAGTACTAATACTTCCTTGCACATACCGATTATCTTCGTATCTATATTGATCATAATATATTGATTTTGTTATTGTTGATCATCAACTTATAGTTCGCTTCGTTTTTTTGTATTTCTAAGATATTTTAAATTGGTTGAATCATAATTTTCCATTCAAGTTCTCTTATATGATGCCAATTGTTATAACAATTAAATTATATAAGGTATTTGGATAGACTATAATAATAGTTCACATCGTATAGTACAAAAAGCCATTAAAAGTAAAAGTCTCAAATGATGTTTTAGCAAGTGATAGTATGGTTGATCTCGCATTGTCTCTCTTTATATTCTTTTATTTTTGAAAAAAAATGATATTTATTAGAAAAAGGGCGGTTTAGAATCACCCTTATAAAAATTTAAATTTAGGCCTAAATTAAAGCATGATTTGCATGTATCTTAATACAAGATTTATGTATTTGAAAATTGAATCTCATGTAAAGATTGTCTTTGATAGTGTTATAGTGATGCTCTTCGTAGCATGGAATATGAAGCATGAGGTGTTTATTATGTGTAACAAGAATAAAACGTTTTATTTTACATATGAGCCGAGTCTAAACAAAAACATGGTCTAAAACGTGTTTTTGGTGATGGACTGTACTGCCGACTGGAGTTCTACGGTTAGCAACAGGTCAGGGTTATGGTCCATGGCTCAGTGGACCACCATAGCATACAAGGGGAGCACGCCTGTAACTAAAAGGAAAAGCCTTTCGGCTATGCAACCGCTACGCCCACACTGATGAACCGCCCAAAAAATTGAGCCTTTTTTCAATGATGCTTTGTTATCTTTATTTTTGTGTTGGGCGCGCGTGTCAATCAGAGAGGTTCACTTCCACTTTTGGATTTCAATACTCACTTTCACTTTTTTATAGATTTTCATCTATATAATGTCAGGCTCAGTCAGCCAGTGAGCTCTCTTGTCTGCACACCTCGACTATCCAAACAGCAAATCCAATTCCACTTTCAATCAAAGATGCCGCTGTCTTTACCCAAAATCATTGTTCATTTCAGGCATGTATTGGTGGTACTGTCGGTGGGGATGGCAATGTTGTCAACTTGTTTAACCCAAGATTCCAAATGTGAATTCAAAGCAATCTTCAACTTTGGCGACTCAAATTCTGATACGGGCGGCTTTTGGGCTGCTTTCCCGGCTCAGTCGGGACCTTTTGGCATGACCTTCTTCCACAAACCATCTGGTCGTGCTACTGATGGCAAACTTATACTTGATTTCTTGGGTAAAAACTCTGATAAGCTTCTATTTATTTATCATCTTGTTCTTTTAGATTCTGATTTTACCATCATTACTAAATTTCAACCTCTGCCCTGAGAGAGCGAAGATCTGGGAAATCAGATATGTTAGCTCCTTTTAACAAAACTAGTTATTTTTAATGATTTTTCTAATATTTGCAGCACTAGCACTGGGAATGCCATTTATCAGCCCATACTTGCAATCAATAGGATCTGATTATAGGCATGGAGTTAACTTTGCAACGCTGGCTTCCACAGTGCTTTTGCCTAACACTTCATTATTTGTTACTGGGATCAGTCCTTTTTCTTTGGCCATTCAGCTTAATCAGATGAAGGAATTCAAGGCCAAAGTTGTTGAATATCATTCTGGGAGTACAAAAGGTACCCGTACCACACCACCACGTTTCTCGTTACTCAAATGATAATAAAATGTTGACAACATTTCCTTTTACTAAAGATCGTTAAGTGTTAAACACTGTTAGGATCAACGCAGCTGCCTTCACCGGATATCTTTGGGAAATCAATCTACACCTTTTATATTGGTCAGAATGATTTTACTTCAAATTTGAAAGCCATTGGTATCGAGGGAGTGAAGCAATATCTTCCTGAAGTGGTTTCCCAAATTGCTGCCACTGTCAAGGTAGGGAACTGAGAAAGATAGTGATAGTTTTACAAGCTCAAATTTTTTAATTTGGGATTGAATTTCGTGACTGGATTTTCCAGGAGCTATTTGGTCTAGGGGGACGTACATTTTTTGTTCTAAATCTTGCACCAGTTGGTTGTTATCCAGCGTTATTAGTGCAGCTGCCTCACGAAACCTCGGACTTAGACAAATTTGGTTGCCTTATCTCTTACAACAAGGCTGTGGTCGATTATAATAACATGTTAAAGGAGGCACTAAGCCAAACCCGACGAGAACTTCCCAATGCTTCTTTAATATATGTGGACACTCATGCTGTACTTTTGGAGCTTTTCCAGGATCCCACATCCCATGGTAATTTACATTCTTTGAATAAAGTGAATTTCCACATTGCAAAGTTGGGTTTTATAGTATTTTAGTTCAATATATACATTGGATGAACCCCTTTTTTCTTTTTTTTTCCTGAAACAGGTCTTAGATATGGTACTAAAGCTTGTTGTGGATATGGTGGTGGAAACTATAATTTTCACCCAGAGGTTTATTGTGGGAATTCGAAGGTGATGAATGGAACCAAGGTGACAGCATCGGCATGTAAAGACCCCAACAACTATGTTAGCTGGGACGGGATACATGCTACTGAAGCAGCCAACAAACTTACTACATTGGCCATTCTAAATGGCTCTTACTTTGATCCTCCTTTTCCACTTGACAAGCTCTGTTATCTACACCCTGTAGGTTGACAGTAGTCCTCCATGTTCATGAATAATCATCATGATCAACTTCAACTGCTTACTTGGATTATCAAAAAACCAATGAACTTCAACGGCCAGTTTCGGATTCACATGCCTGTTGAGAGCATAATTTGTGAACGTAAAAATATAGCAGCTTTCATGCTTGTTTGAAGCCTTTTTCTTCATTGAATATAATGCTCCATTAATGAGTATTGCAGCACTAGCCTAAGTTGATGATGACTTATCTATTGATAGTATAAGCAAGAGGGGTTGCTCTTTCAATCTTCATTAAGAGATATTCTTTGTAAAAGAAATATGTTAGTCAAAAAGGTCGTACCAATTAGATGTATAGAAGCAGAGGAATCAAACGAATGCAGTTCATTAAATAAAAATCTAAGTTATGGTCCAATATTAATCCAATTGCAAGATCTAAACATTCACCTTATCTAGTGATCAATGGTAGTACAGTCAACTTCCTGGACCAACAAATTCTCCATTACACAGGTTAATGTATTAGACAATTAATCCATGCATCCACGCTAGACTCACTCAGCTACTACAGTTTCTGCTTCTTTAAACCCCATCCATCCATTCGACATCAACAATTTAATACTAATTTCTTATAATTACTTTTATTAAAATTTGATTTGGTGTTATTTAATAAATTATAATATTAAGTATTGAATTTAAATTATAAAATATGTTTGATATATTTTTAAAAATTATAAAATACTTTAAGGATAATATTAAAAGAAATAAGAAAATTTAGGGTTAATATTTCAAGGATAATGTTAAAATTTAGGTTAAAATATGCTAAAATTTATTCAGTTTACTTTTCAAAGTTTATAATTTGTTTATAATTCAAGGTGAGTTATTAACCCTATTAAATTTTTTTTGTTGAATTTGCTAGCATAATATTGTGAAATTAAAAAAAACACTTATTTAATAGCCATGTAACAAAAAATAACCTACAATTAACCAAAAAAAAAAAAACAATTCCATTTTTAAATTTAAAAAGTAAATGGACAATTTTTTGAAATGAAAAGGGACTAAACTAAAATATAAAAGAATATAGGGACTCGCCATGTGGAATGGTGTTACGCGTGGGATATTTATAGGCGGGGTCTCGTGTGGGATGGTGTTAACGTGTTGAAATTGCCATCTAGACATCATTATGGAATGTGTGGAGTGGATATCTTTAATGAGATGAAAATGTTTGTGATGGGACAAATTATCTCATTCATTCTGACTTGATGGTATATAGAAGTTGAACCCATATCGTGTTTGGTGACAAACGACATCAGGTTCCTAACGGAAGCCTAAAAGTCTGGGTATCGAATGGCTTGCACTTGTCCAAGTAGTTGTGCCAGAAAGTAAGACTTGTGAACGGGATAAATCATCTCATTCATTCTGACTTGATGGTATGTAGAAGTTGAACCCATATCGTGTTTGGTGACAAACGACATCACATTCCTAACGGAAGCCTAAAAGTCTAGGTATCGAATGGCTTGCGCTTGTCCAAATGGTTGTGCCAGAAAGTAAGACTTATGAATGATTTCTCAATTTGTTGTCGATTGGCTTGCTGCTCAGGTGTCCTTCCAGCTTGCCACGTGTCCTTATACATATGGGGTTATTATATAAATTGGGCTATAACATGTAGCATGTTTTACTCTTTTTTTTTTTTGTGAATTATAAAAGTAGGACTAGCGCGACTCGAACTCAGACCATACTTGGCACGGTGAACTCCTTGACTGTTATGTCAACACATAGAATTAGACTTTTTTTTTGAGTGAAATATTGGGATTCTACTTTTTTTAAATATATAGTATACATAAAAATCACTAAATTATTGAGCTTTTAGTCAAATAATATTGTTTATGTATATACGCAGAATGATATTAGGTTAACATATATGGAATTATTTAAACTTGACAAGTTATACTACTTGATACTTAAAATTTTTTCTTGAGCCTAACTAGTATCTAAACATGAAAACCTTAAGCTAATTTGGTACTTCTTTTAAGTACTTGATTAATATCGTTAAAAAATGTTGATGTGGCACTATTAACTAATATAATAATGACATGTAATAATATCACATTTTAACACATGACAAGTAAATAAATAAGTCAAAATGTGCAGTTAATGCCATATAAGTGTCATATCAATGTATTTTAAAGATGTTAATCAGTCATTCAAAAGAAATACCAAATTAACTTACGATTTTTAAGTTTAGGTATCAATTAGGTCAAAATTTTAATACTAAATAGGTATAAACAGTCAAGTAGGTATATATATACCAATAATATATGAAAATTTAAAAATATACATACAAAAAAGAAACAAGTAACAAATATAAAATACATTTTTGGGGCAACAGAGAAAAGCGAAATGACGAAACAAGACAGCATCAGCATGTGGGAGTTCGTTTGATTTTTGGTTTTTTTTTTTTTTTTTTATAGGAAAGAAAGAAAGCAGAAATGAGTGAAGAGAGAGACCTCAAGCGTAGATTTGCAGATAGAGAACCAACCACTCATAATCCTAATCTTATCCACGTGTCCGTCTCCTTAATCACTGTTTCTAAGTTAGCAAACTGCAGTCCTTTTCTTTTCCCAATTTCAAAATTAATCTGTAAAACAATAAAATAAAAAGAAAAAAGAATCTTTGAAGAGAGCCTCAATAAATTGCAAAACAGGGCCGCTAAAGTATAGGATTTGTTGCGTTTGGAGCGGCCACATATCAGAAACTGCGAAAATTCATTTAGAAATGGCGACAGCTGCATCCTCTTCATCCTCCATGGTGGCCACCGCCGTTTTGATTCCTCGTCTTCCGGCAGCCTCCGTTGGAACTACCCGCTTCAGTGCCTTGCCGCCTCTCCCTCCTCTCGTTTCGACCGCTTCCTTGTCTTTTTCCTCTTCCGTTAAGCTAACCCCAGGTAATCGGCTATTAGATTCCCTTTTACCACTCACTTCACTTGCATAATGTGCATTCATTTCAATACTTTTGAGTTGACTTTCTCTTGTGTTCTTCTACCCATATTTGAAATGGATATGCTATCCCAATTTAACACGGTGATGCAGTGGGTGAGGCCAACTACTTTATTTGTTTTTACGTCTCCTGGCATTGAAATTGGAGTTGAGATTTCAATATATGAAATAGAGCAAAGATTGGGATAGAATTTGAGTACAAGTTTCAAAAAAATCACTTTTTCTTTTCTTTCCTTTTTCACTTTTAAACTTGGAGGGAGCCATGTAAAATGCATATTCAGTAATTGCTTATGGAGAGAACTTTAGATTAAATGTTTTAATTGTTCTTTCTTCCTAATGCATTCAGCATAAATAAGCCCAACAAATTGTTTTCGTTTGGGTTGTCGCAGTCTTTCTTTCTTTTTTTCTTTTATATGCTGAGATTCTGTGGATTTCATAAAAGTCTCTGGGATATGTATGCCTTGGCTTATTATTTTAATCCCTGTCCACTTTTTTATTTCAAAAACAGAATCCAAGAGGTTTTCTCTGCTGCAGACAAAAGCCTCAGAAGAGACCTCTGTTGATGCTGGTGATCTTTTTGCTGACTTGAAGGAAAAGGTGAGAGAACATGGCCTTATTACTGTACTACTAACAATTCCAGTCTTTATATCTTCTAAATAATCAATTTTTGGAATCAAGTGTTTAATCCAACTGGTTCATGCAACACCCTTAAATGATTGCATCTTATACATCTAAGATTCGGATTCCAATATCTGTAACCCCTTCAATAGCCTCAACCCCAGTCCATGGCCACGTTTGTTAAAGAAATAAAATGGTTTCTTGCTTTAAAAGCTTCTTAGGCTGAACTGACTTGGCTTCTTTCCAATGTTTACTAGTGGGATAAAGTTGAGGACAAGACCACAGTTGTTCTTTATGGTGGTGGGGCATTAGTTGCTGTTTGGCTATCATCCATTCTTATTGGTGCCATTAACTCGGTCCCTTTGGTAAATGAACTCTTAACACTTCACTTCACTACTCAGCCATGAATTTGCTGCAACCTGTCTTCTCTTTCGATTAGGCTACTCATCCAATCTGAAACAATTTTCTGTGTTAACCAGCTTCCGAAGATAATGGAGTTGGTAGGAGTTGGATACACAGGATGGTTTATCTACAGATACCTTCTCTTCAAGGTAAGATTCACCAATGAATCTTAGTACCTGATAACCTTGTTCTTTGTGGGTCAGCCATCCTGCGTTAATCATCATTCAAATACTGGCAAAGTGTTAAATTGGCATTCTAAGCAAAAACTCTGAAGAGATTTACATGTGCATGAAGAGATAATGATGTATTTGAACCAAATATTTAAGAGCTACACACGAGACCTTTAAATCTTAAAAATTGGCTTATGTTTGAGACATGCATATAATTACTAAAAACCATGTGCTAACAACATCCTAATTTCCTCAGTCAAGCAGGAAAGAACTAGCCACGGATATCGAAGCACTGAAGAATAAGATTACTGGAACTGAATAGATGCCCAATGTCATGTTCATTTATTTGCTATCATTATCTTTTTGCTCCTTTTTTGTAACCTGTAAAAGACACATCAATATCCTGTAATTGTAGGATTGCTGTGCATGAAATATTGTTTTATTTGGCCTGTTAATGAGATGATACTTGTCAATTTGCTGTGTACGACTATAGCTTCCATCCTATACATATGTATATATGTCATGTTAATGTGGAGAAAGTAATCCGTTTCTTCCATTCAAATGTATATTGAATCTGATATATTTACTTATTCCCTTAGCACAATGCCTATGAATCAAATTCAAGCCGCACAGATAATAAGTAACAAATTCGAGCGTGCATAAGCTTTCTTGATATCTCTCTGTAAATCCGCGGGTCTGCCTGAACTTAAGTTGAACAGTTTTCTCCAAGGAAGGTGGAATCATGACTCTTTTTCCTATACATATATGGAGTCCAACAGCATGAATGTCTCTACCTTCCTACGGCTAAAGGTACAACTCTTGGAGAAAACAATAACACGCATTGTTAAAGCTAAAACTTGTTAAATATTAGAATGTACCTAACCATATGAAAGGGAAAAAGAAAACTTTTTAGAGCTTATCTACATCCTCAAAAGCAATATAATTATTGGCAGTGCCATCGTCTTCCCCTTCATTCTCATTCAACTTTGCTGTCTTACGGATTTCGGCCCCGAGCCCCATCAGCCTTGTCATATTGATAATCCCCGAGTCAAGGCTTACAAAGATGTCACATTGCCGGCAGCGATTCAGACCATCTAACAAAACCTTTTGATAACAGAGACCACCGCAATACTGAGGTAACGGCTTCCAACACAAATAAAAATTATCTTAAAGTAATTGCTTAAATACAGATAAATAAGTTAACATAGACGTTAATCCACCTCCATAGCCAAACAAACCCATCAACACGATCCTTGAAGAAACAAAAACAAAAGTTTATCAATTTACTTTTACATTCCCTTTGGCTCATTATCTGAGCAGAGCAACAACAAAAGGGGAGTTAGAAAGCAGAAATTCGATGGATCAAACAGGAGTTGGTTAGTGCCTGATGGTTAACTCAGCCCGAAGATGGAGTATACCATTTATGAAGTAAAGACTGTCTTCAGCCATGAATGAAGTCCAGGGTATAGTGAATAAATTCCGGTAGCCAACAGCCTTGCCGCCGGTGAATGTGTAGTTGCCTTTGTATTTGCTAACGAACTCCTCTGTTGGCTTTGACCTTGCTGCAAATTCATAGTCCACTGCAAAACTAACAGAACCCTTTTCCTGCATTCCTAAAAACAACCCGAAGCAATGGAAAGAGCTCTGCTGGTCCATGTTGCAATGGGCTGAGAGGAAGAAACCTTGTCCACCTAGATGGAATGCCTGAGAATAAACTCGTCCAGAAGGGAATAAATTTGCACACTCCTCCCTCTTCAAGTCCAGGTATACAACACATTGCTGACGGGGAAGTTCAAATTCCACCACCTTAACAGGCCGATACTTGTAAGCTCGCTCAATAAAGCGACGGTTCAAGCTGGCAGACTCCTCTGCAGCCAAACTTCGTTGTCTATGTGGAGCTTCAGCCTTGAAAAAAAGGGCCTCAAGCACAAGTTTCGATGAAACCTCATGATCAAAATCGTTACTTGTTAACACCTTCTTAAGCTTCCGGCAGGTCATATAAGGGAAGCGAATAAAGCGAGCAAGGCGCGAACCAAGCACTTCCCTACGCTCTTCCAGTTTTGGGTACTGAGCCCTTGCCCACTTTAACACGAAGTCATACACAGCATCTTCAGATGCGATTTGCAGATCATCACTGGACAATATTGCCTCAATCCCAGCTAGTGGCAAAGCCATTACCTCTTCTTGGTACCTGGTAAAATGTGCTCCAAAAGCATAAATAAGCATCTAGATATGCATGATTTCTACTTTGACTATGCCCAAAACAAGAAGAGGGAGAGAAAGAAAAAGGACAACTAAATTCGCTGCTTGGTTCTTCTACTGTCATTAACATTAGCTTTCAACTCATCCTTAAGTTTTCCCAAGACTATCACAATTAAATCTTTGTACTTTTTCTTTTCAAAAAAGAACATTAAAGCTAGTTGTCCAAGTTAAGAATGCAATTTTTCAGAACATATAGATCCAAGGAGCTCAAAAGAATACTTCTAGGACATGTAAAGATGGAGACTTGAAACTTATTAAACATCTCAGATTTCCGTCTCACTGGCAGTTCAAACTAGATAAGGTACGTAATCACATCACAAGACTAACAAAACTATCAATGTCATGTCAAAAGGAAAAGGGAGGTGGGGGGAGATGAAGCTTGAAGAAGAGCTTACTTGGTAATGTCTTTGTAACGGGCAGCGAGATACTGCTTTGCAGCATCAGTCAATGGTTGGACAGCTTCAGCCATTAATACACTCGAGGGAAGATCCAAATAAAGCAAAGCTGACTCTGGTGTCATAGGCAAATTGCGCAATAGCCGGCTGCAGTATCTCATACAAGAGGCAACCTCAAATTTGTCAGCAGCCATCAGCACATCAAGCAATTCAGGAGCTGTGGTGACAGATAGGTTGTTGCTATACATAAAATTCAAAAGCTCCATGAGAGCAGCTTCCTCTGTATATCAATACCGTAGAAGTTGTCATTTAACTTAGCCTGCTCACACTTGTTTGAATAAGTAACATAACCAAGAACCATATATTGAAGTTTATGCATACCAGAGGCATTGATTCTTAAGGTTACATGCCGTTGCTCCGACTCCCTCATCCCATTTGAGAAAAGCTACAATTTGTCAATAAACAAGTAAAAGAAACTAATTATCAATAAGAAGAGAGGCGACAAACATTCTTGTAAACTATATTTCAATTCCAGAAACATGATGTCTCTTTTAGTATTTTCTCATGAAAAACTTTTAAAGAAAAACAATCTCTTACCTTGTAGAAGAAGGGACTTTTTGCTGCTAAAATGGGAGAACTGATATGCAATGTTTTAACTCTCAGAACTGTAGAACAATCCATGCTCCAGCTTGATTCATTGCTATTCGCATCCTCATCACCTACAAAAGATACAAGAAAGATCAGAATGTGTACCATGGAAAATGGTAGTAAATGAACCAAATTGTATGATGTCTAAACAAAATTAAAACCTGATTGTGTTTCTTCAACCATTGCCACTGGCTCCTCGTCTTGATTCTCACAGCCTACACCATCGTCCATATCAGGCTGGTTGTCATTTAAAATCTGCTCCTCAGGACATAAACTAAGATCCAAAACTGGAAAAGAAAATCAAAAGCGTTAGAAACCAGGCCACATTACGCAATAGAATACGTTCCTGTACAAGACATATGTAGTCGCAAAGATTCACAGACAGCACAGGGTTAAAAAAAAAGAACGTCAGTCAAACACAAAAGCTTATTAACATGTTCATATGTCAAAGTGAGAGAAAATCTCAACTCTTTAAAATCTACGCCCTAACAACATCGTATCAGGCTCCCATTGACCCCTTTTACGTTCTATGCTCTTAATGTCTTCGTGCATGGATAGAGGCCGCGGAGGGGGGGGGGGACCTTAATTTAGGACAAAAACAATTCATCGCAATCTTTTTATTTATAAAATATCAAACAAGTAAATTTAATAACTTGATTATGAATTTGTTCACTTTAAGAAAAGCCCACAAAGAACCGATTTTAGAAATTGAAATTAGTAGGTTTGAAATTTAAAATTTTCTTTGATTTTCTCAGCTAACCAAACAGAAGGTATGAGAGAGTTCTAAGAAAAAAAATGAGAAATGAGAAAAAGGGTTTCATAAACAAACCGGTTTCCTTCTTGATATCCTCTCGACGCCTTTTGCGGTGGCGAGCCCAATCGGCGATGCTGGTGCAACCCTCTCCATCGGGGCGACACTGAGGGGGCCCACCCATAATCTCAATCCGAAGAAGTCTGTCGGAGAAATTGCTATCGTTGAAAGCGAAACCGAAATCACCATCGGAGCTAGACGCCCCACGCGAAAAATCTGGGACCATCTCAGTTCTCGGGTCAAACAGATCCGAATTCAATTGATCTCTCATTGATTCCAATCCCCGCCTAAAACCAAAAAAAGCCGAGGAAATGAGATAGCAAAGAAACGAAACCCTAGAAATTATGAAGTGGAGTTCTTTTCCTAAACTAAACGGAGGAGGGAGGAGGGAGGAAGTGGATTTAGTTTAGGCTTAGGGCTTAGGCACCAAAATTGCAAATACCCATAATTAAACTGAAGAAAGCTTTGCATTTGCTGCCTTTTTGTAGTAAGAATCTGTTTGAGCTTTCTCGTTTTTCTGTTTCATTTCTTTGGTTTTTTGGTATTTTCGCACTTTTCTAATATGCGTAAGCGGTTGTTTTACCAATACATTCAGTAAAATTAGAAGAAGGCTGAATCCATTTGGGTGAAAATATATAGATTTTATATTTAAACAACATTTTTATGTAAATCATATTTTGAGAAATAATAATGTTTTTTTTTCTTTTTTTTTTAAATATATATGTTTATAGCCAGGTTTTTTTACAAAATAGAATATTTTAGTTAAATGGCATAATTGGTTATCCAACATTTGGCAGCATACTACAATGCCACGTGCCATTACAATCTACACAATCAAAATTCCACCCATTTTCAGGCTATTAATTTATATTCGATAAAAAATACTTTAAATGCTGAATATAATAGAAAATTTTATATGAATATTCCAAATAAAGTAAGAAATAAGCTAACATAAAAAATACAGTACAGTGTGAACAGTCAATTTCCACTGATTTTTCATACTCAAAAATTGCAATTTTATATTACATTAAAAAATACATCTTAATGCTGAATATAATGGCAATTTTTATATCAGTATTCAAAATAAGGTAAAAAATAAACTAACATTAAAAATGTACAGTGTGAACAGATAATTTCCACTGATATATAATATATAGATTTATACTAAAAATAAATGAAAATAAATTATTTTTAAATATTATAAATATTGGTAATTAATAATAGCATCTAAATGTTATTTTGATATTAATAATGATGATGTGTCAAAAAATTAAAATATCCACTTGTCACATTCTTAGACCTCCACATAGGATTATTTCCTTAAATATTGTGAACCTTGTAATATAATATAAAAATATAATATGGTATATACTAAAAATAAATTAAATTATTGTTAAATATTATAAATACTAGTAATTAATAATAATATCTACACATTATTTTAATATTAATAGTGGTGATGTGTCAAACAATTAGGGCATCCGCTAACATAGTTTTAGTCCCCTGGATAAAATTATTTACATCGTAATGTATAATACTAATTTCTATCCCGTGCGATGCATGAATTGCTCATGTGTTTTATAAATTTACTATTTAAATAATGATATATTAACTATAATTATTGATGAAATAGTATTTGAAAGATATAAATAATTTAAATATATATCAAGTTTTTCTTTTGAGTTGTTGTATGGGTTGGGGAGGGAATATGAGTAGTTTTAAGCATTGTGTTAAAAAGAGCAGGCATTATCAGAACTTATAATAAAATTGCTCAAGATAATTATGAGGAAAGAATTTAAAGATACAATTGTTATAATATGTATATATAATTAATGATTTGAAATATTAAAAATATATATTATAGGTAAGTTAAGAAATAAAGTTTAAAATAATTTTTATTTTTAATTTTAGGAACAAAGTTTTAAATAATATTAAATTTTAGAAATAAAGTTTTGAATTTTTTATTTTTAAATTTTAGAAATAAAGTTTTAATGATTTTAGTAATAATATATATAATGAATTTTAATTTTAGAAATAAAGTTTTAAATAATTTATTTTTCAATAAAATGAAGTTTGAAACAATGTAAAAGTGTAAATTTGATTTATGAAAAAATTAAATAAATAGCTCACTAGCTAATTTTTGTTTGTGGTATGGATAATGTTGTAGATAGAAGTGAAATATTTTAAAATTATTATAGCTAAATTGCATAAATATTTTTAAAAAGATTTTAAAATCAAACTTAAAGGAAAAATAATTTGACTATTATTAAATTTATTTTCTATTAAACATAATTTAATGCAAGAGAGTAAATAAGATATATGAATTTACATTTTAAATATAGAAAAAATAATCATTTAATAATTATGATTATAAAATAAATTAAATAATAGTTAAATTAGTTATCTTTATGATTATTAAATAATATTTTATTTTATGATAAATAATATTTATTACCCGAGTTATGGTTGTATTTATTATAAACATAAATTGTAAACTTTTTTCACATCTATTAATAATATATAAATAATCCATGTGATATAAATTATTATAGCAAATAATATTTTCTCATTATATCTTGATATGAAATTTCAATCCACACGCTAAAAAAAAGAGTGGAGATTGAGTATTGGTTTCTTACGTCTGAATTTATTTTGCTGATTCAAACTAATAAAGGCATAAAATTATTGAATGTTGATATCACATTTTTATCTAACTACACTTTTGCTTATAACCGCTGGTTGTAAAATCTTGACCCTAATCTTCTATTTATTGCATGTATCATATTATTTGTAACGACAAATTATATGTTTTATTACATGAATATGTAATTTTCACACTCTGAGTTACTAGTATGAATGAAAATCAAAGTTGAAGGTGAATAAAAATCAATTATATGGGTAACAAAAAAAATCCTATATACTATGTATTTTTTTAAAAGATGCATATAAAAATTTTAAATTATTGCACCACCAAGTGTTAGTGGTAAGGCACACTTTAACACTCATATCCCGTTTTCGTTACCAAAATAGGATACAAGATATTACTGGTCAAGTTGGAACGGTTTATAACGATTTACATTTTTTTTTATCAATTCAATTCCATAATCACAAGTAATATTCAATTTGAAAGAGGTCATTTAGTTTCGGGCCTTAAATCGAGCTTTCAAATCTCCAAAAATAAGTTACGAATATTCAAGGACCAATTCAGAACATTTAGGAAGAAATTGAAAATTTTCAAGTTAGGGGTCACACGGCCGTGTGGCTCCAAACATGGTCGTGTGACTATCCTACACGCCCGTGTGCATGGACCGTGTAACTCTTTGATTTGGATCACACGACTGTGTCGTAGGCTGTGTGTCTGCCCGTGTGGAAACAACACCTATACCGTCTTTAAACACACTCTGGGCACACACCCGTGTGAGTTGCCCATGTGCATCACACGGTCATGTGATAGCCTGTGTCCCAGTCCATGTGAGCCCAAAAATGTCCTACTTCAAGCTCAAATTTCACCCAATTGCATAAGTACCTAAACCAATACATAACATGTGGTCACAAGGCTTCAAACATATACAATAACATCAAAACATGCTAATTCGATCCATTTAAAACCTAACCAATGGGTCAATAATGACACGCCATCTCAATTACCCAACAGTTCATTACTTTAGTTTCATCATACAAGTCTCAACATACTCATATTTAACTTACCTTCTATTAACTTACATCGTACCTAATTCAAGTCACACTTACACTTTCATGATTGTTCACTTATACTATAACAAGGAATTAAACATACATACCACATTTAAACTATCATACTACAACATCAAAATGCACTATCAAACACAATACATGTACTTATAAACATTAAAGAACATAACCAAATTTCCTATTACATGCCATATAAGTCAAGATAGATTCAAGGGTTACCAATAATTACCCGGATAGTGTGATTTCATCGTGCTGATCTGATCTCCCAATCCATAAAATGTATCTACAATTAAACAAGACGAGCACAAGAGTAAGCTTTTCTAAAGCTTAGTAAGTTCGTCGATTGAACGATAAAACTTACTATATTATGCATATTAATTCAATTAATAAAATTTATGAACAATGTTTCCAACAATAAAGTCCTTAACAGGGTTCTTGGCGATAAGGTTCTTAACAGAGTCGTTGTCAATCACAGTTCACAACAAGTGAGTAATGCTCAAATCAGTAGTACCAATCAATTTACATATTTCAATAACATTAACTGATCATTTGAGATAATGCCTGGTGAACGACAAATGGATACGAGTATACGGTTAACCATCCAACACACTAGATGCTCATAAGAGCCAGTATCATCCAGCACACCAAATGCTCATACAAGCCAGACCAACCGGTAACACACCTCGGCACTAAGTGTAACACCCCTTACTCGTATTCAACACCGGAATAGGATACGAGGCATTACCGGACTTAAACATAAGCATTCATAGAAAATCGAGACATTAATTTCCACTCAAATTTAAAACTTTTCACAAACATTCATATTGTCCCATAAACAAGCCTACGAGGCCCAAAACATACATTGGGAATGGTTCGAGACTTAGAAAATTTTCAGGAAACTTAGAAAATTTTCATCATAAAACAGGTCCACATGCCCGTGTGGGTGAAGGGACACGCCCGTGTGGCATATCACACGTCCGTGCTTCAGGCCGTGTCCATCTTAGGGTGCATTCCGTTTATGACTTCATCATAAATCGAGGTCACACGGCCAGGTCACACGCCCTTGTGATTAGGCCGTGTGGGCGATTTAATTTTTATAATTTCCCATAAAATAGGTGCAGACTTCACACGGCCAGGGCACACGCCGGTGTTTGAGGCTGTGCTGTCCACACGGCTGAGACACACGCTTGTGCCTCTGCTCGTGTGCTCATTACTGAGCATTCTATTTTGCATCAATTAGGGTGCAGGGGACACACGGCCATAACACACGCCTATGGGGCAGACGTGTGTCACACACGGCCTAGACACCCCCCCGTGCGCCTACCTGTGTAGACAAAATAAGGCTATTTACCAACCCTTTTGCCACCCTTTATTGGCGCCAACCTACACAACCACAAACCACACCAATCCATGCATAAACATAAAATCATATCAATACAACCAAGGTTGTAGCACACCATTCAAAAGCCCACATATAACATGCTTAAACCTCATGCCAAAATCACATCCATGATAGGCATTCCCATATAAGTATATCAATAGCCAACATAGCCATCATAAGCCAACTTTCAAAGGCCATATACAAAATAAATCAAATACCATTACAAGCCAACATTTTTGGCCAAATCAATAGTGACACATAACAAAAAGACCAAGTCCCTATACATGCCATAACTCAAAACAATATAGTTCATAAGTACCCAAAATGATAATTTGATAGTGTGATCGATGCTCCGACGACTTTAGATCCCCAAGCTAGCTTGGCGACACTATAAGAAATGAAAAGGAATGGGGGTAAGCTTTAAGCTTAGTAAGTTAGCATGTAAATAATAATCAACTTTGAACATACAATAACATAAACATAATATAATGTAAATTAGTACAAAATCATCAAGTGATCATAAACATATCTTACTCATTTGCATCCTTACCAATAATGCATCCTAAACCGAGATAATTTCTCATGAGTTTTACGTACGTACCTGTGCCACTTCATAACATAATCATAATCTTTTACATATTTGACAAAATCTTTAAATTACCCATTGAATCACTTGGAATAATAAAGGATACTCGGGAATAACATACACATAGAATCATACCAATGCCATATCCCAGATATGGTCTTACATGGGATCACATATCGATGCCTATAGCCCAGCTATGGTCTTACACGATTCTCATATCGATGCCATGTCCCAGACATGGTCTTACACGAAATCTTGTAACGATGCCATATTCCAAATATGGTCTTACACGTAAACTCATAACCCTAATGTCATGACATTAATATCCTAACTATTCCTAAAGTTCAACTGGAGTTTCGCCGTACCGAGTCTTTGCCGAACGAATCCATAATGATAATTGTACAAGTCATGCAATAACAAAATATTAAATACATAATATAAGTTGCATTATTTACACACGAACTTACCTCGGTACAAAATATGGCTAAACTAATTCGATTTAGTTCACAACTTTGTTATTTCCCTAGTCTTGTCCGGACTCCGTTTTTCTTGATCTATAATAGAAAAATTAGCTCATTTAATTATCACATTGTTCAAACCAATCCAAAAACCATACTTTGGCAAAATTTTAATTTTTCCTCTAAGCTTTCACATATTTACAAATTAGTCCCTATGCTCGTAAAATGAAATGTACTCATTTTCTTTGTTACCCAAGCCTAGCCGAACTTATATCATGCTTATACCAGCCTACATTTTTCATCAAATCACATCTATACTACCCATTTTTACAACTTTTGCAATTAAACCCCTTTTTTTGGGGTGTTTTCATCAAAAATCACTTAGTAAAAGACGTTTATCACACATCAAACTTTTATAATCTAACACGAAACATAAAAATACATGCATGTTACACATGGTTCAAACCCTAGACATCAACCCTAGCTCAAATAAATGGTACAAATGGATAGATCGATTTATAACAACTTCAAAAATGTAAAGAACATTAAAAACGGGACGATGATGCACTTACTATCAAGCTTGAAAGTTGAAGAAACCCTAGCTATGGAGAGCTTGAGAATTTCGGCTATGGTGAAGAAGATGGACATCAATTTTGACTTTATTTTCCCTTTTAATTCTTTTATTAACCGAATGACCAAAATGCCCTTTTTACTAAACTTTCAAATTTTACCAATTCATGCCCATTTTTGTCCATAAAAATAGAAATTGGTCAAATTTCTATTTAAGACCCTCTAATTAAAAATCCATGGAAATTCCATGCTTAAAACTTCTAGAACATATATTTTGTAACTTATTCAATTTAGTCCTAATTATCAAATTGGACACTTTATGCATAAAATTTCTTCATGAAAATTTCACACAATCATGCAATCATGCCATAGACCTCAAAATACTCATAAAATAATTATTTATACTTCAAATTTGTGGTCTCTAAACCACTATTCCGGCTAGGCCCAAACTCGAGATGTTATAAATGGATACGAGTATACAGTTAACCATCCAACACACTAGATGCTCATAAGAGCTAGTACAATCCAGCACACCAAATGCTCATACGAGCATGACCAACCGGTAACACACCTTGGCACTAAGTGCCTAGCCCGTATGCTAACATCTGCCCCCATAACACACCAGAAAACACTATAATATAACACGATAGTCTGTAACAAATGCAAGACCTAGGTATATTCGGTGAACAGAGGATATATAGAAATGATTTTCACATCTCATATCAATCCCCTACCGCGCGCAAAATAACCTATTGGCATGTCAATCGCACTTTATCCTACATTCATCGGCTTAGGAGATATCAACAGTAACCAGTGTTATATCAATCCAGTACTTCAATTCTCAATTTCATGGAGTCAATACACCATCTAACAATCAACAATATGGTTCATACAATAAACATTTAAGAAAATAAATTAAGATTAACCGAGCGAACTTACAGGACTGATTTGCAGCAAGGGCCCAAAATAACTCAATCAATAATCGACGTTGTGTAAATTTATTATTTTCATTTTCAATTATACGCATCAATATAATACATTATAGATGGCAAGACCAAAACCACCAGATGAATTTTGAATTAATCAACTTTGATTGGATCGAATTATAAAAAAAATGAATGCGAGGTGAAGCTGATGGATTTTTTTTATAGTGAATAAAAAACAGTTATGGCAAATGCTTACTCCATTTCACCCATCAACTATATAAAATTATCATTTTACCTTTGTATATATAACTATTACAATAGTAAAATTATAACAATGTATTATAGAAAAATACATATGTTTTATGTTTATTTTTTAAAGAATTATGTTAAAATTTTTATTTGACTTGAAAAAATATTGAAAATATCAGAAAAAGTAGCAAAAACCAGATTGGAGTGGAGTGGAGTGGAGTGGGAGATGGATAAATCCAACATTCACAAAAGGTGATAATAATTTTTAAAATTATACATCCATAGTGGAGCGAGGTGGGTGGTAGAGTAAAGTATGCCAATTAGAGGTAATCATGGGTCGAGTCGGGCCTTAACAAAATCTTAAGCCCATTTTCTAGGCCCAGGCTCAACCCGACCTGCTCGTATTAAATTTTTTATAATATTATTTTTATAAAAAAATAAATTTTAAAAATGTAATACATCAAATACACTAAAAACATTAAAATAAATGTTTCCCAACAAATTAAAAATAAATTTAAAAAATATTTATACTTAAATAACACTAAAAAATGTATAACTTAACAAGTAAAAGAACAACAAAACACAATAGCAAAACAGTAGAAACAACAACAAAACACAACAAATTTTTTTTTCAAATTCAAACTGAGTTGGGCTGGGGTCAGGCAAAAAAAAATTACCCAAGGCCTACCTATTTAGAAAACGAGCCTCATTTTTTCCCAAGCCTATTTTTCGGAGCTATATTTTTGTCAAAACTCTCCCACTTTTGGATGAGCCTTTGGACCGAGCCATCAGGTCTAATCCCATTTATGGAGTGGTGGTAGATTTGACAACATCTGCTCCACTGCCATCCCTAAAATGGAGTGGGCAATTATTTTTAAAAATATAATAAATTTTTTAGAAAGTAGATTTTTTTCTTAAAAATTATTTAAGTTTTTCAATGATATAGTGTAAAAGAAAAAAAATATTATAATAAAAATATTTGTTAATTTAAAAATGTGTATTAACTTTTTTCTATTTGAATTTATGTTTAATTAATTCAATGGTACAAACTAAATAAAAGGTTTTAGACAAGTATAGATATAAAAATTTAAAAATATTATATAAAAAATATTAAAAGACATGAAGGCTTTTATAATAATATTTTTATTTAAATATTTCGGTTTTTTCTTAACGGATGAATTGATATTTAATATTCAATTAATTTGAGATATCAACTCAATCACAAGTATTATATAAGTTACAGTAACCTGGTACATATGATCACAAATTTGGCATCTAAAACGTGCAAATTACTAAAAGTTAAATAAGAATTAATTTTCATGATTTTGTTTGAGTTTTTGTATGATAAACAATTTTCTTTTGATACAATGATAATTCGAATTCAAACTATTTCTGAAATAGATCAATACTCAATCAATAGGCCACAACTTGATTACAACAAACTTAACTTGTTGCATTAACATTTTAGCTTCCAAAAGAATTTGATATAGATTTCCAAAATAATCTTTCACAATTAGTTTATAATAATTCATATTATAGTACTAAATTTTGGCAAATTGCATACATGTTACAATTAATATTATAGTTTCGTAATATCAATAAGTGATTAAAAAGAGTAAAAATAATTTTTTTAAGTATTTGAATTAAAATTTAATTTTAAAATTATTATTATTAAAAAAATTTACTTAAATACCATATCTACCCTGAACAAAATTAATTTCAAACCATAAAACCACAAATGATAACCTATTTTTCAAGTCCGTTCTTCGTGCCTTTAAAACGCCATGCAAATGAGAAAAGTTAGGCGGTACACGTTTACGCGCAAAGTTTAACCTATCATATGAAAGAGTAGACGAACAAGAGTTGACTGAGTCGACAAATGAATGCGGTCCGGTTGAGGTGTTCAATTTCAACTAAACCCTTTATTGACCGCCTTCTCTTCTTATTTTATTTTCTTGTAAATTACAACGATTGCTGCTCCTCATTTCATTTTCTATGCTCTGAGTGTCTCAGGAGAGTCCTCTTTAGCTTATGTCAAATTCTCAAGGTATTTTATATTTTAATATATTAACATTTTACGTCATATAAATATTATTATATTTTCATTTTCAATTTATTTTGATGTGTCATGTTGTATTTCTATCGTAGAATTATATTATATTCAAATTTATATATATTTTTATAGAAATATTTAAAGTTGGATCCACATATAAATTTATCTTTTTTTTAACAATTTCATTATAAATTCTGATCATATCTATTTTTCTGACATAATACTTAGAATTACCTATAATCTTTTCTCAACTCATAAATAAGAGGATAATACGTTTCAAGCACATTTGAACCTACATCTCTTACATTAATAATAATACTTATACCAATTGATTTAAGACTCAATCAATAAATTTACCCATATTTCGATGCAAGTATTTTATCCTCATTGCGCATTGTAGAAAAGCAATATATCAAACATTGCTTCTAAAATTGAAATTACGGTTTAAATACTTTTGAATTTTACGTTTTAAATGGTAGATTATCAAAATATCTTTATTTCTATTAATTATTTGAAATGTATTGAATTTATATTTTACATATCATGATATTAAATTATTTAAATATTATTTATTATTATATTTAATTTTTTTTAAAAAATTATGTGTTATTAACTTTACAAATAATTAAAATACTTTTTTAATGATATTAAGAACACTTTTGTTACTCTTCTAAAGAGTCTGCTACCCTAGCACCGCATAGTCTGCCTCTCTGGCACGTTTCTTAGGTTTCTTTTCTTTTGTTTTTGTTTTGTTATTTGTGACGACGATCTGCTTCAATAATCATTGTGGTCTTGATCAGCATAGCAACTCCAAGGTAGGATCTTGAATCTGAAAAAAATGGAAGCCGATTTAGCGGAATTAACTCTTAATGAAGGTGAGGAAGAAACCCTACAAATTCAAGATAAGCCAAACATAGATAGAGAAGCAGGGAATTCCAGGTTAGTAGGTTGTTTCTTAACAACCAGTATTATTCATTTTCCAGCAATGAAAATTACTATGGCAAATTTGTGGCATCTAGTACGAGGGGTTCGAATTCGAGATCTAAGAGAAAAACGGTTTTTATTTCAATTTTACCATCTTATGGATATGGATAGGGTGTTAAAAGGAGCTCCATGAACATTCAATAATCATTTGCTAGTTCTACATAAATTACAGTGGGGGGAAGATCCTTTAAAAGTTCCCCTAATCCTGTCGCCCTTTTGGGTGCAGATTCATGATGTTCCTATTGGTCTCTTTTTTGAAAATTTGGCTGTGCAATTGGGAAATTTCATAGGGAAATTTTAGAATATGATGGCTCGAATCTGGGGAAAGAGAACAGAAATTATATGCGAATCAGAGTTCAGATCGATGTAAGGCGCCTGCTAAAAGGGAGAAAGCAGATTAGATTTTGCGGAACTGCACATATGTAAGATTCAAATATGAAAGATTGTCACTATTCTGCTTCTACTGTGGCCAATTGGGTCATAACGACTCTTTTTATGAAGCTAAGATGGCGTTAGGTGTGGAGACTAGTGAAATGGGCTGGGACTTATCATGAAGAGCTCAGTCCAGAAGGGCTCTAGCTATGAACAGTGTTTGGTTGAGAGAAGAGGGCGATTGGAAAATGAACAGAAATAGAGAGGATGGTTATTTGACAAGGAATTCTTTGTGGGCCGTGGGAAACAAAAAATCATATTATGGACAAGCTTTTGATCTGATTTTGGGATTCAACTTAAAGGGCAAACTGACGGGTGGGCAGCATTTGGGGGAAAAAATATTATCAGCTAAAACTATAGTTGATATGGAGCATGACATGGAAGATGGAGTATTAATTGGAGAAGAAGGAAAGAAGAGAGCTAGAGGGGAGATGGAGGAGCTAGTAGCAAGGGGTGAGTGTAGTAATACGGAAGTCAGAAATAGGAGACTGTTGGAGATCAACCATTTATCATCGGCGGCTGCCAAAAGGCAAACCGACCGATCACAATGAAAATTCTAAGCTGGAATGTCTGTGGATTAGGGAGCTCACGAACTGTTCGAAGACTTCGGCATACGCTGAAGGCACAAAATCCCCAATTGGTCTTCTTTATAGAGACAAAGTTGCAGAAAAGTTAAATGGAAAAAGTTCGTTATAGATGTGGTTATGCAAATAGGATTGAAGCCGATTCTGAATGCACTAGAGGGGGTTTATGTCTAGCATGGAGGAACGAGATTGGTGTTACGCTCTGAAGTTATTCCAAAAGACATATTGATGTGATGGTTGATGATAATGAAGCAGGAGGTAGATGGAGATTTACTGGTTTCTATGGATCTCCTTATGCGTAAGACAAAGATAATTCTTGGGCAGACTTCAGAAATTTATACACTGGTGAGACAGCTCATTGGTTTGTATGCGGGGACTTCAATGAGATCATGTACAACTTTGAAAAAAATGGAGGTTTACCATGAAAGAAGAATGGAAATGTTCAGCAATGTTTTGCCAGTTTGTCAGCTAACTGATGTGGGGTTTTCTGGAAATTGGTTCACTTGGGAGAGAGGAAACTTACTTGAGACTAATATCCGAGAAAGACTAGACAGAGGAGTTGCCAACGAAGAATGGATGGCCATGTTTCCTGAGGTAACTATTCGACACTTAATCCACTCTTTTTCTGATCATTGTCCTCTTTTAATTAATACGAGAAAGGTTGATAAACGGCCGAATAAAAAGAGATTCAAGTTTGAGGCATAATGGTTAATGGAAGAGTCATTTGAAGAAAATGTCAAAATCAGTTGGGAAACATCTTCAGGAAATCTATTGCAAAAGCTAGATATGCTAAAGGATGAGTTACAAAAATGGGCTGAAAAGAGACGATTAGAAAGACGATGGCGAAAAGATTTTCTCACAGCCAGGCTTTTAGAATTAATAGAAGCTAAAAGAGATGATGAAAAGATGGCCGAACGGATTGATACGAAGATTCAATTGAATTTTGAAATTGAGAAGGGTGAATGTTATTAGGAACAAAGAGCTCGTGTTGATTGGTAAAAATTTGGTGACAAGAATACAACATACTTTCACAGCCAAGCAACACAACGCCGAAGAAGGAACCTTATCCATAAACTGAAAGATGAAGAAGGGAGAGAAACGTAGACTATTTAGGAAATAAAAAGTATTGCGAGTTTTTATTTCCAGAATCTATTTTCGTCAGAAGCAGGAAGAAATTATGACCATTTGCTATCTGGAATTGAAAGATGTATATTTGAGAAGGACAATCAAAGACTCACAGCACTATACACAAAGGAAGAAATTAGAGATGCTGTGTTTGAGATGGGTCCTACAAAAGCCCCAAGAGAAGATGGGTTACTAGCTATTTTTTACCAGAAGTGCTGGCATATTATTAGGGATGATGTGGTCAAATTTTGTCTACAAATTCTCAATGATGGTGCGGAGGTTGAAGAGATAAATGCGACCCATATAGTACTCATTCCAAAAATTGTCAATCATTTTACTATGAAGCAATTTAGGCCTATAAGTTTGTGCAACGTGATTTACAAAGTTGTGGCGAAAGTTATTGCAAATCTATTTAGAGGGGTTATTGAGAAATGCATTGATATGGCTCAGAGTGCTTTCGTACTAGAAAGGCTGATTTCAGATAACGTTTTGCTAGCCTATGAAATTCTCCATACACTGAATCAGAAGAGGTTGGGGAAAAAAGGTTTTATGGCGGTAAAGTTTGATATGAGTAAAGCATACGACAAAGTTGAATGGAGTTTTATTAAGGAAATGATGGTTCGAATGGGTTTCACGACAAATTGGATAGATACTATTATGAAATGTCTAGCTTCAGTATCTTATTCAGTGATGGTTAATGGGTGTATAGGAGAAAAGTTTCAACTGTCTAAGGGACTTTGACAAGGAGATCCTTTAAGTCCGTTTCTTTTTCTTATTTGTGGAGAATGATTTTTTTTTAATGCGGCTAACAGCTAGAGAAGGATCATTGAAAGGAGTCAAAATCAACAGAAGAGGTCAGCAAATATCACATTTGTTATTAGCATATGATTGCATATTGTTTAGCGAGGCGACTAGTAGAGGAGCCACACTATTGAAGGGAATTCTAATTGAGTACAGGATCTGTTCAGGCCAATGTGTTAACTTTAAAAAATCTACTGTCTTTTTTAGCAAAAATACAATAATGGAAGATAGACAAGCAGTTGAAAACATTTTGAGGGTACGAAGTTCAAATGACCCGGAACACTATATTAGACTGCCAAATATGGTTGAAAGAAGAAAAAAAGAATCGTTCCAGATTTTAAAAGATCGAACTGAAAAGCGGATTGACAATTGGAGTACTAGACACCTCTCTCGGGAAGGAAGTTTTCATAAAGGCCATCCTCCAAGCTATTCTTACTTATACGATGACTTGTTTTCTTTTACCAAAAATTCGTTATGTGTTGAATTAGAGGGTATTATTGCCAAGTTTTGGTGGCAAAAGGGGCATGGGAAAATAGGAATACATTGGTGCACATGGAGGAATCTGTGTATCTTAAAGGTTAAAGGGGGCCTTGGTTTTAGAAATTTTAGTCAGTTTAATATCGTTTTATTAGCCAAGCAGGGGTGGCTAAATATTCATTATTGGAGAGAGCTCTTAAAGCTAAATATTATCCGCAGTCAGGTTTTCTTATTTCTCAACTAAGGAACTTACCTTCACTTACCTGGAGGAGTATCTGGGCTGCAAAAGGCTTACTATAGAATGGACTGGGTTGGAGAGTTAGAGGAGGAGGTGGAATTTCTGTATGGAAGGAGAGATGGATCTAAAGACAGATCACGGATGAACGGAGCAATAAAAACAACAGAATAGAGTTAGTATCAGACTTAATTAAAGTTTCAACAATAACATAGAAGACAGAGTTAATTAAAAGTACCTTTCCAACAGAAGTAGCTCAACAAATCTTGCAGATCCCTCTTTCGGAAACACCTTAAGATGATTTCCAAGTATGGAGAAGGGAGCCATCCAGTAAATTTTTAGTAAGAAACGCCTATAAACTATTACAGGAGGCTATCTTGGATTCTAATCTTTTAATACAAACCGATCTAAAAGATTTCTACAAAAAACTTTGGAATCTACAGATGCCGACGAAGATTACAATCACAATATAGCGTATTTCTTGAAATTATATTCCTACTCTTGTCAACTTAAAATCTAAACGAGTAACGGCTAATGCAGTGTGTCCTCGATACGAAAATGGAGAAGAAGACAGTATTCACGTTTTTTGGCAATGTCCTATAACAACAGAGGTATGGCAAAGGTTAGGCTTCTCGTGGGTACTAAATAGCACAAATCTAAGTATAAGGGACTGGCTTACCTGGATCTTTAAGAGTTGCTCTTCTGAATAGTGCCGAATGGTCTGCTGTGGAATATGGCTCATCTGGAACTCGAGAAACAGGCTCGTCCATGAAAGGAAAGCAGAGACAGCAAGAGAGTTATCACAAAGAATACAAAGCTATATGGCTGAACTTACATGTATAACAGAGAGATCAAGTACCTTAACCATAGACAAAAATCATAGCAGTCGAGAAATTAATACTAGGGCGAAGATCAAGTTTGACGCAGCCTTCGATAAAAGAAACTTTAAATCGGCTTCAGGTTTGGTGGCTTAGGACTGTTCGGAGGAACTTTTGGCATCAAAAATTGTATTACACTCAAATGTTCCATCGCGTTTCACAGCCGAATTGTAATATCCTGAAATAGGGGTAAAATTTTTATTAAATTATTTTTCATGTATATGCTCGAAGAGATGGAGTATTATGCTCACTTGACTTGTTTTAGGGTCTAGTCATAAATCCGAGCCAGTTTGACTTAGGGCTAAAAATTTCTTTTAGTGCCTAAGGAGAAAAAGCTAGGTGAGATAAGGGTTAAGAGAAATAATTGAAGTAGATTGACACAAGAAAGCGGTGGTAGAATGGCTTCAGCGCGCTAGGGTGCAAAGGGGCTTCGGGAGGTAAGGGGTTCGAGTCTGGGTGATAGCATGGGAGTGTTTTATTTTTGGGTTTGGCGCCTAAAAGGAAGGGTCTAACCAAGAAGGCTTTAAAAGAAACTTGTGAGCGTTGGTGGACATAGAAGTCAAAGTGGTAAAGTGGCGTGGGGCGTGTTAGGCGGTTGCGGCACGAGGACTCGCGTTCGAGTCCTGATGAAAGCGTAAGGACATTTTATTTTGTTTTGGCATTGAAATAAGAGAGCTATCGAGAGAGTGTTTAAAAAAAAGTGTGACGGGTTTATGTCACGAAAGAAAGCGATGGCGAGAGTGGGTGAGGCGTGGGAGTCTCAGCAGTGTCGAGGTTCAAACCATTGGCCGCCAGATATGGGGATTTTATTCTTCTTTTGCCGGCGTGAGTAGTGGGGTGCATGGCACTTAAATAGATGAAGGCATGTTGCCTTTGTTTTCAATTTTTGTGCTGCAAAGTATGGGATAGTTTTTATTTTATTTTTATTTTATTAATTTTTGGAAGATGGGGTAGTGATGGGCAAATTTGTTAAACAATGATTTCTTTCAAATGGTGATGGGCATTTATCACAAAAAGAAATAGGAGCATGGCCAAAATTCTTCAATTTTGTTTTTCTTTCCCTCCAATTTGAGTATGGCCGAATGAAATTTTTCCTTGGGGGCTTGCTTGGTCGGTTTTGAGGGCTGTTGGAGGTGCTGAAAATTTTTCTATTTGTTATTCTTTTCTTTCCAATTTGATCTTGGCCGAAATGGGGACTCTAGGAGCTTGAGTTTCGATTTTGAAGGAGTCCTAGGGTGGTATTTTCGACATGAAAGTATGTTTATTTTGTGTGCCAAGCTTATTTCTTCTTTCCCTCTTTTATTTCTTCTGAAGTAGCCGAATACCCTTGGCATTGAAGGTTATAGCAGAAACTTTGCTACCATTGTTCTCCATCATTATTTGAAGGGCCTAGCCAAATCTCTTGGTAAGTGAACTCTCCCTTAACATTCGGTTTTGACTCACTCTCCTTGAGTATGTCGAAAGCATGAGGCTAAACCTTGGTAAGGTTAGCCAAATGTGTTCTTGAGACATTAAGAGTTTTGTTCTCTTGTGTGTAGTAAGCGTGAAGGTGCATTGAAGGGGTGGCTTCCCGGGACTTCGTTTTGTTTTGGTAAGCAATAGTAGTTTCGGTCCAAAGTATTTCGAGTACGACTTATCCTTCGGATTTTTGTTGGTAGCCGAATAAGGCTTTTTGAATACTAACCTATAGTGGCCGATTGTAGGGAAAGATTGGTCTCACTTATCCTGTTTTGTGATTAGCGTTCGTAAGGCAAAGGGTAAGGTTTAAGTGCCATACGTTATCTCAATCCTTCGGGATATAATGGTGTGGCCGAATGGCCTTATTAATGGTCTTATGGTTTGGCCGAATGTAGGAGCAAGGGATCTAGTGTGGTAGATCGATTCTTCGGGTTTTCGTTATGGAGTAGTTCGGGATTCGCTTAGACTTACGTTTAATCAGGTGTGTAAACTCTTACACACTTTATTAGTATAGATTGTTTATTATGTTGCTATATAACCTCTCGTGTAGTAAATTTTTGCCTTGGGGGCATAAGCTTGGATTTTGGGTAAGTCCACTATTACTTGATCTATGATGTATGTTGTGTATGCCATCATATGCTGTTAAATGCTATGCTATATATATATGCATGACATATAGGATCATGATATTTGTTATGTGAGCATGATGATGGTGGGATTGATGAGAGGAGGGGGATGATCTCTATGGACTGTCACCAGTGGTTTTAACCACACGATGGGTGGGCCCCATCAGATTTATTTGTGACTTCGGTCACCAGTGGTTTTGACCACCAGTGGTTTTGACCACACCGTTAATATAATTTGTGACTAAGTCCCAGTGGTTTGGTACCACCAGTGGTTTTGACCACATGTTGATATTTGTGACCTATGGTCATCAGTGGTTTTGACCACACGATGGGTTGGCCCCATCACTTGATTTATTTGTGACTTCGGTCACCAGTGGTTTTGACCACCAGTGGTTTTGACCAAACTGTTAATATAATTTGTGACTAAGTCCCAGTGGTTTGGTACCACCAGTGGTTTTGACCACATGTTGATATTTGTGACCTATGGTCATCAGTGGTTTTGACCACACGATGGGTTGGCCCCATCACTTGATATATTTGTGACTTCGGTCACCAGTGGTTTTGACCACCAGTGGTTTTGACCACACGGGGTAGTAAAAAGGAGTATGGATGGCTAGCTTGGGTTGCATATTTGCATTCTTACTAATATCTTGTGTATGAGTTGCATTCTCGGGTTGGGGATTTATACACTGAGTCTTGGTGACTCACCCCTTACCATATCATTTCACAGGTGAGTAGATCGCGGAGATGGAGCCGGAGAGGACTCGAGGCGACCATGCTTGTTCTTCGAATTTGAAATTTTATTTCGCACCGTTTAAGTTTATTATTTACTAAATTTTGGTTTGGTTTGTAATATGGCCGCTAATTATTATTTTGGATGTTTAAGTAGTTGTTTTTACTTTATTTCTATTATATTACTAATGAACTTATGAACTGTTAAGCAAATCGGTTAAAAGTAACGTTTTCAAAATTGTGCTCGTACGCGTTTTCAAAAATGTTACCATCGGATAACAAAATTTACCTAGTTAACAATAACTCTGATGGATTTAAAATTTTAAATGATCAAATGGTTTCAAAGGAAAAAGGTTTCAACTCAATCGTGTTTATCAAATCGACCCCACCTGAGTTTTAATAGACACCGTTTTACAAACTCAGCAAATTTTTAGATTTTTACCTGTTAATCAAAATCTTTCAAAACATTTTTACTCTGTGACATACCAGATTCGGTCAAGGCTCATGGGCCGGGTTTGGGGTGTTACACGAAGCCTACGCAGGACTACAGGCTGTAAAGTTAGGAATATCGTTGGACCTTCGCTTAGTCGTGATAAGGGGAGATTCTTGCTCAATCATTAAAACAATGCCAATCACAAGAACAAGATAAGTCAGTCATCGGGGCGATAATCAGTGACATTCAAAGCAAGAAAGCATGGTTTCATGAAATTGGGTTCCAGTTTATAAACAAAACAGGCAACGTCCATGCCTACAAAGTAGCAGAAGAATCTTTAAGAAATGAGAGGAAACAGACCAGTTGAGAGCGAACCCAGACCTTTTCCATTTGAACCCGGAAGGACGATGGAGAATATGCCCAGATTAGAGAGGATTTTGCGCAAGAAGAATTGAATAGCATAAATGAAAACTAAAAAAGAGGCTATTCGACTGCACAAAAAGGGACGTTGGAAAAGATAAGAAGAGGCTGTTGGTGTCCAGTTGTGCCTTAGAAATTGGCTAGGTATTATTACTTTAGGTTTCCTTTTTCTGCAGCTTTAATTGAGTTGTCTTTTCATTTGATGTTGTTTATTTTAATTTAGGTTTTGTTTGTTAGGCCGATAAGTAAAATACAGTCCATAAAGCCAATACCAGAACCAGGCCTCGTAATGTGTTTTCTATTTTCTTCTTAATAATAAAAGCCCAGTTGAATTTACTTCAAAAAAAAATACTTTACAAATAATTTATTAATTATTAAAAAGCATTTAAAAGTATATTTTATGAATATTAATTATATTAAATTATTATTTAAATTAAATTATTTTTATTTTCCAATATTATGTATAAAATATTTCAACTTTTCATCGTAATTTTCGACAACAATGTCAAACATTTAAAATCAACAAACCACATTTTTTTGTAGTACTTTCTAAAACACTTTTTTTTTTCCGAAATGAAGTTTTCAAAATCACTTCTCAATCACAATAACAATACCAAATTAACCCTTTGTGTATACATAATGTGGGTAAAAAAATACGGTATATGAGATTTTGAGTGTTAAACGTTCAACAAATTTCTCTTGATCTTAATATTTTAACCTTTTTTTATTGGGATAAAGTCAAGAAATATATGTGAATTTTGGTCAAATATGTAATATTATGCATAAACTTTAATTTTGTGCAATTTTATACATGAAATATTGATTTGATTCCATTTCACAACCAACCAACATCATTGTCAATATATCATCATTTTTTTTGTACAAGTGATGATTTAAGCCTAGGCTATTCACGAGGAAGGTAAACACCTTGTCAATAAGTTGCAACTTAGCGTTTAATATACTGCTATTTTACATCTACATATTCTATACACAAATTATCATATTTATCTAACATAAAAATACATTAATGTCTTCATTTCTTTAAATGTATACGATTAAATTAAAATCAAAATTTCATGTATACATTTGAACTACCATCAAAGCTTTATGTGTATAATTGTACTAAATCAAAGTTAATTATCAAATTGTACATTAGCCTAAAGTTCATGGACAATTTTGATATTTATCTCTTTTTATTTTTGCAATTTCTTTTTGGCATGTAATCTATAGGTTAATATATTTGATGTGTTAATAGTGTGATCTATACTATATATAAAACATTTGACTGAGTTAGTATCACAGGTCAGCAAGGCATCAACTCAATTGAATAATAACAAAAATACCCTTACTTTACATCGTAAATTAAGCTATTTTGAGGGTAATGTTGTCAGTTTATATCTTTTATATATGAAAATAAAAAAATATACAAATGCAATAAAATTTGAACTCAAGTCTCTATAATTTTTAATACTTAAACTTTATCAACGAAAGCCTAATTTATTATTTATATTATTTTTTATAAACATTATGTTATATTATTCTATTTTTTAACTACACTATAAATGTATCATAATTTAGTATAACTTTATGTTTATTAACAAGGGTTATTATTCTATCAACTACTAGTAAAGGTTTTTAACTCCACATGTAGGGTTCAAAAAATAACGTGTTTGTTTTAATTTATTTTAATTTTTTAATATTCCTTAAAGATACATGGTAATGTTTCTATTTCGAGTTCGATTGTGAAAATTTTAACTTAACTAATTGTGCACCAAATAATTTTCTTATTAAGAAATTAAACAATGATACATTATTGAATTTAAACTATAACTTGTCATTTTCTAATTTATTGAGTATAAAACAAATAAAATTGGCGCAATATTCTAAAGCAAAAAAAGAAAAGATAAGATAAATGTCGGAGCCTAAAAATTGTTTGGGAGGGTCAGAATTAAATTGTATATTTTTACAATAGTATAAATTTAATTTCATCATTTTAATAATTTATATTTTTATAATTTTTTAAAAATTAAATTAATTTTTTTTTCATTTTTTAAGGAATTAAAATATAATTTTACCATTTTAGGGGAGATAATCTCTCTCTACTAAGCTCCCCACCAGATAAAACAAACTAGGCTTGAGTGTCATTAAAAAACTAAAAATAGGATGACCCGAAGACTTGGCTAACGTAGGCTGTAGCCTTTAACTAACCCATCCACCCAAAATAAACGAGCTGATAAAGTAAACTCGGTCGAGGCCGCCCAAATTAATATTAGCGGTACCTATAATTGTTTAATTGGGTGTAATAGGTCATGCGGTTCATAAAAAACCAAATATTTGGTTCAAGTGCATAACTCTTTACAGGACAGGCCGTGTAAATCTATAGATGTTGAATACAAGTCATTGATCCATCTGAATTGCTATTCGATGTAATAATGAATAGAAAAAAGAAAAGAAAAATCCCTTCAATGCAAAGCTGATTTGAAGAAATCTACTTTTCAAAAAGCAAAGCCGTAATGATGTTTTTCGTTTTACTGTAGAACTTTGTCCCAGGCTATGTCTCACTCTCTGTTCGAATTACATTTTATTTGACTTGGTATTCTTGCTTTTGTAATACTACCTTTGAACTATTGTGAATCATGTGATGCATGAATGCATAATTATATATATAAATTAGACTAAAGGGTATATTACTTGAAATTTGATGAAAAAATTAAGTTTTTTTGAGAAAACACGTTCAATTAAGCTCTTGAATTCTCAAATTATATCAATTAAGCCTTTTTTTATCAACGTTTTTTGTCCTTGACACTTACAGTGTTGACAAGGTCGTTAACAATGCTGATGTGGCACTCCATGTTAGTGACTACTATTGATGTGACATTGTCGCGTATACGTTGTAGGAACCCAATTTAACCCGGGCCCATACAAAAAATAATAACCGGAAATAATAAAATAAAGTCCAAGTCCAGTCCAAAATATATCATTTAAAGATTGAAGGTCCATCTACAAGCAGCGTATATGGAAGTACAATCTTCAAGGATATGCAATCTTAGATATGATATGCAATCCTATAAGTTATGGTATGCAATCTTAGATATGATATGAAATCTTAGAAGATATAGTATGTAATATTAAAAGATATGATTTTGTAATCTTAGAGATCTAATTTGTAGATACCTTTTAATCTTAACCGTTAATGTAATTGATCTGTACCGTTGGATTTGGGGAGGCTCAACTATAAATAGAGGCCTCTCCCTTCATTGTAGAGGACACTGGAATTTGAAAGCAATAAGAATTCTTGAGAGCATTCACTCAAATTTCTCTTCCTCTTGCGTTCTTATTTTCTGTGGCTTGTTTTTATTTTGTTCTTCGCTCATTTTCATTTCTTTTTGTGCTGCTTCCGTTCGAGTTAGATTTTGGTGGAGGAATTTCGTTGAATCCTTATATTGCGGGAGTTAGGTAGACATATGCGTTTTTTTAACTTTTTATTTATTTATCCATATCATTTTTATACTTTTTTATTTTTTTTAAAAAAATGTTATAATATTCGTTAATTGTTTTGAGTATATTATATTACCCTTATTATTTATATATTAATTTATTAAACTTGTATATTTTTATTATATATTATCCTTATGTATTTTAAATTCTTATTAATTATTATTTAATTTGATTATTTACTTACATACTATTTCTTAACTTATATATTAAAAGTATTATATAATATTATATCCCATATATATATTTTTTATCTGAAACTATTTATATAGTATAACATTATTTATTCTTTAACATATTTTACGTATTAGAATATTGTGAGCATGTTTTTAAGTTATGAATCAATTGTTTTTGTCAAAACTTATTTACTTTCTCCAATATATTTATGCTATTTTTGTTGTTTATATATCATTTTATATTTTTAATATTTTATGTATGCTATTTTTCATGTGCTATTTTATTTTATATGTGCTATTGTTTTTTTATTGTCTATATTAATATTAAATGTTAATGTGTTATAATTGCCTTTGATATTCACGTATAAATGCAATATTGCCTCATAAATTATTGTTTAAAATATATTTTTTTACTATATTTATCCAAAGTTTTAAAATGAGGCAATGTTTCGGTATTTAGAAATTCGAGAAATAGTGCCCTAACGTGTTGGGTGCGATTTTCCGTTTGGATAAATAGCCAAATATCCTTTTAACAAGTTTTGTAAATCATGAGATAACTTTAAATACGAGGGTTTAAAAAATGTTGTGTCCTAACGTGTTGGATGTGATGTTTATATTCTCTCGGAATAAAGATATCTCAACTTTCAAATAAAAAACTTATTCTTGAGAATTATAAAATGTTGTATCCTAACTTATTGGGTGTGATGTTTTGTGTCTTGAGGTAAGAATTTTCTAAAATAAAGATACACCTAGCTTCAAAGTTATAAAATGTTGTATCCTAACTTATTGGATGTGGTATTTATATTTCTTTGAAATAGGTAAATCTTAGTTTTACTTCTAATAAGGGATCTTATTTTAAACTTTTTAAATTTCAAACATTTGGACATGATTTTATCAATTAGGTACCAATTTTTGGGCGTTATGAGGGTGCTAACCCTTCCTCATACGTAACCGACTCCCGAACCCGTTTTCTCATTTTTCGTAGGTCAAAATCAAATGCTTTAAAATGAAACGTTTTATAAGGTGATCCAATCACACCTAAGTAAAAAAGGATTGGTAGCGACTCCTATTTTTGTTTTTAAAGTCGATCCCCATTTTTCTAAAACCGATTTTAAAATGGTTTCGACAGCTTGGCGACTCCGCTGGGGACTTAAGAGAGTCAAGCTGTAAAATCGATAGTTTCATGTCCTTTTGTTTGAATTTAAATTTTGAAAAATATGATCCTTTTATTGCATGTAGTCTTAATATATATTTCTTTGCATTGCACTGCATGACCGTCGTGGTCACACCCTTAAGTGGGAGCAAGAAACTATGCCTTCGTGAGGTTTTCACCTCCGCATGGGCTAATGGATTGCTTCCGGAATATATCCGTACCTATGTCTCCGTGAGGTTTTCACCTCCGCATGGCCATAGGGAAATGTATTCCCCTGAACCGAACTCGGTCTGTATGAGCCTATAATGGGTGAAGATCGAGGAATCTGCTGGTTCGGGTACCTCAACTTTAGATCTAAACCGCATATAGTAAACCTTAAGAACCCACCTTAGGTAGAGCGATCCTATATTTCGTTAGATTACCCAAATAAGTATTTTTACTCCACTAGTTTCATATTTTATTCTGGCGATACTGACTCGTGGTGTTTCATTTTTGTACATATTATTTCACTTTCTAGAGGTATCGATTCACGGTCTGTTTCTAAGATAGAAAGTTGGTTATGGAGAACGGGTTCCTTGATAAAGTAGGAGACAATGCAGCTGTTCGCGCTTGGTCGGAACAAACGCAATTAAGGAAGGGGGATAGCTTAGTTGACGGGTATGTATCTGAACTTTGGGATTTTACTCGTGTTAGTATTACGCAGAATGAGTTTAGAGAGTTGAAAGATATATGGGCTCAATGGGGTGATGAGACAAAACAACTATTTTATCGTGCTTACGGTGATCTACCTTATTTGTTGGATATCAAGGTAGATAAGCATCTATTTAGGGCCATGACTTAGTTTTGGAACGTTGCTTATAGTTGTTTCATTTTTGGGGAAGTAGATTTAGTACCTACATTGGAGGAATATACGACCTTGCTTCGCTGTTCGAGGTTCCAAGCTGACAAGGTTTATTTTAGGGCTCCTAGTGTGCCGACTTTTGTAAAGAAATTGATGAGTATCACAGGGATGAGCGAGCGGTGGAGTTCTGACTAGGATTCAAGAAAAAGGTGAAGGTAAATACATACCTTGGGTGAGTTTGAGGGATTTGATTCTGACACATCTGGATGAGAAAAAGAAGATTGATGTCTTTGCTTTATGTATTTATGGGTTAGTGATTTTCCCCAAAGCATTACGGCATATAGACGAAGCGGTTACCGATTTGTTCGATCGACTTAGTAAAGGGGCCACACCTGTACCTGCGATTTTTAACTGAGACATTCAGATCTTTGAGTGCGTGTCAGAAAGCGGGGGAAGGTAGATTCATTGGATGTGCACAGTTGCTATTAGTTTGGTTTCACAGCCATTTTTGGAGGGTTGGTAGAATTTCTTGCCAAGTGTTCTCTGAAGATTATTCCCCTTTAAAAGCGGCCGCAGCTACAACAAGGATAGATGATCTAACAGAGGAAAGGTGGATGGAGATTTTGCAAAACCTTTGAAAGGAAGATGTTGAATGGAGAGCCCCTTGGTTGGTTTCGGACGAAGTCCTTTATCGGTGTGGAAATTTTGATTGGGTACCTCTACTTGGAGTTTGGGGAGATGTGGGATATGCACCTTTGTTGGTACTAAGGCAATACAAAGCAGCACAGTTCATACCGATAACGCATGGGCTAGCTCAAAGCGAATTCGCATATAAGGGGGAAAGTTATAAGAAGAGGGTTCTAGATATTTCTAAGGTTTGGAAATAGGCTTGTTGTATGAAGATAATGACTCGAGGACCGATAGCAACTGCAGAATATAACGAATGGTTAAAAAAAAGGATTAACGATAACATTCCTGAGTCAAGTTTGGAGAAGGCTCGATCATTGAAGGAGTGTTTACAAGTTATCCCATCGGAGATAGAAATTATAAAACAAGACTTCGAAAGGCAAAGTTTAGAGCTTGGAAAGAAAATAGAGAAGCTAGAAGAAGAGAAGATGTTTTTGAAGCTAGATGTGGAGGCTCAAAAATCGGAAGCTGAAAAAGTAAAGAAAGATAAGAGAACTATAGAGGAAGATCGAGATAGCCTGAAGATCGAATATAAAAAGATGCGTCTATCAATAAAGAATGCCGGTTTAGGGAAGACCTCGGAACAGTGGCGACAAGAGGTCCAAGAAGAAAAAGCCAAAGCGGACTATTGGGAGAAAAAGTTTAGAGAGATGCAATCGCGAAACAAGGCCTTAGAGGAGAATTTGGCAGAAAGTTTAAATGATAAAGGAGAATTACAAGCTAGAGTGGCTGAGCTTGGACGATCTTTTCACCACCATCGGAGCCGTAATTCCATAGTTGAGTTAAAGGCAAGTCTGAACAAGGTTGAAGAAATGAAAAGTAGAATTGAAGAATTAGAGTCAGCACTGCACAATTGTGAACTTCAGATCGAGCGTTTGAAAACAAGAGAAGGGCATTTGAAAGAAGAACTCCATCATTTACACAGTCAAGTTAGAAATCGGGACTATCTCATGGAGGAAGCCATAGGCCAAATTCGAGAGGTAGCTGATTACCTACAGACTTTAGCAGCACAGGCCGACGTATTGAGCATAAAATATGAGATACAGTCAGATCGTAGCCAAGAGCTAGTTTTGTTACTAAGGAAAATTAGGACTTTAGGACTTAGGGCGAAAGCTTATTTGTAGTCTATTTTATGTAAAAGAATTTGTTTTCTAATAAAGTTTTCTACAATGAAGTTGATCAGAATCGATGCCTCTTTGCATTCATGCATTTGCATTACATAACATCATATGCATTCAAATCCATAGAGAGAGTCTAATTAGTTTAAATTATAGGGGAGAGAGGAAAAAAAAACCTGGAAGCATTCTGGACAATTGGACTGCGGAGGAGCTCCCTGTAGTTTTTAGGAATTATACAGAGTAATATTCGGAACGCTTTGTCATTTTGTAGCCTAGGAATAATAAAAATCCCTTTGTGAAATAGGCTTATGTTCAGAACTTATTATTTCAATAAAATACATTTTGGATAATTAGCCTGAGCAAATATTCTTTCATTTTATTCTTCTAATTGCCTCTCAAATTGTATATTTCATTCATATCATGTGGATGTTTGTCCTCAAATTGATTTATTCCTTGTATATTCTTTCATTCCGATTACAGGGCCCTAGATATCAATGACATGGGCAACGATAATACAGATCCAGAAGCTTTTTTTGAGTAAGACATGCGCTTAAGAGAATCTCAGGATTTTGAAGATGACCGAGAGTGTGGCTTATCTTCAGATTTGTTAAGAATGGTAAAACAGGAGGAGAAACAAATCTTGCCCCATGAAGAAGAAATAGAGAATATAACCTTGGAAGAAGGAAAGGTTGTGAAAATTGGGACGCACATAGCTAAAGAGACAAGACGAGATCGCATTGAGTTATTGCGAGAGCTCAAAGATGTCTTTGCATGGTCATACCAGGATATGCCCGGGTTAAGTACTGATATAGTGGTACATTGCTTTCCCATCAGAGAAAAATGCAAGCCAGTTCAGCAAAAGCTACGAAGGATGAGGCCTGATATAGTATTGAAAATAAAAGAAGAGGTCCAGAAACAGTTTGATGCTAGTTTTCTACAAGAGGTCAAATACTCAGAATGGGTTGCCAACATTGTTCCAGTCCCTAAGAAAGATGGAAAGGTCCTAATGTGCGTAGATTACAGGGATTTGAACAAAACTAGCCTAAAAGACAATTTCCCTTTGCCGCATATTGATACGTTAGTGGATAATACGGCGGGATTTTCTTTGTTTTCCTTCATGGATGGCTTTTCAGGATATAATCAGATTAAGATGCACCCCGAGGATATGGAAAAAACTACCTTCATAACGTTGTGGGGCACATTTTGCTGCAAAGTAATGCCTTTCGGACTAAAGAATGCCGGGGCAACATATCAAATGGCCATGGTAACCTTGTTCCATGACATGATGCATAAGGAGATTGAAGTTTATGTTGACGACATGATTGCCAAATCTCGAACAGAAAAAGTGCACATTGAGGTCTTGAAGAAGTTATTTTTAAGATTAAGAAAATTCCAATTGAAACTCAATCCGGCAAAGTGTACTTTTGGAGCTCGATCAGGAAAGTTATTGGGATTTGTGGTCAGTGAGAAAGGAATAGAAGTTGATTCAAGCAAGGTTAAAGCGATACAAGGATTGCCTTCACCGCGCACTCAGAAAGAAGTTCGAGGTTTTCTTGGAAGGCTGAATTACATTGCTCGGTTTATTTCACAATTAACTGGGAAATGTGATCCCATATTTCGTCTTCTCAAAAAACGCAATCCAGGTGTATGGGATGATGAGTGTCAGAGAGCTTTTGATAAAGTCAAAATGTATTTGTTGAATGCACCAGTATTTTCTCCACCTAATCCAGATAAGCCTTTGATATTGTATTTGTCAGTTTTCAATAACTCCATGGGATGTGTGTTGGGACAACATGATGAGACAGGAAGAAAAGAAAAGGCGATATACTATCTTAGCAAAAAGTTTACTGAGTGTGAAATGAGGTATTCGGCAATTGAGAAATTGTGTTGCACTTTGATTTGGACAACTCGGAGATTGAGACAATATATGCTATATCATACAACTTGGTTGATTTCTAGGCTTGATCCATTAAAATACATGATGGAGTCCAATGCTTTGAATGGAAGAATGGCTAGGTGGCAGATTCTGCTATCTGAATTCGATATAGTTTATGTGACCCAAAAGGCTATCAAAAGAAGTGCAGTAGTAGACTTTTTAGCTAGTAGAGCTTTAGAAGATTATGAACCTTTGAGTTTTGATTTCCCAAATGAAGGATTGATGTATGTGGCAGATATAGAAGATTGTCGCTGGAAGTTAAATTTTGATGGAGCATCGAATGCTATGGGAAATGGAATTGGGGCAGGTTTGGTGTCCCCTGGTGGTGACTATTACCCATTCACATGCAGATTAGATTTTGACTGCACAAATAACATGGCAGAATATGAGGCATGTATTATGGGACTTCAAGCAGCCTTAAAACGTAAGATCAGAGTGCTAGATGTGTATGGAGATTCTGCCTTGGTAATTTACCAGCTCAAAGGAGAGTGGGAGACAAGAGATCCCAAATTAATTGATTACCAAAAAATAGTTCTGGAATTAATTGAGGAATTTGATGACATTACCTTCAATTATCTTCCACGCGATGAAAATCAGATGGCAGATGCATTGGTAACCTTGGCTTCTATGATCAAAGTAAACAGACCAGAAGATATGAGGCCTATTCAGATGAGTATTGTCGAAGTTCTAGCCCATTGTTATAACGTAAAGGAAGAAGAAAGAGATGACCATCCTTGGTATCAGAATGTATTGCGATACATGAAAAATCGCGAATATCCGGAGAATGCCACCGAAAATGAGAAAAGGACTTTAAGAAGAATGGCCTCTGATTATGCCTTAGATGGAGATATTTTATACAAAAAGAGAAAAGATCAAGCGCTATTGAGATGTGTTGATGCTTTTGAAGCTAAACAAATCCTCGAAGAAGTTCATGAGGGTGTTTGTGGAACACATGCAAATGGATTCACAATGGCCAGACAGATAATAAGATTTGGATATTATTGGTCTACCATGGAAGGAGACTGTATCAACTATGCCAAAAGATGTCATAAATGCCAAATTTATGGAGACAAAATTCATGTGCCTCCGTCACCTTTGCATGTTATGACTTTCCCGTGGCCTTTTTCCATGTGGGGCATGGATGTTATTGGACCAATCTCACCAAAAGCTTTGAATGGGCATCGATTTAACTTTGTGGTAATTGACTACTTTACGAAATGGGTAGAGGCTGCTTCATATGCTAATGTCACTAAGTCAACAATTAGTAGATTCTTGAAGAAGGAGATTATTTGTCGATATGGGATGCCTGAGAGGATCATATCCGGCAATGCGCTGAACCTGAACAACAGTTCGATAGCAGAAATTTGTAACCAATTTGGAATCAAACACCATTACTCGTCTCCGTATCATCCAAAAATGAATGGGGCAGTGGAAGCGGCTAACAAAAATATCAAAAAGATAGTGGGGAAAATGACTGAGACTGACAAGGATTGGCATGAGAAACTACCGTTTGCACTTTATGCTTATCGGACGTCTGTCAGAACCTCTACTGGGGCAACACCATATTCGTTGGTTTATGGGATGGAGGCCGTTTTACCCATCGAAGTAGAAATTCCTCCTCTTCGTGTGCTGTCAGAAATAAAGTTGGAAGAAGCTGAATGGATTCAGGCTCGGTATGATCAGTTGAACTTGATTGAAGAAAAGAGACTAAGGGCTATTCGTCATGGTCAAATGTACCAGAAACGAATGATGGGAGCCTATAATAAGAAAGTTCGCCCAAGAGAATTTCATGAGGGGGATCTTGTGCTGAAAAAGATTCTTCCAATACAAAAGGATTTCAGAGGAAAATGGATGCCGAATTGGGAAGGACCATATGTGGTGGAAAAAGCTTTCTCTGGAGGAGCACTGATTTTGACTGAAATGGATGGGAAAAGCTTACCCAATCCTGTGAACTCAGATTAAGTAAAAAAATACTTTGCTTGAAAAAGAGAAGAAGCCAAAGTGAAAACCCGCAAAGGGCGCTTTGAGTTTCTAAAAAAAAAAAAAAAAAAAAAGGGAGAGGCCAAGGCGAAAACCCGCAAGTGGCGCTTGAGACCAAAGGGTTTTGAGTTGAAAACCGAAAAGCGGCGACTCAAATTTTGAATGGATTGGCGAGCCATCTCGTTACACTCAAAACAACAATGAAAGGAAGAATGTCGCATATTGGGGCATCAACAAAATACTTTGGGTCTTCTAAACGCATGATGAACTCAAGACAATCTTCATAAAGTTTGTATATGGAAGCTCAATCGGCGATATCTAGGCATCCGAATTTTTGTATTATCTTGGGATTCTTTTTCGTCTTAAAGATATGTTTCAGTTAATTTTTCTTTGTACAAATTTATTCAAATTCTTCTTTTAAAATCATTTTATTTGTTATTCGTAAATATGTTGCATTGAAATAATGATTGATGAACTAATAATTTCACAAAAGGGAAGTTTTGCATATTACTTTGGAAATTTCTAAACAAGACAAGGAACTGAAACAGGACAATTGTTTAGAATTTTCATATAGAGAATATCTCTCTGAGAATATTTCTCTGAATTCTTTGTCCAATTGATAAGAGGACGTGATAGCATCAGATCATAACACTTGGAGGTGAGGTAATGAACTAAGAAAGCCTTGAATTGTGGGGAATTGGTGGAATTTGAAATAAACCCTACACCCTATATGTGCAGATGGGTCAGATTTGAAAGAGTATTTGATTTTCATTGTGGTACAAGCCTCGTGTGTTCAAGATTCAAGCAGAGTTGATTCGGAAAATAAACGTGGATCAGACTTAATAAGCAAAACATGATTGACAAACGAAAATGAGTGATAACACTTAGAGTAGGAATCATACTCATAATATTTTTGTATTTTCATTAGGTGCATTCGATTCATTCTGGTCATTGCATTTTAATTCTAATCTTTCAGTGGACGGTGTAGCAATATTAGATTGAAGACATCAATTTGGTGATCCCTGAGTTTGCAGGGATCAGATTGAAGATAGCAGATTTGATCTTCCCGAAGTTACAGGGAGCAGATCGAAGATATCAATCTGGTAATCCCTGAGTTTGTAGGGATCAGATTGAGGATAGCAGATTTGATCTTCCTGAAGTTGCAGGGAGCAGATCGAAGATATCAGTTTGGTGATCCCTGAGTTTGTAGGGATCGATGAAGATAGCGATTTGATCTTCCGAAGTTGCGGGAGCGGATCGAAGATATCGACCGTGATCCCCCGAGTTTGTAGGGATCGATCAAAATAGCGATTTGGCGTTCTGAAGTTGCAAGAAGCGGATCGAAGACGATCACGGTGATCCCCGAGCTTGCGAGGATCAGTTGAAAGTAGCAGATTTGGCGTTCACGAAGTTGCGGAAGCGGATCGAAGACATCAATCTGCGGTGATCCCTAAGCTTGCAGGGATCAGATTGAAAGTAGCAGATTTGGCGTTCACGAAGTTGCGCAGGAAGCGGATCGAAGACATCGATCCGTGATCCCTGAGCTTGCAGGGATCAGATTGAAAATAGCAGATTTGATGTTCCTGAAGTTGCAGGAAGCAGATCGAAGACATCAGTCTGGTGATCCCTAGTTTGTAGGGATCAGATTGAAAATCTCAGATCTGGTCTCCCTGAATTTGCAGTGGAGTAGATCAAAAGATAGTGGATATTGCCTTCATAAAGTTAAAGTTATCAAACTCACTGAAATCAAGATGAAGATCCAATGCTGTTCGGATTGGAAGTCATTTGAAGAAGACCAAGAAGCCAAGGTTCCGCCAAGACCGGGCAAAATTGGTCCTTTTATAGTCTTTGCTCTATTCTTATTTCACAATAATGAGCAAAGAGGGGCAGCTGTAGGAACCCAATTTAGCTCGGGCCCATACAAAAAATAATAAATCGGAAATAATAAAATAAAATCTACAAGCTTGACGTATATGGAAGTACAATCTTCAAGGATATGCAATCTTAAATATGATATGCAATCCTATAAGTTATGGTATGCAATCTTAGATATGATATGAAATCTTAGAAGATATAGTATGTAATATTAAAAGATATGATTTTGTAATCTTAGAGATCTAATTTGTAGATACCTTTTAATCTTAACCGTTGATGTAATTGATCTGTACCGTTGGATTTGGGGAGGCTCAACTATAAATAGAGGCCTCTCCCTTCATTGTAGAGGACACTGGAATTTGAAAGCAATAAGAATTCTTGAGAGCATTCACTCAAATTTCTCTTCCTCTTGCGTTCTTATTTTCCGTGGCTTGTGTTTATTTTGTTATTCGCTCATTTTCATTTCTTTTTGTGCTGCTTCAGTTCGAGTTAAATTTTGGTGGAGGAATTTCGTTGAATCCTCATATTGCGGGAGTTAGGTAGACATATGCGTTTTTTTAACTTTTTATTTATTTATCCATATCATTTTTATACTTTTTTATTTTTTTTAAAAAAATATTATAATATTCGTTAATTGTTTTAAGTATATTATATTACCCTTATTATTCATATATTAATTTATTAAACTTGTATATTTTTATTATATATTATCCTTATGTATTTTAAATTCTTATTAATTATTATTTAATTTGATTATTTACTTACATACTATTTCTTAACTTATATATTAAAAGTATTATATAATATTATATCCCATATATATATTTTTATCCGAAACTATTTATATAGTATAACATTGTTTATTCTTTAACATATTTTACGTATTAGAATATTATGAGCATGTTTTTAAGTTATGAATCAATTGTTTTTGTCAAAACTTATTTACTTTCTCAAATATATTTATGCTATTTTTGTTGTTTATATATCATTTTATATTTTTAATATTTTATGTATGCTATTTTTCATGTGCTATTTTATTTTATATGTGCTATTGTTTTTTATTGTCTATATTAATATTAAATGTTAATGTGTTATAATTGCCTTTGATATTCACGTATAAATGCAATATTGCCTCATAAATTATTGTTTAAAATATATTTTTTACTATATTTATCCAAAGTTTTAAAATGAGGCAATGTTTCGGTATTTAGAAATTCGGGAAATAGTGCCCTAACGTGTTGGGTGCGATTTTCCGTTTGGATAAATAGCCAAATATCCTTTTAACAAGTTTTGTAAATCATGAGATAACTTTAAATACGAGGGTTTAAAAAATGTCGTGTCCTAACGTGTTGGATGTGATGTTTATATTCTCTCGGAATAAAGATATCTCAACTTTCAAATAAAAAACTTATTCTTGAGAATTATAAAATGTTGTATCCTAACTTATTGGGTGTGATGTTTTGTGTCTTGAGGTAAGAATTTTCTAAAATAAAGATACACCTAGCTTCAAAGTTATAAAATGTTGTATCCTAACTTATTGGATCTGGTATTTATATTTCTTTGAAATAGGTAAATCTTAGTTTTACTTCTAATAAGGGATCTTATTTTAAACTTTTTAAATTTCAAACATTTGGACATGATTTTATCAATTAGGTACCAATTTTTGGGCGTTATGAGGGTGCTAACCCTTCCTCATACGTAACCGACTCCTGAACCCGTTTTCTCGTTTTTCGTAGGTCAAAATCAAATGTTTTAAAATGAAACATTTTATAAGGTGATCCAATCACACCTAAGTAAAAAAGGATTGGTGGCGACTCCTATTTTTGTTTTTAAAGTCGATCCCCATTTTTCTAAAACCGATTTTAAAATGGTTTCGACATACGTAATGTTAGTAAAGTTAATAAACGTTAACTTTTTCATTTATTTGGGGATAATTTGATATATAATGTAAATTCAAAAACTAAAAGAGATAAAAAAAAGATTAAATTAAAAGTTAAAATATTTTTTTTATCAAATAAAAAGACCAAAAAAATTATTTTACCTTACACCACCAAAAAAGAACAATGAACAAGAAAAGGTGAAAGCAATATTAATGAAACAAAAAGTGAAGCCATAAAAACTACAAATTTAGTGACGATTGACCCCATGTTAGATGATAGCCGAAAGGGTTAGGTTAAGCTAACGATGCATTAACATAAAAAAATAATATGGGTGATCCTGCAACTACCTCATCTCATCTTTGCAAATAATCAAATAACTAATCGACCAAGAACTAATATGGATAGTTGGATGGGTAAAAAGTGTCACGAGATGGATATGGAAGAAGAAAATAACAGAAAAAGGAGAAGAGAAGAGATAGAATTGAAGAAGAAGATATCGAGAATTTGGTTTTTAAATTTCATAACGGTTTTTTCTCTGTCTATTGGTACCTAAGAAAACCAAATAACGGACTTGAACAACTGGCACTAACACACGCTCAAATCACATCGTTTCATTAAATAAAGTTTCCATCAAAACGAATCATTTAAACGGATGCTAATTCACTTAACCAAAACATACTATACAACCACAACAAAAATAAGAAATAAAACGCATCGTTTACAGACAAAAGAAATAACAACAACAATAACAGAATTATGAAATCACCGTTGGAACTGTGTTCCATAACAAAAATATCAATAAATAGAAGTGCCATTAAATCAAAACCCTTTGTTCATAACTCAACTTATAATAATAAGAGGAAACAAAAAGGTTTTGGATTGAGTTTAAAAGTAGTAATTAATAAAATATTTTATATTTGATGATAATACATTTTCAAACGAGATTTAAAACGTTTAATTTTATTTTTAATGACGCGGCATCATCCGATTTATTAATAATATTAATTCATAAATAAAAAAAATTAACATACATATGAATACGTTTTAACATCTTATTACCATCAAATTGATGAATTTTACTTCTTTCGTTTGTTTTTAAGTTGAACACTAATATTTTGAAATAGATAATACATGAATCAATGAATTTAAAGGGGTGGTTAAACTTAGAAAGGCCTCTATACCCCAAAAAAGATGCCTGCCAACGTAGGTCTCCAATCTATGAAGTGGTAGCTCTAGTGTCATGGGCCAAAGTATAAAGCCCGTGACCATAGCACAAGATGCGCCCTATGGAGGTCGATCGATTAGATGAGGATCATTTAACTTACGGGAACTGGCCTGATTCTAAGAACTGTTAGAAAAGCCTGTCACATTGAAGTCTGGTTGGCCTAATAATAAAGATATGGCAACATAGACTATTTTTAGTAAGTAGGGGAATCATATCTTGTAGATTTGATATGATATGATGTATCTTGTAAATCCTCAAAATTAAGGGATAGGCTAATCTCGTCCGTCGATGTAATTGCATCTTGATCATCGATTTAGGGGGAGCTCAACTATAAATAGGGAGCCTCCCCCTCACTTGTAAATCATCCATTGTATGTTGAATTCTTTAGAGTAATAGAATTTTTTGAGCATTTACTTAAACACTTTGTGTACATTCTTTCTTTGGCTTTCTCTTGTTCATTTTTAGCTTCTTTTGGCACAATCACTTCTGCTATACAAATTGGTGCCTTAGAGGAATCCTCACTTTTGGGAGAAAAGGCTAATTTAGGCGAATTTGGAGTGAACGGATTGCCTAAAGCCGCACAGATTGCTAGATAAAAGATCTAGCCACATGACACTAGAAATTTAGAATGTGTTGAACATAAGGTGTTCAAATGGTTAATCGAATCGAATTAGTATTATTCGAATTTTTTAATTCTTTAATCATTAATTGAATTAATTTTTTTCAAAAAAATTAATCGAATCGAAATATTTCAATTAATTCGGTCAGTTAATCAAATTAATCGAAATTGATATGTTTTTTTTTTTGTTAAAATAAATATAAAACATATAAAAAAAATTGATAATGTTCATTTGACCAAATTAATCAAATTAAAGCTACATATAATTTATATTATTAATTATTAAGTTTAGTTAATTATCCGATTCTGAATTAAATTAATCAAAAATCAAATTTTTAAGAAATCATTTACTAACCTCCTATCGAATTAAATTGATTTAATCAACTGATTAACCAAATTAGAGCGTTGTACCCAATATCCCAAACCCAATCCTTCCCATTTTTAGGTACATCACATGGGCTAAACCCCTACAGTATCCGGATTATTAAGTTTCAAAGTTGTAGAAAATCTATTACTCGGATTTTTTTATCCTCAGTTTCAAATTAAACAGGTACAACACAAAATAGGATCAAAGGTATTAGGCAAAAGATCTAGAAATTAGCTATTGAAAACTGTTTTTGAAACAAATTATTTCATCCGCACATTGATTTCCTTCCTTATAAATATATTTGAGTGAGTCATTGATGAAATTAGATATGAGTAGAGCTGATGACGGGTAAGGCTATTCGTCTAGGCTCAAAGGTTTATCTGAAAAGTGGAAAGGTTTGCATAAAAATATAAGTTAGAAAAATAGGTTTGGACAAAATAGAATTTTGTTTTCTAAACGAGTCTAAGTCTTAGGTAAGATTTTTTTGCCTGGGCCCGACCCAAATTAGTTTCAACTTTCTTTTTTGTTGCCATTTCGTTCTTATATTGCTACTATTTTGTTGTTATTGTCTGAATATTGTATAACTCTTGTTTTATTGTTAATTTGTTGCTATTTAGAGAGATTTGCTTGCTAAATTGCAACTATCTTAATATTATTTAAATATAAATATTTTTTAAATGTATTTTTAATTTATTGAGAAATATTTATTTTAACATTTTTAATACATTTGATGTATTATATTTTTTAAATTTATTTTTATATAAAATAGTCTAAAAAAATTAATACAAACAGATCAAATTAGATTCAAATTTAACATTTTTAATCTGGATGAATTAATTTTTTAAACAAATTTAAAATTTTGCATCAAGAGCAACCTACCATCGTTACAATAGGTTAGTGCTAATCAATGACGTCTCATTCTACTTCTGTATTTCATAATTCAAACCTGTTCTCTTTTTTTACATTAAAATCATAAATTCTTTCATAGTTAATTAAATACAAATAATCAATGATTGATGGATTTGGGTTTGAATAAGATTCTTGTATGATATTACCATTTATAGTTGCTTACCTCCACACCATTCTAAATATAAATATTAAAATTTTCTCAAATATGTTTTTATTTTTTAGTTTTTTAAAATATATTATTTTATTTAATATTTAATAAAAATATCTATTTCTTTTACTTTCATTATATATTTTATTAAAATTTGACTATATTTTTAATATTTACATTATAACATAAAAATATATTTAATTTTATATATGATTCAAATTACATAATATATAAATAAAAAATATTATAAACTTAAAAACAAATTAAATAGAGGTTCAAGCTTTGATTAATACAACATGTGACAACTCATATTTTAAACAAAGTTAATATTTTTATCAATTTTTTTCGATCTTGTTATGATATTCATCTCTACCCGATTCGGTTCCCATACCAACCTATAATTCAGTCAGCATGTCCAGCTTACTAATATATAGTTAGTTACTGTAACACCTCTAACCCATATCCGTCGCCGAAACAGGGTTACAGAGCATTACCAGAATTTACAAAACAAATAAACAAATATTTCATATCATATAGCATTCATATCAGAAACCAGTCATAATCAAGCATAATGTCCTTTATGTGAGCCCTCGATGTTCAAAATACACATTAGAAACAAGTCGGGACTAAATTGGGTACTCAAAGAATTTTTCGGAAAACATTAAATTTTTTTTCAAAGGTACAGAGGACACACGCCCATGTGGCCAGACAGTGTGTCTCACACGGTCAAGAGACAGCCCGTGTCTCAGGCCGTGTGAGCATTCGAAATAGGTACACACAGCTTTGTCCCAGCCCATGTCCAAACTTATGAGCTCTCTGACTTGGGTCACACGGCCAATCCACACGCCCGTGTGCTAGGCCGTGTGAGCATTCTATTTTGTGCAAATTTAAGATACAGGGGACACATGGTCGTGTCACTTGGCCGTGTGTGACACACGGCTGAGACACACATCCGTGTCTCTGCCCGTATGGACAAAAATAGGTCATTTCTATGCCACATTTCTCACCTCATTTATCATCAACCTAACACAACACTTTAGCACAATATCAAGTCATAACAAGGAATTCAAATCAAGTCAAAAACAAGTTTTATACATAACATATCACCACATATATCCAAGTATTCAAACTTACCAAATTGACCTAATACACATATATGCATATTTTTATCAAATATATATACTATCTCATACCAATCATCAATATGCTTATAAATTATCCCTTATTCAACCACATCAAGCACACATCAAACATGATAAGGCCACAAGTATATATACGTCAAAATATACCAAATACAAGCCATAAAAATGGCTAATCTCAACAAAATGTTTATATGCCAACATTGGCCAAATTAGTCTATACATGCCATTATAACCAAAATTAATTTACTATTATACCGAAATGGGTCGCTGGATAGTGTGAATCTGCTTTGACCAGCTTCCAACCAAAATGAGCTTCCGATTTACTATAAAACATGGGTAATAAAACAGAGTAAGCATTTAAGTTTAGTAAGTTCGTATAACATGAAAATTATCTTACCATTCAATTGCATTTAATTTAAGCATACAAAACTTATCCAGATTATTTTGGCCAAAAGCCTAAACACATATCCTCAATATGTTAACCATGTAACACTTTCAATAACCAATAAATATGAATGTACATAATCAGTAGGCATGTTTCACATACATGTATCATCCCCCTCATGTTTCAATATATCATGTAATATCATTTCCATGTACTTTTAAGTATATACCGGTATTAGTTCGTTTTGAACTCATAATGTCTTATATCAGAACTTAGCCCGTTGAACCATTTAAAATATCGTTGGATACACGGGTAGTACAGAGGTGTACAAATCTGTAATCTTTCAATTCATATACAGGTATGTCTATACGAGCATATAAATGGGAAGCTCTTCGAGCCATGTAACAAAAGCTCAATCTAGTTGTATATCGGTGTAACAGCCCGATTTTGGGCCTAGTCAGAATAGTGGTTTCGGGACCACAAATCCGACGTAGTAAAATTCATTTTTTATTACATTTCTATGGTCTGCAATTTTACTAAATGATTTCATGAAAATTTCGTTTGAAAATTTTGACGTTTGGGCACTCAATTTAGTAAAAAGGATTGACTTGTAAAAAGTGAAAAAGTTGAGTTCTACATGCTAAAGGTGTCTAATTTCTATGAAATTTTAAAATGAAGGTTCTTAAATGGTAATTAGACTATTTTTAAGTTAGTAGACAAAAATGGACGTGGTGAGATAAAATTTCAAAGTTTTAAGTAAAGGGTGTTTTGATCATTTGGTAAATAAAAGAATAAAAAAGGAAAATAAAGCCAAAATTTGCTCATTTTTCTTCAAACTTGTTTGAAACTTGGGAGAACACCATAGCTAAGGTTTTTTCATCTTTCAAGCTTGATTGTAAGTACATCCTAGCCCGTTTTTAATGCTATTTATGTTTTTTAAGTCGTATTCACCCGATCTTTCTATTTTTACCATTGTTTTGAAGCAGGGTTCATGTTTAAATTTTACCCATGTATGACATGCATGTGTTTTGATGTTTTATGGTAGAAAATGAAAGTTTGATGTGTAATAAACAACTTTTACTGAGTGATTTTTGATGGAAATGCATAAAGGACCTATTTATAAAAAAATATAAAATGTGTGTAAAAATGTGATTAAATAAAAAATGTGGACTGCTATAAGTATAAAAGAGGATTTTCTAGGCTTGAGAATCAAAGAAATTGAATAGATTTCATTTTTCAAGCCTAAGGGCAAAAATGTAAATATGTCAAAGTTTAGGGGCAAAACGGTAATTATGCCATAGTGTGATTTTCAAACCGAATTGAGCAATGTGATAATTAAATAAGTTAAATTTGCTATTATAGATCAAAAAAGACGGGATTCGGACCTTGATCGGAGGAAAAACAAGGTTATTGACGATTAGGTCCATTTCCGCTATTTTTGTACCGAGGAAAGTTTGTATGTAAATAATGCATTGTTATTTATGCTTTAATTACTTTATTATTTTATGAATTGTGATTTAATCTTGAATGAAATCAACAAAGTTCGACAAACGAGAAATCCCGGTTGAACCTTAGGAATAGGTAGGATACAAATGTCATGACATTAGGGTTATTTAAGACTACGTGTAAGACCATATCTGGGATATGGCATCGATGAGAGATTTCATGTAAGACCATAGTAGGGCTACTGGCATCGATATGAGATCCCATGTAAGACCATATCTGGGATATGACATTGGTATGGTACAATGTGTGTGAGATTTCCCGAGTATCCTTTAGTATTCCAAGCGGTTCAACGGGAAACGTAACAGAAATGTTAACGTTGCAAAAGACCATGGTATGTTGCTAATTGGTACAGGTATGTACGTAAAACTTATGCCTAATGAGCTCGATATGTGAAGAATCTATTGGTAAGGTTATGATTGTGCAAGATATGATGTTAAGGTTTCTAATACTATCCATGCCAAGTTGGACTATGAGATTTATAATGACATCTATGTTAATTCATTTCATGTTAGTTGCATGATAAATGTGTGTTTATGATGCCTATTATTTGCATAGGAACTTACTAAGCTTTAAAGCTTACTCTATTTTCTTTTCATTTGTCTTATAGTGTCACCAAGCTAGCTCGGGGATCGGAGACTGTCAGAGATCCATTCACACTATCAAATTATCATTTTGGGTACTTATGATTACAATATTTTGAGTTATTGCATGTATAGGGACTTGGTCTTTTTGTTATGTGTCATAATTGATTTGGCCATATGTGTTGGCTTCAATAGTTGATAATTCATTTTGTAAATGGCCATTTGATATTGGCTAATATTGGTCAAGTATATATATATACATATGATGATGTTTTCATGAATGTGGGGAAATTGCATGGTTCGAGATGCTAAGTATGTAATGGCCTAAATTCAAAGTTATCGGAACAATGGTTTCGCAACCATAAATCCGATTTAAAGAGAAATTTATTTCAATATATTTGCATGAATATTTATATGATAGGAAATATTTTTATAAATATTTATAAAATGGTAGTAATGTGGTATTAAAATTTCGTTAGAAAATTTTAACGTTTGGGTAGGTAATTAAATGAAAAAGACTACATTGAAATAGAAGTAAAAGTTGAATTATAGATTAAAAGAAATTATAAATGACCAAAATAGTAATTAAGCCATTTTGTATAGTTGAGGCGGTGTATTGTATAAAAATCTGAGATTTTTTATAAAGATAATTATTATAATATATATTATAAAAAGAAACAAAAAACATAAAAAGAAAGAGAAGAACAGAGAGCAAACGTGAAGGAAAGAGAGAAAAAGAGAAAAGAAAGAAGAAAAGGGGAAAATTGAAAGTTTGAAGCTTAGATATTTAATAGGTAAGTTAATTTAGCCATTTCCTTTTAATTTTGATGCTTTATAAGTTTTAGAACAAAGTTTTGATGAATTTAAGTTGAAGTTTTTGAAGTTTTAAAGTTTTTGGATATAGTATATGATGAATAAAATGATGAATTAGTGGTTTAATTGAAAGAATTTGAAGTTAGAATTGGATAAAGGACTTAATTGCAAAATAAGCTATAAGAAAACAGTTTTGGGACAGCAGCAGTAGAGTAAGTTTGAAAATTCACCAAAAATTGTAGAAGTGGAATTAAAAGTTGAGTGACATATGAAATTAAATTTTATTGAGTCTATTTTCATATGAAAGAAACAGGGAAAGAAAAGAAATTTTTTATTTTGAGATATTTAGATTTTTGTAAGACTGGTTCAAAATGAATTCGGGCTCCCCTGTTTTTATTTTAGAAAATCATCAAAAATTGAATAAAAATAATTAGGGGATTAAATTTATATGTTTAGAATCTTGAATGAGTCTATTTTCAATAGAAATAAACGAGAACATCATCTGAATCCTGTATGAAAAGATAATTAATGTTTAGTGAAGAAGGGTCAGAATTGTCAAACAGCAGAACAGTGGTGACTTTAAAGAATAAACTGTACTTATTGGCTAAACCAAAAATTCTGAAAATTTTATGGGATGAAGATATGTGAGTTTAGTTTTAGAAAAAATTAACAGTTCTTCATTTGGATTTCTGTAGCTCGAGAAATAAATAATTCAGTGACTATGACTCAAGTAGACAGCTTTGAATGAGCTAAAAATAATAATAGAATTATAGAAAATGCTACATGTGAACATGAAATGTATTGAATCGATGATTGAATTTATTTATTTAGATCTGGAAAACTCAAATACGAAGCTAGATCGAGGAAGAAAAAGTCCTGGATTAGTAGATTTTGTATAGAACTAGTATCGAGGTAAGTTCGTGTAACTTGAATTATATTCTTAAATGCTTGAAATGTATGTTATTGATGTGAATATAATTTGAATGTTCATTGTATTAAAATTGATAAAATATTGATATATTTGGTAAAAAGGGGAAGAAATCTCGGTTGAATGAAAGGAAAATTTGATGGATCTCTGAAAAGGAATTGACGGTAAAAGGATCTAGCCGGACGGGTGATCCTATCTCGATATAGCCTCTCCCGAAGAATATGTGGAAAATGGATTTAGCCTTGGATGGGTATCCGAATTAGGGTCCGAATTTGCTGAACTGGTAATTGAGATCCAAGCTCATTAGAGTAATTGTCGTTGCGAGGATTTAGCTTTTGGTGGTAATCCCGACAATACTCTATGAGTTTATATTCTGAGGATTTAGCCTAGACCGGTAATCCTCCTGTAAGGATGAGGTTCATGGAGTGTGCTCTCTGAAATGGAAATGTGCGCACATGAACATGAATTGACGGACCTGGATTTGTACACTAAAGTGTACCTCTGAAAATCCATCGAAATTCCGAGTAATTCAACGAGATAAATATGGAAAAATAACAAGGAAATGGAAATCATGGTGTTGATGAGCTCATCAATCATGGTATAAATTATTGATTCATGGAAATTATTGGGCTAACTTGAATGTTGAGTTTGTGCATGATAGGGTAATAATGCATTGAATGATATATGAATGTTTATTGCACTGTATTGAAAATATTAGGTAAGTATAATTCTTGTTACATGGGCTTACTAAGCACAAAGTGCTTACCCTGTTTCTTTTTCCCCTGTTTTGTAGTGTTAAGAGCTCGGAGGTCGGATTCAGTAGGAGACACATCACATTATCAACCTCAAGATTTCGGTATATAAAGAAACTTTATTTTGGAAAACAATGGCATGTATAAGCTAATAAAGTAGATGTTAATATGAAATGAATGTAAGGTTAGCCATTGGTATGGCTAATAAATCTTGTTTTGGTATGTGTTGAAGTTATCTTATAATATGCATGAATCTATTATGAAAATATGTTGATGTGGATTGGTTTCGATTTAAAATTGCAGGGAAGGCTAAATATTTATAAAGGGGCTATGTAGAGGTTAAAAAAATAAAAAAATTCGTAAACTCTTGTAATGCATCGTACTCTATTCTGATATCGAATACGGGTAGGGGGTGTTACAAAGTATGTGATGTTTGTATGCGATAAATGATAGCATGTAAATGATATGTGGATGCCTTGTGTGTGGCTGATTGGATTGAATGTATATGCTTGGACTGGTGCTATGTTTTGTTGTGTAGGTTGGTGCATGGAAGGTGGCAAAAAGGCTTGGTAAATAGCCTTATATTTGTCCAAACGGGTAGACACACGAACGTGTGTCTAGTCTGTGTGTGACACACAGCTTGCCCCATAGGCGTGTGTTCTGGCCATGTGTCCTCTTCACCTTAATTGTTGCAAAATTGAATGCTCGATAATAAGCACACAGGTAGAGACACGGGTGTGTGTCTCGACCGTGTGGACGGCACGGCCTCGAACACGGGCGTGTGCCCTGGCCATGTGAAGTCTGCACCTATTTTATGAAAAATTATGAAAATATAATCGATCACATGGCCTACGCACACAGGCGTGTGACCTCAATTTGAAGATGACATCATAAACAGAAAGCTCCCTAATTTGAACACGGCCTAAAGCATGGGCGTGTCTTAGGATCATACGGGCTGTCCCGAACCCACACGGGCGTATGACCCCTTTTACATGAAAAATTTTCTAAGTTTCTCAAAAGTTTCCAAAGTTCTCGGTTTAGTCTCGAACCACTTTCGATGCATGTTTTGGGCCTCGTAGGCTCGTGATAGGGATAATATGAATGTATGTGAAAGATTTTAAACTTGGATGGAAATTTATGTCATTTTAAACTTGGATGGAAATTTATGTCTCGGTTTTATAAGTTTGCTTGTGATTATGTCCGGTAATGCCTCGTACCCTGTTCCGACATTGAATACGAGTAAGAGGTGTTACATTTAGTGGTATCAGAGTTACGGTTTAGTCGATTCTCGGACTAACGTATCGTGTGTAAGAGTCTAGCTATACATGCCATAAATGAATTGTGATAGTGTGATGACTCCTGACAAGTTTAAATTGTGTTTTCATATAGTAATAGATCCCAATCAAGCTGAGGCTGATGAAGTCGAAAGTAATGCACTGGCTCCTGCTCAAAGGGCAGCGCCATCTGATAGTAGACCTCCTACGGTTAGTCAGGGAGAAGGAGGCAGGGAAGTCTTTCTCCATATTATGAATGAGTGGTATACGGAATTTGTTCGAACAAATCTGAATGCCCAACCTCCTCCACTCTCACCCATTCCTCTACTGGTTCCCGTAGCTCCACAAGGCATGGACTTTGTAAGAATGAATAAGCCCCGGGTTGATAAGATCCGAAAGTATGGGCTGAAGATTTTAGAACTAATGTGGATGATGACCCCGAGAGAGCCAAGTTTTGGCTTGAAAACTCCATCAGGGTATTCGATGAGTTGTCTTGCACACCGGATGAGTGTTTAAAGTGTGCTATCTCACTTCTAAGGGATTCTGCATACCGCTGGTGGAATACACTGGTATCGGTGGTACCGAGAGAAAAGGTTACATAGGAATTCTTTCAAGAGGAGTTCTGAAAGAAATATATTAGTCAACGGTTCATCGATAAAAAACGTAAGGAATTTCTTGAGCTAAAACAAGGTCGTATGACAGTGACCGAGTATGAGTGGGAATTCGTCAGACTTAGTAATTATGCTCGGGAGTATGTTTCCACCGAGGCTATCATGTGCAAGAGATTTAAGGATGGATTGAATGAGGATATTCGTGTGTTAGTTGGGATTTTAGAGCCAAAAAAATTTATGGTATTGGTTGGACGAGCTTGTAAGGCCGAAGAGCTGAACAAAGAGAAGAGAAAAGTTGATCTCGAAGCTAGGGATTCAAAGAAAAGACAAATGAGTAAGTCGTTTCCATCTCAGTCCAAGAAGTCTAAAGATTTTTAAGCGGGGTATTCACGCAGAGATCGCGATAAGCAACATTTGAGTTTTAAATCTCAAGCCACCTTAATGGCAAGTGTGGCCAATGTAAAGTTCAACAGACCCGAATGTCAATAATGTGGAAGAAGACATCCTGGTGAGTGTAGGATGAATGATCGGGCTTGTTTCAAGTGTAGCTCTCAAGAGCACTTTATCCGAGATTGTCCTGAAATGGCTGAGAAGGAAAAATTTCAAAGTGTGAGGCCGAGCAATACCGCAAATAGAGGTAAGCCACCGAGAAATACCAAAAATTGAGCAAGTAGTAAAGGTATGACGAAAGATACAGCTGTGAAATCCAAAGCTTGAGCACCTGCTAGAGCCTATGCCATCTGTGCTCGCGAAGAAGCGACATCTTTCGATATTATCTTTGGTACTTTTTCTCTCTATAATACTAATGTAGTTGCATTGATTGATTAATAAACCGTAAAAGTAACATATTTTAATCCCATATTTAGCACGCTTTTGGATGATTTAAGCCTTGAATTGTGTAATTTGGTGCTCTTAATCTTTTGTTTTAATGTTTTATACTCAGAAGAGCACCGGAGGATGAAAAGAACGAGAAACGGGTCCAAAATAAAGTAAATGGGCCATATCACGAAATCCACACAGCCTGGGCCCAAGACCACACGATCGTGCCTTATTCAACAGTCTCGAACACGGCCTGACCACGATTCACAGGGCGTGTGCCATGGGTGTGTCCCTGCCGTGACAAAGAGAAGTTTCACTCGGATTAGGATATTTAGGGGCAAAGAAACATATTTCGAAGCCTATATAAACACCCTAAGTATGACCTAAAAGGGTGGAACCCAATGCTTTAGTCAGGGGGCGTCCAGCTAGGTCAAAAAGGGTAGACTTGTGGGGATTTACTCGAAGATAGCCAGTTGATTCATCTCAAGAAGCCGGAATCATACTCAAGACGGAGGATCTCTTCTTCAATTCATTCAGGGGGTTTTAGGGATTTCTTATGTTTTTTTTATCTTTCATTCTAAGATGTTTTCTTTTATTGTTATGAACTAAACCCTCAGATACCTGAGGGGGATGAAACCTAAGATGAATTTTGTTATCGTTTGCTGAACTATATGATAAATATTTGACTTGTTTTTAATTATGTGTTCTTAATTCTTATGTTGATATTTCCGGGATATTAATTCAAGTATGATGTGCTTAGGTGGAAGAGTAAAAGTCTCTGCCTAAGAGTAGATCTAACATAATTAAGTAGAGTTGATCGCACGCCTAGAGATAGGGTGACGTGATTTTGCTGGATTAGGGTGAAACCTAATATGGGAGCCCATAGATTGAGTTAATGCAATTCTAGGGGTTTTAATTAGAAAGAGATTTCAATTAATCAACTTAGGGTTGACGTTAGTTGCCTCGAGAGAGGGATTAGTATACGTTAGAAAATCCTATGGATCAAGTCAAATGAATAAATCGTCTAGTTCAGAGTTAGATAACAAGTGAAGTCTAGGTGGATTCTTCCTTAGGTATTGTCTTAATTAATTGGTTTTTCTCTAAGTATTTCTCCCCAACTTCATTCTTCTTTGTCTTAGAGTCTTTAGTTTAGTAGTTAGTTAATTTAGATTAAATAAAAAATTCCCTTTATTTTAGGCTAGATAATAAAAAGAGAGTTAGTATTAGTACTTTTAGTTCCTTTGGGTTCGACAATCCGGTCTTGCCTTAACTATACTACTGTTCGATAGGTGCGCTTGCCTCACATCGTTGTCATAGTTAGTTTCCAGGTTCGATCATTCTTTATATAATATTTAAGACTTTGACATCACATAAAACAACGATCAAGTTTTTGGCGCCGTTGCCGGGGAACTAAAATATTAAGAAAGCTCAATTTTTATTACTTTAGCCATTATTATTATTCTTTTTATTCTTTTTTATTCTTTTTATTTTTTTCACTTTGCTGATTTTTCTTTTATTTGATTTTGGCAGATAGAGGAGATGGCACTAAATAACTATCAATGGCAAGTTATGAGGACAAAGTCAACAAAAGCAGCTGATATCTACAACCTGAACCCAGTAACCATGCTATCAAACCAGTTAGAGCTTTTAAGTAAGAAAATTTACGGTTTATGTGGTTCTTTGCAGGTACATCCAGTTATGCAGTGTGAAACAAGTGGAGGTGCGGTGAATCCTGAGTACCCATCCTACGGACATGGCATGGAAAGCGAACAAGTCAACTATATGGGTAACTATTCTAGACCTCAAAATAATTTTTATAGTAACACTTATAATGCAGGTTGGAGGTACCATCCCAATTTCTCGTGAGATGATCAAGGTAGTCAAAGACCACAACTTCCTCCAGATTTTCAGCAACCACCTCACTAGCAAGAACAGGAGCCGAACCTTGAGGAGATGCTGACAAAATTTATAGCGGTGACAGAAACTCGTTTCTAAAACACCGAAACAGCACTCAAAAATCAAGAAGCATTAATTCAAAGGATCAAGAATCAATTAGGTCAGCTTGCTAAGCTGATCTCAGAACAACTACAAGAAAGCTTGCCAAGTAACACTGGAACTAACCCAAAAGAGTAAATTCAAGCTGTAACAGCTCATGACAGTGAAAGGTTAGTGGAATCTAACCTGAGGTAAGAGCCTGTGGTAAGTGAAGGTAAGGTTGAGGTAAGCCATGATTTACCAAACCCGGTGATTACAGAAAACCAAGCTCGTGTGCCATATCCCAATGCGATAAAGAAAGGCCACACAGAGGAGCAATTCGGTAAATTTATTAAACCTCCAAAGAAGTTATGTAACACCCCCTACCCGTATCTGTTATTGGAATAGAGTAGGAGGTATTACCAGAGTTTACTGAACATTTTCGAATAATTCTGAGTCATTTATTGTTCATATTCTAAAAATAATCATAACGTCCCTCTATTGGGCCCTCAAGCCCAAAACATACATTAGAGCCAACCGAATTAAATCGGGATCATAGGGAATTTTTCGCTGAAAATCCTAAAACTTTCCTACATTGGTTAACGATACTTTAATATTAACAAACTTATTTTCTCGACATGTCTCGCTTCAATTTATTACTTGTCCTAATACACATAATTTTCCTGTATCAACGTATCAAAGATAGTATTATATTTACATGTCATGATACATATCATTCTCTTATTGTTTCTTCATAAATATAAATTGTTCAATTTATTATGACAATATTTCATGTACCATCATTTTCATGAGTTTAGTGTATATTTATTCCGATGTGATTCATAATCTTGAATATGCATAATTATCGTGCAAATTTCACATACATGTATTTTCCATGCCATATTTCAATGTATCAAATAATTATCATTTCTATGTCTTTCAAGTTTAATTTCATGATTTCAAGTACTTGTCATTTTCTATATTTATCCCGTTGAATTTCTCAGAATTTCGATGGATTTTCTAGTAGTACACTTATAGTGTACAAATCCAGGTCCGTCAATTCATGTTCATGTGCGCACATTTCCATTTCGAGAGCACACTCTCGCGAACCTCATCCTTACGGCGGGATTACGGTCAAAGCTAAATCCTGTAAGAGAGCACACACCCGCGAACCTCATCCTTATAGCGGGATTACGGTCGAGCTAAATCACAGTAATATAAACTCATAGAGTATTGTCGGGATTACCGGTCGAGCTAAATCCCTGCAGCGACAATTTACTACAATCGAGCTTGGATCGAATTACAGTCCAGCTAAATTCGGACCCAATTCGGATTACCCGTCGGGCTAAATCCATTTTCCACATATTCTTCGGGAGGGCTATATCAGGATCACCCGTCCGGGCTAGATCCTTTTCACACATATTCTTCGGGAGGCTATATCGGGATAGGATCACCCGTCAAGGCTAGATCCTTTTACCGTCAATTCCTTTCAAATGATCCATCGAATTTTCCTTTCATTCAACGGGATTTCTTCCTTTTTATCAAATATATCAATGTTTCATCAATTTTCATACAATGAACGTTCAAATTATATTCACATCAATAACATACATTTCAAACATTTAAGAATATAATCCAAGTTACATGAACTTACTTCGTTGCTTGCCCATGTTTATAGTTTCACTAATTTGATGTCTTCTCTTTTCCATATTCAAATCTCGTATTTGAGTTATCCGGATAAATTTGATCATCATTTTCATTCATTTCATATTTCGATACATTCAATTAATGCTCTAGGCAAAATTACCATTTTGCCCCTAAATTTTTAATTAATGATGATTTCATCCTTAGATTCAGAAAAATAAAATTCTTGTAATTTAATCCTTGTTCCAAGCCTAATTATTCTCATATATATCGACAACAGCCCATGAATTATATGAAATATCGAATTTTCCATAATTTCAACACTTTTCAATTTAATCCCTAAAACATATTTTCACCCTATCTTGATCTAAATTAATAATTTCATTCAATTTTATAATTTAAATAATAAAATAATCCATTTCATGCAATTTGGTCATTTTTGACATTTTTACAAAATTGCCCATAAAGTTTTACTTTTATTCAATTTAGTCCCTGAGCCTAGAATATGCTAGCTAAATACTCATATATATTTTCCTCCTCCTCCTCTCCATTCCACATCTTAATGTATATAACATGCTATAAGTAACATTATCAATAATTTCATTAATTACTCATAAGTATATTCAAAACTGTCCATTTGAGTTATAGTCACTAAATTATTTATTTCCAGAGCTACAAAACTCCAAATGAAGAACCGTTAATTTTTCCTGAAACTAGACTCGCATATCTTCTTGCCATAAAATTTTCAGAATTTTTGATTTAGCCAATTAGTACAGTTTATTCTTTAAAATCACCCCTGTTCTACTGTCTGGCAGTTCCGACCCTTCTTCACTAAAAATTAATTATCTTTTATATAGAATTCATATGATGTTATAGTTTATTTCTTCTAAAACTAGACTCATTAAGGAATCTAACCATATAAATTATGTTCCCAAATTATTTTTTTACAATATTTGATGATTTTTCCAAGTCAGAACAGGGGATCTCGAAATCACTCTGAACCAGTCTTACCAAAATCTAAATATCTCAGAATACAGAATTCCTTTGCTTTCCATGTTTCTTTCATATGAAAATAGACTCAATAATATTTAATTCTATATCTCACTCAACTTCTAATTCAATTTCTACAATTTTTGGTGATTTTTCAAAGTTAGACTACTGCTGCTGTCCAAAACTGTTTTAATGCAAAATGTTAATTATCAAGTTTATAACACCTTTATTTCCTTCTCTACAACATTTCCCATTACTTTCTCTTATTTTCCTTCACTAACATATCAAGAACATAAAACTTTATATAAGAAAACTCTACATTAACATCATTTCCATGCTTTTTCCACAATATCAAACTTAAAAATATATTGAAAACATGATGTTCTTACCTTGTTTTATAGATTTCAATCTTTAACTTGATTTTCTCTCTCCTCCAGCTTCTATTTCTTGAATCAAACTTGATATTCTTGCTCCTATAGTCTCCTTGTCATCTTTCTCTCTTGATGGCTATGGAAATTCTTTTGAATTCTAAGTGAAAATGATGGATTTTTGGTGAAAGGACTAATTTGTAAAGAAAGCAAAACTTTCTTTTCTTTCTCTTCTTCTCACGTTGGTTTGCATGGGAAAGAGATGATGATAATTCATCATCTTTCCTTCCTTATATACTACATAAATAATAATAAAATAATGATAAATAATAAAATATCTTATCAAAATAAAATAATATTTATCTAATTAAATAATTATAAAATATCATCACTATCATCATTACTTTCTAGATTTCTCTCTCTTCTAATTGACCATTTTGCCCTTTGTGATCTTTTAAAATTCCATCCTTGAATCATCACATAATTTGGTAAAATTATGATTTAGTCCTCATAATTCTTTACCTATTCAATTTGGTCCTAATTCATCCATTTCCTTTAGTTTCTAGATTATTCCACCCCTAAAATATTTGCACTATTGGTCCTTTAACTTTTTCATACTTACACTTTAACCCCTCAAATTTTGAGTATTTACACTTGGGCAACAATACTTTTCTCACTTTACAATTTAGTCCTTTCTTGAATTAATAATGTAATATATCATAATATACTTCCGAATATTGACATAATCTAAATTTTTCTTTTTTTTCGCTTTATTTCCTTATTATATCAAAGATAATATCTTACTGTAAATTTTTTTTTTTTTTGGGGTATTACAAGTTACATATTAACTTGCCGTTTCTTGAAGCTCTTTTGCAGATGCCAGATCCTAGACCTCGTGTCAATAAAGAAGAAATTCATAAGGAACGAAAGCTTCGGATCGATGAACTAGATGAGTGGAAGACACACTTCAAAGAGAAACTAAAAACACACGAAGCAAAAATAAGGCAACTCCACGAGAAACTTAACGATGGGAAAACCCAGCTTAAGATAGGAGATCAGGTACTCAAAATCTTCCCAGACGGAACGGTCGAGATAACTAATCCTAAAATTAGCACCATTAAGGTAAACACTACTCGACTTAAACTTTATATCAATAACCTAATTGATCGCATGAGAAAGGATTTTCGCCTCTTCAAACCACCATGATTATGCGAATGAGAGGTAAGTCTAGCTCAAGACTTTAAACGAGCGCTTCTCGAGAGGCAACCCGAGCACTAACCCTACTAATTAGTTTAGTTTTTCTTATTTCCATGCTTAGGCGTAGATTTTCCATACTCACACAGTCTTACACACGGCCGTGTGGGCACCATAGGTAGGTAAAAGGGCGTGGCCATAGACGTGTGGCAACAAGACAATTTAAACCCCCTTCTTCCTTTTTCTTTTCCAGTTGTCTTTCTTCTTTCATTTTCTTTTATTTACTTTTACTTTTATTTTTACTTTTATTTTTATCTTTATTTTCTTTATTATTTTCTTCTTATTCTTCATGCCATTTAGATTTAGCTTAGGATATATCAAGCCGGCTATTTTAAGGGTTCAATTTTAAACGCTTCACGGCGCTACCCCACATTCACCTCTACCAATCCTATCCAATTTCTTTCAAATGACTCCATCCGAAATTCATGTGTGTTTATGATGCCTATTATTTGCATAGGAACTTACTAAGCTTTAAAGCTACTCTATTTTCTTTTCCTTTGTCTTATAGTGTTACCAAGCTAGCTCGGGGATCGGAGACTGTCGGAGATCCATTCACACTATCAAATTATCATTTTGGGTACTTATGATTACAATATTTTGAGTTATGGCATGTATAGGGACTTGGTCTTTTTGTTATGTGTCATAATTGATTTGGTCATAAGTGTTGGCTTCAATAGTTGATAATTCATTTTGTAAATGGCCATTTGATATTGGCTAATATTAGTTAAGTGTATATATATACATATGATGATGTTTTCATGAATGTGAGGAAATTGCATGGTTTGAAATGCTAAGTATGTGATGTTTGTATGCGATAAATGATAGCATGTAAATGATATGTGGATGCGTTGTGTGTGGCTGATTGGGTTGAATGATATGCTTGGATTGGTGCTATGTTTTGTTATGTAGGTTGGTGCATGGAAGGGTGGCAAAAAGGCCTAGTAAATAGCCTTATATTTGTCCACACGGGTAGACACACAGGCGTGTGGCTAGTCCGTGTGTGACACACGGCTTGTCCCATGGGCGTGTGTTCTGGCTGTGTGTCCCCTACACCTTAATTGTTGCCAAACAGAATGCTCAGTAATGAGCACACAGGCAGAGACACGAGTGCGTGTCTCAGCCGTGTAGACGGCACGGCCTCGAACACGGGCGTGTGCCTTGGCCATGTGAAGTCTGCACCTATTTTATGAAAAATTATGAAAATATAATCGATCATACGGCCTAAGCACACGGGCGTGTGACTTGGTCGTGTGATCTTAATTTGAAGATGACGTCATAAATAGAAAACTCCCTAATTTGAACACGGCTTGAAGCACGAGCGTGTCTTAGGGTCACACAGGCGTGTCCCGAACCCACACGAGCATGTGACCCCTTTTACATGAAAAATTTTCTAAGTTTCCCAAAAGTTTCCAAATTTTTTTATTTAGTCCCGAACCACTTCCGATGCATGTTTTGGGCCTCGTAGGCTCGTGATAGGGACGATATGAATGTATGTGAAAGGTTTTAAACTTGGATGGAAATTTATGTCTCAATTTTATAAGTTTTCTTGTGATTATGTTCGGTAATGCCTCGTACCCTGTTCCGGCGCTAAATACGTGTAAGGGGTGTTACAATCAGGAAGCTCATAAGAGCCATAAATCAGAAAGCTCATGCGAGCCAATTTTAGGAAGCTCAAGAGAATTATTAATCGAGAAGCTCGTAAGGGCCAAATATCGGGATGCTCGTAAGAGCTATGGTGTGTCCACAACACATGCAGGACCACAACCAATCCGGGAACCCTAATGACATGTCATTTGTATCCATTGAATTTCTAAGGTTCAAACGGGATTCTGTACTTGTCGGATATGTGATCAATAATATACATGGCATTTTATACAAATCACACACACAACAATATTCAATTCAAATCATACAAATATACAATTTAGTTACATGAATTACCTCGACAAGTATACGTAGATTTGTAAGCTACTAATCTGATACTTTTTCTTTTCCTCGATCCAATTCCATACTAGGCCTATTCGGATCTATACGAATGAATTTAGCTCAATTTAGTACAATTCATATTCAATTCAATCCAACACACATCTTTGGTAAAATTATTATTTTACCCCTATACTTTTAATTAATTACAATTTAGTCCCTAGGCTCGGAAAATGAATTTCATACAATTTAATCATTATTTCAAGCCTAATCGATTTTCATACATATCAATAGAAGCCCATATTTTTCACAAAATTCAAAATTTTTCCAAAAATTCAAAATTTTTCTATAAATTTTTTATCTTTTCAATTTAGTCCCTAAATCATAATTTCATCAAAATTCTCTTTACAAAAGTTGTTTATCTAACAACAACCTTTCATTTTCTACCATAAAACTTCAAAATTCAACTATACTCATCCATGGAAAAACCCTAATACTTTAACGGTTTTTCAAATTAATCCCCGAAATAGCTAGATTAAGCTATTACGATCTCGGAAACATAAAAATTATTAAAAATGGGATAAGAATACTCACCTAACTAAACAAAATAAGCTTGTCTATCTTCAAGCTTCCATGGCTAGGGTTTCCATGTTTTATTTTAGGAAAGATGATGAAAATGATATTAATTTAATTATTTATTTCATTTATCATCATTATTTTATCATCTTTCCAAAATTAACCTTAATATTTCTTCAATTTCCAATGATGAATAATCATCCTTATCTACTAATTCCTCTAAATGATCTATTTCTATATAAGGACCTCAAATTTTAAATTTCATAGCTATTTAATACCTCTAGCAACTTTTGTACTTTATGCAATTTGGTCCTTTTCATCAAATTTTGACATGTAAACGATAAAATTTCTTAACGAAATTTTCATACGATATTTCTATCATATTATAGACCATAAAGTAATATTAAAATAAATTTTCTTTCGACCTTGAATTTGTGGTCCTAAAACTACTGTTCCAATTTCATTGAAAACGGGCTGTAATAGCAACCATGCAATTCGCTTACAGGAGTTCGCATCACCATGCAGGCGAACCCCTACTCAAGAAACACATGTTCACTTTATAGTAGGATACGTGTTGACCTACATGGGGACCTATCTAATCTTAGTACATCAAATCATGAAACCGTGCCATATAAATAGGAAATTGACTTCCATGAAGTGGACATACACAAAAACACTCAACAGAACTCAACATTTTCTCTCAGATATCTAGTATTGAAGTTAGGAGGAAATATCTCAACTTTATTTCGACATATAACCATCTTTAGAAAATGAAATTTGATAAAAATATTGATGAATACTTTTGCAAGTTAAAGTAGAAAGAAAATTAAAAAGATGAAAAATTGATAAAGTAGAAAAATAGTATAATAGAAAATATAATTTTTCTTCCTAAATTTGCTTGGTAGGAAAGATGACAAATCAACTTTTTCTTCTTGATTTGAATTTTTGTAGGAAGAAAATGCTAAAAATCAGGAGGAAAAATTTGATTTGTTGGGATAAGAATGACGTGGAATCATAGTTTCATACAATCTTTTTTCTTTTCAACTATATACATCGACCTCTCGGTTTTTCTTCTCTCCTAGTTATAATTTAGAATGATTTGGTTTTATGAATTAGGATAGCAAATGATAATTTCTTATTTTCTTTTTTCTCAATTTTATTTCTTACTATTACCAAGTGCACTTAAAATTTAAATAAGTATATATAATTTAAAACAAATAAGACTATTCAAACAAAAATAATAATATACAATACTAAACACCTAAACTATTCATATTTGAAGGTAAGTAATGAATAGAATAATTAGAAACGTCATCCCTGGGAATTACTTAGTGTAAACCCCTCATAGATGTAGTTGTGGATGTATCATTATATCTCTTTATTTAAAATCTTGATCAAGATATCAAGTACAAAGGTGAAGGGAAGAAGACAAAAATATTGTATTTGAAATATAAAGCTAGTTTTTTATAGGCAAAATTGAAGGGAGAAAACAATAGAATATTCCAATGGCTTCTGATAGGTTAGTTATGTGGGCAGGTAAGTGCAGTTCCCCGGCAAACAAATGATGAATATCGATGCCTGCAAGCGAAGAGAAACATGTATCATGCATCCATGTATATTATTTGGAATGAAAACAAATGAAGCAGTAGAAAACAGAGAGGAAAGCAAGAGGAGAAAAGAGAAACGGAGCTCCCTTCACCCCAATACCTAAAAAATCAAGGTAATGACGTCTCCTAGTTCATGCAAACCCTTAGCTTGCGCATCCTCGGCCTGGATTTCGATGTTTAATGCTGGCTAAAGTACGCATCCAGCGGCATCCATGAACTAGCAGCCGTATTTTACCATCCCTTCCTTTTAGGTTCGGAGTTCAGAGAGCCCCGTAATTGGTTCCCACTTTCCAACCCTTCAAACTCAAACTATATATGTTTTATGTTGTAGAGAACTTGTGAAGTTACATGGAAAATGGAATGTCCTTTTATAGGCCAAAACATGAGGATAAATAGAGGAAGGAGAGGAAATTTGGGTAGACGAGTTAGTGATTTTAAGAGAATCAACGAATAAGAATTTTTTGTCTGCAAAATTGATTAAGCCAAGATTAGTGGTGATGAAAAAGCATATTTTTTTACCATGAGTAATCATTATTCGCTGAATAACATCTATTATTGTTCTCCATGATTAACAAATTAAAAGTGGGATATCTTTTAATTTCTTAACAATTGTTTAGGCCAACATATTTCTCAGTTTGTGCAGTGATGAAGTAGCTAATGAGGATTTGGTTTCTCTAACTGGGGCCGGGTACCTCCATTGTTGCTGCTTAAACTGTCCTTTTCATTAATACGAAGTGATTAAGATTTGAAAAAGATTTAAGCTTTAATGTGGGTCAATATTATATATTAGCTTGGCCTTCTCCAATGTTGTTCTCTTGCATGCACTATTGATTAATTGAATGGCAGTTTAAACTTTTGAAATAACCAATATCCATTGCTCTATATGTTGAAAGAAGTAAAGGTTATTCTTTAATAGCTGCTTGCTTTCCAGAGTGGTCCACTACATAAAAGCATAGAAATATGTTTAAAATTCATAGCTTCCCCCCCCCCCCCCTTGCTTTTTTTTTTATTAGTGCCTATAAATTCAATGTTTAATGCCGTTACGATTGCAACTTTTGGTCGGATTCTGAACTGCTTTTGCTTTGTTTAATGCCTAAAAGAAAGTACAATCTTATTCTCTCATGGTCAAAAGCAACAAAGAAAGAACTATCAAATTTCAAAGTTCTGTTTTTTTTTTAATTGATACCACTCACGATATATATCTTATACAGGCACAATTATCAAATAAATTTTGAACTCTGTGTTAGAGGATTCTTTTGCTTCGGTGACAGGCATTATAAATTAAAAAATGGAGCATCGTAGAGGTTGTAGAGATGCCCGAGAGTAAGATTAGAGTAGACCTTTAAGAACTAGTGTTGTGGCAGGTGATAGTGATAAAACTAAAAGCAATATGGGACTGAAGTCAATTAAGGGACTAACATTCTAATTGATCAATGCTATCGTGGGATAACATTTAATTTCTCATTACATGTCTAATTCCAAGATTACAGGCCCAAAAAAGAAGGTTAGTGTACAATCTTTTTTTATAAACTAGCACGACAACCCTCGATCCTGAGTGTCTCAACCAATCAGATCTAACATCAAGCCTTGCTTCAGCTCTTTGCAGCTTTTGCACGAGATTGCTGCCCTTCTAGTCTTGCTTCTAGTAGTTTTGCTTTTAAGGTATTCTCCTTAAAGCCTGGGGGCAATTTCAGACAAGAATCTGACTTTTTGAAATCAGGAGATGTCAACTTCGAGACCCACTGTCGAACTGGACTAGCGCGACCTTTGGATACACATTGGAATGATTCTTCCCTCAAGCTACACTCAGGATGAACTTTGTCACCTTCCGAGGATAAGGAATGATTTCTCATTAGCCTATCAAGCACATGACTTGAGCTCATTCCGTGGGATCCATTCCGTTTGACTTTATTATCATGTACAGGCGCTCCGGTAGCCATTTGTTCGTCAAACTGCCCTCGGAAACTATGGAATCTACTGCTCTTGATGGCATCTCGAGACCATGCCTTTTTCCTAGATAAAATTCGGTTTCCTAATTCTTCATGATGACTTACCAAAGCATTGTCCCTGTGAAGTTTACAGCTACCCTTGCTTTGGACTCTGTTGGCAGTTTTGTGCAGTTCATAACACTGTGAGTCGCTGCCACTGGAATATGCTTCATCAGCCGCACCTTGAGGGGCACTAACAGCTTCATTTAATGGAAAGGATTCTAAAGAATGTTGATGTGAGCAATTCCCTTTAATATCACTTTTCCTTGACCCAGTGGAGCGTTTGGCTTCAAGAAAAGTTTCTATATCGAGGCTTAACTTGTCAACAATCGAATTCTTTTCTGCAAGATCAGTTCGACCTTCAGCAAGCTTCATTTGCATCCGCTCATCGAGCCATGCCTCTGAAATATGGAGAATTAGCCGCTCAGGGTTTTCCCCGTCAATGTGATCACTCTCGTACTTGTGCTTAAGGAACCTCAACTCCTGTTCGTATTCCCTTATTCCTCTAGCAAACTCATCGCACAAGTTCTCCAACAGAATTCGTGCTTTTCTCTCCCTCTCAAGTTCTTTGAAAGCATTAGCAAAAGAAGATCTTACCTCAGAGAGTTCTCGAGCTAGCTTTCGGTGCATGCTTTCAGAGCGCTTCCTTAACCTCCTCTCGTTTTCCAGCTCATCTCTCACTGGCTGAACAGCAGCTTTGATTCTATCTTGCTCTTTGTTCTTCCTAACAAGTTTATCCTCTGTGACTTGCTTCATGAAATTGTCCATCTCCTGCCTTTCTGTTTTCTTTTCTTGCAACAACTCTTTGATCCGACCCCGAGAATGATCCAGTTCCATTTTCAGGGCATTTACCAATGACATGTTTGATACATGCTGTTCTTCAAGAGCCCAGATTCGGTTGAGTACCTTGAGCAACTCCGTCGATGTCTTAAGGCTATAACCTGATCTTTCAGTCCTTCCCTGAAAATCCAAAGAACTCGATGGTGCGATTGCAGGGTTATAAGGTGCTATCTGCAAAGAACACAGTTATGAATCCATTAAGTAATAGAGTTGCAGAAAAATGGCTTTATATGCCAATCTGTTACATGAGGAAGCATAACCAAAACAAAGAACTGTAAGGTTGATTGTAAACATCAACTTAATATGATTTTTCATTTTCCAATCTCCATTAAAAAGGTTATCTCTTGATGGAAGATTTGGTCTAGTAGTTGCATCTTGATATGGCACTATTAACACGGTAGAAGTTTTTCACACCCCATGGGGATCTATGGAGGTTTTGGTCATGTACTTGGAAGCTCAAGGAATATTGTCTGTTTCTACTGAAAAGAAAAGGTAGTGTCCTTTACGACCGAGGTTAAGGAGATAGCTAATAAGAGACTCAACATTGCAAATGGTTGTTTTGTCAGTTTGAAGTCAAGATCTAATATCAGTTTATCGAAAGCAAAGAAACCAATCTACAGATTACTGTGGATAGATGTTAACCTCCAGTGAGTTTCCACAACTTGCAGGAGATACAGACTGTGGAGCGCGGCCATTTTGTTCAACTGATCGACGGTGTTGCATCAGTGATGCTGCAATGTGCCTCCTCGAGCTACTTGCACTTGCTGGCTGACATTAGATTCAGGGGAAACATTAACTATATATAGAATTAGACAAAGGTGGGCATCTATTTGATTAAACAAGAGATATTTCGGAAACACATACTGTATGGAATAAGATCAACAAGCCAAATTGTAGAGAAGACAAACCAATTTTTAGTTTGCAACTAAAAGGCAAATGAATCTCAAACATATATACCAAACAATAAAACCAGTAAAAGAACCAGTCAAGCAGCAAAGAAAGCAATTTTCACTGACACAACATTAAACTGTTTAATGATGTTTAAAGCTACACTAGACAGACTTTAACTATTACACAACCTGATACATGAAGAGACAGCATTAATCAAAAGACATGGCTTTTCAGTTCATACAGGCCATAGATGAGCAACAATAGAAATGGTGATTAAAGCAACTTGAAGTGAAATTTAAAGAGGAAAAAGAAGAAAAAGCAGGCATGTTTTACCCTTAGAGCATATGTGTGCGCCCCACAGAAGCAACAGGAAAACCAGACATGAGACAGCTAAGAATCTCAACCATTAGTGTCAACAAGAGGCAAAAATGTTCAGCATTCACAGCAAAGAACAAGCAGAGTAAAGCAAAAGAAGGGTTATGACGGACAGAGAGCAACGAGAAACACAAGACAAGGGACAGCAAAGCAGGCAAACAATTAGAATCTAAAAAAGGCAAAACCTTTTTCTTTCTTTTAACAAAGAACATACATAAACAAATAAAAAAATAGAACCCCACTTTAACTACCCAAAGAACCGCCAAAGCATTACACGAAAATTCAAACAAAAGCTCAAAACTTTAAAATTTAAAACATTTCCTTTTTTTTTTTTTTAATCTTTACAGTTACTTGAAAGAAATCAAGGGAGTACCTGAGGAAGGGGAGTGGCAGGAGGATCAACAGCAGTATCAGAAGCCTTGTCATGGTGTATGCGAAGCTTAGAAGCTCCTTTGCGCGTACTGGGAAGTGGGTAGTGAGGATGAAGTTCCCAAAGGTTGGCACATAGTTTTCTAGCTGAAACAAAAGGTCCAGTGGGAAGTTGAAGGAACTCAGGGTTAGTAGCATTTTGAGAAGGGAACTCGAGTCTCCAAATAGGTGAAGGAGTTGAGGGGCCAGCCCTTTTCCCTACCAGGATCCCGCCTTTCAACTTTTTCACCATGAAATCTTGATTTTCTCCTTCACCCTCCACACCTTTTTCTTTTCTTTCCATCACTGTGTGCGTTCTTCTCACACTCTCTCTTTCTTTTCAAAATTTCAAACAATGGGTTCTTTCTTCACTCATTCTCCTCGGTTTGTCACTCTTTTTAGTAATGGGTTCTAGGGTCATGGTTCTTCTCTTTGCTTTGTCTCTCCTCGCAGTTTTGGTCAGCCTCCCAAGACTCGAATTTTCATCGCTACTTGTGGTTGTGGTCATGTGCGGTTCTCCCTTGCTTTGTTTTTCTCTCTCTCTCTCTTTTATATTATTTTCCCCTTAATTGAATTTGCCCCTAATTGAGGACTTTTTTATTTTTGGCCTGACCTTAATTGAGGACAGACACTTGTAACTGTCATTCATTGCCTTTGGATTCCCTTAACTCTAGGACATTCACCCATCTATATCCATGTGTGTTTTCATGGCTTTTTATTCATCTATGTTATACACTAGCAAAGAGTGGATAATAAAATTAATGGTAAATTTTTTAGTTGATATTTAATTTTTGAAAATAATTTTTACCCTTTTTTTATGAAAAAAAAAATGCTATCAAAAGAAACCAATTATTGAACTCTCTTTGTTAACATACTATATATAGATACGACACACTCGACAGAATAAAAGGAAACAGCATAAGTTGACGTCTAAGTTTTATACATTTAAAAGAAAAAAAAAAAAAAAGGAAACGCCCACAGTTGAGTTAGAATGCCATTTCCAAAGTCAAAACATAAAAGAGTGATGGATTTTATTTGTCTCCTCTTTATTATTTCATTATTTAATCACATACAGAAAAGGAAATAGTGTAGATAAGAGAAATACACCTGCGTTTAATTAAAATTTTCTATAAGTAGAATCTCGTGTTTTAATCTATTAGTAAGGTGTTCACTATGCTAAATGTAATATGGATTCAAGTCCCCGTTGCTGTTACTTTTGTTATTCAACCAAAAAAATATATATAAATAAATAGCGAAAATAAGAAGAAACGTAACCGTGCCATTTGAGTGAAATGAAGGTAAAATGTGCAGGTGCAATGCAATGATGGCCAAAATAGTCATAGGGAAGAATAAAAAGATGGTGAAAAGCCATGCGGCTCACGCACAGGCAAAACACAAACATAGCATCATCTACCTAAAGCTATAAGCAAATATTATAGGCATAGATAGGGTCCAATAAACCCTGTGCTTCCTCTTCCTATACTCTGCTGCACACTCAACTGTACTAGATTCCTCTTCCAAACAAAGGGTTTTTTTTATTAAAAAACAGCTTATCTGAAGCCAGAAACTTTGTTGTACGACCTATAACTGTCTTGCAAGCAATGCATATCTAATACCTGATCCTCCCAAATCCACCAAAATTTGTGGTCCCATATCTTCCTCTCTAACAAAAACTGTGTTTTTTTAACCTCGTACTCATTCATTTTTAATAAAGGGTTCTAATTGTAATAAAAAAATATTATAATGGTCGAGTTTCGACTGTCAAAATCTAATTTCATTAGTTAGGAGACTGAGAGTTTCTGATTTTGCCACCAACAAAAAATCATATGTCCAACCCTTAGTTTATTCATTGAAGCATATAAAGTACTGTTAGGCGAATATCGAAATAAACGTGACATTACAGAAAACCTGCAAATGCTTGAACCAAGATAAATGATGATTATGATCAGTCTAGTAAATTAAACAACGTCTTTATTTGTACTTGCTACTGCTAGCTCTATGCATGTATTAAATTCCATATGGTTTAGAAACCTACATGCCAGAATTCGTTTTTTACCAGTCAATTAACAAATCGAAGACTATAGTTTAATTTGTGGAATTACAAGACGACAACACATGGATTGATATACCAGAGATGGACCACTTTAAAAAAAAAAAAAAAAAGTTAGTTCTATCTTTTATCTTAATTGAATGTGGTCCTGATTATAAAGCTCATGCAGTTTTACATTATAATATAAGTTCACCACATTCCAGATTACAATTAATGTCATTCAAATATATATATACACCATTAATGCCCGACATGTAAATGATAAAACATCCCTCACCCTACTAAGTTGATGCCATCATTTATCACATACATAGCCAACCGCATGTGATGCCATCACATGAACCAATGAATGTTCATCTAGTGAGTTAGGGTTTTCTGTTTTCATAGAGTGCATGATGTTTTGTCCTTACATTTATCAGAAGCTAACCCTAATATGATGCCATAAGGCAACATTGTTTCTTTTGTCCTTTACATGCTTAGGGTTGAGCGCAAGACATGCTGAACAAATGTTCATTATTCCCTTGCATGATCTCCATTTGCAACCTAAAACGTGCACATTCAGTTAGGTACAGCAAAATTTACAAAGATTATGGTCCAAGAAACTTGACAGGAGCCCCTCAACTCAAGCTTTCATTTTTGTGTCAGAGGAACCCAATGCAACCCCACAACCACGATCTTTATGATATGCTTGTGCTTTCGGCTGGAGCTGGACCATTAGTAGTGGAAGGAAAATTTCGTGTCCATTGGCGTCCGGTTGGCTCAGTTGGACTCAGTGTTACAGTTAAGTTGGTTTGGGTTATTGTCAGTTGATCCAAATTTATTTCCATTTGGACCACTTTCCCTTTCCTTGGGCCTTAAATTGTGCCACCTAACTCAACTCACTCAAGGCAAAGCAAAAGCAGTCAAATTAAGATGCGTTTGATTGCTTTAATTGGCAAAGCCATGCCTGGGGCTCGTTTAACAGTGTTGTGTCGAGTTGTTAAACCCTTGTATTATTTTATCTGACAGTCACACAGCCTAAAGTAAAAACCATGACTCTTGCAAAGTTTAACCTTTCTTGGTTTCTAAGACCAAATTTTAATTAAAAGACAAAATATGAAACGGTGGGAATTATGGAATACGCTAGACAACAAAGTTGGATGAAAATTCCCTTTTGTATGTTTTAAGGAAAGAGTACAAAACATCCGTTTGCAATAGTAATAATAGTAATCCACGACAGAAGAATCAGAATATATGCAAATGCAAATAGCCAGCTCTGCTTCTGCACAAATCCACAAATCTCTACAATAAAATAATAACAATAATTATATAAGGAAAAATGCCTCGCAGGGTAACCGATAGATTTCACCTCTTTTCCCTGTGGTTCGATTACCACTTCTTTAATGCAAAGTAAATGAAGGTTCGATGTTCAAATTTAATGGCATTCCCAGCTTAACATAAACTGTAGGTGATGGGAGGGTAATAAAAGAGGCAGCAGCAGCAGCCGGCAAACAGTAAATTCTCTACTCATCAATACTCCAAAAATGAACGAAAAATCCTTGTATCAGAGACAAAGTTATTAATCTGCAGATAAAAGATTTGGCAATGCAAAAGAATTACTAATATGTTCAATTTTCATAAATCCACCTTTACCCGCTGTGTGATTTTCTTTCGGACAGTGATATAATTCATAATAACTCAAAATAAAAGCCAAAGGGAAAGAACCAAAAAAGGAAAAAGGAATGGTGGGAATTTGGGATGAATTACCCTCAAACCAATCAGAAAACAATTAAGGAGTAAATTCGAGTCTAGGTTCAAAGCAAAAACCAGTGAAAAGCTGAAGAGGGAACTTCTTTGATACCGGACACTTCTGCGCCCATTTCCATAGTTTCTGATTCATGTCGAAAACAAGAAGAGCCGGAGCACCATAGCTCTGGATATATATGAGATCATCTGTACCGCTGCTAGCAAAAACATCATCCAATTCACCAAACCCTTGGAAATACTTATGGGGCATGCGAGCAACCTCATTCCAATTCCTCCCCTCAAGAACCCAGATTCCAATCCCCTTGATTATATCAGGCCGGTCTTGCTTCCCCATACCTCCAACCACGACCAGCTTTTCCTTTAGGTTCATCAGTCGACCGCAAGTAAGAGGGCCAGGCACTGGAATAAAACTACTCAACAACCGAGATGATCGACCAGAGAGACTATATGTAACTAGACCATGCCGGTTTTCTGGTGTGCCACCCCCAGTTGAGTATATCAGAAAGTATAAAATCCCATCACAGATCACACTTTCATCTCCACCCCTCCATCCTGTCAAAACCTCAGTCAAGGAAGTTGCCCACATCCTAGTTTCCGAATCATAAATATGAATTGAAAGGTCCCATTGGAAAAAATTCCCAGGAACTTGTTTAGACTTCACAACAGATACAGTATAATTGTGTGACGTCCTGTTCACTGAGATTGACAGCGCACTATAATCAGGGAATTTCAGACCAGGGGGATCCTCGAGCTTCTTGCAATGTTTGGTGACTGGATTGCAGACATGCAACTCGCTTCTACTGTCATTGTCCATGAAACAAACCAAGCCACATGATGAAGCAATAAACCAGTTAGGAGTCTGAATGCAAGGCAGTTCAATGCCGTACCACTTTCGAAGGATCGGATCATAGGCATAACCAACCGGTTCATCAGAGCTAGTAAACATAAAATACCAAGGCTTTTGCGATAAAACATTCGAAAAGTTCCATAGGAACCTTTTGGAACTGACAATCTCATGCCACCTTCTACAAACAGAACCAGCTCGAAAAATGCTAGCGATGGGGAGAAAAGCCAAGATCCGTTCTAACAAGTCGTCAGGTAGGATTAAGTCCACAGAAACTGCAGTTGTTTCTTTGTTACCTTCATCAATAAGTTCCGAAAACGAATCTAAGCCACCAATTTCTCTTGACATGTCATCAAAGCAATGGCTGATCCATGAAGTCTCTCCCTTCATGATGAAGAACAGCTAAAGAAAATTCCTGAGAATTCAACAAAAAACAACAACAAATTTCTTCACAAAATCAAACCAAGCAGGTAAAGAGAAAGTAAATGGAAATCTATCACCACATAAAGCAAGAAATCATGAAGAACTAATTAAAAATCTTAGGCCATGTCCAAACACAAGGGACCTGAACATATATAACAGATTGATATAAGAAAGGCATGGCAAAAAATTTATTCATGCCTTAGTATGGAGCATACTACAAAATCGACGAGAAAGCAAAACGTACTGGAAGCACATTGGGCTAATTTTAAAGAGGAAAGGATGAAAAGGACGATTAAAATGTGACATATTGTATGGAAACATGACTGCATAACCGTATTAAGCTGCCAAGCATAAGAACATGAAAGAACAAAAAAACAAAACCCATAACTTGAAGCTTGAGGAAGGAAAACAATTCGATAAAAAAAAAGGTTTTAAAACTATGGGATTACATGCATGCCAATAAAAGGATTTGGCACCAAGTTCACACAGCCAAAAAAACCTCAGATGAAGGGAGAAAAAAAGAAACATAAAAATTTAAGGCATCTAATCATCTGTATCATAGCTAAGACACATACTTAGAAGGAGATACAAACGATTAAGGGAACAAATCAACCAACATATTAAATTAATGTTACCTCAAAAGGAGGACAATGCCAGAATTCTGATCTCTAAGAGGGAGATAATATCAAACACAGGAAAATCAATCTAACTGCATCAATAAATTTTAAAAAAAAAGACCTTATCATTGGATATATACAGAAGCAAAAACAGAAAATGTGAATCATTTGTTACTTAAAAAAAGGAGAAAAGTATTTACAGAGAGTAACATCAAAGTTATATAAAAAGGAAACACTTTTTTTAACCAGATTTCTTGCTAGAGTAAGAGAATTTAATCCAAAACAAATTATGTTCTTTTCAGCTAAATAAACAACCTTTCATGAATTTATTTAACAACCCCAAAAAAAAAAAAAAAGAAAGAAGGATTAAAAACGTTTTAAGAATAAATAAATAATGTTAGGTAAAAAGAAAGAAGGATTAGGCCATCCTTACCTATCAATCAAACATCAAAGGTGAAAACCCCACATAACTAAAAGAATCAACAAGCATCACCAACTAAACCAAAACATCATTAGATTAAAGACAGGGAAACGGATCAATAAAAAAAAGTGAAAGTTTTTCTCCCAGAAAACATGCTCACGAACCTGTAGTGGAGCTGATTCCGGGATAACTGAAGAAATGGGTGTTGGTAGATTCAGATAAAGTTTCAAGATTTAACAAAAAACAAAGAAAAATCAAGCTCACATGAAAAAAGAAAAAAAAAACTGATCATTGGCAGTGAAATATAACTTCAAAAATGAAATATTTAAAGAAGATTAATGGAGACAATATGTAATTTCTTTTTTATTTCCCCTTAAAACAACAGAGAACAATGAAAGGGTTACTCCTGATTTGGCTCATAATAAATTCCTGAGCAAAACCCATTGTAGAGAAAAGAGATTTTCGTTTCGGTTTTCCTTAGCAGTGTTTTTTAACAAACAATAGAAAAAAAAGGAAAACGATAGGCAAAGGAATGAAAGAGAGAAACCGGTTTATGTAAAGGATGCTATGTTCATGAATATTTTGAGTACTGACAGAGAAAGTAACAAATAAACGGAGAGTGGTAGGGGAGCGCGTGTGGCGCGTGGAATCTTTTTTTTTTCTTCTCTCTCTCTCTCTCTCTTTTGAATTTTCTCCTTTTCCTTTTAGTCTAAAAAAATGACAACAACGAAATAAGTGTGTGGGTGGGCTGGGAAGGTATGAAAGTTTGAGGTGTCTTCAAGCAAGATGTTGATTTTATTGATAGGATAGGAAAACTATTATATTATTTTAGAAAAAGTAAATAAAATATTATATTATTTTTTTATTCCTAAAATGATCTTTATATAATTGTTTTAATTAAATGTTTATATAGTATTATTGAATTAATGTCGCATTAATATACTTATATAAAATTTTGTTCATATTTCTTCAAAAAAATAAATTCACTTAAAAATTAATATAAATTAGTTAATATCGCAGATATTGGAGGGGGAGGTTAACAATGTGTTTGAATCGTATTCAAAACCACCCTATCTTAATCCAATATAAGTTTTTTTTTTTTTAATGAAGGTACTATTTTTAGAATAAATATATACTTAATAAATATTATTACGATATTTCATTTTTAAAACCAGTGTTCATTTACATTATATGTAGGTCAGTTTTTAAAGGTGTTTGAGAGTGCATTCGCTTAGTGCCCAAGATTAAAAGAAGCTTAAAAAAGTATTTTTTCAATTTTTAATATGGAAAAAAAATTAGACTAAAATAATTTAATTAAATATTTAGGGCTTTCAAATTTTCGCCACAAATATTTCATCTTTTAGGGTCCAAAAAATTTTCAACTTTTATTATATTACATTTTATATTTTTTTTTTGAAAATAGCTCAATTTATTATTTTATCTATGACCTTAAAAATGTCAAAACAGCGTGTGATTATATATATATATATTTAAAAGTAAGAATAATATCATTTAATAATAAATTATTAGGCAAATGGATTAACGAACTGATAAAGAAAACAAAAGTAAAATCTCCCTTCTAAAAAGTAAAAATTAATGCTTGCAAAAAAAAAAAAAAAAGTGAGCAGTGGTTTATACATATGGATAGTTTTCAGCAATATAATAGATATTAAAAATCTTGTCATACATGTATTTTAGTACCTAAGTTAATAATTTTCTTTAATTTATTTATAATTTATAAAATTTTAAATTAATAATAATAATTTAATTTAATTCTTTAAAAATTATAAAAATATAAACTATTAAAATTATGAAATTATATTTTTATTATTGTAAAAATATGTAATTTAATTTTGGCCTCTCTAAAAAAATTTATGTGTATATTAAAAATCTTATCACATGCATATATACAATATCAAAATGAAAATAATAGATTAAATTGTGAGTAAAACTAAATTTAAATACAAAAAACGCATTGGATTAATAATACTAACTTAATACAATTGTTTTTCATTGATCCTGAGTTGGTGTCGTATTCATTTGTAATACTAACTCAATCAACACTGTTCATATACAAAAATATATAAAAATTTAGAACACAAATATATTTATTAAAGTTTCAAATAAAAACTAAAAATTACTTTAGTTCATACGGTAAATAAAAAAAAAGTTATATGCATGGTGTACTTGATTCAAATCCCATTATGGATAAATTTTTATTGGTTATAAAATTATAAGAAAAAAAGACGGAAATACACACAAAATCATATAATTTACTTTGCAAATAAAAGGTTTTTTTAGTAATTCTCTAACTAAGCTGAGATTTGGTTGATGAGTGACACTAATAAATACTAAGTTTAGAAATACAACCGTTGGAAATAACAAAATCCACATATTAAAATAAAATTGTATAAAACACATTAAAATGGAGTTTTAGTTAAGTGGTAAATTTAAAGTTTTACTAATTCAATCAGTGTAGAATGTAGATTTAAACCCCACAATATACATTTTTTATTGGTTTTTATTAAAATGAGAAGACAAAAATATCCTCAAATAATATGGCTTATTCTAATTACAGAATGATATTTCTGTAACTTCTCTAACCGAGTTGGTGCCAAGTTGACTTATGACACCAACTTAGTCAGGAACATAAACAATAAGTATAGATATACAACTGATGAATATAATAAATTATGCATATTAAAATAAATATATAAAAAATGCATTAAAATGAAGTTTTGTTTAAGTGGTAATGTAATGACCCGATAGTCAGGTAATTGGAAAGTGCATTTTCGGGTCACTGTTTTCAAAAAATAAATTCGTAAATATTTATTAGAAATATTTACGAAGTTAGTTGTGAGGTTAATTAGATTTTGGATAGGTGAATTAGCTTGAATTAAGGTTAATTTAGTGTAAGGACTAGATTGAATGTAGAGTAAAAGTTAAATTATAGAATCAAGAAAAGTTGAAGGAGTAAATTAGTAATTAAGTAATTAAGCCATAGGTGCCAAGTGTGTGGTAAAAATAAAATACATGTGTATTAAATAATATACATACATGTATTTACTTATTATTTAAGTTAACAATAATTATTACTAAAATATAATATAATAATATAATAAATTTTAACATAAAATAAAAGTAAATAAAAGAAATAAAAGATAGAAAAAGAATTAAAAGGAACAAAGTAAGAAACGAAAACAGAGAAGTGAAAGAAAGAAAGAAAAAGAAAAAGAAAAGAAGGAGAAATATGGTATTTAAGGTTCTAAGTTCAATTGGTAAGTCAAATTAGTCTCTTTTCTTGTAATTTTGATGTTTTTGGAATCCTAGAAAAAAATATTACTTGATTTATGTGGAAATTTTAGAAGTTAGTTGATTTTGAGATGTAGTTTATGTTGAATTAATTGAAGATTTAGGGGTTAAATTGATAGAATTTCAAGTTAGAATTGAATAAAGGATTGAATTGTAAAACAAATCATAAGTTTTGAGTAATAGGGACTAAGTTGAAAGAATTTAAAAATTAGGATTTATGATGAAATTAGGAGTTGAAACTAGTTTAAAGTGAAAATTTAATAAATATATGGAATTAGTTTTGTATAAATAAAGTTAGTATTGGTTAAGGACTAAATTTGAATTTAGACAAAAGTTGTTTATACATTGAAACATTTAATGTTAAACTGTGTTGTATTAATGATTTTCAATTATTCTAAATTTCGTAGCTAACGTTGAGCCGGAGACCTCAACTAGGAAAGGAAAACACAAAGTTAATGAGGAGTAGCTCGATAATTCTAGTTTGTTTTTCTATAATCGGAACTTAATATATATTTGTTGAATTTATTATTTAATATGTATGGTAAGTAGATTGAGGTAAATATTGGTACTATGATATTGAAATGAATTGAATTGAATTTAAGAGTATTTGTGAATATTTGAATTGAAATGTATATATATTGGTTGGAAATTGAAAGTGATGTGAAAACCCTATTAACTGTATCGGGCTGAGTCGGATATAGTTGGCATGCCATAGGATTGGAAGAGTTCAGGGATACTTCGACTACGAGTCGATGAGACACTGGGTATCATATTATTAATTCGGATAAATTCGATGAGGTACTGGGTATCAACTTACTTCGGCATAACCGATGAGACACTGGGTGTCAATTTATTGCTTCGAATTATTCGATGCGGCACTGGGTGTCATACTGGTGTGTTTTGGTTGGATCCGTGTATCCGCCAAAGACCGAGTTTTGTTAATAGGGGCAAATAAATGAAATGGTAATAAGTTTGATATTGAATGTGAATTTGAAATTGGATATGGAATTGAATTGTACAAAAAAAAATGCATGAACCAAGGGTTCATGAAAAGAGTATTGTTATTGCCAATTGATATATGAATCAAAGTGAGAAAAGCTAATTGAATTAGCTAATGATGAGAATTGAAGGTTAAATGTATAAAATGAATTACTGATTGGCTAATGTTATACTTGGTTAAAAAGTGTATGTTTTATAATGTTATTTCCTTTGAAGTATTCGGATTATAGAATTACCACTGAGTTTTATACTCAGCGTACGGTTTGTTTCCGTGCATAGGTTAGGTTAAAATCGAATTGCTGAATCAGCATCCAAAGCCAATCCCGAACTCAAAGTGGTGAAGTATATTTCTTTTGTTAATGGCATGTACCTAGGTGGTCATATGTATGTCATTTTAATAAATGGTTGTAGGTGATGATATTAGTTTGTTATATGTATAAAATATGTGTTATGTTGAAGTTATAAATGGCTTATTTCTGTTAAAGTATGTGTGAAATTAATATATGCAAATTTAGGTTGATATTTGGCTTTAAATTTAGTTTAGTTGAATGGATTGAATTGGTTAGAATATGTATAATATTTATGTTGGTATATTGATTAAGTTAATAGATGGATTATTTTGTCATGTTTTAGATGTATTTATATTTGTATTGGATTGGTTGAATAATTGGTGTTTGCATTGTTTGGTGTTCCAAGTTTATAGGGTTGGTAAATTTGAAGTATAAGGCTCATTTTGAGTCCACACGGCCTGGCACACGAGCGTGTGACTAGACCGTGTGAGACACACGGCTTATACTTGGGCGTGTAGTTAGGCTGTGTGTCCCCTGCAATTTTAATTTTCCAAAACAGAATGATCAGGTTTTGCCACACGGGTAGAGACACAAGCGTGTGTCTCAACCATGTGAGAAACACGGCCTGGTACACGGGTATGTGCTTTGGCCATGTGAAAAATGCACCTAATTTTCAAAAAATAAATTGACCACACGGCCTAGCACACGGGCGTGTGGCTTGGCCGTGTGAGGTAAGTTAGAGAGCACATAAATTAGGACACGGCCTGAAGCACGGGCATGTCTTAGGGTCATAGGGTAGGGGTGTTCAATCGGTTAACCAACCCGAAATATCATTAACCGAATTAACTGACCCTTTAAAATTTTTAACCGTTAACCGAACAAAATTTTTTTTAAAATAATTAACTGAATCGAAAATTTTTCGGTTAATTCGGTCGGTTAACTGAAAATTATATATGTTTTATTTTTGGTTAAAATAAGTATAAAAATTAACCGAATTACCAAAAACAAAAGCAAAAAATGAAAAAGGGCTTAGCTAACCCAAATCCCCTTTTCCCACTCCCTTAGAAATTCAATGACAGCATTTACCATCTTTTTCCTAGCCCTTACTTTTGTGCCTGACACTAATATATTCATAAGATAAATATATTGAGAAACTCATTTGTCTCAGCACATTTTCACCCAATATATATTAGTATTAAATCACTACATAATTAAAAATATTACATAAGTCTTGAAATTAACAAATAATTGAAATGTGAGTCTTTAATATTCTTCATTTGTATCCATTTCTTCTCTCCAAAAAATCTCCATTTGCATTATACCTACAAAAAATACATGTGCAAAAAATTAGCATATAATAGAAATATACGCATTTAAAAAAATCAAATAATATAAACAAATGAATAGATTGTAAGTTAACAAGAATAAGATAGTAAGCATACCCTTCAACTCACGAAAGCTCATGAATTTAGGGTATGCTCTGATGCATTCCAAGAAAAGTCTAAACATTGAATCAATTAAATAAGTAGGAATGATATGGTAAAAAAATTGAAACTATTAAAATAAGACAATAAATATACCATTTTCAATCATGTCAAGCTCTTGGATTTGTTCTTCAATCTTTTTGATGTCTTCTTGTGATGATGATTTTCGAATCTAATCTTAAGTACACACAAGAGCTTGTACAATTTTAGGAGTTAAAGAACTCCTATATTGATCAAGCACACGTCCCTCGGTGCTAAATGCAGACTCTGAAGCAACCGTAGAAACCAGTATAGCTAACACATCTCTTGCCATTTTTGAAATAGTGGGAAATCTAGGGTTGTTCACTTTCTACCACAATAAAATATCAAAATCCTCATTAGCCTCAGCTAGATATTTATCCAACTCGGATGTTTTATCCTCACCACCAATTTCCAACTCACGCTTTTTATACAAAGCTTGCATTCGCCTTTTCATTTTTTGTTGTGGTTCACCGAGAGAAACATGTGTTGGCACACTCGATTGGCTACACGTACTATGAAGTGGAGGCTTATACTCATCAAATAATTCATACAAAGACTCCTTCAATTTTTGCATCATTTCACAAGCTTTTTCAGAACTAGACATTTCACTAAGTGCAAATTCAAGATACTTTAGTTTTTGTCTAGGATCTAAAACACAAGCAACAAACATAATCAAATTCATCTTATCAATATCACCCCAATACTTATCATACTTCTCTTTCATCTTGATGGGCATAATATTGAAATCAGCATTACTATTTAATTGAGCATATCGTAAAAGAATATCAATTTCAGAAAGCTCGTCAAAAAAATTATTAGACGTGACATATGAAGTGCCAGATATACACAAAGTGACTTCATAAAAGTGTTTCAAGAAATCCCTAAAGTTTCTAACATTAGCCCAATCATCCACACTAGGCCAACCCTTTCCCCTTTCAAGTTCAGCCCTAAAGTTTGTATCTTGCTCCTCAAATATCTCAAAAGCTCTCTCAAAGTTCTAAGAAATGTCTAACATTAAGTAGGTCGAGTTCCACCAAGTACAAACATCAAGACACAACATCTTCTTGCACTCTATCTTTTCCACCACAACACACTCCTTAAACTTTTGTAATCTAGTTGGAGATTGTTACACATATCTAACAGCCCCCCTTTTGTTACACATATCTAACAGCCCCCCTTACACTTTCAACAGATTTATTCATTTCCTTTAAGCCTTCAACAACAATCAAATTCACAATGCGTGCCATACATCTTATATGAAGATATTTACCATTTTGAACTAAGCCCCCTCAATGGTTAAATTTCTTTCTCAAATAACCAATAGAAACATCATTTGAACTTGCATTATCAACAGTAACAGTAAACAACTTATCAATCCCCCAATTCAACAAGCATTTCTCAATCACCATCCCAATGGACTCACCCTTATGACTAGAAATTGGACAAAAGTTTAAAATCTTTTTATTCAATTTCCAATCGTTATCAATAAAGTGAGCAGTGATACACAAATAATTAACTCTTTACAAAGAAGTCCATGTGTCAGTAGTTAAGCAAACTCTAGAACAAGAACTTTTCAAAAGTTGTTTTATCTTGACCCTTTCATCTAAATACAATTGATAAACATCCCTAATCATAATAGTTCGTGAAGGAATATGAAACTTAGGACATGTCACAAACATAAATTTCTTAAAGCCTTCACTTTCAACAAACTTGAAAGGTAATTCATCAATCACAATCATTTGTGCTAATCCTTTCCCACATGCTTCTTGATCAAATCTCCAAGCTGAAAGATGCCCTTCCCCTCCCCTTCAACTCCATTTCTAGGTAAAACTAGTTGTCCTTGACTAGTGCCAACAACATTGCTAGGATTTTTCTTACATGAACCAATATGATATTTCAATGACCCTATACCATTTTTTTTTTTCATATTACAATAAAATTCTTTTTGACAATAATTACATTTAGCCTTACTTGCACCCTCACTATTAATAATCTTAGTGAAGTGAAACCAAACTTCTGACCTTTGAAGAGTAGCTTTTCTCTTCCCAATGGTCCCCTTTGCTTGGCTTGAAGCTCCAACTCCCGAATTTTCAGAATTTATCGAAGTAGGAGGTGTAATACTGCCCTCAATAGATGTTGGTTCGGTGGACAAGAGAAAAATTATATAATAAATTAAAATATATTTATAATATTAAACATATTTTGATGTTGAGTTTTAGAGAAATAAATTTTGCTTTTATCCATGTCTAATAACTTCTTGCAGATAATAAACCAATTTGTTAAAAAAAATAGTTAATAGGATAATGCAGGCACAGATATTAACAGCCCACATAAATCTTTTTTTTTTTACAACACATACATACAAATCTCAATGAATCAGTTAATAGGATAATTTACCCTTTGACAACAAATAAAAATAAGCAAAAATTACAGCAATAAATCAATGAATCTTAAACTAAATAAATATAATTAAAAGTTTGTAAATAAGGAAACAGTACCCATAGTTTTTCCATGAACTTTTACTATAAGAATTATTGCTCATTTATTTCTAATTATATTAAGATTAGCCTCACAAAGGGAAATTTAATATTTTTGGGGTTTTCATACGAATGGCTATTTTCATGGAGCAGACTGCAGAACTAAACATTGAATGTTTTTAGGCATGTCCAATTGAAAAGACGGAGCAACAATATTAAAAGAATCTATAAGAAATACATACATTTGGGAAATTTTGAGGTGAGAGGAGGGATTTGGAGTTTTGAGGGAATTTTTAACATTGTTGATGAATAACTGATTCTCAAGAGAGGGAAGAGTCTGGTCGGTGAAGATGGGGAAAGTTAATAAATGAGTTAAAATATACGGTGTTTATTAAAATAAGAATGCAACAGGCACAGTTTTGAGGAGAAAAAATGGGAAGGGATTAATATTTTAGTTAATGCATATTTATATTTTTAAATACAATAATAAAAATATTTTTTCAGGTTTTTAAAAAAAATCATTATACTTAATAAAATGTATATTAATACCTGACTTTAAATTTTAAATACAAATATGATTAAATATTATTATAAAAACATTAAATAAGATCATAAAATACCTCAAAAATAAAAAATAAAAAAACAAAGAGTTTTCTTAACTGGAGTCGAGTACAGGTAACAGAGCTGCTTCGACGACAACACCAGCTGCCAGCCCTAGCTCCTACCTCCAGCTATGATACTTTTGAAGGTTTTGAAGGTTTTGAGAGATTTCAAATTTTCAATTAGGAATTTAAAACTTGAAAGGTTAAGGTTTCTTTTTTCTGTCGTCTGTGTGAGTAGTGAGGGTCTATGCTTTAGTTTTACTAGACTTTTACTTTTAGATTTTTATTTTTATTTATTAAATTATTTGTAATTTTTATGATTGGGTTGGGTAATTAGGTTGGGTAATTGGGTTGGGTTGGGTATTTGGGTTTAAATATATTAGATTGGGTTTTATGTTGGATTGGATTTAGGTAAATAGTACGCTATTTATATTTATAATTTTATTTATTAATTTTTTTTGTTAACCGAAAAAATTCGAGTTCAGTTAACTGACTAGTTTCGAACCGAATTAACTGTTAACCAAATACTCAAAAAATTATTAATCAACCCTCGACCGAAAAAATTCGGTTAACCGATCCAATCCGGTCAGTTAACCGAATTTTTTCGATTTTACCCGAATTTTGCACACCCCTACACACAAGCGTGTCCCTAGACCATACGGGCGTGTGAGCCTGTATTTGAGAAAAAAATTGGAATTTCACGAAAAATTTCTTGAACACTCGATTTGTTCCCGAATCACTTCTAACACGGATATTGGGCCTCAAGAGCCCATAAAAGGGACATTATGATTGTTTTATAATATGTATGTTATTTCTTTGTATAAGGTTCACAATAATTCTAAAAGGTCTGGTAATGTTTCGTAACCCTGTTTCGGTAACGATTTAGGGTTAGGGGGTGTTACAGGTAAATTCAAAGTTTTATGAATCTAGTTGACGTAAGTTCAAATCTCATCATATGTATACTTTTATTGTTTTCTTTTTTGTAAAAATAAAAAGGCTAAAGTACCTTAAAATAATATGGCTTGTTTTAATTACAAAGAGCATTTTTGTTAATTTTCCTAATTGACTTTATGGTGATTGACTCATGACACAAACACAATTAGAAGCTTAAATATCAATATAGGTATTTACATATCAATGAACAAATAAAATGTGAAACCACATCAATACTTTTACTATTTTACTAGAAATTCAACCACTCACATATACACGTGAATATTACGTTCTTAGAATACAATGTTGTATTTAAAATAATATACAATAAATAATGAAACATATAATTTGAAACAAATTAATAATCAGGCATGCAATATGTACGCTATTAAAATAAAAAATAGATAAAATTGTGAATAAAATCAAATTTAAACACATAAATACATTAGATTAAGAATATTAAACACACTACAGTTATTTATCATGTTATTGTCGTAAATCTCGAGTTAATTTCATGTTAACATGTGATACGCACTCAATCAATGACATTATAATACAACTAAAGGAGGTATAAAATATGCATAATAAAATTAGAATGTACAAAATATTTTAAGATAAAATATTGGTTGGATGGTAAAATTAAAGTTTTATCAGTACAAATGTCACGGGCTCAAATTCCATGTAACGACTCGAAATTTACGGTTATCAGAAAGTATATTTTCGGGTCTCCTTTTTCGTAAAACTGATTCGTAAATATTTATTATAAATATTTACGAAGTTAGTTGCGTAGTTAATTAGGTTTTAGTTAGGTAAATTAGCTTGAATTAAGAGTAATTAAGTAGAAGGACTAGATTGAATAAAGGGTGAAAATTAATTATAGATTAAAGAAAAAGTTAAGGGACTAAATAAGTAAATAAATCATAAGTGACAAATGCATGGAAAATATAATTCCATGTGTATGTATAATATACATATATTTATTTATATTAAATACATACTTAATATTTAAATATATATAAAATATTATTATATATTATATTAATTAAACATAAAATAAACAAATAAAGAAATGAAAAAGAAAGAATAAACAGAATAGAAGAAAACGAATAGGGGAGAAAGAAAGGATAAAGAAAAAGAAAGGGAGAAATTAGTGTTTTTGAGGTTCAAGTTTAATTTGGTAAGTCAATTTAGTCCCTTTTTTTTGTAATTTTAATGTTTTTAGAATTCTAAAACAAAATACTACTTGATTTATGTTGAAATTTTGAAAGTTAATAGATTTCTAGATGTTGTTTATGTTGAATAAATTGAAGTATTAGGGGTTAAATTGATAAAATTTCAAGTTAGAATTGAGAAAATGATTGAATTGTAGAATAAATTATAAGTTTCAAATAATAAGGACTAAATTGATAGATTTTCAAAATTTAGGGTTTATGGTGAAATTAGAGAATTAGATTTAGTTTTAAGTGGTAGTTGAATAAAAATAAAGAATAAAATTTTAAAGAAAATAAAGTTAGATTTAATTAACGATTAAATTAGAATTTAGGCAAAAGTTGTGTATAAATTGAAATATTCAATGTGAAATTGTGTGTATTGATAATTTTAAATTGTTTTAATTTCCGTAGCTAATGTTGTGCCGGAGACCTTGGCTAAGAAAGGAAAAGAGAAAGTCGACGAGGAGTGACTTGGAAATTAAGGTTTTTATTTCTATAATCCGAAGTTAATTATTAATTGTTGTATTTATTATTTAATATATGGTAAGTGGAATTGAGGTGAGTATTGGTATTGAATTGAATTGAATTATGAGTATATGTGATTATTTGAAATGTGTATTGATTGAAAATTGAAAAGTTATTTGAAAACCCTATTAACTGTATCGAGCTGAGTCGGATATAGTTGGCATGCCATAGGACTGGAAGTGTTCAGGGATACTTCGACCGCGAGTCGATGAGGCACTGGGTGTCAAACTATTACTTTGGATAAATTCGATGAGGTATCGGGTACCAACTTACTTCGGCATGGCCGATGAGACACTGGGTGTCATTTATTACTTCGAATTATCCGATGATGCACTGGGTGCCATACTGGTGTGTTTTGGTTGGATTTGTGTATCCGTCCGAGTCTTGTTAATAGGGGTAATTAAATGGATTGGAAATAAGATTGATATTGAATGATATTTTATGTGAATTTAGAATTGGATATTGGATATTGAGTTGAAGTATACAAATGAAATGCATGAACCAAGGGTTCATGAAAAAAAGTGTTATTATTGTTAAATGATATGTGAATCAAATTGAGAAAAGCTATTTTAATTAGCTATTGATGAGAAATGAAAGTTAAATAGATGGATTGAATTATTGATTGGCTAATGTTCTTATATGGTTTAAAATGTATGTTTTATAATGTTATTTTCCTTAAAGTATTCGAATTATAAAAATATCATTGAGCTTATACTCAGCATACGGTTTGTTTCCGTGCGCATGTTAGGTTAAATCCAGATCGTTGAATCAGCATCCAAAGCCGATCCCGAACTCAAAGTGGTGATGTAACACCCCTAACCCCGAACCATCGTCGGAACAGGGTTACGAGGCATTACCGGACATATCAGACAATTTACGATATAAATTTTGTTTAATACAAATTTCGGCAGCATTTCTGCTTATTATTATATAAAACCCCCTGTAAATTAAACCATATTCATTTCAATCATAACCAATTCAACCAATTCATTCCATATATTTATTGTCTATTCTAAATACTTTCTAATCAAACTCAATCAATATAATATCAACTTAAATTCATCAAAATATTAGTTAGATTAAAATAAATATACTTCATTCATTATAATTCTTAAACTTGTAATACTAACATTTTTAACCATTTACATTCAAAACATAATAACCTTTATACACAACCTACGTACATGCCACATTATGAAAAGGAAATATACATCACCAAAAGTTTCTTTGAAGTCGGGTCCGCTTCGGATCTTTGGTTCGATTTGACTTCTACAACTGCGCATGACGGAAACAACCGCATGTTTGAGTATACATGTACTCGAGTGGTATTACCATAATTCAAATTATAAACATAATAATCATATCATTAATTCATATAACTTTAATTTAACTAAACCAATTCAAACATAACTTTCATATAAGTTTGTCCTTCTCAATATATTCATACAATTCAATTTTAGCCATTCAACAATTGAAATAATACACAATCATGTTGAGCCACTATCCATTTCTTGAACCAATGGTTCATACTTTCTATTCTCATACTCATATTCCAATCACATTTTTCAGTTCATGTTCTATTTTCGCATTTCTTCCAATGGCTCAACCATTTCATTTTATTCAATTTAACCTTTTCTTTATTTACCCCTATTAATGGACTCGGACTTTACGCGGATACAGATTCCAACCCAAACACACCAAGATTCGACACATTGTGCCTAAAGCGGTACATAGTAACACGATCGATCAAGATATCGACACATAAGTGCTCGAAGCGACACACGAGGTGCCACGATCGACACACGAGGTGCACGATACGACACACGAGGTGCCTAAAATACGACACATAAAGTGCACGATTTACGACACATAAAGTGCACGATCGGCAAAGCCGATAAATCCCGTACTCTTCCAAATCCTATGGCATGCCAATTATATCCGACTCAGCCCGACTAGTTAATAGGGTATTCAGTTCTCAATTTCATTTTCATTTTCATAACAAATTCAATTTCAATATCAATTACACTTTTCCATTTCAAACCACATACAATTCAATTGCAATACATATTCATCATTCAACTCAATTTCCATTCAATTCAATAAAAACACTTACCTTATAATTTACTTACCATATTCATAAATTAATCTAACATTTAATGAATAAATAAATAGTTTGAATTATAGTAATACAAACCCGAAATGCACGTTTACTCCTCAGCGATCTTTTCTTTTCCCTTGGATGTCGATGCCTCTTTTTCCTTGTTAGCTAATTAAACTCCAAGCTTTAAAACCTCAATTTTCCCCTTTCTTTTTCTTTCTTTCTTTCCTTTCCTCTGTTTCGAAAACTTCTCAGTTCTTTTCTGTTCTTCTTTGCTTTTTTTTTTTTTACTATTTCATTTACTATTTACTTTATTATATAATATAATATTATATTAATATAATTATTTAATATTATAATAATATATTTTAATACATAAAAATCTCAGATTTTTATGCATGTATCTTGCTTCTCAACTTATGATAAATGGCATATTTGCCATTTTGATCCTTTTTATTTTCTTTTAATCTACAATTAAACTTTTACTCTTTACTCACTTTAGTCCTTTTTCCTAATTTCTCTCAATTAAGCTAAATTCACTAAATAAAAATCTAATTAAACACACTACTAGACTCATAATTACTCCTAATGATTATTTACTAACTCGATTTACTAAGACGGAGGCCCGATAACACATTTTTTTTTTCTGGTGCCCACGGATTTCGGGTCGTTACATTTCTCCCCCCTTAATAAATTTCGTCCTTGAAATTTACCTGAGAATAGGTGAGGATATTGTGCTCTCATAGTTTCTTCAGGTTCCCAAGTTGCTTCTTCTACATTATGGCTTCTCCACAATACTTTTAGCAAAGGGACTCGTTTGTTTCTTAATTCTTTCACTTCTCGAGATAGTATTTGAACCGGTTCTTCCTCATATGACAAATCCGGTCTAATCTCAATGTCTTCAGTAGAAATAATATGAGATGGATCCGATCGATACCTTCGTAACATAGAAACATGAAAAACATCATGAATTTTACGTAATTAGGAGGTAAATTTAATCGATAGGCAACGGTCCGATTCTTTCAATTACTTCATATACGCCCAATGTAACGAGGACTTAATTTTTCCTTTGCGACCAAATCTTAAAACTTTCTTCCAAGGCGATACTTTTAAAAACACTTTATCACCCACGAATATTCTATATCCCGTCGCTTCAGATCTGCGCATAAGACTTTTGTCCGTCAAAAGCTACTTTCAACTGTCTTTGATCTTTTTAACTACTTCTTACGTCTCACGAATTAATTCCGGTCCAACAATCTTTTTCTCATTCAACTCTGTCCAACATACCGGTGATCGACATCTTCGACCATATAATGCTTCATATGGAGCCATTTGAATACTAGATTGATAACTATTATTATAAACAAATTCAGCTAATGGCAAGTATCGTTTCCCAACCCGATTCAAAGTCAATAATGCAAGCCCGAAGCATGTCTTCTAGAATTTGAATTACCCTTTTCGATTGTCCGTCGGTTTGTGGATGAAATGCGATTACTAAAATTAAGTAAGTACCCAAAGAATCATGTAATCGCTTCCAAAATCTCGATGTAAATCGTGGATCTCGGTTGGAAATTATAGATCTTTGGAATGCCATGCGATCTCACAATTTCTCGGATATATACTTGAAAGAAGCTTCGTAAAGACCAATCAGTCACCCCGATCGCTATGAAATGAAAGCAGACTTAGTAAGTCGATCAACTATCACCCAAATGGCATTCTTTTTGCTCTCACAGCGGTGGCAACCCGTAACAAAATCCATAGTAATACTATCCCATTTCCATTCGGGAATACTAATAGACTGGAGTAACCACGCCGATGCACTGATGTTCTGCGCTTTACTCGTTGGCAAGTCAAACATTTCTTGACATATTCAACTATATCTTTCTTCATTCCTAGCCACCAATAGTGCTCCCTTAAATTACGATACATTTTTGTTCCACCCGGATGCAACATAAAAAGTACCATCGTGTGCTTCTTGAAGAATCATCTTCTTTAATTCGTAAGTAGTTGGAACACAAATCCGATTTTGAAACCTCAAACAATTATGTTCATCAATACTAAAATTCTCATTGTACCATTACGAACCATTTCTCTTTTCTTTAATAATTTGACATCTTCCATCCGATTTGCTCTAACTGATCTAACATCATCGGCTTAACCTTTAACTCACTAACAAGCTTCCATCATCATTAACATCGAGCCGAGAGCAAACATTGCTCGTAATTCAATCGCAGACTTTCCGCTCGTGCATCGGCTACCACATTTGCTTTTCTGGATGATAATCTATAACACAATCATAATCTTTTAGAAGCTCGATCCACCGTCTTTGCCTTAAATTTAAATCTTTCGTGATGTGACAAATATTTGAGACTTTTATGATCTGTGTAAATGTAACATTTCTCGCCATAAAGATAATGTCTCCAAATCTTTAAAGCAAAAATTACCGCAATGACTAGCTCCAAGTCGTGTGTCGGGTAATTACGTTCATGCGGCTTCAATCGTCTAGATGCATATGCAATAACCTTTCCATTTTGCATCAATACACAACCCAAACCACTCAAAAAGAAGCATCATTTGTACACAATAAAATCTTTCCCGACTACGGTAATGTTAATACTAGGTGCCTCTGTCAACATTTGCTTCAAAGTCTCAAAACTATTCTCGCACCGATCATCCCGGATAAAAGGAACATTCTTACGTAGTAGTTTAGTCATCGGCATTGCTATTTTCGAGAATCCATTTACAAATCTTCGATAATATCCAGCCAAACCGAGAAAACTACGCACCTCGGACACATTCTTTGGCGCTTTCCATCGAACAATTGCTTCGATCTTCTTGGGTCAACTCTAATCCCATCAGCAGATACCACATGTCCTAAAAATACCACTTGGACAACGAATTCACATTTACTTAATTTCCCATACAAGCTGTTTTTTCCGCAGAATCAGTAAAACCTTTCGAAGATCTTGATCATGTTTCGCCTCTGTTTTTGAATATACCAATATATCATCAATAAAAACCACCACAAACCGATCTAGATACGGCTGGAAAATGCGATTCATCAAATCCATAAAAGCGGTGGAGCATTGGTCAAATCAAGCGGCATTACCAAAAATTCATAATGGCCATAACGAGTACGGAAGGCGATCTTAGGCACATCACTTTCCTTCACCTTCGGTGATATACACGGATCTCAAATCAATTTTAGAAAATCATCAAGCTCCTTGTTTGATCAAACAAGTCGTCTATCTGAGGCAAAGGATACGGTTCTTGATTGTCACTTTGTTCAATATCGATAATCAATGCACAACCGCATAGAACCATCTTTCTTTTTAACAAACAATACCGGAGCTCTCCAAGGTGAAATACTCGGTCGGATAAATCCTCGATCTAATAAATCTGTGAATCGCACCTTCAACTCTTTTCAATTGATGGCGACATTGATGCGGAGGTATAGAAATTGGTCTGCTGCACTGGATACACCTCAATAAGCAAATTCAACCTCTCTATCGGTGGTAAACCCGGTAGTTCTTCGGAAATACATCGGAAATTCGCATCTGATCCTAATCGTTGCATTGGCTTCCCATTTGAATCGAATTAATAACATATGCCAAATACGTTTGAACAACCTTGCTGTAATAATTTGTTAGCTTTTATATTTGAAATGATACGTGTCGAACCACCGATACGGATGCCATTCACTTCAATTCGCCCCGTCTTACATGTCGAATACTAAACCTCTTTTTATAGCAATCCAAAACTACCCCATGTTGGATAACCAATCCATACCCAAAATGATATCAAAATCGCAAAAGGCATGATCGGCAAATCCACAGGAAACATTTTATCATGTATTATTAGCGGGCACCTCCGGCATACTCGTCTACTAACACCTTGTTTGTCCCAAAGGGCTAGACACCTCTATGAAAACTCTAGACATTTTGATTCTAACTTCCCGATTCAACTAATTTTAAATCAATATATGAATGTGATGAACCCGGTCAATTAAAGCATAAATAGGCTCGAGAATACAATAAAAATATACTGTCACCACATCGTGAGCATTGCCTTCTTCACGAGTCCGAACTACGTATGCTCTCTGGTGGTGCTCTAGCCTCTGACATTTGTTGTGTAGCTATATCACAACGCCTCTACTAGCTCCCCTCTCCTCGAAACAAAACCTCCTCAGACATTCCTCTACCTCTCGCGATCGATCACGATCTACGAAATGTGGTAGGTGTACTATTTTATTCTTTGGACAATCTCTAACAAAATGCTCTACCGACCGCAAAGCTAGAGCGGCCTCAGGTTACTTTCCAACATTCACCTAAATGTTTCTTGCCACAATATCCACATTACGGAATTTACGTGTATCCTGGGTGGACCTCTTACACTACCAGTAGATACCAGTAAATCTGCTTTTTTTCTAAACATATCCCCTCGATCGGATCTAAAACTAGGTCTCCAACCACCTCTAAATTCTTTAGGTCTTTTTGGTAGTGGATTTGAACTAGTTGCTCCTATTCGCTTTTCTGGTCAATCCACTGTTTCGACTTTTGTCTAGTCCCAAGACTTGCTCTATCATTTTGGGCTTTCGATCAAATCAACAAATTCGATGAATTATTTGGGACACTAATTGTAGTTTTATTTCATCTCTTAATCCCCGTAAAAACCGTTTACAACTATCACCTCTGTTGGAATATATTACGAGGCATACTGCTCAATCTAGTAAACTCTCGATCATAATCCAATCTCGACATATTTCCCTGTTTCAACATTAAAAACTCTTGCTTTTTCTCTTCAATATACATTTCCCAATATACTTCTTTTGAAATTCTTTTTGAAACAAATCCCGAGTTACCCGATCATCCAGTAAATGTCTAACAACATGATTCCCACCAGAGATACGCTTCCCATGTAACAATGATACACGGCACATAGACATCGATTCTCCGAAGTGCAATCTAATTGTTGCAAAACTCTTTTGTTGATTCTATCCAATTCTCGCAGATGAGAGCGGATCAAGACCTCTTAGTCCCGAAAACTCCGTGGCACCATATTTTCTTAACTCTTTAATCGGGGCCGTGCCAACAGATGGTAATGCGGCGTAGTAGCAGTCTGATTTCCGCTACATGTTGTAATGCATCGGCTATAGCTCTTATGATTGTGAGTTATCTCTTCCTCTTCCTACATTAGGAGGTTGATTATCTAATGGATTTTGTGAGGTGTATGATTGATTTCTTCAATTTCTCGATTTCAGTATGCATTTCTGTTCAACATCATACATTCTTTTCGTCGACATTTTATCTATAAAACAAAATCAAATAAATATATATCAACATCCAAAAACCCGACTAAACCGACTCAGCGGTGGCATGTACTTCTAGACTCACTTTGAGCCTGATTTGCCCGAGAATCGACTAAACACGATAGCTCACGATACCAATAATTGTAACACCCTAACCCCGAACCATCGTCGGAACAGGTGGTTCGAGGCATTACTAGGACATATCGGACAATTTACGATATAAATTTTGTTTAATACAAATTTCGTGACATTTACGCTTATTATTATATAAAACCCTCAGTAAATTAAACCATATTCATTTCAATCATAACCAATTCAACCAATTCATTCCATATATTTATTGTCTATTCTAAATACTTTCTAATCAAACTCAATCAATATAATATCAACTTAAATTCATCAAAATATTAGTTAGATTAAAATAAATATACTTCATTCATTATAATTCTTAAACTTGTAATACTAACATTTTTAACCATTTACATTCAAAACATAATAACCTTTATACACAACCTACGTACATGCCACATTATGAAAAGGAAATATACATCACCAAAAGTTTTTTGAAGTCGGGTCCGGCCGGATCTTTGGTTCAAAGATTTGACTTCTACAACTCACAAGACGAAACAACCGTGCATTTGAGTATACATGTACTCGGTGGTATTACCATAATTCAAATTATAAACATAATAATCATATCATTAATTCATATAACTTTAATTTAACTAAACCAATTCAAACATAACTTTCATATAAGTTTGTCCTTCTCAATATATTCATACAATTCAATTTTAGCCATTCAACAATTGAAATAATACACAATCATGTTGAGCCACTATCCATTTCTTGAACCAATGGTTCATACTTTCTATTCTCATACTCATATTCCAATCACATTTTTTCAGTTCATGTTCTATTTTCGCATTTCTTCCAATGGCTCAACCATTTCATTTTATTCAATTTAACCTTTTCTTTATTTACCCCTATTAATGGACTCGGACTTTACGCGGATACAGATTCCAACCCAACACACACGAAGACGGCACATTGTGCCTAAAAGCGGTACATAGTACTGATCAAGATATCGACACATAAGTGCTCGAAACGACACACGAGGTGCACGATCACGACACACGAGGTGCACGATACGACACACGAGGTGCCTAAAATACGACACATAAAGTGCACGATTTACGACACATAAAGTGCACGATCGGCAAAGTCGATAAATCCGTACTCTTCCAAATCCTATGGCATGCCAATTATATCCGACTCGGCCCGACTAGTTAATAGGGTATTGGTTCTCAATTTCATTTTCATTTTCATAACAAATTCAATTTCAATATCAATTACACTTTTCCATTTCAAACCACATACAATTCAATTGCAATACATATTCATCATTCAACTCAATTTCCATTCAATTCAATAAAAACACTTACCTTATAATTTACTTACCATATTCATAAATTAATCTAACATTTAATGAATAAATAAATAGTTTGAATTATAGTAATACAAACCCGAAATGCACGTTTACTCCTCGTGATCTTTTCTTTTCCCTTGGATGCCGATGCTCTTTTTCCTTGTTAGCTAATTAAACTCCAAGCTTTAAAACCTCAATTTTCCCTTTCTTTTCTTTCTTTCTTTCTTTCCTTTCCTCTGTTTGAAAACTTCTCAGTTCTTTTCTCATTTCTTCTTTTCTTTTTTTTTACTATTTCATTTACTATTTACTTTATTATATAATATAATATTATATTAATATAATTATTTAATATTATAATAATATATTTTAATACATAAAAATCTCAGATTTTTATGCATGTATGCCGCCTCAACTTATGATAAATGGCATATTTGCCATTTTGATCCTTTTTATTTTCTTTTAATCTACAATTAAACTTTTACTCTTTACTCACTTTAGTCCTTTTTCCTAATTTCTCTCAATTAAGCTAAATTCACTAAATAAAAATCTAATTAAACACACTACTAGACTCATAATTACTCCTAATGATTATTTACTAACTCGATTTACTAAGACGGAGGCCCGATAACACATTTTTTTTTTCTGGTGCCCACGGATTTCGGGTCGTTACAGGTGAAGTATATTTCTTTTTGTTTGTAATGGCATGTACCTAGGATGTTGAAGCTGTCATTTTAGGAAAATGATTGTAAATATGTTATAAAATAATATTAGTTATTTATAAACATGAATACATGTGTGTTATGTTGAGGATATAAAATGGTATGTTTAAGTAAATGCATAAGTGAGTATGAAATTGGTAGTTTTGGGGTGAAATTGACATAATTCTCGAAATGGCTTGAATGATAATTTGTTGAATTGTTTTGATAATGTGAGTAAGATATTTAAGTAAATTTATTGATTAGGCACTTAGAATGTCTATTTTGACAAATTTTAGAGGTGTTTAAATGTGTTTTGGATTGGTTGAATAATTGGATTTTGAATTGCTTGTTGTTTAATATTTGGAGGTTTGGTAAACTTGATGATTAAGGTTCATTTTGAGTCCACACGGCATGGCACACAGGCCTGTGACCAGACCGTGTGAGACACACCACTTACATATGGGTGTGTGGATAGGCCGTGTGTCCCCTGCATCTTAAAAATTTAAAACAGAATGCTCATGAAATTGCACACGAGTTTGTGTCTCAGCCGTGTGAGGCATACGGTCTAGCACACGGGCGTGTGACTGGCCGTGTGACCTAAGTCAAAGAGTTACACGGGATCGGACACGGCCTGAAGCACGGGCGTGTCCCTAGGCCACACGGGCGTGTGAGCCTTGTACTCAAGAAAAAAAAAAATTTAAATTTCACGAAAAATTTTCTGAACTTTCGATTAAATCCATGATTTGTTTCTAACACGTGATTTGGATTTCGATGGCTAAATAAAGGGACATTATGATTAAATTGTGATGTGTATGTTATACTATTATATGATTGTTTGTATTTAAAATCTGAAATGTTTGTTAATACTCCGTAACCTTGTTTTGGCGATGGATAAGGGTTAATGGGTGTTACATTCCATATATAAATATATTTGGTTTTTGTTGAGTTGATATCTGATTGATTCGTGACACCAACCCAATCAGGGTTAAATAATAGTATAAATATACAATTGATAGAGATAATAAAGTATTCATGATAAAATTAAAATTAAATGTTATGGGTTCAAATCCCATATATAAAATTTTAATTGGTTTTGGTTGAGTTGGTGTCCAATTGACTTGACACTAACTCAACCAAGGTTAAATAATAGTATTGATATATAATTGATGGAAGAAACAAAGTATGCATAATAACACTAAAATATAAATATCATATTAAAACAAAGCTTTGATTCAGTGGTAAAATTAATATTTTATTGATGTAAATAGCATGAGTTTAAATCTCAGTATTTGAACATCTTTATTGTATTTTTATAATAAAATAAATAAATTACATTCAAATAATATAACTTATTTTAATTATAAAATAATATTTTCATATTTCCCTTAATAAAATTGGTGTCATATTAACACGTGGCACCAACTCAATTGAGACTTAAATAATAATACACATAAATTTTTTATATGTTGTTTAATTTAATCAATATAATTTAACTCTCCACACCAACTTCATCATATTATAAAATTGCGATTTGCCCACCCCCAAATATTGCTTTCCTGCTCATCAAGACCATATTTTTATTTTAGTTGTGATTTAATGGTAAAATAATTTTAAAATCTTTTTTTATCAAATCTTCATCAATAGTCTAATTCTATAGACTATCCTTTAAATTGTTCCAACAATACAAAATAAAACTCTGATTTTCACTCTTAAATTATTGATTGAAATAATAACAATCTTGTAAGAGAAATACACTTATTTAAAAAAAAATATTTTTACAATAATAAAAAAACAAAAGCTGAAATTCCTTTTTTGTGGTGTGCGTGTGTTTGGCCACAAATTTCCTTTTGGTTGACTGGTGCGGGTTGGTGGCACCATGCAGTGCAATGCATGTACAATGAAACCCAGAATTGGTCGCTAATAAATCGAGTAGCCGACGGATAGTGAACATTAACACTACTGAGTTGACTTTTAATGATTTTTAGTGACATATTTATGTTTGTTTTTGCTTTGTATTAATGGGAAATTGAAAAAAGAAAAAAAAGTTGATAGTGGCATCACCACTAGTGGACCTCTTTCCAGCCAAGCATTATTGTGCACATCAACTCATTTCTCACTTACAAAATTATTAAAATGAAGGGTTCTTTTCTTCTTCTTTTTTTTCTAATTTTTTAATATGTTGCTCGACTTTTATAAACATATTTACCTACTATTTCTTTTCGATATGGGTTTAATCATAAAACATTGTTACAATAGCCACTCATTGTATCCGAAAAGATATATAGAATATAAAACACATTGCCTTATTTGTACATACTGGAAATGTGAAAGTCAAAGACAGGACACTGAAAGGGGTATTAACCCGAACATTGAAAACGATATTTTTAGCAGCAAGGGTCAGAGGGCACGCTCAGCAGCAGTCCGTCTAATTATTAACAATATATAGTGTTCGTATCTATATAAATAATTACGACTACTTGAGATTTATGGATTATTTGTTTCGATGTTGTTGTTACGGTAAGTAAAGTAGCTGTATTCAACCGATTTGCTTTCATTTTTCTTATAAAAGTGTGTTGTTATCTTTTCGTTTTTTTCTTTCTTTTTTTTATCTTATACACTCTCTTAATATTTTGGGTAAATTGTATAATTAGTCACTAAATTGTAGATAAATTTTTATTTTAGTTAATTAAAAAAGAGTTACAATTTGGTCACTGAACATTTGAAAGTTTTCATTTAAGTCGTTGGATTGTTGAGGTTTTTTTTTTTTTTTTAAGTTTCACTAGTGAGCTCTAAGTGATGATTCAACAATCTATACAATGAATACTAATTAACGAGTAGAAGAACATACTTTAGGTCCAAGTTGATATAATAGTTGGTGTCGAAGATCGGAGAAAAATTTTGTTTGAATTTTGGTTCCCAAATTCATGACGTCTAAAGTTATTTCATGAAAAAATTAAGTTATAGGAGAGAAATAGAAAGAGAACTTTCAATTGGTGCAGGTAGTGCGAATAAATAAAGCCATATAATATCTAGTTTAATAGCCGAGTGACTTAAATGAAAACTTTTGAATTATTCAGTTATCAATTTGTAACTTTTTTTTAGTTAAGTGATCAAAACAAAAACTAATTTATAGTTTAGTGACTAATGGTGTAGTCTACAATTTTAATTTTTTTTATGATTTCAGTTAATTTTAAATATTATTTTACAATTTTATATATTTTTAAATATTCTTTTACAATTTTTAATAATTTTTTAGTCTAGTCAACGCCCACATCACTGATCAACATGGACACATGGCATGTTACGTTTGGTTGCTGATTTTTTTAACAACGTTAACGACAAGGGTCAAAAAATTACGAAACTATGTATAGTTCAAGTACTAAAATATACTAATATGAACAAATGAGTATAATTTGATGATCAAATTGTAAATAAAACCTATTTTAAAACAACAGTATACTATTTCTTAAGAAATATTGAATAATCACTTTTCAGAAAAAATTGGAGATAAATAAAATAAAAAAACTTTAATATTTTAAGTAATCAATTTTTTAATACCGAAAAATAACATACTATTTTTAAATATAATTTTAAAGTGAATGGGCTATATTGAAATTTTTTTATACACGGGCCATTTAATGATGAATAAAATAATAAACTTTAATATTTTGAATAATCAATTTTTTAATATCGAAAAAGACATTTCTAGTTTCTTTTCTACATTATTCGAGCGCGGTTTCAATCATTATTCATCTTCAAATTTTTCTAGAAGTGGTTAGTCAATATTTTTTATTAAAACTTAGAGACTCCAACTAAAATTCTGTATTTTTATTATTAGTAAATATACCAATATTAAAACTACTTAAAAGTAAAAACATATAGATTTCAATTTAAAATTGTAACTATAATTTTTTTAACTAAAAAATTTTAAATTCTCATATTTTAAAACTAATTGTATTTTAAATATTTTAATTTTTATAATAATTTAAAATATAAATTTTAATATTTTTAATTTAAGAAATAACATATTATTTTAAAATAAAATTTACAAGCGGAGGGACCATGTAAAAATTGACGAGGAATTTAATCCATATCAAGTGTGCCTCCCCCTTAGCTTACACACTTGACATAAATTGAATTCCTTATCAATCCAATCTAAAACCCAAATTTAAGGCCCAAATTGATATCTCCTTTTTTAATTTTCACCTTGACTAATTTTTTTAAAAAATTTGAACCCATATTATTGTAGTAATGAATTATTTTATTCATATTATTTTAGTGATTTTTCAATATTTATATAAGAAAAAAACCCAAACACCAACCGTTCTAACTTCGACTCCAAGTTGAACATGATCAACCAATGTCCAATTAGGCTTCCAACGCCATTAACCACTTCTATAATGTTTTTTTTTTTTTTTTTTTCATATCGAGAGAATAAGAGAGAGAAGGAATAGGATCAACGCAAACATGTATAAGCTTCACCAAAATTATTATTATTCTTATTATTATTATTATTATTATTATAGACTCGTTGTAATGCTAATTGGGAGTAGTTGTGAAAATGCCTGGACTGGTCCTGTAATACCCCCAAAAAAAAAAAAAAATTTACAGTAAGATATTATCTTTGATATAATAAGGAAATAAAGCGAAAAAAAAAAAAGAAAAATTTAGATTATGTCAATATTCGGAAGTATATTATGATATATTACATTATTAATTCAAGAAAGGACTAAATTGTAAAGTGAGAAAAGTATTGTTGCCCAAGTGTAAATACTCAAAATTTGAGGGGTTAAAGTGTAAGTATGAAAAAGTTAAAGGACCAATAGTGCAAATATTTTAGGGGTGGAATAATCTAGAAACTAAAGGAAATGGATGAATTAGGACCAAATTGAATAGGTAAAGAATTATGAGGACTAAATCATAATTTTACCAAATTATGTGATGATTCAAGGATGGAATTTTAAAAGATCACAAAGGGCAAAATGGTCAATTAGAAGAGAGAGAAATCTAGAAAGTAATGATGATAGTGATGATATTTTATAATTATTTAATTAGATAAATATTATTTTATTTTGATAAGATATTTTATTATTTATCATTATTTTATTATTATTTATGTAGTATATAAGGAAGGAAAGATGATGAATTATCATCATCTCTTTCCCATGCAAACCAACGTGAGAAGAAGAGAAAGAAAAGAAAGTTTTGCTTTCTTTACAAATTAGTCCTTTCACCAAAAATCCATCATTTTCACTTAGAATTCAAAAGAATTTCCATAGCCATCAAGAGAGAAAGATGACAAGGAGACTATAGGGAGCAAGAATATCAAGTTTGATTCAAGAAATAGAAGCTGGAGGAGAGAGAAAATCAAGTTAAAGATTGAAATCTATAAAACAAGGTAAGAACATCATGTTTTCAATATATTTTTAAGTTTGATATTGTGGAAAAAGCATGGAAATGATGTTAATGTAGAGTTTTCTTATATAAAGTTTTATGTTCTTGATATGTTAGTGAAGGAAAATAAGAGAAAGTAATGGGAAATGTTGTAGAGAAGGAAATAAAGGTGTTATAAACTTGATAATTAACATTTTGCATTAAAACAGTTTTGGACAGCAGCAGTAGTCTAACTTTGAAAAATCACCAAAAATTGTAGAAATTGAATTAGAAGTTGAGTGAGATATAGAATTAAATCTTATTGAGTCTATTTTCATATGAAAGAAACATGGAAAGCAAAGGAATTCTGTATTCTGAGATATTTAGATTTTGGTAAGACTGGTTCAGAGTGATTTCGAGATCCCCTGTTCTGACTTGGAAAAATCATCAAATATTGTACAAAAATAATTTGGGAACATAATTTATATGGTTAGATTCCTTAATGAGTCTAGTTTTAGAAGAAATAAACTATAACATCATATGAATTCTATATAAAAAGATAATTAATTTTTAGTGAAGAAGGGTCGGAACTGCCAGACAGTAGAACAGGGGTGACTTTAAAGAATAAACTGTACTAATTGGCTAAATCAAAAATTCTGAAAATTTTATGGCAAGAAGATATGCGAGTCTAGTTTCAGGAAAAATTAACGGTTCTTCATTTGGAGTTTTGTAGCTCTGGAAATAAATAATTTAGTGACTATAACTCAAATGGACAGTTTTGAATATACTTATGAGTAATTAATGAAATTATTGATAATGTTACTTATAGCATGTTATATACATTAAGGATGTGGAATGGAGAGGAGGAGGAGGAAAATATATATGAGTATTTAGCTAGCATATTCTAGGCTCAGGGACTAAATTGAATAAAAGTAAAACTTTATGGGCAATTTTGTAAAAATGTCAAAAATGACCAAATTGCATGAAATGGATTATTTTATTATTTAAATTATAAAATTGAATGAAATTATTAATTTAGATCAAGATAGGGTGAAAATATGTTTTAGGGATTAAATTGAAAAGTGTTGAAATTATGGAAAATTCGATATTTCATATAATTCATGGGCTGTTGTCGATATATATGAGAATAATTAGGCTTGGAACAAGGATTAAATTACAAGAATTTTATTTTTACGAATCTAAGGATGAAATCATCATTAATTAAAAATTTAGGGGCAAAATGGTAATTTTGCCTAGAGCAATAATTGAATGTATCGAATATGAAATGAATGAAAATGATGATCAAATTTATCCGGATAACTCAAATACGAGATTTGAACATGGAAAAGAGAAGACATCAAATTAGTGAAACTATAAACATGGGCAAGCAACGAAGTAAGTTCATGTAACTTGGATTATATTCTTAAATGTTTGAAATGTATGTTATTGATGTGAATATAATTTGAACGTTCATTGTATGAAAATTGATGAAACATTGATATATTTGATAAAAAGGGAAGAAATCCGGTTGAATGAAAGGAAAATTCGATGGATCATTGAAAAGGAATTGTGGTAAAAGGATCTAGCCGGACGGGTGATCCTATCCCGATATAGCCCTCCCAGAAGAATATGTGTGAAAAGGATCTAGCCCGGACGGGTGATCACGATATAGCCCTCCAGAAGAATATGTGGAAAATGGATTTAGCTTGGACGGGTAATCCGAATTGGGGTCTGAATTTAGCTGGGTGGTAATTCGATCCAAGCTCATTAGAGTAATTGTCGTTCTGAGGATTTAGCTGGGTGGTAATCCCGACAATACTCTATGAGTTTATATTACTGAGGATTTAGCTGGGTGGTAATCCCATTTGTAAGGATGAGGTTCATGGGAGTGTGCTCTCTTACGAGGATTTAGCTTTGGGTAGTAATCCATTGTAAGGATGAGGTTCATGCGAGTGTGCTCTCTGAAATGGAAATGTGCGCACATGAACATGAATTTGCGGACTGGATTTGTACACTATAAGTGTACTACTAGAAAATCCATCGAAATTTCGAGAAATTCAACGGGATAAATATAGAAAATGACAAGTACTTGAAATCATGAAATTAAACTTGAAAGACATAGAAATGATAATTATTTGATACATTGAAATATGGCATGGAAAATACATGTATGTGAAATTTGCACGATAATTATGCATATTCAAGATTATGAATCTACTCTTTGGAATAAATATACACTAAACTCATGAAAATGATGGTACATGAAATATTGTCATAATAAATTGAACAATTTATATTTATGAAGAAACAATAAGAGAATGATATGTATCATGACATGTAAATATAATACTATCTTTGATACGTTGATACAGGAAAATTATGTGTATTAGGACAAGTAATAAATTGAAGCGAGACATGTCGAGAAAATAAGTTTGTTAATATTAAAGTCGTTAACCAATGTAGGAAAGTTTTAGGATTTTGCGAAAAATTCCCTATGATCCCGATTTAATTCGGTTGGCTCTAATGTATGTTTTGGGCTTGAGGGCCCAATAGAGGGACGTTATGATTATTTTGAATATGAACAATAAATGACTCGTAATTATTCGAAAATGTTGATAAACTGCAGTAATACCTCCTACTCTATTCCAATAATTGATACGGGTAGGGGTGTTACATTAGTGGTATCGAGCTAAGGTTTAGTCGGTTCTCGGACTAAATGTAGTATATGTGAAAGTCTAGAAATACATGTCATTATATAATTTATGATAGTGTGATATTTTCCAACTCGATAAGATTTGTTTTACTTATAAAATGAGATGCTTTCCAATCGAGCTAATTCCAATAATCTTTGAAAACGATGCTCAAGTATATGAGTAAAAAGTTGATTATGATAAATCGAATTCATAAAGGTATGAATAAATGTTTTCTAATACATGTCGATGATGAGCGTTATGTTATAGGTGTTATTAAAAAAAAAAATTAAAAAAAAATTAAATTGCTATAACAAATATTTATCTTGATGGTTAAATTACAAAATATACAAAAGTAATATGTGAAGTACATGATAAAGACCATTAGTGAATTACGGATGAACAATGAATTTTTAAAATATTTTACATGTATTAAAGATAATGAAAATATAAGTATATGGATTATTGGAACAAGGGTTATATTGTAAAGAATGTAAACGCATTATGAAAAAAATGTAAAAAAGTAATATGTGTGTATGATATAATTTGCCCAAGTAGGCGAGATTAGAATTACTAAGACATTAGTGATACGTCATTAATGGACCTTAACACACTTAATGATTAAGGGCACGCTAGTGCTTTTCAAATATTAGCATTTTTTTGCTTTCTGTTTAATAGTGCATAATAATGTACCCCTATATCGATTCAGTATATTCTAAGTGTCTGTTTACTCTACTAGGCCTCTGCTAAAAAGGAAAACAATTTTTCGTTACAAGGTGAAGAATTATCTCTACGATTCATGTTTGAAATATTGAATTAAAAATAAATTGCGAAATGAAAGAATAGAAAATAGATACAAGTGATAAGCTAAGTAAATATATGCAAAAGGAACTATAGAATTAAAGAAATAATAAGTTCATGATCAAAAGAAAATAAGAAATTTCGAGGACGAGAAATTTATTTTTAGGGGAGAGAAATGTAATACCCCAAAAAAAAAAAAAAAAAAATTTTCTGATGAAGATATTATCTTTGATATAATAAGGAAATAAAGCGAAAAAAAAAAGAAAAATTTAGATTATGTCAATATTCGGAAGTATATTATGATATATTACATTATTAATTCAAGAAAGGACTAAATTGTAAAGTGAGAAAAGTATTGTTGCCCAAGTGTAAATACTCAAAATTTGAGGGGTTAAAGTGTAAGTATGAAAAGTTAAAGGACCAATAGTGCAAATATTTTAGGGGTGGAATAATCTAGAAACTAAAGGAAATGGATGAATTAGGACCAAATTGAATAGGTAAAGAATTATGAGGACTAAATCATAATTTTACCAAATTATGTGATGATTCAAGGATGGAATTTTAAAAGATCACAAAGGGCAAAATGGTCAATTAGAAGAGAGAGAAATCTAGAAAGTAATGATGATAGTGATGATATTTTATAATTATTTAATTAGATAAATATTATTTTATTTTGATAAGATATTTTATTATTTATCATTATTTTATTATTATTTATGTAGTATATAAGGAAGGAAAGATGATGAATTATCATCATCTCTTTCCCATGCAAACCAACGTGAGAAGAAGAGAAAGAAAAGAAAGTTTTGCTTTCTTTACAAATTAGTCCTTTCACCAAAAATCCATCATTTTCACTTAGAATTCAAAAGAATTTCCATAGCCATCAAGAGAGAAAGATGACAAGGAGACTATAGGGAGCAAGAATATCAAGTTTGATTCAAGAAATAGAAGCTGGAGAGAGAGAAAATCAAGTTAAAGATTGAAATCTATAAAACAAGGTAAGAACATCATGTTTTCAATATATTTTTAAGTTTGATATTGTGGAAAAAGCATGGAAATGATGTTAATGTAGAGTTTTCTTATATAAAGTTTTATGTTCTTGATATGTTAGTGAAGGAAAATAAGAGAAAGTAATGGGAAATGTTGTAGAGAAGGAAATAAAGGTGTTATAAACTTGATAATTAACATTTTGCATTAAAACAGTTTTGGACAGCAGCAGTAGTCTAACTTTGAAAAATCACCAAAAATTGTAGAAATTGAATTAGAAGTTGAGTGAGATATAGAATTAAATCTTATTGAGTCTATTTTCATATGAAAGAAACATGGAAAGCAAAGGAATTCTGTATTCTGAGATATTTAGATTTTGGTAAGACTGGTTCAGAGTGATTTCGAGATCCCCTGTTCTGACTTGGAAAAATCATCAAATATTGTACAAAAATAATTTGGGAACATAATTTATATGGTTAGATTCCTTAATGAGTCTAGTTTTAGAAGAAATAAACTATAACATCATATGAATTCTATATAAAAAGATAATTAATTTTTAGTGAAGAAGGGTCGGAACTGCCAGACAGTAGAACAGGGGTGACTTTAAAGAATAAACTGTACTAATTGGCTAAATCAAAAATTCTGAAAATTTTATGGCAAGAAGATATGCGAGTCTAGTTTCAGGAAAAATTAACGGTTCTTCATTTGGAGTTTTGTAGCTCTGGAAATAAATAATTTAGTGACTATAACTCAAATGGACAGTTTTGAATATACTTATGAGTAATTAATGAAATTATTGATAATGTTACTTATAGCATGTTATATACATTAAGGATGTGGAATGGAGAGGAGGAGGAGGAAAATATATATGAGTATTTAGCTAGCATATTCTAGGCTCGGGGACTAAATTGAATAAAAGTAAAACTTTATGGGCAATTTTGTAAAAATGTCAAAAATGACCAAATTGCATGAAATGGATTATTTTATTATTTAAATTATAAAATTGAATGAAATTATTAATTTAGATCAAGATAGGGTGAAAATATGTTTTAGGGATTAAATTGAAAAGTGTTGAAATTATGGAAAATTCTCGATATTTCATATAATTCATGGGCTGTTGTCGATATATATGAGAATAATTAGGCTTGGAACAAGGATTAAATTACAAGAATTTTTTTTTTCTCGAATCTAAGGATGAAATCATCATTAATTAAAAATTTAGGGGCAAAATGGTAATTTTGCCTAGAGCATTAATTGAATGTATCGAATATGAAATGAATGAAAATGATGATCAAATTTATCCGGATAACTCAAATACGAGATTTGAACATGGAAAAGAGAAGACATCAAATTAGTGAAACTATAAACATGGGCAAGCAACGAAGTAAGTTCATGTAACTTGGATTATATTCTTAAATGTTTGAAATGTATGTTATTGATGTGAATATAATTTGAACGTTCATTGTATGAAAATTGATGAAACATTGATATATTTGATAAAAAGGGAAGAAATCCCGGTTGAATGAAAGGAAAATTCGATGGATCATTTGAAAAGGAATTGTGGTAAAAAGGATCTAGCCCGGACGGGTGATCCTATCCCGATATAGCCCTCCCAGAAGAATATGTGTGAAAAGGATCTAGCCCGGACGGGTGATCCCGATATAGCCCTCCCGAAGAATATGTGGAAAATGGATTTAGCCGGACGGGTAATCCGAATTGGAAGTCCGAATTTGCCTGGACTGGTAATTGGATCCAAGCTCATTAGAGTAATTGTCGTTGCAGGATTTAGCTTTGGGTGGTAATCCCGACAATACTCTATGAGTTTATATTACAGGATTTAGCTGGATGGTAATCCATTTGTAAGGATGAGGTTCGCGAGTGTGCTCTCTACTGGGATTTAGCTCGGATCGTAATCCCATTGTAAGGATGAGGTTCGCGGGAGTGTGCTCTCGAAATGGAAATGTGCGCACATGAACATGAATTGACGGACTGGATTTGTACACTATAAGTGTACTACTAGAAAATCCATCGAAATTGCGAGAAATTCAACGGGATAAATATAGAAAATGACAAGTACTTGAAATCATGAAATTAAACTTGAAAGACATAGAAATGATAATTATTTGATACATTGAAATATGGCATGGAAAATACATGTATGTGAAATTTGCTCGATAATTATGCATATTCAAGATTATGAACTACTCTTTGGAATAAATATACACTAAACTCATGAAAATGATGGTACATGAAATATTGTCATAATAAATTGAACAATTTATATTTATGAAGAAACAATAAGAGAATGATATGTATCATGACATGTAAATATAATACTATCTTTGATACGTTGATACAGGAAAATTATGTGTATTAGGACAAGTAATAAATTGAAGCGAGACATGTCGAGAAAATAAGTTTGTTAATATTAAAGTACGTTAACCAATGTAGGAAAGTTTTAGGATTTTGCGAAAAATTCCCTATGATCCCGATTTAATTCCGGTTGGCTCCTAATGTATGTTTTGGGCTTCGAGGGCCCAATAGAGGGACGTTATGATTATTTTCAGAATATGAACAATAAATGACTCAGAATTATTCGAAAATGTTCAGTAAACTCTGGTAATACCTCCTACTCTATTCCAATAACAGATACGGGTAGGGGGTGTTACAGGTCCTGGAATTTATTAAAACTAGTGGCAAATGGCGAAGGGTGGAATGGCAAATGGAGGCAACAGTATCTGGAAAAAGGTCTAAAATGTGGAAAATATGCCGTGTGTTTAGCGGACTTTATAGCGGGGGCGTCCCGCGTGCAGCCACACCTGAAGTCCACTGCCCATTTGTTGGAGCAACTTGTGGGGTCTTCCTAAAACATTCACATCGGTGAGGGTAAGTAATAGAGTTGTCCACAAGTCGGGTCAGTAAAGAATTTAGATATATTTTTTAGGTTTTGGTTTAGTTTGATTCAAAAATAGGTTTTAAATTTTGTTAAGTTCGGTTCATATAAAAAATGTTAAAATTTAAGTCCGGTCTAATCCGTTTATATTAAGTTTTTTTATATAAAAATTTTTAAAAAATATAATACATCAAATACATAAAAAAACCATTATAATAAATATTTCCTAATAAATATAAAAAAATATTTAAATAATACTAAGATAAGACCCGGGGCTAAAACCAAACATAGACATCACAAGAACAATACCTCCACCGTTGAGGGAGTAAGACGCTCCAAAGTAGAAACTCGCCCTCAACACACATATTTGATCTATGATATATATATATATATATAGGGGTGATATCCACTTATACATATATAAAATAAAAATAGTTTTATATTGTTTCGTATACTTTTGTATGATTGATATTTTAATGAATCAATTCTTGAATTTATTGATATAATTGTACTTTATCATGTATGTAAGTTTTTGAACTGATCCGATATATCTATCACATCGATCTAAAATACTATATATATTAATATTTATTAAACAATTAAAAGTTTTTTTTACATAAAATAAATAGTTAGAAATTTTAAATATATGTCAAATTTGATATGGATGGTATATATGAATTGAATATGAAATATGACGGTTGAATCATTAAAATTTTAATCGTACAAAAATGTACGAAAGGGTGTAAAATTATATTGATGTAAATGAATCTATCCCCTATTACATTATATTATATTAAAGCACAAATTTAAAGAAATTTTTGAACTAACTAATATAACATTTATTGTCCATTATATTACTATATTTACCATTTTAATTTATTATTATTTATAAACAATAATTTTAAATTTACTAAAATAATTGGTTAAAAAATTAATCATATTAATAAATAAGAAGGATCATTTTGGAGACGGAGAGTTTAGAAGCCGTGAACTTGATCACCAGGGAATCATTGGGGAGCTGGAATAATGCTGTGCTAAGGGATATTTGGAGGATGCTGAGGAGAGATTGGGAAGTGAAGGTCTGCCATGTTCATCGTGAGGGGAATCGGGCAGCAGATAGAATGACAAACTTGGCCGGTCATCATGGTCTTGGTACCCATACGTATAGTCCGAAGTCGTTGGAGTTATACATGAAGATATTGAAGGATACATAATGGCTAGAGTAGTACGATTTAAGTTTTAGTTATGTCATTTTATACAAAAAAGAAAAGAAAAGAAGACTTTTATTAAAATGATTTTCTATAATAAAAAATAAAATAAAATTTTATATTGAATTATTATATATTTACATTATTATGCTTCCATTAGTAAAAAAAGAAAAAAAATATATTACCTTTTTAAATAATAAATTTTAATCACTTATATGATAAATAAACTTATATTTTACATACAACATTTTATAATATAATATAAAAATATTAATTATATATTATCTACAGTTAAGAAAAAAATTTAGTAGTGAAAAGCTTAATTTACAATATATCAATTTTTATTTTTATATATTTTAGTTATGTTAATAATGTTGTTTTACGTTAATTACATGACGATATTGAACATCAAAATATTAAAAATACTTTTAATTATAATTATAATTTTTATTAAAATATTTAAAAAATTAATATATTTTAATAGATTCAATAATTTGAATAAAAATATTATTTTATATTAATTATAGTAATTGAGAATATGATATTTAAAAAAACTAATTAAAAAATTAATCATATAAAATCACATTATAAAATTAAAAACTAGTGTATGATAAATATATAACCATACATATGATTATATGGATGAACATTTATACGAAATATAAGGCTTTTGTTATATAATTGCTTTTATTTTTCTTTTTCTTTTACTATTTCTTTAAAGGCTTTTGTGTTGGGTCTGGTTGTAATCATGTAACGTGATTGTTGGGTCAGAATCGAAATAGGCAAGTATCTAGAAAAGAAATATAACAACAGTTCAACCATAGGGAAAAATATTACATGTACTCATCAAATGTGTACCCGTTTTCCTTCGCTCTTAAGCCTACATATCCTTAATTGAATTTGAACGTTTGGGACAAATTTGGTCTCTTTTTCAGATATTTCATATTTAAAATAAACTTCCAACATAAATAAATATATTTGATATTTAACAAATTAATTGGTACATGTATATATGATTAGTATCATTATAGGTTCTTATCATCTGTTCTTTTTGATGTAATGTCTAAATATTCAAATCTACATCTTTCTGTATTAGTAATAATGTCAATACTAATCGAACTAAAATTTAATCTGTGAGTCTATAATTTTTTTTTTTAAGCGTAGAAAGATGTGTTTTTCTATAACAAGATGCAATTGCCACTCATTTTAGTATTTACTTTTGAATTTATCATCTACTATTGAAAAAATCAGTACAAAAACTGGAAACCTGTATACTGTTAAACATATGTATAACCTGTATACTGTTAAACATTTGTATACTGTTAAAATGGTTTAAATAGAAAGCTAGAATTTTGATGGAAATTGTTAAAAAGTTGGAGAAATAGTTTAAGCGAAAGACGATATTGACAGAAAGGAGTCATCAATATTGAGCATTAAGCATGCCGTCAAGTCAAGAAAGATACGAAACACAGGAAAACCGAATGGTTGGCGCAAAATCCGGAGATTTGTAGGGGAAAGACAAGCAAAGCAGAGCAGAGCCGTAGCTGTCAGCTTCCGTAGATCTGACACCATGGATAAGAGAAGAAAAAAAGAAAGTGAGAAATCAAATTTGCACAGATTACCTATCATAGTCCAATTAATTAAAAGTTTTTCGACCGTCAGAAAACTTCATTAATCGGCTTTTTTGCGACCTTGATAATGCCATTGCCAGCTTGCTCTGAGTCAAATAAAAACATGTGGTCTCCCTTCTCTTCTGCGTCGCTTGTGCTATTTACCACCTACACTGTCTCCCAATGCATTTAAGTTGATGCTTCTTCACCCAAGTTTATAAAACTTCATTCATTCATTTACTAGCCGCCAACAAATCAACAGTTGCCTTCTTACACTTCTTGTTTTGGTGAAAAGTGCAATGTACTTTCGCATCGGCAGTGTTGAGGGAGGGAGAAACCCAGATCCCCATCGCTATACAGCATCAAGAAGCTAGCATTGGGAACTTTATACTTTGTATCTTGGTGACATGAGAAAGCCTTAATTAGACCCCTAAATAATTTGTTAATTTGTCCGATATTATCACATGTCAAATGAGCTACTAACTTGGACTCATTAGTTCTAGACTACTACTGCTAAGCTATGGGCTTCTAGACATGGAAAATTCATATTTTTGTCAAACTCCAGCTTAAAATTTTCATTTAATGCCATTGCCCCAAACCCAACTGCCAAAAGACAAGTAACCTATTTAGTGAATTCACGGGCTGCTCTATTGAAATACCAATACACTCTATTGATAAAATTTCCTTTAGTTTTCCTGTTCTTAGTATAAAGCCAAAAGATTCCAGTTTTTTTTTTGGATCAAAAAGGGAAAAAAAACCATTTTAGAACATGTTTCACGTACATAATTAGAAATTATGCACTTTTTCCAGTGGTCATAATTGACAAATAACAAACAAGAAAATATTTTGAATACAAGTAAAAAAAATATTATCAATTTGAATACAAGAAAATAATTAGTCTTTGCTCTTGCAAACACGGGCAAGGACACTTCTGAAACATTGCAAATCAAACATGGAAAGATTAGGTCTTTGTTTCCTCAATCTTCTAAAGCTAATATTGATCGTACGTTCACCAATTTTCCTTCATTAAAGCTTTCCGCTCGATTGAAAATGAAGGGGCTGAGTCTATCGGCCTTACTAGGCGTCTCCATTTCGCAATACAATTTTCGACAGGAGGCTGAAGATTTCATGTGATTACTTTTATTTACTCCCTGAATTATCCCATCCCACTCCCTCGAAGCCGTCGATGCTGGCAATAATGACGAAGTCGTCGAATCATTGTCTCCGATTTATCATCAGAACGACAAAACAAATTCTCATGATTAGAGAGTTTAGATTTTGAGTTTTTCTTCTTTTGAGGTGTCATTGGATGAACTTTCCCTCCTATAAGATCACGGAAACTGATGGCTGAGACGCCGTTGAAGGCTGGGACATCGGCACCGTCAAAAACCGCCATGTCAAAGTTGAGAACCCCCTGGATCCTACCAGAAGGTCGACGGATCATTACAGCATTGAAGGCAGAACCGGAGCGAAGAAAGTCACTGACTAGCAACCAAACGGTCCCAACAGGGTGTCGCGGAGGAAACCAACGGCAAAGATTTCAATAGAAACGCCGGAGGTTTCATGGGAAAGGAAATCCGATGAAACCTTAAAGAGGAATTGATCGTTCCAGGTTGGGTTTTCGTTGCCGTCACGGTCAATACAAGTGCGGAGCTTGAAGGAGGAGTCGTTCCAAGCAAGGGCGTAAGTTTTTATTTGGTAACTCGTATTCGTACCCGATCGTTCCTTAAGTCCTTGCGCAGAAATTAAGGTTATTTCCAGCACATAATTTTTCTCCATCTAAGCCTTCTTTCTTCACTTAGAAATTGATCGAGAAAAGAAAGAACCTGCAAGATTACCAAGAAAGGCACATTTGAAGGGAAGGGTATTGCCGGCGAAAAATTACGACAAAGAAAAGATGAAAAGGAATTAGGACAAAGATTGATGAGTTGCAAGTGTAGGAGATTCTGATTCTTTGAGTAAAATATGAAAAATGCATGCGAGAAAACTGGAGAAAACATTGACTTGTGTTGGTTGGTAGGGCTGGGCCAGGTTGTGCAGTGCATGTTCCAAGCATTTTTAGTTTTAACTGTTGGAACCACCAACAATTGTATAACCAATGTTGTACGCAAGTTACACTCTGCCTTGACACAAATGGCAAAAATGATGTTGTACATAAAAAAAAAAAAAAACCCTCAATCACGTAATTAATTATACACGCTAAATAGCAGACAAGAATATTACAACATGTAACTCAATCTTACTCCATTGTGTAAAGTTAAACGTAAATTATAATTTAATGTTGAATATTATTCATAAAATTTGGTTCCGTGTAATTATATATATTAATTAAATTTTAATTTGACTTAATAAAATAAATACATCAATTTATTTTTATATTGAATAAATATAATTATTTATATAAATAATATGTCAACATAAAATGATATAATATAAAAAATGATGTTAGTAATTTAAAAAAATTATATAAATTATTTATAAAAATTGAATTAAATCAAGATATTATGTATAACATTACATGTTGAAACAAAGTTCACATGTAGTTTTAAGATTTATCCCTATTTATAAATGACTAAATTAAGCATATTTAAGCTTGTTCATATTATTTCTTAATTTTATTAAAATTATATTATTTTTATTTAATATTTTTATAATAATTTAAAAAAATCTACTTAACATTATTTGTAATATAGTATTATAGATAACCTATAATACGAAGGTGGAGCTCAAATTAAATTTATATTTTATTTAAAAGAATTTAAATATTGGATAAGAGTTTCGAGTTTTCAATTAACAATTAAATGGAAATTTAATTACACCATCTAATAGAGATAGGACAGTTAAGTGTAAAGTCCAAAAGAAATTGGGCTATTTTTTAGGCCTCACAGATTGAAGGTCGGTTAAAAAAAGCAAGACATAGCGAGATAAACCCAAAACCCTCACTCAGCTCTTTTTGCCATCTTCTTCTCGGTTCTCATTCGCCTCTTTTGGCGGAACATCTTATTGTTTCGAGGGGTTGTTCTTCAGTTTCAAGGTTTCTTGCTTTTTTTTGTTTTTACAAGTTTCAATCTGCAGCCATGGGAAAAGCAAAAAAGACCCCCAAATTTGCTGGCATGAAGAAAATAGTCACTCAAAAAGCTATTAAACAGCAAGTTCTTTTTCCCCGTTTTCCTAATCCTCTTTTTTTTTTAAAAAAAAATAAATCTTTTCCTTCTCTTTAATTTACTTTGGTTGGTATAATCAACTGGATTGATTGTTGTTTATGTAAAATTTCAGTTACAAGGACCAAGTTTTGAACCCTAGCAAGAAGGACCTCAGCAAGGAAAAACTCCCCAGAAACGTGTAAGCTTATTTATATTCTTGTATGCTATTTCTAATTCTTCTTTACATCGTTTTTTTTTTTAAATTTAATATTTTTATTGGTTCCTTCCCAATTTTGTTGATTGTTATATGGACCAGGCCGAACGTTTCTTCAGCTCTTTTCTTTACACACAACACCTCCTTGGGACCGCCTTATCGTGTATTGGTTGATACCAACTTCATCAATTTCTCCATCCAGAACAAAGTAAGTGCTTCGTAGTTCTTGCCCTCTTGAATTTTGTTTTAGGGTTTAATTTGACTGTGATAACAGTAAAATTAGATCTGTTATAAAATGTTTATAATCCCCTCTTGCAATGTAAAAAAATAAATTGTAATGTTAATTTTATCCACATGCTCTTTTCTTATGATTCCTTTTCTTGTCATTGATAATTCTTAACATTTTTTCCCCTTTGGTAGTTGGATCTGGAGAAGGGAATGATGGACTGCTTATATGCAAAATGTGAGTTATGGAGTTGGTTTTCCTTTTAAACATTACTTTGAATACATTGTGCATTTTTCTTAATTGCTAAATCTGTCTTTTTTAGTTACAATCCTGGTCCTTTTTGTTGCTGAATCTAATCTGTTCTTTTGCATTTGAAGGCACTCCTTGCATCACAGATTGTGTGATGGCTGAGCTTGAAAAATTGGGCCAAAAGTACCGTGTAGCTTTGAGGTAAAGCCTCCATTAACCTTTAATATGCAATATCTCTTTGCAGTGTCTTATCTGGCTAAATGCATCTAAATGTTAGTCTTTGTTTCTTAATTTGCCCTCAATCTATCTTTGGAACCTTGATTCATTTGTTGCAATACGACTTGGTTCAATGCTTCTAAATGTTAGTCTTTGTTTCTTAATTTGCCCCCAATCTATCATTGGAACCTTGATTCATTTGTTGCAATACGACTTGGTTCAACAGCTATTTCTGAACTGGTGTTTCATATTTAATTTTATTTCGATAGTGACAATGACAATCTCTTTGCAGTTCACTGGCCATATTTTTCCTTACATTAGCTAATAAGTGCTCTAACTCTCTGTCTCTTGCAGGATTGCTAAGGATCCTCGTTTTGAAAGATTGCCATGTGTCCATCAAGGAACCTATGCTGATGACTGTATTGTTGAAAGAGTTACACAGGCATGAACTTAGTATCTTATGTGCAATTATATGCTAGGATCATTCTATCCTTTCAATGGAAATTTGCTATAAAAATTTATTTAGGATTTATTTGATGTTTGTTTACTTTATGTTTTGGCCTATAAACACACTATTTAAGGCATGTACTGCAGTTTTGCATTATGCACGATTAGAACAAACCAAGAGGAACCTCTATCAACCATTTAAAAACAAAGAGCTCTGAAGTATCTCTCTCTCTCACTTTAGAGCTATTGACTTCTTAAGATGTAAACTTCTGGACTTGCATTGGTGTCTTCAAAGAATCTGCCTGAACTTTGTGGCTTGTCTAATTTGAAGAAAACTTCAGTGATAAGATGGATTAATAAGGATGGTCTGCAATAACACCTCGGCACCTCTGTTGTCTGTTAATTTGATTTTATGTGGGATGACTTCAAGCCTGCTCCATCCTTACTGCTTATACTTACATTCTTAGAGTTTGTCTTGGCTAAGCCTGTTGTTATTTTGATTTTATAACTGCCTTCCCTTTTGTTTTTTCTGTTTATTTTCTTCAAACATGATGTTTATTCATTCTGCAAATTATTACTTCTAATTAACTATGTGTTTCATTGGAAACAGCACAAATGCTTCATTGTTGCTACATGTGATCGGGACTTGAAGAGAAGGATTCGTAAGGTATGTATGATTAGTTAGTCGAGCAGGCATTGCATTTGAACTGAACTCTGATGGATAAAACTTATTTATTGACAGGTTCCTGGTGTGCCAATTATGTATATCACTCAGCACAAGTACTCAATTGAACGACTTCCTGAAGCAACCATTGGTGGAGGTAAGCTACATAATATTGTTATTATTATTGTTTTCTTTGTTCTTTTCTTATCTGTTGCTCATTTTGAATTATTTTATTTTATCTTATTTGCAGCTCCAAGATTTTGACATGCAAGTATTGATATTTCAGTAGCAGTGATCTCTGGGTTCAATTTTGATACAACGAGATAAAGTAGTTGAGGTTGTAGATGGGCTACATATTATATATAGCTAAACATTTATTTCCATCCTATGTAATCAGCACCTCTCCCAGGGCTTTATTTACTCTTTTGCAGATTAACATAGTGCATGTCTTCGATAGGTGATGTTAATGGGTGATAATTTGAGAGGCGTATACTATTTTAACAGTATAATACACTCTACTTGTTTATGACAATTGTAGTCATATTTCTTACTTCGATAATCTGACTTTGCTACTAATTGGATCCATACAAGACTTGTTTCTAACGTCATGGGGGTGAAGCTAGTTGTGAAACTCAATTATTATTATCACCACAAGGAACTACACAAAGGGAACATCATTCACATTAATTTAATAACCTTAAGAAAAATCTTGGCGCAAACTATATCAATGAACAGAGATTCTGACCCAACACCTACAACCCCATCCATAATCATTCCCCTACCATACTGCTTCATCTGCCACAAGGCTATCACTGTCGTCGTTTATCCGATCGCAAAACAATATTCGTTAGAAAACTCCAAACTCCTGCTCTACGAGTCTTAAGACTTTTTTTCTGATTGAATTCTTTTACTTACATGTAAAACTACATTAACGAACTCTTTGTTCTAGATCTTTAGTATTATTAGCAACAATGTCAGCATTCTTGCATCAACGATCCGTCGTCTGATGCATTTTCAAATGGCTCCCCAATCTCCCCACCTTCATCAAACTCTCAAAGATCCATTTCGGTCTCCAGCCGCACAGGCATAATTGTTCTCCTTCTCTCATGGTCATTCTGGGAGTATTCGCACCCTGGTCAGGTATGTCCCAGTCCATGTTCTCTAACTCGAGAAAGGTATCATCTCTCTCCAAATGACGAGACTACTCTATGGCTGATGCCGCGTCGTTCGTCACCAAAAATGGTACCATAATTGTGTGCGCCGTCAGCCAACCTTACTTGCCTTTTCTCAACAATTGGTTGATTAGTATTACCAGACAAAAGCACCAAAGAAAAAGTCCTTGTGATAGCCGAGGATTATGCTACTCTTTATAAGGTTAATGAAAAATGGCCTGGCCATGCCGTGCTAGTCCCGCCCGCACTCGATACACAGCCTGCTCATAAATTTGGCTCTTAGGTTCAATTCCTGTTTTTCATATCTGGGTTTTGTTTACTGAAAGTTACCTTCTTATTGATGCTGATGGGCTGCTTGGTTTGTAGGGGTTCTTCAATTTTACTTCTAGGAGGCCACGGCATTTGTTGCAAATTTTGGAGCTTGGCTATAGTGTGATGTATAATGATGTTGATATGGTGTGGTTCAGAGACCCCTTTTGCTATCTTGAAGGAAATCATGACGTTTACTTCTCTGATGACATGGCTGCGGTATGTATGCTACCTTTGCTTTATCGTTGTTAATTTGTTTTGCTTTATATGTAGCTTAATTTCATATTTGGAAGCATGGAACAGAGGAATGGATAAACAGTGCTCGACATGTTTTATAACGTGTCATTCATGATATTCATTAAGATTAAGCTAATATAAGCAGTTAATTAAAGTTATATTCTGTAATTAACCTAATAGGCACCCAAGACCTCAGACTCTAGGATACTGTAAAATGGACATATTGTGCTGCCTTGCTGCATTTATTATATACTTTTTTCATGCTTCTTCTCTTTGGTTGATCAGGTGAAGCCTCTGAACCATCCCCATGATTTGCCACCTCCAGGAAAAAAGGGTCGCACTTGTATATATGCAGTTGCGTGATTTTCCTGCGTCCGACAGATGGAGGAAAACTAGTTATGAAGAAATGGACTGAGGAGCTTCAAGCTCAGCCATGGTCCAAAGCAAAGAAAGCTAACGATCAACCTGCTTTTAACTGGGCACTAAACAAAACTGCTGGATTGGTATGTCTATGTATCTTATCGCCATTACCATTTTAGGGTTGTATTCTATCCTTTTATCCGTTCTACTTCTTTGTTATTCATTTCTGGATTTTCCTTAGTTACCTTGATAATTGCCTTTTAAATCTTGTGGCTAACTCATTATCCGTATTTGAAAAGTATTGCTATCAATGCGGTTCTTTTTTATTCAAATGAATCCCCAATCGTGTAACTTAAAGACTGCAATATGTTGGCAAGCCGGAAACTGGTTCATCGTAATGCTGACGGAACATGCATGGTTAAATCCAACTATAGGTTCTTTAGATATTTCATTTGCTTCTATGTACTACTTCCTTCTGTATGTCACAAAAACTGTCAGGTGGCTCATTCATCATAGGACCTTCATTACTGGTTCATTGCAAACGATTCCGGGGTGTGAGATCTGTGCTTCTACGAGCCTTCTCTCTCTCTCTCTCTCTCTCTCTCTCTCTCTGTGATATTCATAAATTGATAGTATGTGATCAATTATTAGATGTTTCGGGTACTGAGACTCAATTTTCCGATAATCATGAATTGATGATACTTTGTGCAGGTGGATTTATACCTGCTGCCCCAGACAGAATTCCCAACGGGAGGATTATACTTCAAGAACCAGACATGGGTGCAGCAAAGAGCAAACCAAGGGAAGGCACGTTATAATTCATGATAATTATATCACAGGTTTTGAGAAGAAGATAAAGCCCGAGAGTGTGGGCTATGGTTGGTCGATGATCATGCCCTCGAGTCTCCACTAGGCAGATTATGAAAAAAGTTAGAAGATCTTATCATTCCTTCCTGCAGAAACCAATTACAACCTCAATGAACATTGTAAGAGGTGGAGGCTTTACTTATATCCCATGCTTCTATGGGCTTAGATGCACATGGCTCATTAGCAGCAAGCAATGCTTAATTATTTATTGTCAATCTCAGGGTTTTCCCAGAGCTGATCAAGTAAGTTTTTGTCACAATATGCTTGAGATTATGCAAGTAGAAATGAATGTCTTTTTGTTGTATAAATCATTAGAATAGTATGGTTTGTTGGTTAACAAGTGACTAGCGTTTGTAATGTATGTACATGGGCGGGGCAAAAACCTGGACAGTGATGACAGAGTAAATGGGCTGTCCTCCTCCATTTTTTTCTTAAAATGAATTGCCTGGAAAATGGGTATTGCTTCCACTTACGTTTGTTGAGAACAGCAGAGCATTGAATTGAAGTGAGTCTTTTTTTCCTCTTTATTCTAACCTACTTAACACGGGATTACTAAATGTATATATCATTACTCATCAACACATGATCTGATTGCTCAAGATTTCTTCAACACGTGATATGATTGCTGTAAAAAGAAATCAGAAATTCGAAAAAGTATAGAATGCGTTTGCCGGGAGTCGAACGTGGGTCAATTGTTTTGAAGCAAATTATCTTGTTGAGAGGATATATAGGAATTCAATTACTGTAGAAAATTGTCGGTCAACAGTAAATTAATATATTTATTCCTGGAAATGAAAAAGGAGTATAGTGGAGATTAGAGATAGAGGCAGCACTATCAAAAAGACCATGTCCATCTCTTTTCCTATTTATAGTAAAATCAAAATTCTATTTTTTATTTTTATAATTACATATCTATTATTCTATTTTACTTAAACACAGCATTCTTTCTTTTTGTTCGTTTTATTAAAAAGATACTATATTAACGACTTTCAATGAAAAAAGGAGCCCATTTTAGTTCAATCTTTTGACTTTTTTTTTTTTTTTGACAGTTATAATGGTCTCAATAATTCTTATCTTATTTTTTATTTATAAATAAAATAATAGGATGGATTGGGCATTCCATTCCCTCCTACTAAATTACTAATTCATAATGCTTCTTTTTTTAATTTTTATTTATCAGTAAAAAAAATAAGCCACTGTGATAATAATTATATAATATATTTACACTACAAAAAAGGTAAGAAAAATCTGAATTAAGCTGAAGACAGGGTTAACTAAAATGAAGCGGAATGTTAGATTCTGGACCCAAACTTGCAGCTGGGAGCCAGATTCCTATTTGTATTTTAATCTTTACCCTTTTCTCTTCTCTTCAGTGTTTGTTTCACGGTCACCCTTTACTTCTTACGTCAACCCCTTTCCTTTTATCTCCAAGTTTATCGCTTCTTTTGCTTTCATCCTTCGTACCAATCTGTTAATATATATATATATAAGACCCCAGCAAAAGAAAATTCCCTTTCCATATATCTATTGCTTTGTGATGTATATGTCACACTCTAATCTGTGTTCATCTTCGACAATTCATTGACCTTCCAAATCCATCTGAATGCCCATTATTATAGCCATATTTACTTACAGATCATAATACTACTAGTCACTAGCTTTTCTCTTTTCTTGATAAATAAACACTGAAGAAACACCCACTTCCAACCTTTACTTTTGCTTTTTGGGTCTTGAGTTTTTTTTTTTTTTCCTCTTTATCGAGCTGTTGTTTTGGTTGAGAATGTAAATGGGTTCTTTAGAAAGTCCAATTTCATTGAAGAGAGCTGGTAGTAGGAACGAAAGGAACCCTTTTTTGAGCCGAACTAGATCGAGGTTTTCTCGTTTCTTGCTCTTCAACAAGCTAGATTACATCCAATGGATTTGCACAGTTGTTGTTTTCCTCTTCTTTGTGGTGTTCTTTCAGATGTTTTTGCCTGGTTCAGTGATGGACAAATCTCCAGATTCCTTGGATGATAAAGATTTGGTATTTCGTGAATTGGGATACTTGAAAGAGATGGGTGGGTTAGATTTTGGTGAAGATATCACTTTGGAACCCTGTAAGCTTTTACAGAAATTTCAGAGTCAAAATAAACAACTCAACTTGGAATCTTCATCTGCTCTCAACCGTAGCCAACGTCGTTTCCAATATAGAAAGCCTCAGCTTGCATTGGTTAGTGAAAATAATTCTCTTAAAAAAAATTATCCAATGGATTAATTATAAGGGGACATTTTGTATTATTGGATCTTTTTCTACATGCTGCTACTTATGATATATATATTTTCTAAATTCATACTTGAAGGTGTTTGCTGATCTATTGGTTGACCCACAACAATTGCTAATGGTGACCATTGCAAATGCATTGAGAGAGATTGGTTATGAAATTCAGGTAAATAACACTAAGTTCTGGGAACTTCACCATATGTGAGTTTGATTGTTTTCCTTTTCTTTTATTTTTTTTAGTTTTAAAGGTATAATCCTGGTTGTTAAGTCTAGAGCATACTACATGTCTTTCAGTTGTTAACTGAGTGCTTATCTTAGAAAGTAATAGCAGTGACAATAACAGAATCTTAGAAAGTAAGTTAATCTTGTGTTTTAATTCTTTTTCCTTGGAAGGTCTACTCCATTGAAGATGGTCCTGCGTACAATGTCTGGCAAAACATGGGAGTTCCAGTCACCGTTCTTAAATTCAATCCCAGTGGGATTGGTGTTGATTGGCTCAAGTACGTGGATTTTGTTCATAATCTCTGTTAAATTCACTTTTGGAATCTAATTATGGTATATGGTGTATCAATCTGCAGCTATGATGGCATACTTGTTAGCTCCCTTGAGGCCAAGAGTGTTTTCTCAAGGTAAGACATGTTATTCAATTTCCTCTGCAAGAAAAACTTCCTAGTTCCAAATTCTTCTTATGTTTCCCCCTGCAGACTCTTAGTGGTTTTCCAAGTGAAGAAGATCGTATTGTTACAGCTATATAGATGAACCACAGTTGTGTTTTAGTGAAGTTTGAGTTTTGGCTGCTGTTAGGATAAAAAAAAAAAAATCAGCTGGCAACACCTTTTACCTATGGCTGTCTGGCGTTTAAGATCAATATAGCATAATACTGAAGACATTAATACACTTTATTTTATATTTTTACTACTTATGCTCAAGTCTGAGTCAATTAACATGAATGAGTGTACTTGTTATAGTTTTATGCAGGAACCTTTTAAATCTCTTCCACTTATATGGACCATCCATGAAAGAGCTCTTGCTGTTCGTTCAAGACAATACACATCAGCAGGGCAGATTGAGCTTGTGAATGATTGGAAAAATGTTTTCAATCGTGCTACTGTTGTTGTCTTCCCAAACTATGCGCTTCCGGTAATAGTTATCAGATAATCTTTTGGTCATCAATTCATTGTCAGCAAATTACTAACTAACAATGGCTAATTATATAGGTTTTATTTGGTCCCATTTAGGTCTGAAGAAGTTCTAAATTCTTGGATAATATTCTAGAAACTGGTTTATATTCTGAGCCAGTTTCTACTTCATTCCTGCTTCATGCAACTTTACTTTCCCTAATCTAAGAGTGGGGCTTTAACTTGAGATTAATTTCCAGTGATTTGGCTTCCTTCTGCAGATGATCTATTCTACATTTGATACTGGAAATTATTATGTTATTCCTGGTTCTCCTGCTGATGCATGGAAAGGAGAGAATGCAATGTATTTGTACAAAGATAATCAGCGTGCGAGTATGGGCTATGGACCTAATGAAGTGCTTATTGCAATTATTGGAAGTCAATTTATGTACAGAGGCTTGTGGTTGGAGCATGCACTTATTTTACAGGCTTTATTGCCGCTCTTTGCCGACTTTTCTTCTGATAATGATTCTATTTCCCACCCTAAAATCATTGTTGTAAGCAGTGATTCAGCAAGCAACTACAGCATGGCTGTTGAGGTATGATCATAATTACTTTTTCCTATGATATGTGGTTTAAGTTTATAGGTGGACATAGTTTTTGACCTTCTCATTAGTTTAAACCATAGTTTTTGACCTTCTCATTAGTTTAATCCATTCCACATATATTTCGTGTTCCCCAGAAAATTGCTCTTAACTTAAGATATCCCAATGGGGTGGTGAAGCATGTAGCTGTTCATGGAGATGTTGACGGCGTTCTGAGCATGACTGACCTTGTGATATATGGCTCGTTTCTTGAGGAGCCTTCATTTCCAGAAATTTTAATAAAAGCCATGAGCCATGGGAAACCAATCGTAGCACCAGATCTCTCCAATATAAGGAAATATGTAAGCTTTTAATGCTCTTCCCAGTTCATCCATATTCTGGTTTATGAGGCAAATTACTGACTTTCTGTTGGAAATAACAATTAGGTAGATAACAGGGTAAACGGTTATCTTTTCCCTAAGGAGAATATTAGTGTTCTGACACAGATCATATTGCAAATGATATCCAAAGGAAAATTGTCACCATTGGCTCTAAATATTGCTTCGATTGGGAGAGGAACTGTTAAAAATGTGATGGTTGAGGAAACTATTGAAGGATATGCGATGCTACTGGAAAATGTTCTCAAGTTTCCATCAGAAGTTGCACCTCCTAAGGCTGTTATAGAACTTCCTTCAAAGTTGAAGGAAGAATGGCAATGGAATCTATTTGTGAATCTTCAGAATTCTACACTTGAAGACAAGAGTTCCAAATTTTTAAACAATTTAGAGGAGCAGTGGAACCATTCTCAAAGAAAGAAGTTTGGTTCGCCAGTTGCTATGAATGATTCATTTTCATATGAGATTTGGGAGGAAGAAAAAAAGATGCATATTTCCGATACTAAAAGGAGACGAGAGGAACAAGAGGTAAGAAGTTGTTCTGGGAAGTAATATGTTATCCAAAAATTCAGTTGTAACAATATAAGGAGTCTTTGTTTAGTTTTTACTGAATGAAGTTTCGTGCTCTTTCTAATATGTTGTAGTTGAAAGATAGAACTGATCAATCTCGTGGCACCTGGGAGGATGTATATCGAAATGCCAAGAGGGCTGATCGTGCAAGGAATGACCTGCATGAAAGGGATGAAAGGGAACTTGAAAGGATTGGTCAACCATTGTGTATCTATGAACCTTACTTTGGTGAAGGAACATGGCCTTTCCTGCACCGAAGTTCTCTTTATCGTGGAATTGGATTGGTGAGTTATTGAAGCATCATATTGGGTTGGTCTTTTTGTTTTTATTCAATTTATTGATTTACTTGTAATAAATAAGAATTTGTATAAAAACTTAAAGCTGTGAAAAGACAGGCATTCATGTGCTGGAATCTCTAACTCTGAGGAATATGTATGCTCAATGGGTGTTGCAGTCCACCAAAGGTCGAAGACCCAGGATGGATGATGTTGATGGACCATCTCGTTTGGAACTTCTTAAAAACTCCTACTACCGAGATATCCTTGGTGAATATGGGGCCTTTTTTTCAATTGCTAACCGGATTGACCACCTACACAGGAATGCCTGGATAGGGTTTCAGTCATGGAGAGCAACGGCTAGGAAGGTAGGCCATTGCCACACTCCCAGCCTTGTTTTTTCTTGTTTATTTATTCCCCTTCAGAAAGCCCTTTTATCTCTGCATGTTGAACACATTTTAATATATTTTGTTCTTTTATTAAATACATTTTTCATATTTAATTGTGGGGCGTGAATCAGGCATCCTTGTCTGAAGTTGCTGAGACATCATTGTTAGGCGCCATTGAAAAGCGTAAGTATGGTGATGCTCTGTACTTTTGGGTTCGGATGGATAAGGATCCTAGAAACAGCTTCCAGCAGGACTTTTGGTCATTTTGTGATGCTATAAATGCTGGAAATTGCAAGTAAGAGCTTAATAGATCAATTATTTCAAATGCAAAAGCATGGAATTGTAGAAAATACATGTGTATCTACTGTACTAGCATATTTTCTTGTCTTATTTACCATTCCATTGCAGGTTTGCTTTCTCTGAGACTCTTAAAACGATGTATGGCATAAGGACCGAATTGAATTCTTTGCCACCCATGCCTGAAGATGGAGGCACATGGTCTGTCATGCAGAGTTGGGCTTTGCCGACAAAGTCCTTTCTCGAGTTTGTCATGTTTTCAAGGTTATAGTTGTTACACTCAATGGTTCTTTTCATGACCCGTTTAAGCTATGTCAATTTTATAACTCGTCTCAATGGCAGGATGTTTGTGGATGCATTAGATGCACAGATGTATGATGAGCACCATCAAAGTGGTCACTGTTATCTAAGTTTCTCAAAGGTAACTTGCTTATTTGCATTGATCTTCTCTTCCAAACAAGGTATAAATAAAGTGCATTGTTATTATTAAAATTAATCCTATATCACCGGGAAATAACTGTTCATTGGACCGTCTGAAGTCACTCCAAGCCCTACAAATAGTACTGACGTATAAGGGTCTATAACTTGAATTGCCTGTTCTATTATTGAATGGCATTCCTTTCAAAGTAGTAATTTTGTTCTACAGGACAAGCATTGCTACTCACGGATGCTCGAGCTACTTATAAACGTTTGGGCATACCACAGTGCACGACGGATGGTGTATGTGAATCCCGAGAGCGGTGTGATGCAAGAATACCACATATTCAAAGACCGGAGAGGTAAAATGTGGGTGAAATGGTTTGCCTTGAACACTTTAAAGGCGATGGATGAGGATTTGGCGGAGGAGGCAGATTCAGACCACTCAAAGAGAAGATGGATATGGCCATCGACAGGGGAGGTTGTGTGGCAAGGCATACTGGATCGAGAGAGGAACATACGCAACTGTCAGAAAGAGAAAAGGAAGCAGAAAAGCAAGGATAAACAAGAGCGGATGAGGCATAAACACCGTCAAAAGACCTTAGGTAAGTATGTGAAACCCCTTCCAGAAGAAGATATGAAAATTTCAAATTCAACATTATTAACATCTAACTAGCTTCATCAGTGTGTTTTGCAGCCAATCCATGCTAGTAGAATCTTTAATTTTTATTTTTTGCTAGAAAGGATGTGCATTATTTGTGTACATGTAAGGGTTTATTTTTTATTTTTTATTTATTTTTAATTTTTTATGTAAAGCTAACGGCATACCTCTGGTCATTGATGTTTATGAATGGCTCAAATCATATACTAGTTTTATTTGGTGGAGATTATAGAAAAAAAACGTGTTCGAGATGCAAATACAATGGTTAAAATTTATTCTCTCTTGGAATTGCACTTTTAAGAAGAATGAAGAGAAGGTTTTAAAGATAAACCTGAGATGGTCAATAATTATGAGGTGATATTCCAGATGGGATCGTATTTAGAACGTAATTTTGTTTCAAATTCATCCAGATATGATTGTAAGATATAGTGAATCTAGCATGTTTGAAACGATTAACCCCCAACTTTCAAGTTGTTTTCTTTCTGAATTATTATTTACTCTACTTGTGCTAGGACTCCACATAGAAGCACCAATAAATAAATATTACTAACTGTACATATAAGCAGAAAAAAAAATATTTTTTCTGCTCACTTTAGAAAAAAGAAATCTTTGATACGAATGGCAGCAGAAATCAGGAACATTATGACGCCTTTGCTTTTCGCTTCAAGCCAAAAACAAAATACACAAAAGGGGTAGGTTTAAACGCCACCTTTGGCCTTTGCTCAATAATATTTTGAACAGAAAATACAAAATGAAGACATCTAAGGTAGATCTGTATTGTATTATTATAATAAGTTTATAAAACAAAAGCGGAGCAGATAAATAAATCTGGGTGATAGTCTAAACAGCAGGGAAAAATACGCAAACAAAAGAAATTGAGTTCAGCTTGAGAAAAATACGCCATGTTCGCCCCATAAACTCATCCTCAGCCATGTGTATTAACAGCTTCCCACAGCAAATTCTTCGGAGCTGTGTTGCTTACGTCCCTGGCCTGCATTGCTGCAGTTCTCAGTGTCTTTATCGTTGATACATTGGCATCCCAAAAAGACAGACTTCTGTAAGGTAGATTATGTTTCTTGCAAAGATCCTTCACCACCGGAGATACCTTCCTTAATTGGCATCGGGGCAACCTGGGGAACAAATGGTGCTCTAACTGGAACTGCAAACCACCAAAGAACCAATCCATCCAGGATGAACACGCTATGTCCAATGTCCCGCTGGTCTGCTTCTCGAACCAGTCGTTGCCGTTTGGAGGTCCAACATATACACTTGCTGAGAAATGGTTCAAACAGAACTGGATATGTTGAATGGATGTAACAGCGAAGCTTGTTAGAACAAACATGAACCTTTCTGGCCAATTGGGTAGATAGGAAAGCAGGAGAGGGAACCAAGTCCAGAACACAAGGATCCCCATTATGTTAAATGCTCTATCTGGGACTTTCCGGTTTGAGAACAATAGCAGTAATGTCTGTAAATACAAGTTCACCCTTGCCACACACATAACAGGATAAAACGTCAAATGCTGGTAACTGATGAGAAACCTTGCAAGAGGATCAAAATTCAACTTCCTCCCGTAAAAGCAAGACGTTAATGAATTGAAAAAACGTGAAGAGACTGCAAAAAAGGGGATATGCTGGAGGTCAGGGTCATAATCCAGGCTATTGCAGGCAATGTGGTGCGCATTGTGAGTCCATTTCCACCAGGCAATGCTGATACCGGTTAAACAATTCCCAGTGATTATCTGAGCGAGTCTGTTGTAACCACGGCTACTCATTACCTGGTAATGTCCAGAATCATGACCGACGTATGTACTTTGTATCCAAAGCATTCCCAACACCATGGCTGCACCCAGATGAGCCCACACGCTATCGCATCTCAAGACACCGTAAAGAACAATGGCAAACATGACAGCTACAGATGCTAATGAACAAAAAGCCACATGCCCTTTCGTTTCGAACATACCCATTTTGGAAAACTCCGTGACAAGCCTTCTGTAATCCTTGGACACATCCGAGACCTGAAAATCTTGGAGATAATACCCAGTGAAGAACTTATCAAGATATTTCCAAGCGGTTCCAGGGTGATAAGCTATAAAGGCATCGGTAACATCTTGGCCAGCCAGATTCAGAAGCGGGATTTCCCCGCCAGGATGCTCCTTAGCCCAATCCGAAACATTGTAAACTTTACCCTGGATTGAGATCCACAAATCTCCTGGTTTGTTGTGTTTTTTCAGCTCCTCGGCGGTAATGTACTTCTTCTTACCCTCCATTGATCCTTCCTCACCCAAAACACGAGAATAACAAGACGAAAGTATTCACAAAGGGGAGAAGATATAAATTAACCAGAGTCAAGAAAATCAAGCCAAGAAACCCCCGATTGGTCTTTTATCCGTATAATGAATGTATATTTAAACGGGATAGAATTGATTGAACCAAATCATCCCATTACCAGGGATTCTAATTTGGCTTTGATCTTAAAAACTCCTCCTCCCAATGCTTAACCTCTTGTTGTTTGAGTTGCTTGAGGCAATAACGGGGTTATTTATAAAAAGAAATTGGTTTGAGGGGTTTTTTTTGACAGCGAAAGCCACGCGGTTAAACCAAAGCCAGCCAATGAATACGTTAAATAAAGATTTGAATCCCTAGTCATTTACAGTTTTACCAGCATCAGAATTCTAACAACTTGAAAATTTTTGTATGACAGGGGACAAGATTTGTGGGCCATGTTAGCCAGTGAAGGGCTGTGATCCGCTTTGCGCTATGAAGATATTTTGGGGAACGTGAGATGGAGCTTTGGACCTCTCATCGCATCATGTGGGCTTTGTGGAGAAAGCCGCTGCCCTTTTCCCTGTTATTGCTTCGCATTTGACAGACAATCTATCTTTTCTTTTTTTTAAAAGCCAAGCAATTTAGCATGCTATTAATACTATATTTTAACCCAAATAGCTTCGCTAATTAATACAGGTAATAACTGGAAATAAATACAATGTATCTATTTATTAATTCGTCTAGGGTAAACATGTAGACTAAAAAAGCATCTTCTGCCCATCAAGAAAGCAAAATTTTCAAACATTTTTATTGGGACTAATAATTATTTTTTTGGGTATGTAACAACTGTTGTTTTTAATGAATATGTCCAGAATTTCATTGATTTATGGTTTGAATCATCATTATGATTTCCAAATTTACTCCACTTGAAATCAATACGATAAGACAAGAGAATATTTACCCCCCCCTTTTTTTTTCCTTTTATCTTAGATATAGATTAACTAGGATTATCAATAATTTCCATAAATATAAAAATAAGAATTTGTATAGCACAAGATATTAATGCAAAACAGAACATATTTGAACCAATAAAATTAAATGTATTTATAAATAAAAACATAAATCGAGAAGTATGCGGGGAAAAAAATTATTTAGAGATACATAATATTTTAATTCTTTTAAAAAAAATTAAAATATTTTTTAATGAGGTCTTTGTATTATTGGCAAAATATGAGGTTTTGTGATTTTGATGATTCAAGTTCAATTCTCGTTCTACATAAATTACACACAAATTGTTTTTAAATTTATTTTAATTTAAATTTCATCATGAGTAGATATTTTTCTTTTAACTTAAATTTCAATATGAGTAAATATTTATAAATGCTTTTTTAAATTATTTTTAAATTATTTAAATCTTTAATATGATTATATCTTGTAATAATTAATTTCAATTATAATTATTTGTAGGTATAATTATACTTGGTATAACTTCAAAAAAATTTCTTTTTAGCAATAAAGCTTGAGTTAGGCTAAATTGGGAAGGAATGAAGGAAAAAAAGGCAAAGAATCTCTAGATAATCGATTTGGTAGTGCCTACGACTAATTGTTTGTTTAAATCTGGATTTGAAGACAAATCTGAAAAGGGGAAGAAATAGTAGTGACAGTAAAGTGAGGAAGTGATCGAACGTGAGGACCGTACATTGGTCAGAGTCGCGTCATGGCAGCCTTGATAACCGCGCTCCCGCCACTCCACAATTAGGTAGGGAAGGATCTTTTAAAATTTTAGTGCATATCAGCAGCGCTACATCTCTTCCTCCGCCGCACTATCTTCACCTATGAATTTCAGTTTTGACAGATAAAAATATCACAATACTTTCTTTACTTGAAAATATATAACTTAGGTTTTTTATATTAAATTAAATAATAAATTAATATTTATATTAAAAGTTTTATTCATTTTTACTATTAAATACAAATATGATTAATTGAGTAACTAGACAATAATATTTGATATATTGCTACATGTATCTTGTACCGGCATGGAAGGACTAATTTAAACAAAATGGATAGAATTTTTAATAGATAGTGAAAATGGATGGAAGTTTTGACATGGAGGAACTAATTCAAGCAACCAGACAATAATACATCATCACATAATGATAAAAAATTGATGAATTTTTTAACAAAAGAATCGACTTGTTCTTTGATTTAACATTCAATGACTAATTTGCCAATTTTTTAGTAGAGGAGGCAAAATATAATTCAACACCTAGTACATTTGAATTTACTCGTCCTATTAGCTTGGCTTTCAGCCGGAAGAAGGTGAGGATGACATCAAGTCATCATGCCCCTTATGCCCTGGGTGACACACGTCCTACAATAGACTGGACAAAGAGTCGCGATCCCACGAGGGTGAGCTAACTCCAAAAACCCGTCTTCAATTCGGATTGCATGTTGCAAAAAGAGCATCAAATTAGTTCAACTCATGTATTAAAAAAAAAAAGGGGGAAATTAGTAGAAAAGCTTGAAGATCAAACTGGAAGATATTATCTAGTTTAAAATATAGATTTTCAATGCCATTTAATTTATTCAAGTATACTATAGTTGAGTTGAATGATGACGACAATATCAAGATGATGATTGATGCATATTGTTCAACTAGAAACATTGTAGCAGAGATACATGCTTAATTTAGTGATGTGTGGTTTGAGTTCCTCAAGATTTCCTATTAACATGTCCTCTAGTGTTGGTTAGAAATATGAATAAGAAAGTTCACCATGTATCAACATGGTTATGTAATGGTTTCACATCGTTGTTGGAAAGCCCATATCCGGGGGCACTACCATCATTTTTAGGGAGACATTCTTTTGTAGGTGCTTTGTATTTCAACTTTGGCATACCAACGAGATTGTTGATAACTTGTATGTAGATACCCCATCAAGCTATATGGGGAGACTGTAACACTCTTAAAATCGTTATGTTATAAAAATAGTATTGTAATGACCTAAATTCAAGGTTATCGGAAACAATAGTTTCGTAACCACAAATTCAATTTAAAGAGAAATTTATTTTAATATTTTTGCATGAATATTTATATGATAGGAAACCGTATTAAAATATCGATAGAAAAATTTTACCGATTTAGTGGTTAGTTAGAAAAAAGAATTATTGAAGGAATTAGGTAAAAACAAAGTATCGAGACCTCGATCTCATAAAATTGAGTAGGAAATATTTTTATAAATATTTATAAAATGTTAGTAATGCGGTATTAAAATTTCGTTAGAAAATTTTAACGTTTGGGTAGGTAATTAAGGGACTGTTTGTTTGGTGAAAAATATTTTCCAGAAAACATTTTCTGAATTTTCCGGTGTTTGTTTGGTGGAAAATGAATTCCTAAAGGAAAACATTTTCCAAACACGCGTAAAATGACTTCCTTATTTCTGAAAAACGTCTTACCGATTTCTAAAGGATAAGACATTTTCCAGAGCTCCTCTCTTCACTCTCTTCACCCTAACGAAGATCTTTTGTCACTTCATCATCTCTGCCTCGTCTTCTCTGCTGTCATCTTTGCCTCGTCTTCTCTGTTGATTCATCGAAGGTAAAATTTCTCTGCTGGATGTGTTAGGGGTTTCTGCATAAAATTGTTCATTGATAAAATTGTAAGGAGTAAACTCTGTACTACGTTTTAAAAGGTCAATTCTCTCGATTTTTATTTTTTATTTTCTTGTTCACTTTTGCATTCTTCGATATCGAGCAGTTTTCTTTATGTTATCATTTCTGTTTATCGTTTCATAGGTGCGTACGGATATTACTTTCTATAACAATTTTGGAGTTTGCCTCCTTTCTTCTTCTTTTTTTTTAATGGATAACAGTTATTATTCTCAATTGATTGTTCCCTGCTATTGTTGCATGGTTGTTATGATCTGGGACATTAAATTTTGATTGGAATTTCAATTAGGGTTCATTCTAATCAGAATGAATATGACGGATAAAAAACAATTCCATGTCTCTACATGCACATTACATCCCATTAATCAGTTGCAATATATTTGTGTTTCAGCAATACAGAATCCTCATGCTTGGTTCTAATTTTTTTTTGATACACCAACAAAATGTGTGCATACAGTTTCTGTAATTTTGACTGCTATTTCCTGATTTCTTCACTTTTTTTTTTGTTTTTTGTTTTTTCATTACCAAATAAGGCAAACAATTCAGTCAAAACTCTAACATCATCATTTTGATGAGAAACGAACAACCATTGCTTTCAGCAACTGCAGCAATAGTTGCAAGGTGTCACTATACACTATACACTATAGGCTATACCCTTCACTGTTTCACTGATGTAATCATCATTAGATCACTATTAGTCCTAATGCTCTAATGCTCAAGTATTAAACATATCTCTAGCCGTACAAGTGATACATGGAGAACAAACTATGAAAGGTTGTTTGAATCCCTACAAATGAAAGGCTTTAAGCTACTTTAATCTTTATGATGATTTTTTTTTCTAAATCAAACTGAAAGAAAAAGTTATGAAAATGATCTACCAGATACATAATCCTAAATTACTGAAATTTGGGACATGTATATATCGATCACAAAACATAAATCCAAAACATCTTGACACCATGTATAGCAAAAGAAAAGAAAAAGCCAGTCACATAAATCGATTTGATTTTTTTTTATTTGTTTCTGAAAGGTAAAGCCTTGGATCAATCCCAGACACGAGATCCCGATTCGATCCAAACCCAAAACCATCCTATAGATAATAGGGTCCTCACGATCATTTACGAAACCATGAAAATAACAGAGAGAAGAAAAGTTAAGTAATTACCAGTGGAATTGACTTGTGCACTCTCTGTCTGCAATTAGTTTATCTATATGCTGATGGAAGTATTTCGTACATGTTGAGAATTGGTATAAAACTGTTACAAATATAAAGGATTTGTGATTCTCTGGGCATGTTATTTTAGATATTTGTTTCCATCTCCCTTTCTTTTTCCTTTAGCTGGATTCCTATGTATAAGAGTAGGTTTGATTTTCTTTGTAATGTGACTAGGATGAGGTTTTAGTATCCTTTACTACCACTTGTACGATATCCTTAAATTACACTGTTGGATAATTTAATTATGATTAATGTTAATCCATTTTATTGTCTTAAACATATCATTTTTTATATTGTAACTTGTATCAGTTGTTGCGTCAGTACATGCCATGTTGCTTTTCCCTATGATTTTAAATGTTGTCATCTGATAAATTTTGATTATCTCTTCACCAATGTACGTAGTACAGAGTTTCAGAGTTCATTTTGCTAAGCAAACCATTTTGCTTCTACTGGAATAGTTAAAGCCTTATATTATGAATCAGTATAGGTTGACATCTTCCACTTTCTCCGACCCTGCTCTTCAATAGAAAGTCAGCTCTTTTCTTTTTTTTTCTTTCTCTGACATTCTGAGAGAAAGATTGATCCACCTGGAAACCCCTTTGTATTAATATATAGAAATAGATATCACAATATTTTTAATATAGGAAAAACTAAACAATCATTCGGTCTAAGTAAATAACAGTGTTTTAGGTGTCAGCATAAGCTTGTAATAAAATGGTGGCAGTTATTCCTTTATCTTCTTGTAACCTATTATGTAATTAAAACTAGAGTTTGGCAGAAAGCCAAGAAAACCGGATTGAACCATAGTGTCGGGTTCGATATTTATTGAATCCTGTTCGGTTAGTTTGGATTATAATTAATATATTTGGTTTTTGTTTGGTGAGTAATTAGAAAAGGCATGCCATTTTTAATATACAAATAGCATAGACGTATGTGTAGTGTGGAAGGTAAGAAAGAAAAAAGACGTGTAAGATACCACAAAATGCCAATTTGAAAATGGGGGGATCTTATGATCTGAACAAGAAGGAAACACACTCTGGGAATAAGCACAAAAGCTAGGGTCCATATCTCTCTTTATCATTCATTGTTTTTCAATATTATCAAGTTGACTATTGGGCCCAACCATATTGAGTAATATTATCCATTTCCTACTCATTGTTTTTGGGTCATTTCCTTTCACTTATATGCAACCAATGCTATTATCTGAAAACTTCCAAATTGAATTTAACTTTATCATCTTTGAAGAGATTGTATTTAGTATATTTTAAATTTTAGCCTAACAGCTTTCTTAAGGAAGATTATGAGCGTTACAATTTTGCATATAGTTGGTACAAGGAAAGTAGCTTAATTTCTCAAAAAAATTATTAATGCAATTATAATTAGCTTGATATGTATGTATGCACTTTAGTCATGGTAACTTTTCATATATGTGATCTTATGAAAATCTTGCATCTTTTTTGTAGTGATCAAATATTTGTGTGGCATTATTTTGTGTAGATGGATCGTAATCAAGATCAAAATGCTATTGTCGGAGTCGTGGCTTCAGTTTTAGCTTTTGGGGCTCTTTGGATTAAAAAATTAAAAACTAGGAAGGAAATTACTTCTCACCCTCGTGTGAATCGAGATTATGAAAGAGAAAATTATATTAATAGTATTTTATGTAGTGGTGACCAACATTGTATTAATGTGATAAGGATGAGACCAATCGCCTTTTTTAATTTGTGTGATATTCTTAGTAGGAATAATTTGTTACAATCATCTAAATCTGTCAATATTAGGGAGCAAGTAGTTATATTTTTACATATAATTGGTCATAATGTAAGGTTTCGAGTGATTGGATCTAGATATTATAGATCAACTGAGACAGTTCACCTTTACTTTAAGGTTGTATTGAGAGCTATTTTTTATTAGATTACCTGATGAGTCAACTCCTAGTGAAATCAGAAACAATCCAAGGTTTTATCCTTATTTTAAAGATTGTATTGGAGTATTAGATGGAACTCATATTCGTGCATCCGTTCCACTTAGCATTCAAGGAAGATTTCGTAGCCGTAAAGGGGGGACGACACAAAATGTATTGGCTGCCATTACATTTGATTTGAAATTTTCCTATGTTCTAGCTGGTTGGGAAGGTAGTGCACATGATTCTCGTATTTTAAGTGATGCACTTTCACGCCCAAGAGGATTAAGAATTCCAGAAGGTAATAATTATCATTAAATACCAAATAGTTCTAGTAAGCTCATAATTTATTAGTATTAATTATGTTTTGTAAAATTGTAGGTAAATATTATATTGTTGATGCTGGATATGGCATTCGAAATGGATATATTACCGTATATCGTGGTGTCCGATATCATTTAAAAGAGTTTAGTGCTCAAGGGCCTGGAAATGCAAAGGAACTTTTTAATCTTCATCATTCATCATCACTGTTGAACGTGTTTTTGGGATTTTGAAGAAACGGTTTCGTGTATTAGATGCTGAGCCATTTTGGAATTTTCAAACTCAAGTAGATATAGTTTTGGCTTGTTGTATCATTCATAATCATATAATGGGAGTTGATCCTAGTGATTTACTTAATCAAGGATTATACAAGGAGTCTGAGTCTGAGTCTGATTTGATAATACCAACTCTTACGAGTGAGAAGAAAGAGAAGAAGCAAGAGAATGGTCTGCTAAGAGAGACGAAATTGCACAAACTATGTGGACTGATTATATGGCTAGAAATATTAGGTAGGTTTAGGGCTTAAGGTTATTGTTTCTATGTTATGTATGTTTTAGTAAATTGTTTTTTTTTTTTTGTTAATGTTGGTTGGATAATGATATTGAAATTTTAGTTTGTTAGATTTTGAAATTATTATGTCTTGAATTTGTTAGATATTGATTATGTTTTAAGCTTGTTAGATATTGAATTTATTATGTTTTAAGCTTGTTGGATATTGAAATGATTGACAATGACAATTATTAATGTAGAATGGACAAAGGGCAACAAAGAAGAGACCTCCAAACAATTCAGGTGGACAAAACCGATGGAACATATGCCATTCGTGCTAGAGAAGATGCCTCAGCACCCGATGTTATTACTGGTACATTTTCTTTACTTGACATTGATATTACTGCATTAATTGATCCCGGTTCTATGCGTTCATATATATGTATAAAGCTTTCTATCAATATATATATGTATAAAGCTTACATGTGTTAAAATTTATCTATTAAACCTATTAAATTTGTGGTTAAAGTCTCTAACCCCCTGGGCCAATCTGTTTTGGTGGATAAAATTTGTAAAAATTGTCCACTGGTGGTAAGAGGTTATTGTTTCCTGGCTAATTTAATGTTACTGCCATTTGATGAGTTTGATGTGATATTGGGCATGGATTGGTTAACTCAACATGATGCAGTAATAAACTGTAAACAGAAATATATTGTGTTGAAGTGTCAGAATGGCGAATTACTCCGGGTTAAATCTGATCAGACAGAGTGATTATCTGATGTGGTTTCAGTTATTACTGTTCAGAGGTATGTCAAAAATGGGTATGATGCTTTTCTTGCTTATGTATTAGACACCAAGGTATCTGAGTCGAAGATTCAGGCAGTGCCAGTGGTATGTGAATTTTTTGATGTGTTTCCAGAGGAGTTACTAGGGTTGCCACTAGAAAGAGAAGTGGAATTCTCTATAGATTTGATTCCGAAAACTACTCTGATTTCCATAGCTCCGTACCGGATGGATCCTATAGAATTAAAGGAATTAAAGACACAGTTGCAAGAACTTGTTGATAGGGGTTTTGTCCGACCGAGTCATTCACCTTGGGGTGCTACGGTTCTGTTTGTGAAAAAGAAAGACAGGTCTTTGAGATTGTGTATTGACTATTGGCAGCTCAATAAGGTAACTATAAAGAATAAGTATCCGTTACCCCGGATTGATGATTTATTTGATCAGTTGAGAGGTGCCACAATATTCTCGAAGATTGATCTCCGATCAGGTTATTACCAGTTACGAGTAAAAGAGTCAGATGTGCCAAAGACAACTTTTAGAACCAGGTATGGGCATTACGAATTTCTGGTTATGCCGTTTGGGCTGACTAATGCACATTCAGTATTTATGGATTTGATAAATCGGATATTCAGAGCGTATTTAGACAGATTTTTGGTAGTATTCATTGATGATATTTTGGTTTATTCTCGAGATGAAGAAGAACACGTAGAAATTTGAGAATTGTGTTGCAAATTCTGCGAGAAAAGCATTTATATGCTAAATTCAGTAAATGTGAATTTTTTCTTAGAGAAGTAGGTTTTCTTGGACATATTGTATCCACCGAAGGCATCAGGGTAGATCCAACTAAATCTCAACTATTGTCAATTGGAGTCCACCGAAGAATGTATCTGAAGTTAGAAGTTTCTTGGGTTTAGCTGGTTATTATCAGAGATTTGTACAGGGACTTTCTATGATAGCTTCTCCAATGACTCGTTTATTGCAGAAAGATGTAAAGTTTGAATGGACTGATGAATGTCAGTAGAGTTTCAACCGATTGAAAGATCTACTAATGAAAGTACCTGTATTAGTGCAGCATTAACCGGGTAAGGAATTTGTTATTTACAATGATGCCTCATTAAATGGCTTAGGTTGTATCTTGATGCAAGAAGGTAAAGTAATAGCCTATGCTTCAAGAAAACTTAAACCACATGAAAGAAATTACTCAGTACATGATCTTGAATTAGCTGCTATTGTATTTGCGCTGAAGATATGGCGACATTACTTGTACGGTGAGAAATGTTATATTTATACTGAACATAAAAGCTTGGAATATTTGGTGGCACAGAAAGATTTAAATTTGAGACAGCGCAAGTGGCTTGAACTGATAAAGGACTATGATTTGATTATTGATTACCACCCGGGTAAGGCTAATGTTATAGCTGATGCTTTGAGTCAGAAATCTCTATTTATTTTACGAGCTATGAATACTCGGTTGTCACTCACTAATGGTGGTTCAATCATAGCTGAATTGAGAGCTAAATCGATATTTCTACAGCAAATATGTGAAGCTCAGAAGAATGATGAGAAGTTACAGGTTAAACAGGCACAATGTGAGTCAGGTACTGATTCTGAATTTCAGGTTGGGATTGATGGTTGTATGTTATTCAGAGGTAGGGTATGTGTACCTTAGAATTCAGAGCTCATACAGAAGATTCTACACGAGGCTCACAGCGATATTATGTCTGTACATCCGGGGAGTAATAAAATGTATAATGATCTGAAAAAGATGTACTGGTGGCCAGGAATGAAACGTGATATTTCTGAGTTTGTATCAAGGTGTTTAATATGTCAGCAAGTTAAAGCTGAACATCAGGTACCTTCGAGGTTCCTTCAGCCAATTACTATACCGGAATGGAAATGGGAAAGAATCACTATGGATTTTGTATTGGGGTTACCGTTGTCTCCGAGGAAAAAAGATGTTATTTGGGTGATTGTTGACCGATTGACAAAGTCAGCACACTTTATTCCGGTATGTATGGATTATGCTTTAGATAAATGGCTGAACTGTACATATCTGAGATTGTCAGGCTACATGGAATGCCTGTCTCCATTATATTGGATAGAGATCCCTGACTTACGTCTCGTTTATAGGAAAAATTGTAAGAAGCCTTGGGTACTCAGTTGTATTTCAGTACTGCATTTCATCCTCAGACAGATGACCAATCTGAGTGTGTAATTCAAGTAGTGGAAGACATGCTCCGATATTGTATGCTAGAGTTTGAAGGTAATTGGGAGAGGTATATACCTTTGATTGAATTTGCTTACAATAACAGTTATCAGTCCAGTATTAAAATGGCTCCGTATGAAGCTTTGTATGGTAGAAAATGTAGAACACCGTTATATTGGACAGAGCTCAGTAAAAAGAAGATTCATGGGGTTGATTTGATCCGGGAAACAAAAGAAAAAGTAAAGGTTATTCGGGATAGTTTAAAAGCAGCTTCCGATCGCCAAAAATCATATGCCGATCTTAAATGAAAAGAGATTGAATTTCAGGTCGGTGACAAGGTATTCCGTCTCCTTGGAAGAAAGTTCTCTGATTCGGTCGAAAGGTTAAATTGAGTCCAAGATTTATCGGGTCATATGAGATCATAGAAAGAATTGGACCGGTCGCTTATCGATTGGCATTACCACCGGAACTTGATAAAATCCATAACGTTTTTCATGTGTCTATGCTACGACGAAATCGGTCAGATCCTTCACATATTATTTCTCCGATAGAAGTAGAGATTCAACCGGATATGACTTACAGTGAAAAACAGATCAAGATATTCGCACAAGAAACAAATGAGCTTAGAAATAAAAAAATAAATTTGGTGAAAGTATTGTGGCAAAAACACGGGATTGAGGAAGCAACATGGGAACCGGAGGAGATAATGAGGAAACAATACCCAAACCTCTTTACTGGTAAGATTTTCGAGGACGAAAATCCTTAAAATGGGGGAAAGTTGTAATGACCTAAATTCAAGGTTATCGAAAACAATGGTTTCGTAACCACATATTCGATTTAAAGAGAAATTTATTTTAATATTTTTGCATGAATATTTATATGATAGGAAAATCGTATTAAAATATCGGTAGAAAAATTTCACCGATTTAGTGGTTAGTTAGAAAAAAGAATTATTGAAGGAATTGGGTAAAAACAAGGTATCGAGACCTTGATCTCATAAAATTTAGTAGGAAATATTTTTATAGATATTTATAAAATGTTAGTAATGTGGTATTAAAAGTTCATTAGAAAATTTTAACGTTTGGGTAGGTAACTAAATGAAAATTACTAAATTGAAAAGGGTGTAAAAGTTACTAGAAGGATTAAATAGTTCAATTGTCAAATGAGGAGAGATCTAAAGAGCAAATAAGCCCAAAGGAGATATTTTGGGCGGCATAAGATTAAAAAAAATCAGGAGAATTACTGAAATAAGGGCAAAATGGGAAAATAACAAAATTTACTAAATAAAAGTAGGACTAATTTGGAATATCGAGAAATCTCTTCATTTTTCTTCCTTCTCATCAGCCAAAAATGCCATAGGAGGGTTTTCTAAGCTTGTATTTTATAATTTTTGCACCAAGTGAGTTAATCCTTACCTTTTTCTTGTAATTTTTGTGTTTTTAAAACTTTTACAACTAAGTCCTATTACTACATTCATTAGTTTTTGATCTCATGGATGAAATTGAAAGTCACCATGGTTGAGTGCTGTAAGTTTATGATGAAATAGCATGAAATTGAAGCTTTAATTTGTTTATGAGATGATTTTATTAGGTAATTTAAATAGAAATTGATTTGTAGGATCTAATTGTGAAAAAGTTTGGAATTAAAGTCTAGTGCTAAAATTTTGATTTCCAAAGGCTATAAAATAGTTTAAAGTGATAGAATAAAGTGTTAATTGAGAAAAATCAGATCAATTGAGAAGTTAATTGAGCAGGGACGAAATTATCATTTATTGAAAGCTTAGGGGAAAAATGGTAATAAACAGTTTGCACTAAAACAGTTTTGGACAGCAGCAGTAGACTAACTTTGAAAAATCACCATAAAATGCAGAAATCGAATTAGAAGATGAAACAAATATGAAATTAAAGCTTATTGAGTCTAGTTTTTCATAGAAGAAACGATGTAAGCAATGGATTTGTAAATCATGAGATATAACGAATTTTGTGAGACAATTTCAGAATGAATTCGAGTTCCCCTGTTCTGACTTTTAAAAATAATAAAAAAATTAATAAAAATAATCAGGGGCTTAAATTTATATGTTAGAATCCTGAATGAGTCTATTTTTAAGAGAAACAAACGGAAACATCATCCGAATCATGTATGAAGAGACAGGGGCGAAACTAGGATAATTTTTTAGGGGGGCGGGATGAAATTTTAATTTTTTATAGTTTATATCTTTCTAATTTGTAAAGGATTAAATCGAATTTTATAATTTTAGGGGGGGCTAAAGTGCAATTTTACCTTTACTAAATTAAAATTTTAAAAAAAAAATCAAGGGCCTCAATAGCAATTTTACCTTTTGGGGGGCCGGGGCCCATGCCAGCCCCCCTGGCTTCGCCCCTGTGAAGAGATAATTAATTTTTAGTGAAGAAGGTTCAGAACTGTTAGACAGCAGAATAGGGGTAACTTTAAAGAATTAACTGTACTTATTGGCTAAACCATAAATTCTAGAAATTTTATGGTAAGAATATACGTGAGTCTGGTTTTAAGAAAAATTAGTGAATCTTAATTTGGAGTTCTTTAGCTCAATATATAAATAATTTAGTGACTATGACTCAAGGCAACAACTCTAAATGAACTATAAATAGTAATAGAATTATAGAGAATGTTACATATGAACATGAAATGTATTAAATTGATAATTAAATTTATTTATTTAGATCTGAAAAACACAAATACGAAGCTAAATCAAGGAAAGGAAAAAGTCCCGGATTAGTAGATTTTTGTGTACGAATAAGTATTGAGGTAAGTTCATGTAACTTGAATTATATTCTTAAATGCTTGAAATGTATGTTATTGATGTGAATATGATTTGAATGTTCATTGTATGAAAATTGATGAAACATTGATATATTTGATAAAAAGGGGAAGAAATCCGGTTGAATGAAAGGAAAATTCGATGGATCTCTCGAAAAGAAATTGATGGTAAAAAGGATCTAGCCTGCATTTGAGTGATCCTATCTCCGATATAGCCTCTCTCAAAGAATATGTGTAAAATGGATTTAGCCCGAACGGGTAATCCGAATTAAGTCTCAATTTAGCTTTGGTGTAATTCAGATCCAAGCTCATTAGAGTAATTGTCTTTGCGAGGATTTAGCCTAGACTGGTAATCCCGACAATACTCTATGAGTTTATATTGTAGGGGATTTAGCCTGGACTGGTAATCCCGCTGTAAAGATGAGGTTCGCGGGAGTGTGCTCTCTGAAATGGAAATGTGTGCACATGAATATGAATTGACAGACCCTGATTTGTACGCTAAAGTGTACCTCTGAAAATCCATCGAAATTTCGAGAAATTCAACGGGTCAAATATGGAAAAATAATAAGGAAATGGAAATCATGGTATTGATGAGCTCATCAATCATGGTATATATTATTGATACATGGAAATTATTGGATTAACTTGAATGTTGAGTTTGTGCATGTTAGGGTAATAATGCATTGAATGGATATATGAATGTTTATTGTTTTGTATTGGAAATATTAGGAAAGTATAATTCTAGTTACATGGGCTTACTAAGCACAAAGTGCTTGCCCTGTTTCCTTTTCCCCTGTTTTGTAGTGTTAAGAGCTCGGAGGTCAGATTCGGTCGGAGACACATCACACTATCAACCCCAAGATTTCGGTATATAAAGAAAATTTATTTTGGAAATCAATGACATGTATAAGCTAATAAAGTAAATGTTAATATGAAATGAATGTAAGGTCAGCCATTGGTATGGCTAACAAATCTTGGTTTTGGTATGTGATGAGGTTATCTTATAAACATGCATGAATCTATTTTGAAAATATGTTGAATTGGATTGGTTGATGTGGATTGGTTTCGGTTTAAAATTTGTTGGGAAGGCTAGATATCTATAAAGGGGCTATATTGAATAAAAAAAAATTAATTCGTAAACTCCGGTAATGGCTCGTACCCTATTCTGACAACGAATACGGGTAGGGGTGTTACAAGTATTATGTGAGAATCGTGCATAATGGATTACTCAATAAAGTAGAATAAGGAATATAAATGATAAAAAAAAAGAAGAAGAAGGTTAATGGATGCCAAAGAAAGTTGAATTAAAAAGTATGCCATGATATATTAATTTAATATATGGACTAACTTGTAAAGATGTGAAAATTATTGTGAGTCAAGTGCAAATATTCAAAATGCACTAGGTAAAGTATAAATATGGAAATTTGAAGGACCAAAATTGAAAATAACACAAAGTCCTTGTGACACAAAATGGGTAAACGAGGACCAAATTGAATAAGTGGATAAATATGAAATATTAAATCACAATTCTACCAAAAGTGAATAGTGATTCAAGGATGGTATTGTAAAAAATTATGAAGGGCAAAATAGTCATTTCTCAAATTTGGATAAATATGAAGTGTAGTAATTAAGGATGAAAGGTGTTGAGAAATGATTGATTGGATTATTTTAATATTATTTTGATATTATATTATTTTCTTAATTAAATTATTAGATATTTGATGAGAAAAGTGTAGAATTTTCCATCATTTATCTTCCATTTTGACTCGACTTTTATATATGTATAAGGGAAACTTTCATTCTCATTCATTTTAGTCATTTTCACTAAAACCATTAAATCCAAGCTAGAAACCATCAAGTTTCCATAGAAATCCTTAGTAAAGTCAAGAATACATCATCATAGCAAGGTGATTTTCAAGTGAAGAAGTTGTGTGTTCATGTTTGAAGAGAGAGGAAATCAAGTTGAAAATTGAAATCAAGAGAACAATGTATGAATATTAAGGTTTTATTATGTTTTCAAGTTTAATCTTGTTAGAAAAGTAAGGAAGTGATGTTAAAGTAAAGAATTCTCATAAAAAGTTTTATGTTCTTGACATGTTATTGAAAAGAGAGACAGAAGAAGTACTTCAAGTGACAATGAAAAGAGAAAATATGCAATTTAAGGTTGAAGAGAGGTAAGTACCCTTGAATTCTTTTGTTACCTAAGGATTAAAATGTGAATTTTGTGAAAGTTGTGGTAAATTAGTAGAATAAAGTGTAAAATAATTTGATATGTGATATATAATATGTTAAAAGAAAGGCTTAATTGAAGTGAAATAGGGTAATGGAATAAACATAAAATGATGTTGAAATAAAATTATAGTAAATATTGTATGTTCTTGATGCTAAGGACTAAATCATGAATCTTGTGAAATTTATGATTGAAATAAGAAAAGTGAAGTGTATATAAATTAGGCATGTAAATTAATATATTGTGGTGAATTAATGGATTAAAGTGCTATGTGATAGTGAATATTGAATTTCGTTCTAAAAAGAACTAAATTAAAATGTATATGAAAGTTTTACGTGTTATTATTTGATAAGTGAAAATGATGTAAAGAACATTAAATATAAGGTGTATTAACATGAAAAGCTAATGTTTTTAAAAATCTTAAAGTTTGAAATTATATTTTCGTGTAATATTAAATAGTAAATTAGAATGAAAGAAATGTAAAAAAGTAATGAAATCATGAAAATCATGGAATAAAGTATTTTGTGATTAATTATTGTAAATCTAGTATTGTGTAATGCCCATGTAAATTAGTATTGAACTTCTTGAATATAGTTGGCATGTCATAGGAAGCCAAATGTTCTCGTGTTTATCCTGATATTGCACTTCGGTGCCTCTTGTTCTGTTATGCACTTGAGTGCTCGTGTTTTCAGCACTTTTGTGCTTCGTGGGTCGTGACATATTGACTGCTTTAGCTGCCAGTAGGAGTGAGTATTCAATGGAGTCGAGTCGAATTGAGTCAAAAAAATTCGAGTTAGTGTAGTTGACGAAATATATTTTAGCAACCGAACTCAATTTAAATTTTTTTTCTAATCGAATGAAAAAAATTTGAGTTAAGTCGAGTCGAGTTAACAAATCATATTATTTATACTTAATGTTACGTTTACATGGCCGATTATTTAACTAGTAGACGAAGTACAAGATTATTTAACTACATAAACAATATAATTGTTTTACATTTTAGCTTAATGAGTAAATATTAATCAAAACATCAAAATTTTGCCTTTTAACTTAATAGTTGTGACTTTTAACTTTAGAAAAGGTAAACATTTATCAAGACGACGTAGTTTTGCCTTTTCTTATTCAGATTTTCGGATAACTCGAATTGTTTAATTTATATTCAAGTTAAACAAAAAAAACTTATTTTTTTTATTCGAGTTGATCCGAATAACTTGATTAACTCAAATAACTCAAACTATTAAATTCAAAATTTGAATTTTTTTATCAAGTTTTTCAAATCGAATCGGATATTTCTCACCCCTAGCTGCCAGTACTGAGAATTATCACAAATACAATCAAACTACGTGCAGTTTTCTGCAAGTGTGATAGGTTAGTAGTAAAATTTGTAATGTTCAATGGAGCACTTGAGTATTCCAAGGATCGAACCCAAGAGAGTTTCGTGGTCAAATGATTCTAAACTATAGCATGCAATTCAGGAGTCAAGCTAACTACTCACTAGGTGTCATATTATGACAAATCATAATTGAAGGCGAATTAAGCTAATTAATTGTCTAAAATTAGAAAAGGATTAAATTGTAAATCACGCAAACGAAAAAAACGAATAAATTCAATAACATACTACGGTTGGTTGATTTCCATGTTGTTTGTTAACCTTTGAATTAGGGATCTAAATCACTAATACTCTTAAATTGGCTCAATTTTACCTTTCGGCTTCAATTTTACCAAATTAGTTCGATTTATCTCTTGACCTCACCAAATTAACTTGAGATAATCAAGTTGGTGCCTGATAAGATCTCCTCTCGATCTCACTTATCTAAATTTTCTCTTAGGGGCATCAATTTTAAGTTTTGAATTCTATTCGATTTAGTCCAAATTTTATGATTTAGTCTCTAAACCCCAAAATCAACTACCCAACCTTTCTGCCAACCAACTAATTTAGATTTGGTTACCCATAATCATACTTAAGATAACAAAAACACAATAATCACACAAAATATGCTGATCGTGTCCAAACTAACTATGACAACGAATAAGGCAAACGTACCTATCGTTTGGTAGTATAACTATGGCAAGACTGGAAATATCGTATCCTCAAGGACCAAGAGTACTAGTAATTACTATCTTTCTATTATTTAGCCTAAGAATTAAGGGAATTGTTGTTTAATCTAAAACTAACTAATTACTAAGCTAAAGATGCTAAGACAAAGAGAATGAATTGAGGACATACTTTTGAGAAAACCAATTGATTAAGACAATACCCGAGGAAGAATCCACCTAGACTTCACTTGTTATCTAACTCTAAACCAGACGATTTATTCACTTGACTTGACCCGTAGGATTCTCTAATTTATATTAATACCTCTCTCGAGGCTACTAACGTCTAACCTTAGGTTGATTAATTGAAATCTCTTTCTAATTAAAACCCCTAGAGTTGCATTAACTCGATCTATGGACTCCCATATTAGGTTTGACCCTAATCCGGTAGATTTTTGTCATCCTATCTCTAGGAGTGCAATCAACTCCGCTTAATTATGCTAAATCTACTCTTAAACAGGAACTTTTGCTCTACTGCCTAAGCACATCAATACTTGAATCAATATCCTGAAATATCAAAGCAAGAATTAAGAACACATAATTAAGAACAAATCAAGTATTTATCATACAGTTCAAAAAACAATAACAAGATCCGTCTTAGGTTTCATCCCCCTCAGGTATTTGAGGGGTTTAGTTCATGTTTATAAAAGAATACATCTCAGAAGAAAGTATAAAACTGTAACGACCCAAATTCCGTGGGCACCGAAAAAAATGTGTTATCGGGCCTCCGTCTTAGTAAATCGAGTTAGTAAATAATTATTAGGAGTAATTATGAGTCTAATAGTGTGTTTAATTAGATTTTTATTTAGTGAATTTAGTTTAATTTAAAGTAATTAGGAAAAAGGATCAAATTGAATAAAGAGTAAAAGTCTAATTATAGATTAAAGGAAAGTAAAAAGGGCTAAAATGGCAATTAAGCCATTTAGCATAAGTTGAGACGGCATATGAGATAAAAATCTAAGATTTTTACTTGGATTTTAATTATAAAATATATATATTAGTAATAAATTATATTAAATTAATTTAAAGTAATTATTATATATTATATTATTATAACATAAAGTAAATAGAATAAAAGAAATAAGAAAAGAAACAAAACAAAGAAACAAAAGAAACAGAGCATTTAGACACACGGGGAAAGAAAAGAAAGAAAGAAGAGAAAAAGGAGAAATTAGGGATTTGAAGCTTTAAGCTTTAAAAGGTAAGTCAATTTAGCCATTTTCTCTTAATTTTGATATTTTAGAAGCTTTAAAGCAAGATTTTGATGAAACTAAGTTGATATTTTGAGAGTTTTTAGGTTTTTAAATATAGTTGATGTTGAAGAAAAAGATGAATTATGGATTAAATTAAATGAAATCTAAGTTAGAATTAGTAAAAGGATTAAATTGTAAGGTAAGCTATAAGTTTTCTACTATAGGGATTAATTTGGAAGAAATTATAAATTAGGGTTTTATTATGAAAATTATATAATCAAGTTGAATATGGAAGGAATTTAAGTAGAATCAAAGCATGAATTAAGTTAAGAAAATAAGTAAACTTAACTAGGATTTAATTGCAAAATAAGTCATAAGAAAACAGCTTTAGGACAGCAGCAGAAGAGTAACTTTGAAAAATCACCAAAAATGGTAGAAATAGAAGTAGAAGTTGAACAAGATATGAAATTTAAATCTTATTGAGTCTATTTTCATATAAAAGAAACAGAGAAAGCAAATAAGTTCTGTATTTTGAGATAATAAGATTTTTGTGAGACTGGTTCAGAGTGATTTCGAGATCCCCTATTCTGATTTGGAAAAATCATTTAAAATTGTAAAAAAATAATTTTGGGACATAATTTACATGGTTAGATTCCTCAATGAGTCTATTTTTATAAGAAACAAACTAGAACATCATTTGAATTCTTTACAAAAAGATAATTAAATTTTAGCAAATAGTGGTCGAAACTGTTAGACAACAGAATAGGGGTGACTTTAAAGAATAAATTGTACTTATTGGCTAAATCAAAAATTCTAAAAATTTTATGACAAGAAGATATGTGAGTCTAGTTTCATATAAAATTTACGGATCTTAATTTGGAATTCTGTAACTCAAGATATAATGAATTATAATGAAAGAAGTATATTTATTTTAAACTAACTAATATTTTGATAAATTTAAGTTGATATTATATTGATTGAGTTTGATTAGAAGGTATTTAGAATAGAAAATGAATATTGAAATGAATTGGTTGAATTGGTTATGACTGAAATGAATACGGTTTAAATTTACAGGGGGTATTATATGATAATAAGCAGAAATGCTGCCGAAATTTATATTAAACAAAATATATTCTGAAATACTTAAACGAGTCCTATTTCACTTTTAATTCAGACTTTAGACTTTGAAAGTTTATTATAGGGATTAGTTATTAAAGTTATACTATGAATATTTTTTTTTAGAATTTTTTTTTGTAAATTGTCTGACATATCTGGTAATGCCTCGTAACCCTGTTTCGGCGATGGTTCGGGGTTGGGGTGTTACAATTATTGGTATCAGAGCTATCAGGTTTAGTCGATTCTCGGGCTAAATCGGGCTCGAAAGTGAGTCTAGAAGTACATGCCACTGTTGAGTCGAAGCTGAGTCGGGTTTTTGGGTGCTGATATATATTTATTTGATTTTGTTTTATAGATAAAATGTCAGACGAAAGAATGTATGATGTTGAACAGGAAATGCATACTGGAAATCGAGAAATTGAAGAAACTGAATCTGTTACACCTACTGCAAATTCGTTAGATAATCAACCTCCTAATGTAGGAAGAGATAGAGATAACTCACAATCAGTAAGAGCTATAGCCAATGCATTGCAAACATGTAGCGGGAGGCAGCATCTGCTATTACATCGGTACCTCTGATTAGGCGGGCCCCGATTAAAGAGCTACGAAAATATGGTGCCACGGAGTTTTCGGGACTAAGAGGACTTGATCCGTCTGCTGCTGAAAATTGGATAGAATCAATAAAAAGAGTTTTGCAACAATTAGATTGCACCCCCCAAGAGAATCTGATATGTGCTGTATCATTGTTACAAGGGGAAGCATATCTCTGGTGGGAATCGTGGTTAGACATTTACACGATGATCGGGTAACACGGGACTTGTTTCAAAAGAATTTTGGAAGAAGTATATTGGGGAAATGTATATCGAAGAGAAGAAGCAAGAGTTTTTAGTACTGAAACAGGGTAATATGTCAATATTGGATTATGATCGAGAGTTTACTAGATTGAGCAGGTATGCTTCAGAATATATTCCAACCGAGGTTGATAGTTGTAAACGATTTCTACGGGGACTACGAGATGAAATTAAGATTCAATGGTAAGTCTCGAACCATGAACTTGTTGACTGGTTGAACAATGAAAATGATAGAACAAGTATTAGGCCTGGATAAAAGATTTGAAATGGGTAAATCAGCTGGGAAACGTATGGGAACTACCAGTAATCCATTACCAAAGAGATTCAGAGAATCAAGAAGTGGTTGGAGATCAAGCTTTTCGGTGCGATAGAGGTGTGAGAGACAGAGGAAAAGCATTACTATTTCCTTTGGTAGTGTAAAAGCAAACACTCGGAAAATGAATATCCGAATGCGATTATTGTGGGAAAAGACATTTTGATGAATGCTGGAAGAAAATCGGAGGATGTTTTCGTTGTGGCTCTACTGAACACTTTATTAAAGATTGTTCGAAAACTCAGAGTAGTACACCTACCACATCTCAGAGATCAGTATTGACTGCCAGAGGTAGAGGAATGTCTAGAGGAGGTTTTGTTTCGAGGAGAGGAGGAGCTAGTAGAGGCAGTGATATAGCTACACAACAGTCAGAGGCTAGAGCACCAACCAGAGCATACGTAGTTCGGACCCATGAAGAAGGCAATACTCACGATGTGGTGATAGGTATATTTTTATTGTATTCTGAGCCTATTTATGCTTTAATTGACCCGGGTTCATCACATTCATATATTAATTTAAAATTAGTTGAATCGGGGAAGTTAGAATCTGAAATGTCTAGAGTTTTCATAGAGGTGTCTAGCCCTTTGGGACAAACAGTGTTAGTAGACAGAGTATGTCGGAGGTGCCCGTTAATAATACATGATAAAATGTTTCCTGTGGATTTGCTGATCATGCCTTTTGGCGATTTCGATATCATTTTGGGTATGGATTGGTTATCTGAACATGGGGTTGTTTTGGATTGCTATAAAAAGAGGTTTAGTATTCAGGCAGAAAACGGGGACAGAATTGAAGTGAATGGCATCCGTACCAGTGGTTCGACACGTATCATTTCAGCTATAAAAGCTAACAAATTATTACAGCAGGGTTGTTCAGCATATTTGGCATATGTTATTAATTCTGATTCAGTGGGGAGCCAATGTAGCCAGATTAGGACTGTATGCGAGTTTCCAGATGTATTTCCAGAAGAACTACCGGGTTTACCACCTGATAAAGAGGTTGAATTTGCTATTGAGGTGTATCCAGGTACAGCACCAATTTCTATACCTCCGTACCGAATGTCGCCTACTGAATTGAAAGAGTTGAAGGTGCAGTTACAGGATTTATTAGATCGAGGTTTTATCGGCCAAGGAATTTCACCTTGGGAGCTCCAGTATTGTTTGTTAAAAAGAAAGATGGTTCTATGCGGTTGTGCATTGATTATCGACAGATTGAACAAAGTGACAATCAAGAACCCGGTATCCTTTGCCTCGTATAGATGACTTGTTTGATCAACTTAAGGAGCTTGGTATTTTCTAAAATTGATTTGAGATCTGGGTATTATCAGCTGAAGGTGAAGGAAAGTGATGTGCCTAAAACTGCCTTCCGTACTCGTTATGGCCATTATGAATTTTTGGTAATGCCGTTTGGATTGACCAACACTCCAGCTACTTTCATGGATCTGATGAATCGCATTTTCCAGCCGTACCTAGATCAGTTTGTGGTGGTTTTTATTGATGATATATTGATATATTCGAAGATAGAGACAGAACATGATCAGCATCTTCGAAAAGTTTTACAGATTCTGCGGGAAAAACAGTTGTATGGGAAATTAAGTAAATGTGAATTCTAGTTGTCTGAAGTGGTATTTTTAGGACATCTGGTGTAACACCCCCTACCCGTATCTGTTATTGGAATAGAGTAGGAGGTATTACCAGAGTTTACTGAACATTTTCGAATAATTCTGAGTCATTTATTGTTCATATTCTGAAAATAATCATAACGTCCCTCTATTGGGCCTCGAAGCCCAAAACATACATTAGAGCCAAGCAGGAATTAAATCGGGATCATAGGGAATTTTTCGCAAAATCCTAAAACTTTCCTACATTGGTTAACGTACTTTAATATTAACAAACTTATTTTCTCGACATGTCTCGCTTCAATTTATTACTTGTCCTAATACACATAATTTTCCTGTATCAACGTATCAAAGATAGTATTATATTTACATGTCATGATACATATCATTCTCTTATTGTTTCTTCATAAATATAAATTGTTCAATTTATTATGACAATATTTCATGTACCATCATTTTCATGAGTTTAGTGTATATTTATTCCGAGAGTGATTCATAATCTTGAATATGCATAATTATCGAGCAAATTTCACATACATGTATTTTCCATGCCATATTTCAATGTATCAAATAATTATCATTTCTATGTCTTTCAAGTTTAATTTCATGATTTCAAGTACTTGTCATTTTCTATATTTATCCCGTTGAATTTCTCGAATTTCGATGGATTTTCTAGTAGTACACTTATAGTGTACAAATCCAGTCCATCAATTCATGTTCATGTGCGCACATTTCCATTTCGAGAGCACACTCCGCGAACCTCATCCTTACAATGGGATTACGGTCCGAGCTAAATCCACAGTAAGAGAGCACACTCCCGCGAACCTCATCCTTACAATGGGATTACGATCGAGCTAAATCTCTGTAATATAAACTCATAGAGTATTGTCGGGATTACAGTCCAAAGCTAAATCCTCGCAACGACAATTACTCTAATGAGCTTGGATCCGAATTACACCAAAGCTAAATTGACCCCAATTCGGATTACTGTAACGACCGAAATTCGTGGGCACGAGTAAAAAAAAATGTGTTATCGGGCCTCCGTCTTAGTAAATCGAGTTAGTAAATAATCATTAGGAGTAATTATGAGTCTAGTAGTGTGCTTAATTAGATTTTTATTTAGTGAATTTAGCTTAATTGAGAGTAATTAGGAAAAAGGATCAAATTGAATAAGGAGTAAAAGTCTAATTGTAGATTAAAAGAAAATAAAAAGGACCAAAATGGCAATTATGCCATTTAGCATAAGTTGAGGTGGCATAAGCTTAAAAAAATCTGAGATTTTATGTGTTAAAATATATTATTAATATTATTAAATAATTATATTAATATAATATTATATTATATAATAAAGTAAATAGTAAATGAAATAATAAAAAGAAACAAAGAAGAACAGAAAAGAACAGAGAGCATACGAAACAAGCAGGAAAGAAAGAAGAAAAAGAAGGAAAAGGAAAAACTAAAGATTCAAGGTTTTAAACTTTAAAAGGTAAGTCAATCAAGTCCTATTCTTTTAATTTTGATGTTTTAGAAGCTTTAAAGCAAGATTTTGATGAAACTAAGTTGATATTTTGAGAGTTTATTGGTTTTTAAGTATAGTTTATGTTAAAGAAAAAGATGAACAAGGGGTTAAATTGAATGAAATTTAAGTTAGAGTTAGTAAAAGGATTAAATTGTAAAGTAAGCTATAAGTTTTGTATTATAGGGATTGATTTGGAAGAAATTATAAATTAGGGTTTATTTTGAAAATTTTGTAATCAAGTTGAATATGGAAGGAATTTAAGTAGAATCAAGCATGAATTAAGTTAAGAAAATAAGTAAACTTAACTAGGATTTAATTGCAAAATAAGTCATAAGAAAACAGATTTAAGACAGCAGCAGTAGAGTAACTTTGAAAATTCACCAAAAATCGTAGAAATGGAATTAGAAGTTGAGTGAGATATGAAATTAAAGCTTATTGAGTCTATTTTCATATGAAAGAAACAGAGATAGCAAATAAGTTCTGTATTGTGAGATATTTAAATTTTAGTGAAACTGGTTCAGGGTGATTTCGAGATCCCCTGTTCTGACTTGTAAAAATAATTAAAAATTGTATAAAAATGATTTTGGAACATAATTTATATGGTTAAATTCCTTAATGAGTCTAGTTTCAAATGAGCTAAACAAGGAGGCCATCTAAATTCTGTACAAAGAGTAATTTAATTCGTAGTGAAGAGAGGTCAGAGCAGTTGGACAGTGAAACAGGGGAAACTTTAAGAATAATCTGGTATTGATTGGCCATACCAAAAATTCTGAAAAATTTACAGTAAAAATATATATGAGTCTAGTTTCGGGAAAAATTTACGGATCTTAATTTGGAGTTCCGTAGCTCCAGATATAGATGATTTAGTGACAATGACTCAGGTAGACAGCCTAGAAAGAACTTATAAGTAAATAATAGAATTGTGTATAAAAGATGTGGAATGAAGAGGAAGAGTAGAAATTGAATAAAATTCAATTATTTATTGTAATTTAATGTTGTAATTAATAATGTAAATTATTATTTTTCGTAGCTAAAAAGGAACTCGAGGCATCAACCCATAAAGGAAAGGAGAAGGTTACCGAGGAATAATCAAGCAAATTCGGGTTTGTATTACTATAATTCAAGCTATTTATTTATTCATTAAATATTAGATTAATTTATGGATATGGTAAGTAAATTATAAGGTAAGTGTTTTTATTGAAATTGAATTGTATACGGATTGATATGGAAAAGTGTAATTAATATTGAAATTGAATTTATTATGAAAATGAAAATGAAATTGAGAGCTGAAATACCCTATTAACTAGTCAAAATGAGTCGGATATAATTGGCATGCCATAGGACATGGAAGAGTACGGGATTTTGCCGGCTGCCATCGATCAGGCACTTACGTGCGACTCATCATATCTTATATCTTTACCGATTCGACACTTTGTGTGTCGATATCGTTATCTTATTATCGTTACTGAGTCAAACACTTTGTGTGTTGAATATCGATATTGTTATCTTTATTCGATTCGACACTTTGTGTGTCGTATCTTCGTTACCGTTAAGGCACATTGTGCCGCATTGGAGTGTTGGGTTGGAATCCGTGTATCCGTTAAGGTCCGAGTCATTAATAGGGGTAAATAAAGAAAAGGTTAAATTGAATAAAATGAAATGGTTGAGCCATTGGAAGAAATGCGAAAATAGAACATGAACTGAAAAATGTGATTGAAATATGAGCATGAGAAAAGAAAGTATGAACCATTGGTTCAAGAAATGGATAATGGCTCAACATGATTGTGTATTATTTCAATTGTTAAATAGCTAAATTTGAATTGTATGAATATATTGAGAATGATAAACTTATGTTTGAATTGGGTTAGTTAAATTAAAGTTATATGATTTAATGATATGATTATTATGTTTATAATTTGAATTATGGTAATACCACCAGTATATATATACTACCAGACATGACGGTTGCTTCGTCGTGTGCAGTTGTAGAAGTCAAATCATCGAACCAAACATCCGAAGCCGGACCGACTTGACAAACCTTTGGTGATGTATATTTCCTTTTATAATGTGGCATGTACGTAGGTTGTGTTTAAATGTTATTATGTTTTGAATGTAAATGGTTAAAAATGTTAGTATTACAAGTTTAAAAATTATAATGAAAGGAGTATATTTATTTTAATCTAACTAATATTTTGATAAATTTAAGTTGATATTATATTGATTGAGTTTGATTAGAAGGTATTTAGAATAGAAAATGAATTTATCAAATGAATTGGTTAAATTGGTTGTTTATTGAAATGAATACGATTTATTTTACTGGGGTTTTATATATTAATAAGCGAAATGTGCTGTAAATTTATATTAAACAAAATTTATATTTGCAAATTGTCCGATATGTCCAGTAATGCTTCGTAACCTGTTGTTAGCGATGGTTGGGGTTAGGGTGTTACATTTATTGGTATCGAGCTATCGAGTTTAGTCGATTCTCGGGCTAAATCGGGCTCAAAGTGAGTCTAGAAGTACATGCCACTATTGAGTCGAAAGTGAGTCGGGTTTTTGGATGCTTTGATATATATTTATTTGATTTTGTTTTATAGATAAAATGTCGATTTAAAGAATGTATGATGTTGAGCAGAAATGCATCTTGGAAATCGAGAAATTGAAGAAAGCGAATCATTACACCCATCGTAAATCCGTTAAATAACCAACCTCCTAATGTAAGAAGAGAAAGAGATAACTCACAACTGTTAAGAGCTATAGCCGATGCATTGCAACATGTAGCGGAAACTGTACCTGCTACTACATCAGTACCTACGGTTAGACGGGCCCCGATTAAAGAGTTAAGAAAATATGGTGCCACGGAGTTTTCGGGACTAAGAGGTCTTGATCCGTCTATTCTTTGAGAATTGGATAGAATCAACAAAAGAGTTTTGCAACAATTAGATTGCACCCCAGAGAGAATCGATATGTCTTTGTATCATTGTTACAAGGGAAGCATATCTCTGGTGGGAATCTGTTGTTAGACATTTACCGGATGATCAGGTAACCTGGGATTTGTTTCAAAAAGAATTTCAAAAGAAGTATATTGGGGAAATGTATATTGAAGAGAAAAAGCAAGAGTTTTTAATGTTGAAACAGGGTAATATGTCAGTATTGGATTATGATCGAGAGTTTACTAGATTGAGCAGGTATGCTTCAGAATATATTCCAACAGAGGTGATAGTTGTAAAGCGGTTTTACGGGGATTAAGAGATGAAATAAAACTACAATTAGTGTCCCAAAGTAATTCATCGAATTTGTTGATTTGATCGAACGGGCCAAAATGATAGAGCAAGTCTTGGGACTTGATAAAAAGTCAGAAACAGTTTGGATTGACCAGAAACGAGTAGGAGCAACTAGTTCAAATCCACTACCAAAAAGATCTAGAGAATTCAGAGGTGGTTGGAGATCAAGCTTTCGATCCGATAGAGGTGTGGAAACAGAGAAAAGCAGATTACTATTTCCACCGGTAGTGTAAAAGCTCCACCCGGGAAAATGAATATCCCGAATGTAACTATTGTGGAAAAAGACATTTTGGTGAATCTTTGGAAGAAAATTGGAGGATGTTTTCGTTGTGGCTCTACTCGAACACTTTATTAAAGATTGTTCGAAAACTCAGAGTAGTACACCTACCACATCTCGAGAGATCGTGATCGATCGCCAGGAGGTAGAGGAATGTCTAGAGGAGGTTTTGTTTTGAGGAGAGGAGGAGCTAGTAGAGGCAAAGTGATATAGCTACACAACGATCGGAGGCTAGAGCACCGGCCTGAGAGCATACGTAGTTCGGACCCGTGAAGAAGGCAATGCTCACGATGTGGTGACAGTATATTTTTATTGTATTACGAGCCTATTTATGCTTTAATTGACCCGGGTTCATCACATTCATATATTAATTTAAAATTAGTTGAATCGGGAAGTTAGAATCTGAAATGTCTAGAGTTTTCATAGAGGTGTCTAGCCCTTTGGGACAAGCGGTGTTAGTAGGCAGAGTATGCCTGAGGTGCCCGTTAATAATACATGATAAAATGTTTCGTGGATTTCTTGATCATGCCTTTTGGCGATTTTGATATCATTTTGGGTATGGATTGGTTATCCGAACATGGGGTAGTTTTGGATTGCTATAAAAGAGGTTTAGTATTGAGTGAGAAAATGGGGACAGAATTGAAGTGAATGGCATCCGTACGGTGGTTCGACACGTATCATTTCAAACTACTAAAGCTAACAAGTTATTACAAAGCGAGGTTGTTCAGCGTATTTGGCATATGTTATTAATTCGATTGGTGGGAAGCCAATGCGGCGATTAAGATCAGTATATGAGTTTTCAGATGTATTTCGGAAGAACTACCGGGTTTACCACACGATAGAGAGGTTGAATTTGCTATTGATGTGTATCCAGTGCACAAAGCACCAATTTCTATACCTCGCATCGAATGTCGCTCTCATGAATTGAAAGAGTTGAAGGTGCGATTACAAGATTTATTAGATCGAGGATTTATCCGACCGAGTATTTCACCTTTGGGAGCTCGGTATTGTTTGTTAAAAGAAAGATGGTTCTATGCGGTTGTGCATTGATTATCGATGATTGAACAAAGTGACAATCAAGAACCAGTATCCTTTGCCTCGTGATAGGCGACTTGTTTGATCACTCAAAGGAGCTTGGTATTTTCTAAAATTGATTTGAGATCAGGGTATTATCGGTGAAGGTGAAGGAAAGTGATGTGCCTAAGACTGCCTTCCGTACTCGTTATGGCCATTATGAATTTTTGGTGATGCCGTTTGGATTGACCAATGCTCCACCGCTTTTATGGATTTGATGAATCGCATTTTCCAGCCGTATCTAGATCAGTTTGTGGTGGTTTTTATTGATGATATATTGGTATATTCAAAAACCAGAGGCAGAACATGATCAAGCATCTTGAAAGGTTTCAGATTCTGCGGGAAAAACAGTTGTATGGGAAATTAAGTAAATGTGAATTCTGGTTGTCTGAAGTGGTATTTTTAGGACATGTGGTATCTGCTGATGGGATTAGAGTTGACCCGAAGAAGATCGAAGCAATTGTTCAGTGGAAAGCGCCAAAGAATGTGTCTGAGGTACGTAGTTTTCTCGGTTTGGCTGGATATTATCGAAGATTTGTAAATGGATTCTCGAAAATAGCAATGCCGATGACTAAACTACTACAGAAGAATGTTCCTTTTATCTGGGATGATCAGTGCCAGAATAGTTTTGAGACTTTGAAGCAAATGTTGACAGAGGCACCGGTATTAACATTACCAGAGTCGGGAAAAGATTTTATTGTGTCTGATGATGCTTCTTTGAGTGGTTTGGGTTGTGTATTGATGCAAAATGGAAAGGTTATTGCATATGCATCTCAGACGATTGAAGCCGCATGAACGTAATTACCCGACACATGACTTGGAGCTAGCTGCAGTAATTTTTGCTTTAAAGATTTGGAGACATTATCTTTATGGCGAGAAATGTTACATTTACACAGATCATAAAAGTCTCAAATATCTCAACATCACGAGAAAGATTTAAATTTAAGGCAAAGACGGTGGATCGAGCTTCTAAAAGATTATGATTGTGTTATAGATTATCATCCGGGAAAAGCAAATGTGGTAGGTGATGCATTGAGAGCAGAAAGTCTGCGATTGAATTACGAGCAATGTTTGCTCGGCTTAGTGTTAATGATGATGGAAGCTTGTTAGGTGAGTTAAAGGTTAAGCCAATGATGTTAGAGCGATTAAAGCGGCTCGGATGGAAGATGTCAAATTATTAAAGAAAAGAGAAATGGTTGAGAATGGTACAATCGAAAATTTTAGTATTGATGAACATAATTGTTTGAGGTTTCAAAATCGGATTTGTGTTCCAACTACTTACGAATTAAAGAAGATGATTCTTCAAGAAGCACACGATGGTACTTTTGCGTTGCATCCGGGTGGAACAAAAATGTATCGTAATTTAAAGGAGCACTATTGGTGGCCAGGAATGAAGAAAGATATAGTTGAATATGTCGATAAATGTTTGACTTGCCAACGAGTAAAGGAGAACATCAGTCGGCTGTGGTTACTCCAGTCTATTAGTATTCCTGAATGGAAATGGGATAGTATTACTATGGATTTTGTTACGGGGTTGCCACTGTCAGAGAGCAAAAAGAATGCCATTTGGGTGATAGTTGATCGACTTACTAAGTTCTGCTCATTTCATAGCGATCGGGATGATTGGTCTTTCTGAAGCTTGTTTGAAGTATATATATCCGAGAAATTGTGAGACTGCATGGCATTCCAGCATCTATAATTTCCGACCGAGATCCACGATTTACATCGAGATTTTGGAAGCAGTTACATGATTCTTTGGGTACTCGGCTTAATTTTAGTACTGCATTTCATCCACAAACCGACGGACAATCGAGCGGGTAATTCAAATTTTAGAAGACATGCTTGGGCTTGCATTATTGACTTTGAATCGGGTTGGGAACGATACTTGCCATTAGCTGAATTTGTTTATAATAATAGTTATCAATCTAGTATTCAAATGGCTCCATATGAAGCATTATATGGTCGAAGATGTCGATCACGGTATGTTGGACAGAGTTGAATGAGAAAAAGATTGTTGGACCGGAATTAATTCGGGAGATGGAAGAAGTAGTTAAAAGATCAAAGACAAAGTTGAAAGTAGCTTTTGACATGACAAAAGTCTTATGCAGATCTAAAGCGCAGAGATATAGAGTATTCGTGGGTGATAAAGTGTTTTTAAAAGTATCCCCTTGGAAGAAAATTTTGAGATTTGGTCGCAAGGAAAATTAAGTCCTCGTTACATTGGGCCATATGAAGTAATTGAAAGAATCGGACCGGTTGCCTATCGATTAGCTTTACCTCCGGAATTACAGAAAATTCATAATGTTTTTCATGTTTCCATGCTACGAAGGTATCGATCGGATCCATCTCATATTATTTCTACTGAAGACATTGAGATTAGACCGGATTTGTCATATGAAGAAGAACCGGTTCAAATACTAGCTCGAGAAGTGAAAGAATTAAGAAACAAACGAGTCCCTTTGGTAAAAGTATTGTGGAGAAGCCATAATGTAGAAGAAGCAACTTGGGAACCTGAAGAAACTATGAGAGCGCAGTATCCTCACCTATTCTCAGGTAAATTTCGAGGACGAAATTTATTAAGGGGGGGAGAAATGTAACGACCCGAAATTCGTGGGCACCAGAACAAAAAAAAAAAAATGTGTTATCGGGCCTCCGTCTTAGTAAATCGAGTTAGTAAATAATCATTAGGAGTAATTATGAGTCTAGTAGTGTGCTTAATTAGATTTTTATTTAGTGAATTTAGCTTAATTGAGAGTAATTAGGAAAAAGGATCAAATTGAATAAGGAGTAAAAGTCTAATTGTAGATTAAAAGAAAATAAAAAGGACTAAAATGGCAATTATGCCATTTAGCATAAGTTGAGTGGCATAAGCTTAAAAATCTGAGATTTTATGTGTTAAAATATATTATTAATATTATTAAATAATTATATTAATATAATATTATATTATATAATAAAGTAAATAGTAAATGAAATAATAAAAAGAAACAAAGAAGAACAGAAAAGAACAGAGAGCATACGAAACAAGCAGGAAAGAAAGAAGAAAAAGAAGGAAAAAGGAAAAACTAAAGATTCAAGGTTTTAAACTTTAAAAGGTAAGTCAATCAAGTCCTATTCTTTTAATTTTGATGTTTTAGAAGCTTTAAAGCAAGATTTTGATGAAACTAAGTTGATATTTTGAGAGTTTATTGGTTTTTAAGTATAGTTTATGTTAAAGAAAAAGATGAACAAGGGGTTAAATTGAATGAAATTTAAGTTAGAGTTAGTAAAAGGATTAAATTGTAAAGTAAGCTATAAGTTTTGTATTATAGGGATTGATTTGGAAGAAATTATAAATTAGGGTTTATTTTGAAAATTTTGTAATCAAGTTGAATATGGAAGGAATTTAAGTAGAATCAAGCATGAATTAAGTTAAGAAAATAAGTAAACTTAACTAGGATTTAATTGCAAAATAAGTCATAAGAAAACAGATTTAAGACAGCAGCAGTAGAGTAACTTTGAAAATTCACCAAAAATCGTAGAAATGGAATTAGAAGTTGAGTGAGATATGAAATTAAAGCTTATTGAGTCTATTTTCATATGAAAGAAACAGAGATAGCAAATAAGTTCTGTATTGTGAGATATTTAAATTTTAGTGAAACTGGTTCAGGGTGATTTCGAGATCCCCTGTTCTGACTTGTAAAAATAATTAAAAATTGTATAAAAATGATTTTGGAACATAATTTATATGGTTAAATTCCTTAATGAGTCTAGTTTCAAATGAGCTAAACAAGGAGGCCATCTAAATTCTGTACAAAGAGTAATTTAATTCGTAGTGAAGAGAGGTCAGAGCAGTTGGACAGTGAAACAGGGGAAACTTTAAGAATAATCTGGTATTGATTGGCCATACCAAAAATTCTGAAAAATTTACAGTAAAAATATATATGAGTCTAGTTTCGGGAAAAATTTACGGATCTTAATTTGGAGTTCCGTAGCTCCAGATATAGATGATTTAGTGACAATGACTCAGGTAGACAGCCTAGAAAGAACTTATAAGTAAATAATAGAATTGTGTATAAAAGATGTGGAATGAAGAGGAAGAGTAGAAATTGAATAAAATTCAATTATTTATTGTAATTTAATGTTGTAATTAATAATGTAAATTATTATTTTCGTAGCTAAAAAGGAACTCGAGGCATCAACCCATAAAGGAAAGGAGAAGGTTACCGAGGAATAATCAAGCAAATTCGGGTTTGTATTACTATAATTCAAGCTATTTATTTATTCATTAAATATTAGATTAATTTATGGATATGGTAAGTAAATTATAAGGTAAGTGTTTTTATTGAAATTGAATTGTATCCGGATTGATATGGAAAAGTGTAATTAATATTGAAATTGAATTTATTATGAAAATGAAAATGAAATTGAGAAGCTGAAATACCCTATTAACTAGTCGGGTGAGTCGGATATAATTGGCATGCCATAGGACATGGAAGAGTACGGGATTTTGCGAAACATCGATCGAGCACTTACGCGCGACTCATCATATATTATATCGTTACCGATTCGACACTTTGTGTGTCGTTATATCGTTATCATTATCATTCTGAGTTCAAAGACTTTGTGTGTTGAATATCGATATTGTTTCAGCATCGATTCGACACTTTGTGTGTCGATATCTTTATTACCGTTAAGGCACATTGTGCCGCATTGGAGTGTTGGGTTGGAATCCGTGTATCCGTTAAGGTCCGAGTGCGTTAATAGGGGTAAATAAAGAAAAGGTTAAATTGAATAAAATGAAATGGTTGAGCCATTGGAAGAAATGCGAAAATAGAACATGAACTGAAAAATGTGATTGAAATATGAGCATGAGAAAAGAAAGTATGAACCATTGGTTCAAGAAATGGATAATGGCTCAACATGATTGTGTATTATTTCAATTGTTAAATAGCTAAATTTGAATTGTATGAATATATTGAGAATGATAAACTTATGTTTGAATTGGGTTAGTTAAATTAAAGTTATATGATTTAATGATATGATTATTATGTTTATAATTTGAATTATGGTAATACCACTCGAGTATATGTATACTCAAGCATGACGGTTTGCTTCCGTGCGCAGGGTTGTAGAAGTCAAATCGAACCAAACATCCGAAGCGGACCGACTTCAAACAAACCTTTGGTGATGTATATTTCCTTTTATAATGTGGCATGTACGTAGGTTGTGTTTAAATGTTATTATGTTTTGAATGTAAATGGTTAAAAATGTTAGTATTACAAGTTTAAAAATTATAATGAAAGGAGTATATTTATTTTAATCTAACTAATATTTTGATAAATTTAAGTTGATATTATATTGATTGAGTTTGATTAGAAGGTATTTAGAATAGAAAATGAATTTATCAAATGAATTGGTTAAATTGGTTGTTTATTGAAATGAATACGATTTATTTTCTGAGGGTTTTATATATTAATAAGCGAGAAATGCTGCATTAAATTTATATTAAACAAAATTTATATTTGCAAATTGTCCGATATGTCCGGTAATGCTTCGTAACCCTGTTCCGGCGATGGTTCGGGGTTAGGGGTGTTACATTACCCGTCCGGGCTAAATCCATTTTCCACATATTCTTGGAGGGCTATATCGGGATCACCCGTCCGGGCTAGATCCTTTTCACACATATTCTTGGGGGAGGGCTATATCGGGATAGGATCACCCGTCGGGCTAGATCCTTTTTACCGTCAATTCCTTTCAAATGATCCATCGAATTTTCCTTTCATTCAACCGGGATTTCTTCCCCTTTTTATCAAATATATCAATGTTTCATCAATTTTCATACAATGAACGTTCAAATTATATTCACATCAATAACATACATTTCAAACATTTAAGAATATAATCCAAGTTACATGAACTTACTTCGTTGCTTGCCCATGTTTATAGTTTCACTAATTTGATGTCTTCTCTTTTCCATGTTCAAATCTCGTATTTGAGTTATCCGGATAAATTTGATCATCATTTTCATTCATTTCATATTCTAATACATTCAATTAATGCTCTAGGCAAAATTACCATTTTGCCCCTAAATTTTTAATTAATGATGATTTCATCCTTAGATTCAGAAAAATAAAATTCTTGTAATTTAATCCTTGTTCCAAGCCTAATTATTCTCATATATATGACAACAGCCCATGAATTATATGAAGTATCAGAATTTTCCATAATTTCAACACTTTTCAATTTAATCCCTAAAACATATTTTCACCCTATCTTGATCTAAATTAATAATTTCATTCAATTTTATAATTTAAATAATAAAATAATCCATTTCATGCAATTTGGTCATTTTTGACATTTTTACAAAATTGCCCATAAAGTTTTACTTTTATTCAATTTAGTCCCTGAGCCTAGAATATGCTAGCTAAATACTCATATATATTTTCCTCCTCCTCCTCTCCATTCCACATCCTTAATGTATATAACATGCTATAAGTAACATTATCAATAATTTCATTAATTACTCATAAGTATATTCAAAACTGTCCATTTGAGTTATAGTCACTAAATTATTTATTTCCAGAGCTACAAAACTCCAAATGAAGAACCGTTAATTTTTCCTGAAACTAGACTCGCATATCTTCTTGCCATAAAATTTTCAGAATTTTTGATTTAGCCAATTAGTACAGTTTATTCTTTAAAGTCACCCCTGTTCTACTGTCTGGCAGTTCCGACCCTTCTTCACTAAAAATTAATTATCTTTTTATATAGAATTCATATGATGTTATAGTTTATTTCTTCTAAAACTAGACTCATTAAGGAATCTAACCATATAAATTATGTTCCCAAATTATTTTTGTACAATATTTGATGATTTTTCCAAGTCAGAACAGGGGATCTCGAAATCACTCTGAACCAGTCTTACCGAAATCTAAATATCTCAGAATACAGAATTCCTTTGCTTTCCATGTTTCTTTCATATGAAAATAGACTCAATAAGATTTAATTCTATATCTCACTCAACTTCTAATTCAATTTCTACAATTTTTGGTGATTTTTCAAAGTTAGACTACTGCTGCTGTCCAAAACTGTTTTAATGCAAAATGTTAATTATCAAGTTTATAACACCTTTATTTCCTTCTCTACAACATTTCCCATTACTTTCTCTTATTTTCCTTCACTAACATATCAAGAACATAAAACTTTATATAAGAAAACTCTACATTAACATCATTTCCATGCTTTTTCCACAATATCAAACTTAAAAATATATTGAAAACATGATGTTCTTACCTTGTTTTATAGATTTCAATCTTTAACTTGATTTTCTCTCTCCTCCAGCTTCTATTTCTTGAATCAAACTTGATATTCTTGCTCCCTATAGTCTCCTTGTCATCTTTCTCTCTTGATGGCTATGGAAATTCTTTTGAATTCTAAGTGAAAATGATGGATTTTTGGTGAAAGGACTAATTTGTAAAGAAAGCAAAACTTTCTTTTCTTTCTCTTCTTCTCACGTTGGTTTGCATGGGAAAGAGATGATGATAATTCATCATCTTTCCTTCCTTATATACTACATAAATAATAATAAAATAATGATAAATAATAAAATATCTTATCAAAATAAAATAATATTTATCTAATTAAATAATTATAAAATATCATCACTATCATCATTACTTTCTAGATTTCTCTCTCTTCTAATTGACCATTTTGCCCTTTGTGATCTTTTAAAATTCCATCCTTGAATCATCACATAATTTGGTAAAATTATGATTTAGTCCCTCATAATTCTTTACCTATTCAATTTGGTCCTAATTCATCCATTTCCTTTAGTTTCTAGATTATTCCACCCCTAAAATATTTGCACTATTGGTCCTTTAACTTTTTCATACTTACACTTTAACCCCTCAAATTTTGAGTATTTACACTTGGGCAACAATACTCTTCTCACTTTACAATTTAGTCCTTTCTTGAATTAATAATGTAATATATCATAATATACTTCCGAATATTGACATAATTTAAATTTTTCTTTTTTTTCGCTTTATTTCCTTATTATATCAAAGATAATATCTTACTGTAAATTTTTTTTTTTTTGGGGTATTACATCTGGTATCTGCCGATGCGATTAGAGTTGACCCGAAAAAGATCGAAGTAATTGTTCAGTGGAAAGCGCCAAAGAATGTGTCTGAGGTACGTAGTTTTCTCGGTCTGGCTGGATATTATTGAAGATTTGTAAATGGATTCTCGAAAATAGCAATGCCAATGACTAAACTACTACAGAAGAATGTTCCTTTTATCTGGGATGATCAGTGCCAGAATAGTTTTGAGGCCTTGAAGCAAATGTTGACAGAGGCACCGGTATTAACATTGCCAGAGTCTGGGAAAGATTTTATTGTATCTGAGTGATGCTTCTTTGAGTGGTTTGGGTTGTGTATTGATGCAAGATGGAAAGGTTATTGCATATGCATCTAGACAATTGAAGCTACATGAACGTAATTACCCGACGCACGATTTGGAGCTAGCTGCAGTAATTTTTGCTTTAAAGATTTGGAGGCATTATCTTTATGGCGAGAAATGCTACATTTACACAGATCATAAAAGTCTCAAATATCTTTTATCACAGAAAGAGTTAAATTTAAGGCAAAGACGGTGGATTGAGCTTCTAAAAGATTATGATTGTGTTATAGACTATCATCCAGGAAAAGCAAATGTGGTAGCTGATGCATTGAGCAGGAAAGCTGCGATTGAATTACGAGCAATGTTTGCTCGGCTCAGTGTTAATGATGATGGAAGCTTGCTAGCTGAGTTAAGGGTTAAGCCGACAATGTTAGATCAGATTAGAGCAGCTCAGATGGAAGATGACAAATTATTAAAGAAAAGAGAAATGGTTCAGAATGGTACAGTTGAGAGTTTTAGTATTGATGAACATGATTGTTTGAGGTTTCAAAATCAGATATGTGTTCCAACTACTTCTGAATTAAAGAAGATGATTCTTCAAGAAGCACACGATGGCACTTTTGCATTGCATCCGGGTGGAACAAAAATGTATCGTAATTTACGAGAGCTTTATTGGTGGCCAGGGATGAAGAAAGATATAGTTGAATATGTCAGTAAATGTTTGATTTGTCAACGAGTAAAGGCAGAACATCAGGTACCGACAGGATTACTCCAGTCTATTAGTATTCCTGAATGGAAATGAGATAGTATTACTATGGATTTTGTTACGGGGTTGCCACCGTCGGTGAGCAAAAAGAATGCCATTTGGGTGATAGTTGATCGACTTAATAAGTCTGCTCATTTCATAGCAGTCAGGACTGATTGGTCTCTACAGAAGCTTGCTGAAGTTTATATTCAAGAAATTGTGAGACTGCATAGTATTCCAGTGTCTATAATTTCCGACCGGGATCCACGATTTACATTAAGATTTTGGAAGCAGTTACATGATTCTTTAGGTACTCGACTTAATTTTAGTACTGCATTTCATCCACAAACTGACAGACAATCAGAACGGGTAATTCAAATTTTAGAAGACATGCTTCGGGCTTGCATTATTGACTTTGAATCAGGTTGGGAACCATACTTGCCGTTAGCTGAATTTGTTTATAATAATAGTTACCAATCTAGTATTCAAATGGCTCCATATGAAGCATTATATGGTCGAAGATGTCGATCACCGGTATGTTGGGATGAGTTGAATGAGAAAAGATAGTTGGACCGGAATTAATTCGGGTGTGAGAAGAAGTAGTTAAAAGATCGAGACAAAGTTAAAAGTAGCTTTTGACAGACAAAAGTCTTATGCAGATCTGAAGCGACGGGATATAGAGTATTCTGTGGGTGATAAAGTGTTTTTAAAGGTATCGCCTTGGAAGAAAATTTTGAGATTTGGTCGCAAGGGAAAATTAAGTCCTTGTTACATTGGGCCGTATGAAGTAGTTGAAAAAATCGGACCGGTTGCCTATCTACTAGCTTTACCTCCGGAATTGCAGAAAATTCATGATGTTTTTCATGTTTCCATGTTACGAAGGTATCGATCGGATCCATCTCATATTATTTCTACTGAAGACATTGAGATTAGACCGATTTGTCATATGAAGAAGAACCGGTTCAAATACTAGCTCGAGAAGTGAAAGAATTAAGAAACAAACGAGTCCCTTTGGTAAAAGTATTGTGGAGAAGCCATAGTATGGAAGAAGCAACTTGGGAACCGGAAGAAACTATGAGAGCACAGTATCCTCAACTATTCTTAGGTAAATTTCGAGGACGAAATTTATTAAGGGGGAAAGAAATGTAACGACCCAAATTCCGTGGGCACCCAAAAAAATGTGTTATCGGGCCTCCGTCTTAGTAAATCGAGTTAGTAAATAATTATTACGAGTAATTATGAGTCTAATAGTGTGTTTAATTAGATTTTTATTTAGTGAATTTAGTTTAATTTAAAGTAATTAGGAAAAATGATCAAATTGAATAAAGAGTGAAAGTCTAATTATAAATTAAAAGAAAGTAAAAAGGGCTAAAATGGCAATTAAGCCATTTAGCATAAGTTGAGGCGGCATATGAGATAAAATTCTAAGATTTTTACTTGGATTTTAATTATAAAATATATATATTAGTAATAAATTATATTAAATTAATTTAAAGTAATTATTATATATTATATTATTATAACATAAAGTAAATAGAATAAAAGAAATAAGAAAAGAAACAAAACAAAGAAAAGCAGAAAAAGAAACAGAGAGCATTTCGACGGGAAAGAAAAGAAAGAAAGAAGAAAAAGGAGAAATTAGGGATTTGAAGCTTTAAGCTTTAAAAGGTAAGTCAATTTAGCCATTTTCTCTTAATTTTGATATTTTAGAAGCTTTAAAGCAAGATTTTGATGAAACTAAGTTGATATTTTGAGAGTTTTTAGGTTTTTAAATATAGTTGATGTTGAAGAAAAAGATGAATTATGGATTAAATTAAATGAAATCTAAGTTAGAATTAGTAAAAGGATTAAATTGTAAGGTAAGCTATAAGTTTTCTACTATAGGGATTAATTGGGAAGAAATTATAAATTAGGGTTTTATTATGAAAATTATATAATCAAGTTGAATATGGAAGGAATTTAAGTAGAATCAAAGCATGAATTAAGTTAAGAAAATAAGTAAACTTAACTAGGATTTAATTGCAAAATAAGTCATAAGAAAACAGCTTTAGGACAGCAGCAGAAGAGTAACTTTGAAAAATCACCAAAAATGGTAGAAATAGAAGTAGAAATTGAACAAGATATGAAATTAAATCTTATTGATTCTATTTTCATATGAAAGAAACAGAGAAAGCAAATAAGTTCTGTATTTTGAGATAATTAGATTTTTGTGAGACTGGTTTAGAGTGATTTTGAGATCCCCTGTTCTGATTTGGAAAAATCATTAAAAATTGTACAAAAATAATTGGGGGACATAATTTACATGGTTAGATTCCTTAATGAGTCTATTTTTATAAAAAACAAACTAGAACATCATTTGAATTCTTTCAAAAAAGATAATTAAATTTTAGCAAAGAGTGGTCGAAACTGTTAGACAACAGAACAGGGGTGACTTGAAAGAATAAATTGTACTTATTGGCTAAATAAAAAATTCTGAAAATTTTATGACAAGAAGATATGTGAGTCTAGTTTCATATAAAATTTACGGATCTTAATTTGGAATTCTGTAACTCAAGATATAGATAATTTAGTGACAATGACTTAGGTAGACAGCCTTGAAAGAACTTATAAGTAAATATTAGAATTGTGTATATAGAATGTGCAATGAAGAGGAAGAGTAGGAACTGAATTAAATTTAATTATTTATTGTAATTTAATATTGTAATTAATAATGTAAATTATTATTATTTTCGTAGCTAACAAGGAACTCGAGAAATCAACCCACAAAGGAAAGGAGAAGATCGGCGAGGAATAAATCCAAAGAGAATTCTGGTTTGTATTACTATAATTCAAGTTATTTATTATTAAATACAAATTTTATATTTATTTATTTTATGGTAAGTAAATATTGAGGTAAGTAACTTTATTGAATTGAATTTAGAAAAGTGAATTGAGTGAGAAATATATATTAGTATTGAATTGTATTTTGATTAGTGAATGGAAAAGTGAAGTTAATATTGAAAATGAATTTTGAAATGAAAGTGAACTTGAATTGAGAAATTGGAAACCCTATTAACTAGTCGGGCTGAGTCGGATATAATTGGCATGCCATAGGATATGGAAGAGTAGGGGTTTTGAAACTTACATCGATCGAGCATCGCCGACTCATCAATTATCTTTATCTTATATTTATTCGATTCGACACTTTGTGTGTCGCTTCATCGTTATCTTATTGCGTTCTGAGTTCAGCACTTTGTGTGTTGAAATCGATATTATTCTCATGCATCGATTCGACACTTTGTGTGTCGATATCATGCATCTTGTTAAGGCACAATGTGTCTCAGATCTTGGTGTGTGGGTTGGAATCAGTGTATCCGTCGAGTCCGAGTCAAGTTAATAGAGACAATGAAATAAATTTTTTGATAAAACTAAATTTGAAAGATATGGCATATGAAAAAGGTGAGAATTGAAATATAGAAATCAGAATTGTATATATATATATAAATATACATATAGGATTGAATTATTTATTAAGTGATGATAATTGTAATGTAAAAGTATGTGTGCGATTTAATGTAACTAGTTATAAATTGAATTATAGTAATACCACTGAGTATATGCATACTCAGTGTACGGTTGTTTCGTCTTGTGAGTTATAGAAGTCAAATGCGGACCGACATCCGAAGCCAGACCCGACTTCAGCAGACTTTTGGTGATGTATACTTTCTTTTGGTAATGTGGCATGTACATAGGTTGTATATAAAGGTTATTATGTTTGAATGTAAATGGTTAAAAATGTTAGTATTACAAGTTTAAGAATTATAATGAAAGAAGTATATTTATTTTAATCCAACTAATATTTTGATAAATTTAAATTGATATTATATTGATTGAGTTTGATTAGAAGGTATTTAGAATAGAAAATGAATATTGAAATGAATTGGTTGAATTGGTTATGATTGAATTAAATACGGTTTAAATTTACAGGGGGTATTATATGATAATAAGGTAAATCTTTTGAAATTTATATTAAACAAAATATATTCTGAAATACTTAAACGAGTCCTATTTCACTTTTAATTCAGACTTTAGACTTTGAAAGTTCATTATAGGGATTAGTTATTAAAGTTATACTATGAATATTTTTTTTTAGAATTTGTTTTTGTAAATTGTCTGATATATCCAGTAATGCCTCGTAACCCTGTTTCGGCGATGGTTCGGGGTTGGGGTGTTACAAAATCAAAACATAAGAAAAACCCTAGAACCCCCTGAAGGAAATTGAATGGAAGATCTTCTGTCTTTAGTATGATTCCGGCTTCTTGAGATGGATCAACTAGCTGTCTTCGAGTAAATCCCACAATTCAGACCTCTCTGGCTTCGCCCTTCGCCCTCCCCTTTTTGGTCAGACTTAGGGTGTTTATATAGGCTTTCGGAATGTCTTTCTTTGGCCATAAGTAACCTAATCCGAATGGAATTAAAACGAGTCACGGCAGGGACACGCCCGTGGCACACGTCCGTGTAAATCGAGCTTAGGTCGTGTTCGGGTCTGCTAAAGTGGTACGGCCGTGTGGATTTCTCACTTTGGCCCATTTTCTCCATTGTTGGCCCGTTTCTCGTTCTTTTCATCCTTCGATGCTCTCCTAAGTATAGAACATGAATTTAAAGGATTAGGAGCATCAAATTCCACAATTCAGTGGATAAATCATCCAAAAGTATGCTAAATGTGGGATTAAAATATGTACATATTATGGTTTATCATATGCATCTAAGGTAAACATAATAAAAATGAGAAAAACTTGAAAGTAATGAAAATGGCAGCAAATGAAATGTAAACGAACAGTTAAAAATCAAAATTTTAATGATGAAACTAAAAGGAAATGAGTTGTATTGAAACTAAAGATTAAATTAAAAATACAATAGTTTAAGGTACTAAACAAGCAAATAAACCCTAGCTACAGTGATAAGTAACTTAACTAACTACTCTTTAAACTAGGAAAAACCAAAAGAAAACATAAATTAAACCCTAGAACTATGGATAATAAGACTAAAATCCTAAAAGATGAAGAGAAAAATTAAAAAAACATGAAAATGTGTTGAGTATGTCCTTGTTTTAGCCAAATTTGGCCATTCTTTTAGCAAATTACATACTCAGAAATAGTGACCAAATTGCCCTTGATCGTCTAATTTTGGTTGGGGACATGTTGGATAAGGAAAACTCCTGCAATCATTTTTTGTCTCCTCTCGTCAGTGTTATTACGATACCCATAATAGTCTTCAAATGGGGGTCCTTGGGAGTTTTGGGTATCGCGATACCACTATTGATGGCTCAATCTTCTTTGTTTCAACACTGTCAGAGGTATCACGACTTCCATGCTTCGATATCACGATACATCCTTCTAGGTGATGTTTTCTTTTCGTTCGGGCTATCGTTGACTCCCTGCTTCACGCACTAACCTCGTTAGATTCCCCAGGTTCCATTTGGCCAACTCGGGTCTCAAAATAGCATCAAAATGCACACTAATCACTTATTAATGTAGAGAATTAAAACTAACTAAAAACACAATAAAGACATTTAAATTGCTCGAAAACAAGCTTTTTAAGTGTAATGGGGAGCCTAATTTGACGTATCAAATTACTACAGCACATGTTCTGTTATCCATTTATAGTTCAAATGTGTTTAGCATGGGCTAAAAGTCGTGGTAAGTAAGTTCTAATAAAAAGTTTCTGTTACATCATGAAATGACAAAGTAATAAATCTATAACACCCTAATCCGTATCTGTCGCCGAAATAGGGTTACGGAGCATTACCGCAAAAACATAACTCAAATCATTCAAAATACCAAATTTACAAGCCAAAACATAATGGCTAAAACATCAACCAAAAACACCTATACATGTGCATATTTATCCAATTATCAATTAACTAGTTTCCATGCCAAAACATAACATAATTGCTACATAATCACCACACCATATTAGATTCATGCCATATCTAGTTCAAAACCTTTCAAAAGCATACCGTATCTTGACCATGTTGAGGTCAAATCATATATCACTTTGACCATTCAAACATGCTTTAACATATTATCAAATTAATACATATCAACAAGACACTAAATGTACCAAGGCTACATCACCCAAAATGACATATACATGCCAAACTCATTACTAAAATTCAACTATCATCAACCATAAGTCCACCTATACATGTTATTATAACCTTAACCAAGACATCGAGAACTACCGATATAACTGCTAGATAGTGTGATAGATCTCCAACAAGCTTCCAACCTGATCGAGCTTCCGATAATTTGAAAAGTAAAGGAAAAATAACAATGTAAGCAATGAATGCTTAGTAAGCTCGTATAATTTTAAACATAACATTTCATTTCAATAATGAACTTTATAAGGTAAACATAAACCTATACTAATGCCACAAGATTTATCAAACCTTCCATTTACTTACTTTAGCTTAAAAGACATTATCAACTCACAAATTAGTGTATTTATCCACAACCTATATAAATTCATCCATAACTTAAGTAAATTTCTCACATATAAGTAAACATTTTAACTCATCTATGCATTTACATTATCACATTACATCTCAATTATGAATTTACCGTTTTATTACATTTCCTTACTTGTATCATTTGCATAACACAAGACATAAGCGTAAACATAGACCAATTACGCAAGCTTGACACAAGCCTATATATCATCATCAATACACTGGTTAGTGTATATACTCATAATTCACTCGCAATATCATAAGGTAAGCCATATATATGAATAACATCACTTGAAATCATCAATTTCATGAACATAAACATACTTTCGTTGAACATTACCTTTTTATTCCTTTCATAGATTCACGACATAAGTCTTTTGAATACTTACCAATCCCTTCCTTTTCATACCTGTTGAATCAAATGAAATAACATCAAATAATAGAAATAATATTTTCAGTACAACTTACCTGGTACAATACATTGGCACGAAGACTGTCAGGCTCAAAGCCTGGTATAACACACCGGCATAAAGCCTGCTAGGCACAAAGCTCGAATATCACAGACACAAAGCTTGCTAGGCACAGAGCCCGAATACCATCGGCACAAAGTTTGTTAGGCACAAAGCCCGAATATCACTGGCACAAAGCCTGCTAGGCATAGAGCCTGATATAATACATCAGCATGAAGCCAGCTAGGCACAGAGCCCGAATAACGTTATGTTTCTATTTCTTAAAACATAGCTAAATGACATTTAAGATTTAATCAATCATGAAATAGTATGAAACATTCAATTCAATTAATGATAATTGTATAATGAACTTACTTATCCGATTTGATGGCCCCCAAATCACTGTTTTCGACACTATTGAAAAACGGGCTGTTACAGAATCAAAGTATTAATGAATTTTATAAATATTAAATAACTTTTATTATTATAATAAAATCATGAAATATAATAGTAGTAGTATTATTGTGGAATGAACTAAACAATGGTATAATTTAAATTCATGGGTAGTTACTTAGCTTAGTGCATTGCTTTTCGATGCACAGGTGAAAGATCAAATCAAAGTTCTCGTTCAAAGTAGTGACTAGACCTGATTATGGGTTAGGCCGCAAAGGCCCGTCCGAAAAGTGGGAGGATTTGGGCAAAAAAATATAGGTTCAAAAATGGGCTTGGGCAAAAAAATAAAACCCGTTTAGAAAACGAGTCGGGCCTCGGGTAAGCTTTTTTTGGCTCGAGCTAGACTCAAATTTGCAAAAGAAATAAAAAAAAAACTATTGTTGTTTTACCATTACTTTGCTGCCATTTCACTATTATATTACTACTATTTTGTTGTTATTATTTAAATATTGTGCAATTAATTAGTATAATTAAATTGAAATATATATATTATAAATGGTTCAAATATAATAGTGAAGTGGGAGCCACATATTCATCGGCCCAATAAAAAAGCCCGCTAATTGTTGTTCAGGCCTGCCCCAATATCTAACGTTTAAAAACAGTATATTTCCATAAACTACCATAATTCCTTTATAACTATCACTCTTTCTGATAATCCGCCAAACTAAACCTCAACGTCATCTAATCTAATTAGTACTACCATAAATAATTAACCCAAAAATTTAAGAAGATTTAATTTACAAATCTTCTTTGGCACGTCTTCCTATTCCCATTCTTGTTTGCGGGATCTCGGATACTTTCAAAAAAATCTTTATCTTGAATAACAACTATTGGTTGCGGGATCTTTAGGAGATGTGGACTTCCATTGCTAATTTGAAGGAAAATTTGAATAAGATAACGCTTGACGTGCACGGGGATGGCGACGAAGAACTCGAGATCTACGGTTCGGAGAATGGACGCCATTCGACTTTCTCCGATAGACGGAATTCTCATACATTTGCACACTCAAAGCCTGTTTCCTTCTCTCCTCTCGCCAGTGGAATTGATTCGCCGTTCAATTCCGAGGTATGATTGCATTTAATTTTCGAGCTTGAATTTAAAAAATAAAACTGTATCTGGTCTTCTGATTTCACGTAGCTTTGAGTTGATTCAGTGTGTAGTTCAGTGCCGTAAATAAATATTTAATTATATTAGTCGACACTTGACTGTTTGGGGAGCAAGTGAATTGCGGGTATAGAACCCAAGTAGCTCGGTTTAATGCTTTCTAGCATTGCAATTTTCTTATTTGAGTTAGAAAAAATTGATTCAGGCTTGTACTATGGTCAAAATTATAATATTTGAAGAGCTAGTGGCTTAAGATCGAAACTGCACCACTTCTGCGCTGCATGCACTTCTTTTGCTATTATACTGGTTGCTTTGTTTTTTGTCTTGTTCATGCTATTATACTGGTTGGTAAGGCATTTGTGGTATTCCAATCTTCATGCATGATAACTAAACCATCTTCCTCCTCTCTCTCTCTGTGTTATTTTTGGTAGATTGGAAGATACAGAGCAGAAATTAAGAAGCTTCAGGAATCTGAGGCAGAAATTAAGGCCTTATCAGTCAATTATGCTGCTTTACTAAAAGAAAAAGAGGTACCCGATGGCTGGTTGTAGTTCCTGTAATAAATTTTTGGGGTTGATCTAAAGTTCAAATCTTTATAAATGATAATGATTCGAATAATTGTTGAAATTGTTATTCCTCCATCATACATGGAATCCATAATGTTCTGCTTATTGCAATGAAGTATGTTGCTTTTATCATCCATTTTACAATTGTATATGTCTAATACTTGACTTATGATACAGTATCTAATGCTTAAATAATAAAATTTGTCAAAATTGAATTGAATATCTATTTACCAGTCAGTATTGTACAAGTCCCTAGGAGGAAAGTTAGGCTAGCAGGAGCCATTGTAGAATAATAATTAAAAAAAGGTATGGAAGTTTTCCTTTCTCATACACCCTGAGAAATTGTTGATGCAATTTTTTTTTTGTTTTACCTGTTTCATCTTTCTCATATGCTTCACTTGTGTATTTTACTACATGATAATGTCATGCTGATTGGAGCTGATATGGCCATTTAAAAATTTGGGTCTTAGAATCTTCACAGGTAGATGTCATGCTGGTGAATGCTTGTTTGGTAATCAGTGTTAAAAGCTAGAAAATGGGCATAATTTTGTAAACTGTACATGTTGATATTAAATTAGTCATTTAAATTGCAAATACTTGCACTCATCACTTTATTCGAACTTTCTGCCAAAAAGTATCTCTTTTGCGGTTGTCTGAACTCCAACGTACTGGGTGTTAGTTGGCAGATTATATATCATGTTTAGATATTGTATTCCAATTATTTTACTATCATAACTGCTTCTAGAAGTCATGTCATATGCTGCCTGTTTTGGTAATCTTAGAGCATCCTTTAATTGAAATTTTGGTTTTGAATGATTTATGTCCAATAGATGTGTTGCTGTATTATTGTTCATACTTTTCACTTGCTGCTACTTAGCTTTCATTTTTACATTTTCTAGTGGCTTAAATTTCTTTCTCCTTACTCACCCGTCATCCTGTTCTCCAGGAGCAAATTTTCAGACTGAACCAAGAGAATGGCTCATTGAAACAAAATTTGAATGCAACAAATGTGGCTCCGAGTGCAGCTAGAAGTGAAATTTCCAAAGTATCAAATAATGGAATTAATGCACTCAAGGTACTAGAGTCTTAATTAGAGTTGTTATCTGAGATTTGCTGGTTTATTGGAAAATTGCGGAATTCTTGCAATAGGTTCCTTAATTCTAAGTTATTTGTAGTTTCTTGTAATAAAAGCTAACGTAATGCGGGCCTTCAAGTGTGTTCTTTCTAATGTTATTTGTGCTGTAATTATCTAGCAAGATGAAAATATAGATAAAAAGGGATTTCATTATCTTATGTTTTCGTACCTTTTGCAGCCTCTCAAGTAGTGGATGTCATGGAAACTTGAACGTAGAAATGAGATCTTTATCTTAGAATAAAAAATTGATCTTTAAGCTTTACAACTTTGTGGTCTTGATGTTTCCCTCTTTGATGAAATGAGTTGGCTAGGATACCTAACATGGTTTGGTGTTTCAATTAAGTGAAAGCAGCATGATATTAATTGTTGAATATTCTTCTTACTCTTATACCGTAACATGCATTTATTTCAATGGTTCTGCTGCCACTAAGTTAGAACTAACAAGCTGTATTGATGTGCATGTCTCTTTATGTTAATCCATTTTATGCAGGGAAAAGGTGATCAGTCAGCAAACCGACAGCATAAGTCAACAAGTTTAGTGAAAAACTGTTATGCTGGAAACCAAATGTCCAATGGTCTTAGCTTTAAACATGATGGAAAAGAAAAGGTAATGGCTTTTTTTTTTCTCTCTCCCTCTTTTTTTTCATTTTTTTTTTTAATAAGTGCCGTTTTAAGCTGCCTGGATATATAATTGGTTTGCACCTGGTGCATGCATCCTTCTGTTGTTTTATTCTCCCCCCCTCTTTTTATGGGATGGTGCACCCTTTCTAATGATTTTTTCCATATTATTCTAGTATAGAGCTTTTTCCTCCTTCTATAAGTTTAGGTAATGAGTAAACTTGATAAAAAGATATATGAATGCCTTCTAGGAGCTTGCAGATTTGCTGGAAGAAAAAACTAGATCCCTGGAGGCCATTCAAGCTAGTCATGAATCACAAATAAAGCAATTCAAGATGGAACTTGAAAAAGAGCATGATAAATTAGTGAACGTACAGATAAGATTACAAGGTATATTTGTACACCTTAAGGCCCAATTATGATACTTGCAGTCACCCCTTCTCAAACAATGGAACAGTCTTTTTTCTTTTTCTATCTAATTTTGTTTTACTTTAAATTTCCAGAGGAGCACAAGCGGAATGAGTCTTTTCAGGAGGAGCTTAAGTTACTGAAATCAGACAAGGATAAAGTAAGATTCTCAATCTGTCAGATATGATAAATGTTATACTATTTTGGCTGTATAAAGTAAACTTTAACTCTTTTGCTTATAGAACCCTATTGGTTCACACTTAATTATCAATTAGGATAGTGATGCTGAGTTTTACATGCTTTGTATTGCTTCACTTGAGCATGTTTCCAATCATATAATGATGTTGCTGTACCATATATTTTTCTGTATTTTTAGCCTCAATCCTGGCAAGTACAGTGTTCCTAGAAATTAGTATGTTTTTATGATGTTTATGCTATGTTTGTTGCATACATACAAGTTTTATTAATTTGTTAGTAATTACTACTTCATGGGATAGTGTTATTCATTTGAGTAGCATTTAGGAGGTAGAAAATCATTTTGATCTATTTCATCGATTGTTTCATCACTAAAAGAATCTGTATAAGCTCTTCTCTTTGTTTTTGTTTCACTTTTGAGTTCTATTGTCAAATATTTTTAATCTATTTAATTGGCAGCGCTCTGCAGAGTTGAGCAAAATACGCAACGAATCGAATAAGAAAACAATAGAAATAAATTGTCTACAACAGGAGTTGAACAGACGGGAGGATGAAAGTTCTGATGATACAATGGAGAATATGAAAAGATTGGTTGCCACCTTGGAGAAGGAAAACACTCATCTTAATGTTGATACTTGCCCAGTTAAATTTGTTTCCATTTTAGTGAAGTGTATCATTGTTAACAAAAAATACATTGACCTTTTATATCCTGAGTTTGCTTCACTTACATCCTCCTATAGATGGAGAAGAATGAATTGGAGGCTGCTCTGGAAAGTAGCAAGAAAGCTTCAACTGACAAGATTGATCCCATTCCTTCAGAGAATCTGGTAAATATCCACTTTAATAAGCACATACTATATGCAGTGTAGGTTATCTATTGGGGGGAGGGGGTTGTTTTTGGTCTGCATGCACCCATGCATTGCAGTTGGAGAACTTGATCTGTGTAGAAATTGGTTACTGTTGTTATTTTGTGTGAGTTTGTCAGATTATGTATTGGAGAAACATTATTTTTCAAGTAACTTTTAATGTGTAGGTGTTCCATTTTATCAATTTTTCTTTTAAACGTATACCAGAAGGTAGATTCATCTGGAAGTTCTCCTGGAAAGAAAGAAAAGGAACTATCATTGCAGAAATTGGAAAAAGAACTGAAAGAAACATGCTGTGAAAGGGACAAAGCTTTGCAAGAATTGACTCGTCTTAAGCAGCATTTGTTAGAAAAGGTTACAGGTCCCCAAACTTTTATGGAGTTTTGTTCAAAATTTAAACTTATACATCTTCAAGTTTCACCTATAGTGGCCTTTACCAAAGTGTATATTATAGAGTTTATGTTGCTTAATCTTGTTCCTCTTGACTAGTTGATATCACAATCATTGGTGTCTGTTTGATATTTGCATGCAACAGCATTTGTTTGGCCTTTATTCACAAATGTCATGAAAAATATTGCTCTACCTTGTTACCATTGTTCATTTCTCCCACTCTCCTTGTTGACGAAAAAATAGAAAAAAGAAAAGAAGAGTTTTAACATATGATTTTCCTATGTTAAAGACTCTAGACTGGATTTTGTAACTTCTATATTGATGCTATATTTTGTGATATTTTTATGTGGATGAGGATGTTCGCTGCATGCCATCATGAGATGGAAAAAAAAAATACTAGCAAGGTTGTCTAACTTTTAAGCTTTCTTTAGTATCAACTTCTGCTTTCTGTTTCATGTTCTAGATTCTACGAGGATCCTGGATCCTGTGTGTTTTATGTAGATGTAGTTTTGTACAAGTTCTGCTGTCAAAATTGACGATGTTTCCGGTGCTGCAATATTTTCTAGGCATCTGAAGAATCGGAAAAAATGGATGAAGATAGCAAAGTTATTGAGGAACTTCGTGAGAGAAATGGATATCAAAGAGCTCAAGTTGCACATTTGGAGAAAGCCCTGAACATGGCAATGGCAAATCAGGAGGAAGTTAAGCTGATGAATAACAATGAAATTCAGAAGTCAAAGGAAATTATTGATAATCTGAATAAGAAATTTACGAACTGTATGAGAACAATAGATGCAAAAGATGTTGAGCTACTAAATCTTCAAACTGCCCTAGGTCAATACTATGCTGAACTTGAAGCCAAGGTAAAAAAAATTTTGGTATTGTGTAGGCATAAACTTTCTCAAAAGCGGTGGGTGAAATAGAACTCAGTTTTTAATGCTTATATTATTCTGTTACAGGAACATTTGGAGCGAGGTTTGGCTCTGGCAACAGAAGAATCAGCTAGACTTAATGGTCTTCTGAAAGTATTGTCTTCCCTGCTTTTCTTTCTAGTTACTTCTCTACATTAATGGATTCAATAAACAATGTGACTTAGGAGTTTTATTCTATATCAGATTTTTTCTGAACGTATTACAACTTCTTTCTTGAGTTCAAATGTGAAAAATCCTGTGTCTTGAGGTCAAAGAGCTTTTCCCCACTTTTTCTTTCTAATCATCTATGCATTCTCCAGGATGCAGATGAACATGCAGAATTCTCAAAGAGGGAAAAGGAAGAAATTCTGACAAAGCTTTCACAAACTGAAAGAATGCTAGCAGAAGGGAAAACCAGAGTAAAGAAGCTCGAGGAAGATAATGGAAAACTAAGGCGTGCTCTCGAGCAGAGCATGACAAGGATTAACAGAATGTCAATGGACTCTGATTATCTTGTTGACAGGTTAGCCTGTTTAAATGTTCAATCAGGTTCTTACTACTGAGGAACTGTCTGCATGTTAGAACTGGATGTATGTATATCAATATCTGCTTTCAGTTTTCTTTTCTTCAATTTTAATGGGAGCTTTCTTTTTCTCTCCACGGATAATAGATGCATCATCTGTGTTCAATTGAATAGCACATTTTATGCATTGTAAAGGAACTTCTCCAACAAACTAGCAATCTACCTTCAAAGAAAAATAAGCCTTCAATGATGGTGAACCCTGAAAAATTCTTAGGCCGTTACTGGTTGGGTAAGTTTCAGAATTCATATGCATCATTTTTGCAACAGTTGGACTTCAGAACCAATGTAACCATATAGCTGTTAGCTGATACCAACTTCTTCTTTCACTATAGAATCAAAAAGATTTGTGCAAAACCAATAGATGCCAAGTAGAACAAAAGACCTTGGACGTGTAGTGGGTCTTGAAGTACTATTTCTGCATCCCCCTGACCAAATCCACCCACATTAGGATTAATTGTTAATGGTTGATCGAGTTTGATAGATTCAACCACTTGAATATCTTTGATTATTATATTCTCTTATTGTGTAATCTGTCATTGAATTATTGTAATGTAACCCTTAGTTTTCTCTCCTTTTTGAGTTTGGAACTGCTGTGAGTCATTTTCTTTAATGTTCTCTAAATAAATAGTTCGTTTTGCAGGCGTATCGTGATCAAACTACTTGTGACCTACTTCCAGAGAAACCACAGCAAAGAGGTATTATGGTTCAAGTAATTTTGTAATAGAAAAATGAATTTTCTTTACTCAATTCCTTTTGTGTACTGATATTCTTGAGTTCTAATGCTGGAAAATAATTGCTCGTGGGATATAAGTTAGATTCCTTCTCCTGTACTTACATTCATATAAATTTTTAGGTTCTGGATCTTATGGTCAGGATGCTGGGATTCTCTGATGAAGACAAGCAGAGGATAGGTGTTGCTCAACATGGTCCTGGCAAAGGAGTTGTTCGGGGTGTTTTGGGTCTACCTGGTCATTTGGTTGGTGGCATTTTGGGCGGCAGTCCAGCTAACACACAGGCAAATATGGCCTCTGATAACCAGGTTCTTTTTATTTTTTAAATTTTGGTTTCTCTCTGCATGAATTACTTAGGACACACTGCAAATAGCATTAGGGCCTAATCCGTCAACCAAGAGGCTTTGAAAGCCACTGCGATCTCCACGATCCATGACATGCAAATCACAGTATTCAAAGTTACCCATGATCATTTATCTTTTAATATAGGGTTGTCCTTTTTAATTGCTCTTATTGGTATAAATAATTCAATATACTTGGGAAAATCCAAGAGCCTCAACCAACTTTTTCTCCTCAGTCTATTGCAGATCTCTGGGTTGATTTTTTGCTTAAGGAAACTGAAGAAAGAGAAAAGAGGGAATCTGTAGAAGATGTCAGTAGGTCCAGGGAAGACCTTCATGGAAGAAGTCCGAACACTGCAGGACCCAGTTCATTTGTGTCTGAACAAACAACTGCTGTTTCTGATGTCTCGAGATCTAGTTTCTCTCCAAGCCCTTTACCATCACAAGGAAGTTTTCAGCAACTTGAACATTCTGATTCTGAATTCTCAACTGTTCCCCTCACCTCATCAGAGAGTAGCACTCGTCTACCAAGACTACTGCCAAAATACTGAAGTTTTTTCTTGGATGATGTAATTATTCAAAGGTATAGTTCTTTATCCATAATGTAGCCATGATGAAACTCACTTCCATCAATTCTTTCATATACTTGAAATGAGAAGATATCCTTACATTGTTCAGTGCTCCATGCATAAAGGTAAAGTGGTTCATGACAACATTAATTGAATACCAATAATGCTATTATCTCAGCATAGTATTCAAGCACAAGATTACCACCACTTCCCACTTCTTTTTGCTCTTAAAATAGATGGAAGAAAGCATAAAGGACTAGGCATCAGGTAAAAGTAAAACATCCCAGAAATCAAACCGGTCAAGAAATAACACGCGCTATAACACAAAATCGGGTTGCAGCCATATGTAAAAAGTTCGGTCTATTGTTAACAACTCATTGCTCCTAAACGATTATATTCTGAATTGCAAGGCAAAACATTTGTGAACAGTTGATCGAGGATTGAGAAATAATACCTCTACCTAATGTGAATAGAGAATACCACACCCTTGAAACCCCCAGGACTACCCAAATGTTGCTGCGGTGCAAAGCATTCTAAACTTTCTTGGTCTTCAAGGGACCTATTGCAATATTACTCAAAACTTTGACATTGAAAACTGCATATTGCTTTTTTATCTCAACCATTGCCTTCTCTGCAAACAGGTCAACCTTCTCCTCATATTTCTCATAGAAAACTGGCACCGTATGCAGCAATATAAAAGCTGATCTCCAGATGAAAGATAAACAAAAAAGTTCAGTATGGTATCATAATTAGAAATTAACTTAGCACTAAAACTAGTGAGCAGTGTCATTACCTATGTAGAACAAGGTCAAGAAGTTGCACCAACTCTCCACAATTGACAGGACCCAGGAAGCAGCTATAACCTGAAACCCAAAACATGGATGGCGTTCTTCTAAACAAAGAAAATATAAGTGATCCCTCCCCAGTCAGACTTAAAATAATCATCCACAAAATCACCACAGACATGAAAATAAACACACCATAAGGAACTTCTTTGGATTTCTTCCAGAGGCAATATCTCGCAGTAGTTTCAGTGCTTGATTAAGTTCCAGTGTCAGAGCAGAGGCAACTTGGAGGTATGGCTCCTCCGGCAAATGAACTTCTGGGATGTGAGGTGGAGTCCTATAAAGGAAGGGGGGAGGGGAGAGGGAGGAATGTCAGGGTAGTCTTTAAGAAATCATACAGTATATAACCAAAGCAATTAAAGTTCCTGCAAAGACTGTAAAACTTACTTGTGGATGAAGGTATAGGCATTGAAAAACAGGAATATTAGTGCAATAGAGAGAATAAAAGTGTGACAAAGTAGAGTAAGTAGGTGGTATTCCATTAATTCAAAAAGGACCCAGATTGCAGTTGCTCCACCAAGCACACCAGCTGAAATCTTCTTGTTCCTCCACAACAACAGATCAGCAGCTGCACCAAAATATTACCAACGGAATACAATGGAAAGAGACAAACATCAGCATCCAACGCGAAAAAAAAAAAAAACAGAAAATCCACAAATTCAAAAACTTTATGTTTTGCTTTATAACTCAGCATGCAAAAATGAAGACCCCAAATATTGAAGTCGCGATATGCTTAGATGGCTTGTGTCTCAAGCAAAATAGTATTTTAGCTAGTCTTTAAAGAGGTAAAAATTTCAACTTCCAATTTCAAGTTTTTACTAATAAATGAATCAATAAATCCAAAAATGAGGCCAAGGCCATGCATTTTCTTAATTACCAAACAGATCAGAAAGCATATAATAAAAAACACAGATCCATTAACCTTCCATCAATGTAATATTTTTTTAAGAATTTCTAATTCTGCATTATATCATTTACTTACATTCCAGCAAATCCATTAGGAAACCAAATATAAAACCTTGATCTCATTAACAATATATGAAGCATATATCCAAAAGTGAAATGACAGGTCAGCAGTTCGTACATTTTCCACCACCAAGAACATGGTGAACGGGTCTCTCTCTTCCAAACACTCGATAAATCTTAGCTTTAACGAAGGAAGGGGAACTCGGGTTCTTATGATCCGAATCCAATGATGAATCATGGTCGTGAATCTTCCCGATGATATTCCCCATCACCGACTCCACCGTTGATTGCTTTTAGGAATTTAATTCTTTTATTTTTCAAATTCCAGAATTTAAATATGGTTGGTAACTCTAGCTAAATTTTTCTGCTAAATTCGTTGGTTTGACATCTTCACACGTTTGAAATTTAGTCTTTTTATTTTTATTTTTAGGAATTTAATCTTTTTATTTTTCAAATGTCAAATTTTAAATATAATTGGTAAATTTTTCTACTAAATTTGTTGGTTTGACATTTTGAATTAAAAAAAATACTCACTTAATAGTCATATAAAAATTTTACAATGAACTTAAATAAAACAAAACAAAAATTAACAGCATTAACAATTAAATTTATATTTTTAAATTCAAAAAATAGAGATATTAAAATTTAAAGATGTAATGTTGAAAATATAAATAAAATTGTCAATTAATATAAAAAATGTCTTTGAAACTTTAAATTACGTTTGAGATTTCAAGCTTTAATGAATGTGACAATCAATGATGAATTTTAAAATTATAGAGTTTATCTTTTTTATAATAGTCTTGTTAGTCTATTCAAAATTTGTCTGTAATAGAGAAATGACTATTATACAGTTATAACATCATGTTATTATGGAAAGATAATTGTTGTAAACTTACCATAAAATTCATTAAATAAAAAAAGTGAGAATTATGTTAGAAAAAGAAAGAAAGTGAGAATCAAATCAACAAAATTAAAAGACATATAACATGTGCATGTATTATTACTTTTATGTATATTTTATTTTACATTATTTCACGTGATTAATTATAAAGTTCATAAATCTTATAAGTTCAATTAATCAATATGAGTTATCAAATTAAATTAATTAATTTACAATGAGTTACTAAATTCAAGTAATCAATTTGTAAGTTTACGGTGTTCCAAATTCATAGCAGAATATTTAATTAAAGAACTTAATTGTTTCTTAAATTGATATCGTTAATTTCACTCATTGAAGACTATTTTCAATTAATAAAATATGATTAATATATTTCTTTAAGAGAAATTTAATCATTTTATTGAAATAATATTTTAATTAATATAATTATTATTTAATAAATAATAATTAATAGGCTTACTTATATGGAATAACAATAATTTTATTTAAAAATTTAGACCCTACGTTGTTATAAAGAACGTACTTAATAATTATGGATATTAGTATTGTAGGTGAAAAGTTGTTATAGAGGGTTAAAATAAAATATAAAAAATTAATTGTTCTAGAAATTTTGTTATTATAGCAAAATATTATTATAAGGGGTGTTTGTTATAGTGAGGGCTGATTGTATATCAATTTAATGCTCAATACGATAAATAATTTTTAATTTTGCATAATTATATATATCAAATTTTAATTGAATTATTTTTTAAAAAAAGAAACTTTAATTTTGAAAGGGAAAAGTCGTTAATTCGTTCCATAAATGAGACCTAACGCCTCAGGTAAAAGAAAAAAAAATTGTCGTTGGAGGTGAAGGACAAACTCTATCAACATGTAGCATCAATAGAACATTGTGACACATTAATGATCGACTTTGGTACAATTTAAGCACGACATATTTAGAATGACTGCAAGCAACTATCACGATAAAGAAATCAACCCCAAATAGTTTAAAGCGGTAGGTAAAATGACAAAGAACTAAGCATCCACCAAATTTGAGAGAACGACAATAAAATCATCCCTAAAATCACTTGCAAAAGCAAGATTACATGCACATGTAAGATTAAAAAATGTGCCACAAGAGTAGACAAAAATTTCTAAAAGTGAAGACTTATTAAATAATAAAAAAATAAAAAACTTAGGGTAATCTACATAGAAAGCCACTCAACTATCAAAACTTTTTATTTTAGGCACCCAAAATAAAAAGTTTGCAATTTAAGCACTCACATTATATAATTTGATCATTTTGATCACTTCCGTTAAAATCACAAACGACAAGTTGACATGGTAGTTAAAAAATTAGTATCATAAAAAATTTAACCCTAAACTTTTACATATTATATTAGTTTAATCATAAAATTTAAAAAATTAACCCAAAATTGACAAATAATCACAATTTAATCCTCAAAATCTTTATTGTGTAATATAATCCTTTTTTATTGAAAGATTCAGATCTGTTAAATCCTGAACAACATCCAACTAAATTCCATGTCTTCTAGCACAATCAACCTGGTGAAAATTAAAAAGCCAAAAATAAGAACTTGAATGAGTAAAAAAAAAGCTTTGAAAATTTCAAAACATGAAAACCCACAAGTCAAATTTTGGGCAATGCATTCATATTTGAAAAAGGTTTCGTAGAAAGCTAACCTTAACTGGAGTCAAAGTGGGTCAAACGCCATTGTTCCTGTAAAAAAAGACAATAACATAAATTTAAAACCTAGAAAAAAAGATGAAACCCAAAATCAAAATCAAACAAAATTCAAACCTGCGTGTACTCATCCTTATAATAAAATTTTCATATTCATCAAGACAAGGATGTCACTCCATTTTTTTCCTTAGATTGTTGTTTCTTTGAAGAACCCAAAAAGGATGAACTTAAAAGGGAAAAAGAAACCCTTTTTACGTGTAGAAAAGAAGGAAAAACAACAATAATGTTGGTTGAATCCAGCAAGGCTAAATGCCAGTTATGCTCGAAACTCTTTCATTTTGTGTTTCTTTCGACTAAATTGCTATTAACAATTGCCCACTAAACTTTTTATACTCGAGGATGAAATTGAAGTTATTTGTAAATTTTGAAAGTTAATTTTTTTAAATGACTAAATTGATATATTATGTAAAAGTTGATGGCTAAATTTGTTATTATATTAATTTTTTCAACTGCCATGTCAGTTTGTCATTTGTAATTTTAATGGGAGTGATAAAAATAATCAAACTATACAATGTGGGTGCTTAAATTGTAAACTTTTTATTTTGGATGCCTAAAATAAAAAATTTTGGTAGTTGGGTGACATATAGTTTACCCTAAAATTTAAGACAACATGATCCAAATTGATTCATGAGATCATTTATTATATTGAAATACTTTTAAAAAAGAAAGAAATTAAGAAGCCGGCGAAGAGCTACCCACTTTTCTAGGAAAATTGTTGGTGGCCAACAAAATAGATCTACAAACTGAAAAGAAAGAAGACACATGGAGTGAATGAAAAGAAGAAATAAATGGTTGGTGGGAGGGAGAAAAAGGTGAATGGTAACCAGCCCAGGAGCTAACACCGAAAAATAAGCAAATGACTTAAAAAAAAAAGAAAAAAAGTTTGAAAATAATATATTACAGAAAATTATATTCATCTAATATAAAAATAAATTGAAGTATTTATATTTTTATGCACAATTAAATTAAAATAAAATTCTCATGTATATTATTGAACCAAAATTAAAATTTAATGCCTAAGCTTATTTGTAGTAATGATTAATGCTCTAATTTGACACCTATATGACATGGATTAAAAAAAAATTGGTAGAAAAGAGACAACATTAAACGATTACAACAATCAATTCATACATTAAAAGGATCTAAACCTATTATGATCTTCAACCAACAAATTTCTAATCGAAACTGGCGAAACTACAAACAAACGGAGCAAAGAGTCTCTTGTATCAGCACATTTAGTCATGTGATCCACAACCCCATTTTGATCCCTCAGAATATGTTAGACACGAACCTCCCATCTTCGACACAGCAACTGATGTAAAAATCTTAATTCCACCAAGCTATTATTGGCTCCTCCACCAAACAAGATCAATTCAACCAACAAAACATTATCACAATCAACTTCAACCTTTTTGAACCCCTTCTCCCAAGCTATAAAAAGGCCTTCCAACATCGCTCTTGTCTCAACTTTAAAAACTGATTCTTTGTCGAAACTCATTGTATAACTCCACAACCAGTTTGCATTCGAATCCCTTAACACTCCTTCAATAGTAGCACTCTGCCCACTAATCGCACAGCCCCATCTGAGTTAATCTTTATCTAACCCATTTCTGGAGGCAACCAACTCGAAAGGACCCTCATGGTTCTCGGCGGTTTCATTTTCACATATGAATCCGGTAACTCCTAGCCCAAGTGTAACCTGTATCCACTATGACTTAGGTGCACTTGTGACTATTAGAAAAAACAATAGACATATTTTTATTTTTCCAAAGTAGCCAGCATAAATTTACAAACAGAGTTTGCCAATCAATAGCATCAATACTCAGGCTGCTTTTATTCTGCAAGTTCCATAATAGCCACTCCTTAAATGTCAAAGAGGAAAAAAAAAAATACTCTGAGCTTGCCTTGGAACCACTACTAGCCATACAACTTTAGCAAATGAGCAATATTGAACTACATGAACCCCTTTTTCCAAGCCACCATTACACCAAGGGCAATTACCATCATCTGTCATGTGCCTTTGCCTTCTTTCATAATTCGTTAATAGTCTATCCTGCCACAGAAGCCATAAGAAAACACGTACCCTTTGAGGCGCCCGAGCTTTCCAAATCACCTTCTAAATAGTAGAACTACCATTATCCTCAATAAATAAATTCTTATAAGTTTCAGCAGAGAAAAACCCATCATTTTTCATCCATTTCCAAGCCAAACAATTCGATCTCACCTCAACACTTGGAGGCATCATCACTGCAATTTGTCGAACTCACCTCAACACTTGGAGGCATCATCGCTGCAATTTGTTGAACAATATGCCTTGGGACAAGATCATTAAGACGATCCCAATCCCAAAATCCATTTTCAGCCACCAAATCACAAACGCGTAAAGCGTTATCTGGCTGGTCAACTCCTTTAAAAACTTCCCGTAAAGGACAACACTACCTAATCCACACATCATTCCAGAAGTTCATGATGCAACCATTGTCAATGGACCAGTAACATTACCAATAACTTTGGGCCAAACCCTCATTAAAGATTTCCACAAGAAAGAACAATTACTGCTGAAAATAGAAAAGAAAAGTACCCTTTGTACTTTATATTTTTTCTTTAACACACTGACCCATAATGCACCAGTATTCGAGAGCAAACGGTAACCAAGTTTTAGTAAAAAAAAATTGTTTTGGGCAACTAGTTTCCGCAAACCTAACCCTCTATTATCCAGCGGACAGCAAGAGTCTCCCCATGATTAAAGAGCAATTTTCCTTGTATCAGTAGTAGTTCCCTAGATGAAATTACGGGCAATTCTTTCAATCCCATTGTACACAGAGAGAGGGATTCGAATGATAAACATAAAGTAGTTTGAATAGCTAGAAGAATTGACCGTACCAAAGTTATTCGACCTGCCATCAATAGTTTCCTTGCTTCCCAACCAAACAATTTTTGCCGAACTTTATTCACAACAAAATCAAAACTGTTTATTGTAACTCTATTATGCAGTAGCGACAATCCTAGATAAGTACCAAGATCCTCAACTCGATTAAAACCCACATTGTTGCATATCGCCTCAACAACAACTCCTGACATATAAGGGGAAAAAACACGTAAGATATATTCTTGCTCACCTTCTCCCCAGAAAAATAACAAAAAGTCTCCAAAAATGCTATTCACCACCGCTGCTTGATCCCTATTAGCCTCACAAAAAAGTATAAGATCATCAGCAAAGAAAAAGTGAGATAAGGACGGACCTCTTGAAAGAACTACCCTTTTCAATTGCCTCCTCGATAAGATGCCCAAGTCACTTCGTGCAAAGGATAAAAAGATTAATGTTTAAGTTTAAGGTTGATTCATAATTTATAATAAGGGTTAGCATTTGTTACATTCGCGGTATAATTTTTTTATTTCACAAATAATGTTAAAAAATTGTCATATATCTCTTTTTTTTAAAATATTTATTTTTTTAATATTTTATTATACTCTTATATAATACTTGTTAACTTTTAACCTTATTTACAATTCTCAAAATTAATGATTTATTTTACTAAAAAGGGGGAAATACAATATTTTTTAAAATCTTATAACTTCAAGAATCAAGCCCCAAATTCAATCTAAAAGAAAGCAAGAATATATAGTACATAGTTGATGTTATGGTGGGCCGACTCCACTTTTATAAAAGCATTGGCCCATTCCCATGTGCAAAAATCTGTCTCTTTCTTAACTCTCAAACTCTCTTAAGTCATAAGACAAGGACAGACAAACCTACTTTCATTCAGATGATGATATCATGCCATTTGCTTCTTCATCTTCATCTTCATCTATCCGTACCTCTATGACTATACAATCAAATTTTTGTTTATTTCGCAGCCATGAATAATCAATCATTAGTTTCTGAACTGGTTTCCCATCATCATATCATCTAATCCATCAGAAAACATTATTAAACGAAGGGGACGATGGACGGTCCTTGTTTTCAATGTCATGCTGCGTCTATTTTTTATGTCAAAAAGTTCTGCATGTATTCACTCAATTCCACCCGGAATGTCAGAAGCAAATAGCACTGTGTCTCAGCACTCTTTTGACATGACCCTCACCTCATTCATATATCAGTGGGTTCTCTTTAGTTCCTCTGTTCTCTCTCTGCCATCCCTGGCAGTCGGTTTTATCGTCAATTAGACAATAAACTTTTAGTCTTGAAAAACAAAAAAAAAAAGAAGAAGAGCTTTAGGGATATTAACCAAAGTTTCGAGTTTTATAGATGAAAACAACAATATTTAATCAGATAAAAAGAAATGGACTGAAAACATTAGACAAGAGGAACCGAATCAATGTCTCATAAATGAACAAAGGAAACAAAATTGATGCAAATTATTCATTTCAAAATTAAGCTTATATAATTTTCTGAAACAAATCCCGAAACTAAAATGAACTCCCAGTGAATCACTTTTTACCACCTAATTCATGCCTACTAACAAAGCACCCGATTCGCTAAAAATCCTTTTCTTTTTCCCACTGTTTCCCCTGAAATAGCCTAATATCATAATCCATCGACCAAAAATACTCCATACCCAATTTTCCTGTTTCTTAATTACCTAACCCCAAAAAATTGTTTTCTTTTTTGTTGGGCAGGGGAAAAAAACACGATGACACCCAAAAGTCACCTAATCCTCCTTCGATCCGCAGCGAACTGAGATAACGGCACGACTTCCGACAAGGGCGTGGAAAGTGGGGTCGGAAGCGGCGAGTTCCGACAAACGGGACAAGATCCATTGAGTTTTAACCAAGCATCGATGCAAAAAACATGGAAATAATGCTTACACTCAGGCATCATCCTTAACATCTCCAAATCCTTGTACTCACACAGACAAATGGAACATGTGGTGTTCAAGTTACTAGCAGCCGAGTCTTTACAGAACTGGAACTTGGGGTAAGAATTGATAACGGCCTGGTCGAGTCCGAGGACGACGTTGTCACTGGCTTCATCTTCGGCAACGAAGATAATAGTGGGGAGGAGGATGCCATCGGAGTTGGAGGCGGGGATAGCGGAGGGATTGGAAGAGAAAGCGCGAGGAGAAGTGGAAGAGCGGAAACAGATGTAAGAAGCGAGGAGGATGGTGGAGAGGAGGACGAGGAAACCGACGGCGATGGCAATGGAATAGCCGAGGCCTAAGTTGGTGAGATAGGTAGGGGAAGAAGGGGAAGGAGTGGACATTTGGGGGCAAGGCAAGGATCCATTTGTTGATGGAAAAAAGGCGAGTGTAAAGGAAGAGATGAGAAAGTGGGTTGCTGCATTTAATACTCAGTTTGGAAACAGCGGGGTGTCATTTATTGCGATGTTGCCCACTGACTTTTTTTTTTTTTTTCTTTGCTTTGCCGTGATTTCAATTTCATTTCTACCTCAAACAGTGGGACTTCCCCTCCCTGCGCATGCCATTGCCTATCTTCTATTTTCATTATTTCTTTTTCCTTAATTTTATTGCAATTTTAAATTAGTTTCTTAATTTCGAAATCATTTTTTTTACTGTTTAAAGCATCAGTATATCAATTAATCATTAGTTTAATTGTTAAAATATATTTAAAACAGGTAGAAAAAAACTATATTAATTTTTAAAAAAAATTAATGTGTTATATCAAAATTTGTCTTTATAGGTTTACAATTTAATTCAGATATTTTAAAAGTATTCAATGTTAAATTTAAAAAGACATTTATTTAAATTGGCAACTAAAGAAAAACTTATTAATAAAACTTTCTTACTTTAATTAAAACATTTTGAATGGATTCAGAGGGTCCATAATAGTTTAGGTGTAATTAATTATGTGTTTGTATTCTTGTTTTGGTCACCCAATTTTAAAATATTTAATTTAGGCACTAATATTTGATAACAGAAAGCTTTTTTTCTAATTGGTATAATAACACACTTAGGACTCAATACTTATATATTTTATTAATTTGATTCTAATTTTTAAATAACTCAATAAATTTAACCCTTCGTGTTTACAAATTCTATCAATTCGATCCTCAAACTTCCTAATAAAAGCTTTCAATCATCTATAAATTTGTAATTATGATATGATCCTTACCCCCCTCCATTCTCTCTTTATAAAATATACGTTTATTTAAATTGAATTATGTAAATATATTAATATAATTTTTAATGTATTTACTAATCAATTGTTTAAAAGAAATGCAAAATTTGTTTGTTTTTATTATCACATTCATAATATCTTTTTAATATTTGAAGTTGTTGTAATATAAAACATTTACAAATCTTTTCCTAGTTAATAAACTAATAAATTTACAACTATTTTTAAACCGCCCCTTTTTTTCTTCATCTTCAGTCTTGCATAAAATTCTCTGAATACAAGTTTTTTTAGAGAATAATAAAAGTGTTTTTTATTTCCTATAAATTTCATTAATATAATTAGGTTTTAGAAATGATTTAACTTTTAATTGAAAAGTCAATATTTAATAATGAAAAACACAGATAACGTTGTTAATTATTAAACTTAATATAACATTATCACTATAAATAATATATCAATGCATATATTTTAAGAATCGAAAGTTTTGATTAGAAAGTTTGAAGATTAAATTGATAGATTTTATAAATGTGAATATTTAAATTTATTGAATTATTTAGAATTAGGACCAAACTAATAGAATCTATAAGTATTGAGGACTAAACATATTAATATACCAGTTCAAAAAAGACTTTCCCTTATCAATTTAACCGCATGTGACCAAAATAAGAATGATACAAGAGAAGAGAAAACTAAGTCTTTATTCTAATCAAAGTCTAATAGAAACAATGTAGTAAAGCTAAAACGTTTTATTCAAATCAATATGAAATAAAAGAAGTGTAGTTTTATTCGGCCTTGACATTCGCTACAACAAATCTTCCTATCTAGCCACTTTTTTTTAACAGAAATTTAGATCACACAACTCTAATAAAAAAGCATTTTGGAAAGAAAGGATTATTTTTACTTTCAAAACGTACCCAAATCAGAAATCTTTGAATGGCAAGAAATTTCAAAGGATGGCGATGGCAGCAACTTGTAGTGTCCCAGAGTTGGTCCTAACTCCAAAAGGTGTTCAGCTTAATTTGTACCTTCTTTTTCAATATATATATAATTGTAGTTACTAAGTTATTAACAATGGAGAAAGCTAGTCTGAATTCATACTATAGTGGCATGCTTTGTTTTTTTCTTGCTTTTTCTACAATATTCTTCTACTTTTTAGTGGGAACCTAATACCTTTTTTTCTTCAACATTTCGCACACTCTATCATGATACTTTTTAGTGGAATGATGTTTTATTTTATACATATAAGGTTAAAACTTCTTCATATATCTTTGTCTCAATTAAAAAAAACAAAAAAAAAGCATGGCAAGCCAACATCAGCAAGGTCTTCTTTTACACAATCTACCATAGATATATTTCATCTATGCATTTATAGACAAAACACTAACATCTGATGGACCACCCAATTTGAATGTGGTCTGACAATATTGGCTGGACTTTCTTCCCCATTTCACTTGCATTGCGGCTGTAGCTGAGACCTTCAAAACAGAGGCTCCACTTAAACAGGTTGTGTGATGTTTAGTATAACACTGAATAATGGTCATGGTGTTGCATTTAGTGTTCAATGGTACTTTTTCCTTTCCGATCAAGCTAATTCTGTTTTTGCTCTCTTCTAATCGAAGGAAAGCTACTAGCCACTACTAAGTTTTGGGGCCATGGATTCAATCACCATTAATAGGTAAAAGGAAAAAAAAAAAAAGGTATCCTATTGCATGACATTAGTCGCACAAATTTGGGTTTGATTGTATGAAAAAAGCACAACAAATTAACAAAATAGCAATGTGATGCTATTCTTTTTAAACCATGGTCGTGAAAAGGGCTAAAAGCAAAAACTTGTTCCCACTTTCGTTACTACAGTGCCAAATACTTTATTTCCCACCTTTTCATACTAATAATAATATTGTTCTGATTCAGTCAAAGTTCACTTGAATCCTGGAAATTCTGTAGTTTTTTTTTTTCCTCCCTTAATTTGGGTCATGATGTTTGGTCAATGAAATCATGTATCTAATTTTCCACACCATCCGATGCATATATCGATGATGGCAACTTTGGGCCACGAAATAAATAGTAGGCGTAAGCATTAAACAAGCAAGTTGTCTGTTACAGATGCTTACATGGTTAACACCTAAGAAATTTACCCATCAAATTTCCTCTCTTTTTTTTTTCTCTATTTCTTTTGTTTTGGAGGTAGGCATCTTATTGCTCTCTGGCCTAAGGCTGGACCAAATTATTAATAGTTGTTCAATCATTCAAGTAATCAATGCAAAAATTGGAACACAGTTGTTGAAGATAAAGGTCCGGCCAATTTTTTTTCTGAAATAAGTTGGGTAAAATTTAAGGCGTTGGGGGTGAGGAAAATCAACATAAGTGAGGGGACCATTCTGTACAAGCAAAATTAATCAATGTTAACTGCACCAAGTAACCATCCGCAGTCTCAATTAGGTGTGACCAAAAACTGAAGTTAACTAATAATATATATTATTTTAGAATTAAACCAACTTCTAAAATATATTATTTTTAATTTTTAAAATAAATTTAAAATATATAATATATAATATATAAGCTTTTAACTAAAACTTAAATCAACCACAATTCATATTTTATTTCTCTTTTATAAAAATAAACAAGAAAAAAAATTAATTTAAACAATTAATTTAACTAAACAAATTGATAAATATTAAGTCGATTAGTCAATTAGTTGATTGATGAGTGAATTTTTTTGATATTTTTAATTGAGCTAATATTAGGGGTGTTCAATCAGTTAACCGATTTGAACCACCATTAACTGAAATAATCGACTCTTTTAAATCCTTAACCGTTAACCGAACCAAAATTTTTTCAAAAAAAATTAACCGAACCAAACTTTTTCGGTTAATCCGGTCAGTTAACTGAATTAACCGAAATTTATATTTTTTTTTATTTTTGGTTAAAACAATTATAAAACATGTCAAAAATTAACCAATTTAACCGACAGATTAATTTATATTTCCAAAAAACTAACCAAGTCGACTGAATACTTATATATTATAATATTATTTATTAAATTCGGTTAATTCGGTTAACCAACCAATTTCGAACCGAATTAACCGTTAACTGAACTTCCAAAAAATCATTAATCGACCCCCGACCAAATTAATTCGGTTAACCGACCGATTAACCTAATTAATTCGGTTTTACCCGAAATTTGCACACCCCTAACCAACATAGCAATCTCTCGGCTTTTTTATAAAAATTTCTCAAAACTTTGCAATATTTACGAAAAGGACTCATTTTGAAAATTATGTACATAAATTACTTATTTTGAACAGTAAACGTCGGTGACATTATTGCCAATGGCGTCACCACCCTTGATTTTAAAAAATTTTTGGGTGTCGCTGTTGCTATTAGTGGCGCCCGGTTGAAGTTAAATAGTCTTAAAAAATATAAGAATAACAAAAATAAAACCTTTTCAATTTTTATTATTTTTAAAAAATAATAAATTTAAAAAGTTATATAAAATTCTTATTTAAATTACTCAAATATACCCCTCAAAAATTTTCCTCAAGTTTTAAATAAGAATATTTTACTTTAGGAAAATTCTTGAATGATATATTTGGGTAATTTAAATGAAAATTTTATATAGTTTTTTATTTTATTTTTTTAAAAAAATAATAAAAATTGAAAAGAGTTTATTTTTGTTATTCTTATATTGTTAAGGATTATTTAAATTTAATTTAAAAAAGACAAACTTAATGTAAATAAACCAATAGTTTAAAATCATTTAATTTGTGTCGAAGGTGGAATGGTCACCACTTTTTTCATCCAATCTAAAAGAGTAATTGCTTTATCATATTTCTAAACGTTTTATATAATCACAATTCAGTTCGGTATTGCCAATGACAACGACAACATCTAAAAAAGTTATTATTTTTTCAAAACCAAAGGTGGTGGCACCAATGGCAATGACATCACCGATATTTACTGTTTAAAACAGGTCATTTACGTACATAATTTTCAAAGTGGGTTATTTTTATAAATAATGTAAAATTTTGGATTATTTCTGAAAAAAACCCGAATCTCTCCTAATTTCAGTCTTATGTGCTGCTTTGTCTCTGCTCTCTTGACTCAGCTTCAATGAAGACAAAACATTAAAGCCCTTCATAATAAGCTTGTTACATAAATTTCGAAAAAATTAATTTCTATGAATGATAAAATGAACATAAAAAATACACTAATTCCTAAAAGAAGTAACATTCCTTCTGTTATAAATACGTGGATGTGATGTGAAATTGATCAATTTTGTATCAAACGAGACAAAAAAAAAAATCATTGTATTAAAGCTAACTTCGACAAAAGCTTCAATGATAAAGAAATTATAATCATACCATAAGTTCACTTACCTAAAATGCCGTTATCTATGTATAATAGTATTATATGTATGTATGTATGTATGTAAGCTAGAGGGCAAGGCAAGAAGCAAAAATAGTTTCAAAGCTAGAGATCAACCTTTTGCTTGCACTTCTGTTCTTGAATTGCCTGGCTGGTGATGTTAACTGTCACCGTACAATTCATCATTACCGTAACATGCTTCTTTATAATGTTTAACATATTCACCCTTCCTCCAATTCTCGAGTAACTGATCATGGTCAACGTCCCGGAAGTGAGATCCGCAGTCAGATTTGGACTGGCCAACACCCGATCCGTCATAATATCAACAGTGATATTCATCTGTATGGTCCGACGGGCCTTTGCAGTGCCCCCAGGGCCTCGAGCATCCCCGACTTCGGTTCCATAGTAATAAAGAGTAGTGGTGGTGTTCCTATACTTGAAAGATGCTATGTTGGGGTTTTTGACGGAGACGTCGGCTATTAATGATATGTTGGACCCAGTTGTAGGGATGGAACCATTGATTAGGTCCAGATTTGTAAGTGAGACGGCATTCAATTTGATGATCGGATCCTTGACTCGAAACACTGTAAAAATTAAGACAATAATGACCACGGCTAAGATGATGAACAAAGCAGCGATGCAAGCGGAACATCGGATGAGTTTCTTGCGTCTGACTTTTTTGAGTTGCAAAGCAGCCTCTCCGTCATCACTGGTTGGAGCGTCAGCAGCCGGCGCTAGAGGCCTTACTTGGTCCCTTTCCACCATGGCTACAGCTTGGGGAAGGAAAATGATGGAATGATTTGTTGTGGAGATTTGGAGGGATCTGATTTGGGGTTTTATAATATTTTACTAAAGTTTGTGTGTGTTTCTACCAAAGATTTCATTTTCAAGCTGCTCTATGTTGACTTGGAGCTCTTTTTTCTTGGGCAATCAAGTTGAAGAAGTAATAATAAACCAGAAACGGCAAAATGCGACTACCACCGAACACTTGAATCACGTTTGGAATTCAATCGATATAATCAAATTTTACTCTGGATTAAAATTTTATTAAAATAACAAGTTTCAACCCTCTATATGATACCAATTAAAAATTTTTTTATAAAAAAAATTAAGAACTGAGATTTTCATATTTTTCAGATCATAAAAATGTGTACAACAACTACAAATCAAATTTTAATGTATTTCGACATTTAGCGATACATATGAATAAGCTGCTTGATTAAAAACGTATCAAAATTATCGAGTGTGAGTCTTAGTCCTTATTAATAGTAGAAATTTGCTGTTAAGGTTAGGAAATTTCCTAATCATCAATATCTAGAACTGGACTTGGGGAAGCCGCCTTTTGATTTGACATTATTATTAAGTTTTGAGGTGGCCAATTACCAAACCCCACGGCCACTTAGGACACCATGTTCCTAATCAAAAGCCTTCTAGATGATATTTTTATTTAAATTAACACACCATTGCAGCATATTTAATACTTTCTTATTTGGTAAAAGGGTAACTTAATTTTTTTCTCACATTCATAATGGCAAAATAATTGAAAAAACTTGACATAATTAATCTGATAACTTTTAGCCCTTAGTTTTCTTATCATTTCTTGTTCAATATAGTCAAATTATTTTCTTTTAAATGGAAATTTTGGTTTAATTATTAAAAATTTAATAATATTAATGTAGCAACTTGTATGACAATTTATGTATATTTTATCATTAATATATATCATTTTTATAAATTTTTCATCAACTTCTTTGAAATTTGTTAAAATTTTATATTTATTACTTTTAGATTTTTTCTTTTATGATTTATAAATGGGCTGCCATTTTTGTGGCGTTAAAATTTTAATAGTTGGTTCCGTTTAAAAGAAAACAAATTGATTAAATTTAAATGGTGAAAATCAAAGTGATTAGAAATTAAAAAAAAAAAAAAAGACTTAAAGTGAAAAAAAGTGAAAGTTAATGGTCAGATTTATATTACACCAAAAAGTTTTCACTAAACTAAAGACTTAATACCTTTTTTGGCCCCTGTGCCATTGCTAAATTATCATCTTGGTTCATGTACTATTTTATTCCTGTGCTTTTATTCTGTATAGTTTGTTACCCTAATCTAGTTGTCTGTTGAAAGAATTAAACCAAACAACCATACACTGACACATTCCAAAAAAAATCAAAGTTTTTCAAAATTTTAAAAATTAAAAATCCAAAATATCATTAAAATTTTGTAAAAAAATCCCAAAAAGCTTTAAACCTTAGAAAATTATTAAAATCTAAGAAATCATAATTTAAAAATTATCAAAATATTTTTTAAAAATAATATTTTGAAAATTATATAAAATTTTAAAAATGCGTTTGTTTAGAATTAAAGGTTTCTGAAAATTCCATGATTTGAGTTTGTTTATAATTAAAGGTTTTTGAAAATTTTATAATTTTATAAAAATTTAAAGAAATTTATGGTTTTTCGGGAAATTGTAGAGATATTTTTGCATTTTTCATTTTTATTAAGAATTTTAAGTTTTTATTAAAGAAATACCATAAATTCTAAAAAGAATTCATAAAGTTCTAAAATTTATAAATAAATAAAAAACTCAAAATCCATAAAACAAATTTTTAGAAAAATTTTAAATCTTTTGAATTTTTATAATTTTCTTAGTTTAAGATTTTTTTTGAATTTTTCAATAATTTTAATTTTATTATATTTTAAAATTAAATTGTTTTAGTATTTTTGTTGTATTTTAAAATTTTAGTTTTTATTTTTTGTTGACATGCAGTGTCATTAAATTTTTAACGGAAATTTAGATGTAAATGGGCCAAAGTAATAAAAAGAACAGAGTATAAGAACCAGGGCCAAGGCCGAAAGAGAGGTATTATACCTAAAAAAACCCTTTTTTAAAGACTGTTGCGTTGCTACTCCTATATCGTTATCTCCCCGTCGAAACTGCAAATGCCTGTTCTTATTATTTCCTTCTGGGGGAAAAAGTGTACAAGTTTCGTCTTGTCATCCTGGATGATCCCTGTTTTAGCTTTTTGTGAAAATGAATTTCCATTTCGTCCACACTATAACCATTGGCCAATGGAAAACCGTTAAAATTTTGGGAATTAATGTGAGCAGTGGGAAAGTATGGAATCTTTCCCAAAGTTCGCCAACGAATTCAGTGAATATGTCTTAGCTTCAGGGTAAGAGAAAAAGGTTGAATCAGCCTTGATTTTTTCGTTGGCAGGCAGGCTCGCAGCATTGTATTTATGTCTTCCTTGTCCTGTTCGGTAAAGGTTAAGTGAAGTCCAATAAAATTTCTGCCTTAATCATTAAGTAAAGGACCCTGATTCTTCAGACCAAAAAAATTAAGTAAAGCTGGGTATTAACTCTGTTGAGTAATAAAGCAAAAGATGTATCATATTAAAAGAAAAACAACCTAGTATAGTTCGATATATTCTTCATGTTACAGCATGAGTAAAAGGGAAAACACACAAGTTTTATGAGTATGAGAGAGACATAGTAATGATATATCTAAAAGACGTCACTGAGAGTAGGAAGCTTAATCTCTCCTTTCTGAGAGAGAGGGATAGTGAAGTTCCCCACGATAGGAAGATCAATGGTGAGACCCAATTCCAATTCATAGTCAATGTCCCAATCTGCACCAATATCCTTTGCCAAGCTTACTAAGATGTTATACGGTACCTTCACTGGCACATCCAGCATCGTTGTGTCGCTGGCTTTCAACGACCCCGGGTCTGGTATTGTCCCTGATGCTATCCCTCTGTCCCCAAATTACACATACAATCAAAATCAATAATTCAAACAAAATAAACAAAGAAGATGGAGGAAGAGGGAACATTACCGTCCAGCACTTTTGAAATTGTAAGAGATCTCACAAATGGGGATGGAATGGCTGTAGGGGTTGGAGACAGAGACCTTAGCGCCATACTCGACGCACTCACGGCTCACATGTTTCAGATCAACGTCCGAGACACTAGCCTCCGGCTTCTTTATGTTGGCCACCTTATCCACCACGAAGTCCTTCGCCTTCTCCAACAACTGCGACATTCCGTAGGAAGTTTTTTTTGGAGGGTTTTGATATATTCTAGGATGTAATCTGAGGATGAGCTTCGCCAATGCTCGATTTTTTTCATTTACTTACATAGAGCGGAGGAGGCATCTGGGTTGGTGCCACGTGTAAATGAGACGTGATAGGTGGATCGCTTCATTGGGAACACGTAAGAGGGTGGATGGGAGAGTAGAATTAGACGCGTAGAGGAGGTGGTATTTCCGTGGATGGAGACCTCTGCTGTCGGCTCCCTATTCTTTACTTTTCCTTTCTTTCTCTCCTTACACATGCTTCACTCGTTACGTGAAAAAGAAATATATACAACTTTTTAGGACAAATACTTAAATTAGGGTTTAACTTTTTAGGAATTAAAGGTTAAAATTTTCAGACTAGTCAAATAAATGTCTAGTTTTTATAAAAGTGTTTAAATGAGGTCAAATTTTCTAAAATGTTAAAATAAGGACCTCATATTTTTTAAAGTATTCAATTAAGGGTTAATTTTTTTCAAAAGTGTTTAAATATGACTTCTCAAATGTTATTTATCAAGTTTAAACTTATGTTCAAATTGTTTTCTTTTCTTTTTAAGCAATATTTTATTCAAGTATTATGTGTTTTATCTAAACACATCATCATTTACCCAATTTTTTCTCCAAATTAGGTTTAAGTGTAACAGCCCGATTTTGGGACTAGTCGAAACAGTGGTTTCGAGACCACTAATCCGAGGTTGAGGAAAATTATTTTGATATTATTTTATGTGTCGTAACATGTTTATAGGGATGCATGAGAACTTAGGTACCTTTATTTTAACGATTTATTGCATAATTGAGAAAAAGGACTAAATTGCATAAAGTGCGAAAGTTCTATTTTACAAGGTAGAGGTGTCTAATAGCCATAGAATATTAAATTGAAGGTCCTTAGAGTGCAATTAGGCCATATTGAGAGTGTTGGCCGGCCATAGGAAGCTAGGGGGACAAGAGCATTAATTTTTGTTAAATTTGGTGACATTAGGTGATAAAAGATGAATAAAAAAAATGCTAAAAAGGAAAGATATCATCTTTTACTATTCACTCTTCACCTCCACCGAAAAATTCAAGCTTAGAGGGGTTTTGAATGCTTTAAAATTTCAGCCAAGTTATCTCCCTACAAGTAAGTGATTTTAGAGGTCTTTCTTGGTGATTTTTATGTTTTTGGAACCCCCAAAGCTTAAGTTAGCTAATGAGGGGACTAAATTGCAATATGGTGGGAAGTTTAAGGACTTTCCATAAAAGTATTTATGTTGTTAACTGAGTTTTTATTAAAGAAAATGAATGTTAGAGAGATGAGAAACAACTCTTGTGAAAGGTGTTTGCATGAAAGCACCTAAATAGGACTTAAATGCAAAGAATGAATTTGTGTCATAAATGCATGAAATGGTGAGAATGGTGAGTAGTTGTAAGAGAAATAAATGTTCAGCTAGACTTGTTTATTGAGAAAATGTGTTCAAAAAATAAATTACGAGCCTAGGGGCAAAATCGAAATTTTTCCATAGTATAAGGGCAAAATGGTCATTTTTGCCCAAGTATAGATTTTGATGTATTATGATCATAGGATGATCTAAACGAATTGAATTTCATTGTCATAGATCAAGAAGAGTGTGGAATCAACCTTGACCGTGGAAAAGGCAAGGTGACAGATTAAATCGTTAGTTAACACTTTTTGCACTGAGGTAAGTTTATGTGTAAACAATGCATATTTGTGTAAACATTATGTTGCTAATTAGTGTATGGTGTGATTGAAAACATGTGTGGTTCAAATGGATTGAATGTGGTAGTCATTGAATAAATACTGTGTGAATGATGAAATAGTCATATAAATGTGTAATGACGACACTTGTTGGTGGGCTAAGTGCGATACCACATCGATGCTTAATTATGATGGGCTATGTGCGATACCATCATCTATTCATCATTTGGTGGGTTATGTGCGATACCACCGTAACTAATCTTTTTGGTGGGCCATGTGCGATACCACCCTAATAAAGGCTGTTGGTGGGCTAAGTGCGAAACCACCGAGTAATTTGACTATGAGTAATGGAATTAGAGATAGTGATGTGTTGTATTATGTGACTTTGTAATGCTAAGTGCAGGGGAACCTGTTAATGAATGTATGCATTAAGCTTGTGATATGGTTGGAATATGGGAATGGAGAAAAATGAGTAAGCATGATCATGAATGTAGATGGTTTCTTGCTGATTGTTGTTTTATGCGATGTCAAAGTCTTAAAATTTATATAAAGAATGATCCAACCTGGAAACTAACTATGACAACGATTTGAAGCAAGTGCACCTATCGAACAATAGTATAGTTAAGGCAAGACCGGAATGTCGAACCCAAAGGAACCAAAAGTACTAATACTAACTCTCTTTTTATTATTTAGCCTAAGAATTAAGGGAATTGTTTATCTAAACTAAAATTAACTAAGTACTAAACTAAAGACTCTAAGACAAAGAAGAATGAATTTGGGAAAATAACTTTGAGGAAAAACCAATTGATTAAGACGACACCCAAGGAAGAATCCACCTAGATTTCACTTGTTATCTAACTCTGAACCAGATGGTTTATTCATTTGACTTGATCCGTAAGATTCCCTAAGTTATATTAATCCCTCTCTCGAGGCGACTAACGTCTAACCCTAGGTTGATTAATTGAAATCTCTTTCTAATTAAAACCCCTAGAATTGCATTAACTCGATATATGGACTCCCATATTAGGTTTCACCCTAATCCGGCAAAATCTCGTCACCCTATCTCTAGGCGTGCGATCAACTCCGATTAATTATGCTAGATCTACTCTTAGGCAGGGACTTTTACTCCTCTACCTAAGTACATTACACTTGAATTAATATCCCGGAAATATCAACACAAGAATCAAGAACACATAATTAAGAACAAGTCAAATACTTATCATATAGTTCAGCAAACGATAACAAGATTCATCTTAGGTTTCATGCCCCTCAGGTATCTGAGGGTTTAGTTCGTAACAATAAAAGAAAACATCTCAAAAGAAAAGATAAAACAAAATATAAGAAATCCCTAAAACCCCCTAAAGGAATTGAAGGAGAGATCCTCCATCTTGAGTATGATTCTGGCTTCTTGAGATGAACCAACTGGCTATCTTCAAGTAAATTTCCACAAATCTTTCCTTTTTGGCCTAGCTGGACGCCCCCTGACTAAAGCATTGGGTTCCCGCTTCTGCCGAACTCCCCGCTTAAGTTGCCTCCTAAGGTGTTTATATAGGCTTTGAGATGCCTTACTTGGTCCCTAAGTATCCTAGTCTGAGTGGAATTCCTACTAGGGTGTTTGAATAGGCTTTGGAATGTGTTTCTTTGCCTCCAAGTATCCAAATTCGAGTAAAACTCCTCTTAGTCGCGGTAGGGACACGCCCATGGCACACGCCCGTGTAAGTCGTGGTCAGGCCGTGTTCGAGTTTGTTGAATGAGGCACGGTCGTGTGGTCTTGGGCCCAGGCCGTGTTGATTTTGTGATATGGTCCATTTACTCCGTTTTGGGTCCGTTTTTCGTTCTTTTCATCATCCGGTGCTCTTCTGAGTATAAAACATGAAAACAAAGGATTAAGAGCACCAAATTACATAATTCGAGGCTTAAATATCCAAAAGCATGCTAAATGTAGGATTAAAATATGTTACTTTTATGGTTTATCACTTACTCAGTATGTAATGTTATGTAATTGTTTAATACATGTTATAATGTTATATTGTTTACATGTAAACTTACTAAGCTTAAAGCTTACTCCCCATTGTCTTTTTCCCTTATTTTATAGAGTTTAAGAGCCAAGCCGAGATACGAAGATATTTAGAAGATCGCCCATACTATCAGCTCGCCTCGGTATACCTAAACTTAATGATTTTGTACATGGCATGTATAGGGGCTAGACTAGTTAGGACATTTTGACATTTTGGCCTTGTTAAGATAACTATTTTGTATATTGCCATGGTTGATGGCTCACCTTATTATTTATGAAATTACAAAATTATCTATGGAAGTTCATATTGAAATTATGAGATGTTTATTAGTATGTTGAATGGGTTCATGTAGTGTAAGCTATAGGGGTGCAAAGAGCTTGGCAAACAGCCTTGTTCTTGTCCACATGGGTAGGCACACGGGCGTGTGTCTAGGCCGTGTTTGACACACGATCAATCCATGGGCGTGTGCCCAGGCCGTGTGAAGTATGCATCTTGAAATTGGAATTTGAATTGTCACACGGTTGAAGCATACGGGCGTGCCCAGGCTGTGTGGATTAATCAGAAGTGACCACGGTCTAGCCATATGGGCATGTGTCTAGGTCGTGCGACTCAAGTCAGTGTCGACCACAGGCGTTGAACACGGGCGTGTGAGATGATACACGGGCGTGTCATCTAGTCCACGGCCGTGTGACCCTTGTTTAGGTGACATTTTTCTAAATGTGTCAAAGTTTTCAAATTATATATGATATTTTCTGGTGGTTAGAACAGGGCCATATAGGCCCATTATAAAGGAGTTAGAAGAAAGATTGAAAATCTTTGAATTTGGAAATGAAATTGCTAACTCAAAGTTATATGACCAAGTGAGTCGAGTCGGGTAATGCCTCGTGCCCGATTTCGATACAAGATACGGATAAGGGGTATTACATTTAGTGGTATCAGAGCTATGGTTTAATCAGTTCTAAGACTACCGTAGCATGTGTAGGAGTCTAGATATACATGCCATAAGCGTATGATGATAGTGTGGTGGCTTCTAATGATTTTGAACTTGTTTTATGTAGTATATGAATCCCGAACAATTGGCTGCTAGTGACGCAGCTAGTAATGCGCTGACCCCTACGCAAGGAACCTCACCTGTGCAGAGTAGCTCCGAAACTAAGGGTCAAGAAGAAGAGGCTCGGGAAGCCTTTCTCCAAATGATGAGTAACTTGTACACTGAGTATGTACGAGCAAACCCCAATGCTCAACCTCCTCCACCCCCACCTATACCTCAGCCAGTTCCTGTGGCTCCCCAAATTATAGAAATGGTGAAGACAACTAAACCTCCGGTAGACAAAATTCGGAAGCAAAGGGCTGAGGATTTTCGAGCTAATATAGATGATGACCCTGAGTGAGCGGAGTTCTGGCTTGAGAACTCAATGAGGGTTTTTGATGAACTCTTCTGTACACTTGAGGAGAGCTTGAAATGTGCTGTGTCTTTGCCGAGAGACTCGGCATACTATTGGTGGAAAATGTTGACATTATTGGTTCCTAAAGAGAGGGTAACGTGGGACTTCTTCTTGGAAGAGTTCCGAAAGAAGTATATAAGTCAACAGTTTGTAGACCAGAAACGGAAAGAATTCCTTGAGTTAAAGCAAGGAAAAATGACGGTGGCAGAATATGAGCGCTAATTTGTTAGGCTCAGCAAGTATGCGCAAGAATGTGTATCTACGGAAGCTATCTTATGCAAGAGATTTGAAGATGGGTTGAATGAAGATGTCAGACTCTTAGTCGGGATTTTAGAGCTAAAAGAATTTGTGGTATTAGTGGATAGGGCTAGTAAGGCTGAAGAATTGAATAAAGAAAAGAGGAAAGCCCTGAGTGAGGCTCGGGATGCAAGGAAGAGGCCGATGAGCAAATCATACCGAAGAGGTCCAGGGAAGTGAACCTTCGGATGACTACATCAGTCGGGTATTCACAAAAGAGAGCGAGGCAACACGTATTCGGGTTCAAGAGTTCAGGCCACCTCAATGGCAAGTGTGGGCAATCCAAAGTCCGAACCAGAGTGCCCAAGTTATGGCAGACATCACACTAGGGAGTGTTGGGGAAGCAATCGAAATTGTTATAAGTGTAGATCCCCCGACCATCTCATTCAAAATTGTCCTGAAAGGGATGATAAAGAGAGGAAGCAAGAGATAAGATCAAGCAGTTCATCCTTTAGAGGTAGGCCACAAAAGAACCCGGAAGGTGAGACTAGTGGTAGATGTGTATCACGAGACACTACTGTGAGGCCAGAGGGCCGGGCGCCAGCAAGAACTTATGCTATTCGTGCTCGAGAAGAGACGTCATCACCGAATGTAATAACGGATACATTCTCTCTCTATGACACCTCTGTTATTACTTTGATTGACCCGGGGTCAACCCATTCTTATATTTGTATGAGATTGGCATCTAGTTTGAGTATAACTGTTGAGTCTACTAAATTTGTAGTAAAGGTGTCAAACCCACTAGATAAACAGGTGTTAGTTGACAAGGTGTGTAGGAACTGTCCTTTGACAATTAGGGGTCATTGTTTCCCGGCAAACCTTATGTTGTTGCCGTTTGATGAATTTGATTTGATTCTTGGTATGGATTGGTTGACTACCCATAGTGTTTTAGTGAATTGTGGTAGTAAATTTATTTAATTGAAATGTGAAAATAGAAATGTTATTTGGGTTGAATCAGGTGAGTCAGATAGTTTACCGGTGACTATTTCTTCCATGATAGCTGAGAAATATTTGAGAAAATGGTACAAATTTTATATCGCTTTCGTGTTAAACATTCAAGAGTTTAAAGTAAAGATTGAAATAGTACCGGTTGTATGTGAGTATCCGGATGTATTTCCGGAAGAGTTACCCGGATTACCCCTAGTTAGAGAGGTCGAGTTTGGAATTGAGTTAATTCCGGGAACAACACCCATTACGGTTGCTCCGTATAGGATGACTCCACTAGAGTTGAAAGAACTGAAAGTTCAGTTACAAGAATTGATGGATAAGGGTTTCGCAAGACCGAGCTATTCACCGTGGGGTGCTCCAGTACTCTTTGTAAAGAAGAAAGATGGGTCGATGAGATTGTGCATAAACTACAGACAGCTCAACATAGTAACTGTGAAGAACAAGTATCTTTTACCGAGGATAGATGATCTATTTGATCAACTGAAGGGAGCTACGGTGTTCTCCAAGATCGACCTGAGGTCTGGTTATTACCAATTGAGGGTTAAGGAGCAAGATGTACCAAAAACGGCATTTCGGACGAGGTATGACTATTATGAGTTTCTGGTCATGCCATTCGGTTTAACGAATGCTCCTGAGGTTTTATAGATTTAATGAACCGTGTCTTTCGACTGTATTTGGACAAGTTTGTGGTTGTCTTTGTTGACGACATATTGGTTTATTTTCAAGATGAGAGTGATCATATAAAACATCTGAGAATTGTCTTACAGACCTTAAGAGACAAGCAATTATATGCTAAATTTAGTAAGAGCGAGTTTTGGCTTCGAGAGGTAGGATTCCTAGGACATATTGTGTCGTGAAGGTATTAGAGTTGATCCGAAAAAGGTCTCGACTATTGTGAAGTGGAAACCGCTGAGGAATGTGTCGAAAGTCAGAAGCTTTTTGGGTTTAGCAGGGTACTATAGGCGGTTTGTGAAGGGATTCTCTATGATTGCTACTTCGACGATGAAACTATTGCACAATGATGTTAAGTTTGAATGGACTAAAAAATGCCAACGGAGTTTTGAGAGATTAAAAACGTTGTTAACAGAGGCACCGATTTTGGTACAACCTGAGTCGGGAAAAGAGTTTATGGTCTATAGTGACGCATCGTTAAATGGTCTCGGTTGTGTGTTGATACAAGAGTGAAAGGTAGTCACTTATGCCTCGAGACAGCTAAAACTAAATGAGAAGAATTATTCGACTCATGACTTGGAGTTGGCCGCAATTATTTTCTCGTTAAAGATTTGGTGACATTACTTATATGGTGAGAAGTGCCGAATCTTCACGGATCATAAGATTTTGAAGTATTTGATAGATCAAAAGGAATTAAATTTACGGCAACGACGGTGGCTCGAATTATTGAAGGACTATGAGCTAGTGATCGATTACTATCCGGGGAAAGCGAATTTAGTTACGGATGCTTTAAGTAGAAAATCCTTGTATGCTTTGAGAGCTATGAGCACGAGTTTGTCATTGTCTGATGATGGTGCTATACTGTCCGAGTTGAGAGTTAGACCATTATTTGTTCAACAAATATGTGAGGCTCAAAGGAATGATAGTGAAATACTAGCTAAAAGAGCTAAGTGTGAATCAGGAACTAATTCTGAATTCCGGGTGAGTTTGGATGGTTGCTTAATGTTCCATGATAGAATTTGTGTACCCAGAGATGACGAGTTGATCCGAGAAATTTTACAAGAGGCACATAGTAGTTATTTGTTAATACACCCAAGCAGTACGAAAATGTAAAATGATCTGAAAATATTTTATTAGTGGCCGGAAATGAAAAGAGATATCTCGGAGTTTGTAACAAGATGTCTGATTTGTCAACAAGTGAAAGCTAAGCATCAAGTGCCTTCAAAATTACTTCAGCCAAGTGATGGTTCCAGAGTGGAAGTGGGATCAGATTACCATGGATTTTGTTATGGGCTTGCCTATGACTCCGAAAAAGAGAGATGCTGTGTGGGTTATTGTTGATAGATTAACAAAGTCGACTCACTTTATATCTGTGCGTATTGATTATTCACTAGAAAAGTTAGCCGAGTTGTATATTGCAGAGGTAGTAAGATTACATGGAGTGCCTGTATCTATTATCTCGGACAGAGACCCTAAATTTACTTCGAGGTTTTAGAAGAAGTTACAGGAGGCCTTGGGTACAAGGTTGAATTTTAGTACTGCATTTCATCCTCAAACTGATGGTCTGTCTGAGAGAGTAATCCAAGTTCTTGAGGATATGCTCCGATGCTATGTGTTAGAGTTCAAAGCTAGTTGAGAAAGATATCTACCTTTGGTCGAATTTGCTTACGATAACAGTTATCAGTCGAGTATGCGGATGGCACCGTATGAAGCCTTATATGGTCGTAAGTGTCGGACTCCCTTGTATTGGACCGATCTAAGTGAGAAGCGAATTCATGGGATTTATTTAGTTAAAGAGACTGAGGAGAAAGTGAAAGTGATCCAAGATAGTCTGAAGGCTGCTTCGGACCGACAAAAGTCGTACTCGGATTTGAAAAGAAAAGAAATTGAGTTTCAAGTGGGCGACAAGGTATTTCTGAAAGTGTAACCATGGAAGAAAATATTGAGATTTGGTCGAAAAGGTAAATTGAGTTTGAGATTCATAGAGCCGTATGAGATTACCGAAAGGATTGGGCCAGTGGCATATCGGTTGGCTTTACCGGTTGAGTTAGAGAAAATTCACAATGTGTTCCATGTATCAATGTTAAAGCATTATCGCTTCGATCCTTCGCATGTGATTCCTCCAATAGAAATTGGGATACGACCGGATATGACATATGAGGAAGGGCCGATTAAAATCTTGGCTCAAAAAGTGAAACAATTGAGGAATAGGGACATAGCCTTAGTAAAAGTGTTGTGGCAAGAACACGGTGTAGAAGAGGCTACGTGGGAACCGAAGGAAGCCATGAGAGTGCAATAACCAAACCTCTTTACCGATAAAATTTTCGAGGATGAAAATCTCTAAAGAAGGGGAGAGTTGTAATAGCTCGGTTTTAGGGCTAGTCGAAATAGTGGTTTCGAGACCACTAATTTGAGGTTGAGGAAAATTATTTTGATATTATTTTATGTGTCGTAACATGTTTATAGGGATGCATGATAATTTTGGTACCTTAATTTTAACGATTTATTGTATAATTGCGAAAAAGGACTAAATCGCATAAAGTGCGAAAGTTCTATTTTACAAGGTAGAGGTGTCTAATAGCCATAAAATATCAAATTGAAGGTCCTTAGAGTGCAATTAGGCCATATTAAGAGTGTTGGCCGACCATAGGAAGCTAGGGTGACAAGAGCATTAATTTTAGTCAAATTTGGTAACATTAGGTGATAAAAGATGAATAAAAAAAATGCTAAAAAGGAAAGATATCATCTTTCACTATTCACTCTTCACCTCCACTGAAAATTTCAAGCTTAGAGGGGTTTTGAATGCTTTAAAATTTCCAAGTTATCTCCCTATAAGTAAGTGATTTTAGAGGTCTTTCTTGGTGATTTTTGTGTTTTTGGAACCCCCAAAGCTTAAGTTAGCTAATGAGGGGACTAAATTGCAATATGGTGGGAAATCTAAGGACTTTACATGAAAGTATTTATGTTGTTAACTGAGTTTTTATTAAAGAAAATGAATGTTAGAGAGATGAGAAACAACTCTTGTGAAAGGTGTTTGCATGAAAACACCTAAATAGGACTTAAATACAAAGAATGAATTTGTGTCATAAATGCATGAAATGGTGAGAACGATGAGTAGTTGTAAGAGAAATAAATGTTCAGCTAGACTTGTTTATTGAGAAAATATGTTGAAAAATAAATTACGAGCCTAGGGACAAAATCGTAATTTTTCTATAGTACAAGGGCAAAATGGTCATTTTTGCCTAAGTATAGATTTTGATGTATTATGATCATAGGATGATCTAAACGAATTGAATTTCATTGTTATAGATCAAGAAGAGCGTGGAATCAACCTTGACCGTGGAAAAGGCAAGGTGGCGGATTAAATCGTTAGTTAACACTTTTTGCACCGAGGTAAGTTTATGTGTAAACAATGCATATTTGTGTAAACATTATGTTGCTAATTAGTGTATGGCATGATTGAGAACACATGTGGTTCAAATGGGTTGAATGTGGTAGTCATTGAATAATTATTGTGTGAACGATGAAATAGTCATATAAATGTGTAATGACGACACTTGTTGGTGGGCTAAGTGTGATACCACCTTGTTGCTTAATTGCGATACCATTATCTATTCATCATTTGGTGAGCTATGTGCGATACCACCGTAACTAATCTTTTTGGTGGGCTATGTGCGATACCACCCTAATAAAGGATGTTGGTGGGCTAAGTGCGAAACCACCGAGTAATTTGACTATGAGTAATGGAATTAGAGATAGTGACGTGTTATATTATGTGACTTTGTGATGCTAAGTGCAGCGGAACCTGTTAATGAATGTATGCATTAAGCTTGTGATATGGTTGGAATGTGGGAATGGAAAAAATGAGTAAGCATGATCATGAATGTAGATGGTTTCTTGCTTAGTATGTAATGTTATGTAATTGTTTAATACATGTTATAATGTTATATTGTTTACATGTAAACTTACTAAGCTTAAAGCTTACTCCCCATTCTCTTTTTCCCTTGTTTTATAGAGTTTAAGAGCCAAGCCGAGATACGAAGATATTCAGAAGATCGCCCACACTATCAGCTCACCTCGGTATACCTAGACTTAATGATTTTGTACATGGCATGTATAGGGGCTAGACTAGTTAGGATATTTTGACATTTTGGCCAAAATGTATTGGCCTTGTTAAGATAACTATTTTGTATATTACCATGGTTGATGGCTCACCTGATCATTTATGAAATTACAAAATTATCTATGGAAATTCATATTGAAATTATGAGATGTGTATTAGTATGTTGAATGGGTTCATGTAGTGTAAGCTATAGGGGTGCAAAAAGCTTGGCAAACAGCCTTGTTCTTGTCCACATGGGTAGGCACACTGGCGTGTGTCTAGGCCGTGTGCGGCACACGATCAAGCCATGGGCGTGTGCCCAGGCCATGTGAAGTCTGCATCTCGAAATTGGAATTTGAATTGTCACACGGTTGAAGCACACGGGCGTGCTTATACCGTGTGTATTAATCAGAAGTGACCACGGTCTAGCCATATGGGCGTGTGTCTAGGTCGTGCTACTCAAGTCAGTGTCAAACACGGGCGTTGAACACGGGCGTGTGAGATGACGCACGAGCGTGTCATCTAGTCCACGGGCGTGTGACCTCTGTTTAGGTGACAGTTTTCTAAATGTGTCAAAGTTTCCGATTTATGTCCGATATTTTCTGGTGGTTAGAATAGGGCCCTATAGGCCCCTTATAAAGGAGTTAGACGAAAGATTGAAAATCTTTGAATTTGGAAATAAAATTGCTAACTCAAAGTTATATGACCAAGTGAATCGAGTCGGGTAATGCCTCGTGCCCGATTCCGGTAAAGATTTATGCAAATATTAGGCCCTTATATGATCATTTTGAAATGTTTAGCCTTTATATGAGCAACCTCTAAAAGGTTGAGCCTAATTTGAACAACCTCTAAAAAAAATAGATTTTTTTTTCGAATTTTGAGTTAATCGAATCGAGTTTTTTTTTAATTTAACTCAATTTATTCAAGTTCGAGTCAAGTTGAATCTTACAATTCAAATAACTTGAATAACTCAAATAAAAAATTGGTGTAATATCCTTTTAGTCCTTGTCAATTTTGAAATTGAATAAATTGGTCTCTTTCAACAAAAAAATAAAAATAATTTTTAAAATTTCTTTTAAAATTCAAAATATTTATAAAAATTTCAAAAAAGATATATTTTTTAAAAATTAAAAAAAATTAAAATTCTAATTTTTTTTTCTAAAGATTATATAAAAAAGGTTAAGCAATTTTTTTTAAAAAAATAAAAAATAATTTTGGGACCTAAATAAGTAAATTAATTATTCAAGTTTATCCTACTAAAATATCTTATTTTTCCTTTTATTTTGTTTTGAAAGAGTTTTCAAATATATATATGGTTTCAAATTTACGTGCTCTAACATAGAATTAGTTATATTATAACAAGATTTTAATTAGACATGTTTTTTTTTAAAAAATTAACTAGAACAATTTCACTCGATTTGATTCGAAAAAAAAATTCAAATCAAGTTAGGATGATAAAATGAGACTTGTCAACTCAATTAACTCAAAAAATTTTCACTTAATTTGACTTGATTCAATTGAACGCTCACTCCTAAGGTAAAGTGATAAAAAAATTGTACATAAATATTTATTTCTAGTCACTTAATTTATTTTAAATAATATTTTTTATTCATTTAAAGATTTTATATAAAAGATACAAAAATAAAAAAATATTAAAAACATAAAAATTCAAAAAAATTATAAAAATTTCATAAAAAAAGCATGAAATACACGTGGATTACCATATGGGCTGCCATGTTTAAAAATTTAATGTTTATTCATAATTTCTGTTAGAAAAACAAAAATTCAACTTCTTTTAAAAGATTGATGATCAAATATGACTTTTTTTAAAAGGTTGAGGACTAAATTTAGCTAAAGAAAAAGAAAAAGGGCCAAATTGACAAAAAAAATTAATGTTAAGGGCTAAATATGATATTATGCCTAATCCATATATAACCGGCCCGGCTCAAGTTGGTATGAAGCAGACGAGCTGAGGTATAGGCTGGGCCTGGGCTGTTTTTTTAATTACAAAGGTCAACCCACTGATGACGTGAATATCCAGAGATTGAGGAACAACATTAGTGAAAACAGAAGCCGAAACAAGTTTATTACAATTGATTCTATACTCCAAATTTTACATGCAAATAAAAATGGAAAAAAAAAAAAAACAGTTTATGTGTATGAGAAGAACAGAAAGCTTAATTGATATCACAGCAAACATGAAATTAAAAGCTAGAAAGGAATTGCATTTGCCTGAGAAGAGGAGTTAGGGTTTCCATAAGCTTTTCGCAGGGATGGTTGTGAATTCCTTCGTAAGTAGTCACCACGATGCTGGTGTCTTTGGACAGCCTTTGAACCTGTTTCTTCACATTGCATGTGTGATGCGTGCACCGATAATAGCTCCTTCATTTTTTGAAAAAATATTAGAAATAAAAAACAATATCATTTCAATATATGATAACCTTTCTCTATTTATTAAAAAATGGTTGTTATTTCATTATGGTTTTGGGTTCTAGAAATCGCCAAAATCTATAAGAATTACTGCATGAATATGGATGTATACACATTTTCAGAGAATTTTTTTAATGAATTATGGGATTAATAACTCGAATATATCTAAATTAATAAATATAATAAATTAAAAACTGCCCAAATATTTATATGGTAAAGTATTTTACATGTCTTTTGTACTATATGTACCCGGTTATATTTTGATTCTTGTATTTAAAAAATGTAAAATTGTTTTCTATAAAACGAGGAAAATAGTTATTTTTGAAACCATTAAAAAAAAAACTGTTAATCTTATAATATAAATTTAAATAAATGATATAGTATGAATCTAGAATAGAATGGTATTTTTAACCCATTTATTGTAACTTAATTCGAAGTGTTGCATTTAGCCTAACTTGATTTTCTACCCTATTCAACTAAAATTAAAATTTCAATTAAAATTAATCGTTATAAGTATTGAACTGAATAATTAACTCAATCGTTAAAATTTGAATTATAAATTCTTAATTTTGCGGATACAATCGTTAACACAACGTTCCAAATTAAACTATATTCGGTCGGGTAATTACGTCCATATCATAATTTAAACTAATATTACATCATTTAATCAAGTGTGCCTCATACATTGTCTCAACTATTACATTATAGTTTAAAGAATTAATGGTAAAAATTATTTTTTAACATTTTTTTTTTGCTAGATACAAAAGAATAGAAAAGAGTTTTCTATAATATTTATATATGCATCAAGTATTATAATTATTATAATAATTTTGGGCTCTTTTACAGTACATTTAAAATTTTATCCCTTAATTTAGGAATTTAAATTCTTTTTAGATTTCGATTTTTAGATTTAATTTTTAAATAGCATACATTTAGAATTTAGTCTCTCAACTTATATTTTTAGAAATTTCATCTCTTATTTTTTTTTAAATTCAAATTTTAGAAGCAATTATTGTTAATATCAAAATTCTTTTAATAAATTCGATGATTGTAATTTTTTAAATAAAAAATACTCACTTGGTAATCATGTAATAAAAATGATGTAATAAACTTGAATTTAAGAGAAAAATTTTAATGATATTAACAATTGATTTGTATTTTTAATCTAAAAAAATAAAATTACTAAATTTCTTAAGATAAAAATAAAAGAAATTATATTCAGATCAACTTAAAACATATTTAAAAAGTAGGATTGGCTGGTCAGAGTTTCCAACCCTAAACTTAAAAATGGATGTTAAGAATATCTTGAAAAGCCCAAGTCTTACTGCACATGGTAGAATATGAGAAAATATTGTATGAAACTGTTATTTTACGTCATCCTTATTTATTTTCAATAAGAGAATGACAAATCAAATTTTTTGTCCTGATTTTCAGCTTTTTCCTCTTGAAAAAATTCAAATTCAACTAAAAATACTAAAAATCAATCAAGAGGAAAAATCTGATTTGTTATTCTCCTATTGAAAAATGATAGAAATAACGTGGAATCACAATTTCATACAAGCCATTCTCATATAATATTGATACACGTAAATTATGGCAATAAATCGGTTAACAGCATATTGAAACCAGCGTATATAATTAGGTTTAATAACATATGCATGCTAAAAAATTTTAGCTGCAGTAAGTTGGACTTCGATTATGTAATGCATCAACAGTTAAGAATAAACATGCATGCCATGCAACGTACATGTAAGAGAAACAAACCTTGGATGTATACTATTCTTCACAGCTTTTTGACCATACTTTCTCCACCTGTAACCGTCGTCCAAAATGTCATCTTCACTCCTGGTTTGGAAAGCAAACCTAGGCCGGCTTGTCTTCTTTATCCTACTGCCTTTCCTCTTATCCATATTGGCGCCCTTGGCATCCTGATGATGATCGGCTCCATTCTCAGACATTAAATTATTAGAACCGCTTTCAATCATTAGCTTATTCTCATGACCGGAGAGGAGGCTAACCCAATCGATATCGGGGAGAATATTTTGAGTTTGTAAAGGAGGATGCAAGGAGGAGGAGGGAAGTGAAGTTGGGAAGAGGAAAGGAACATTAAGGGGTGATAGTAAGGGCGGCGGTGGGTTACTTTCTTGGCCATCCATCTGTGAGAAAGCGAGAGAGAAAGGAACTGAGAATGATTAAGAAATGAAGTTTAAAAGGGAGAGGAAAATGGTGGAAGGTAAAGAGGTTGGACTGCCCCCACCCTACAAGTACAACACAGAAGAGAAGTGTTTGATAAGAGTTAAATTTGGGAGAGGGAGAAGGCTAATTGCTAAGGTCTTTTTAAGTTGTAATTCCTTTCTCTAGCACCCAACAACATCTCACCTACTTCTGTTCAACTGCCCCTCTCCCCTCCCTCAAGTAATAGTCGACACGTAATCACCAAAGCATGCATATATAAACTCATATACGTATATAACCTGAAGAATTTAGTTTACATTTAACATTGTAGTAACTCTTTGAAACCTATAGTGCAATCTTCTTTGTATAAAAAACCTATACATGTTACCATATAAATCAAGTGCTACACATGTTGATTATTTGTTCTGCTTACCAACCAACTGCATTTGCCTTTTTGTGTATGAAGTGAGAAAATAACCTAAAATCTTAATTTTACAAGGAGATTACATCCCGGGTCAATTTAGTTTTCTCTATATTAGAGCAATTTAACTTCGGCATTTTCACTTTGTTCATGCATTGATAGTGTATAACTTGTAATATACTATTCGTAAACTAGATGATGCTAAATGAACTTAATTTTAAAATTTTTTGATGATCTATCAACATCTAATTCTTTGACAATCCATAGACTTGTACATTTTCAATGCATCAAATCAAAATCCATATAAATGTACAAAAATTTTGACTGTTGATGACAGTTGAAACAATGATATAGCATCCTATCCAGCTCTAGAAAAGAAAGGAAGACCCCATTTATGAATGTGAGTTGTATTGCATTGTAAACCATAGGAAACAATTCTTTCACTTGTTTTGTACGAGAACTTTTATGGTACTTTAACCATTGGGAGAGTTAAGTGATTTGGTCACTCATAAATTCCCCGCAATTTGACTACACTGCTCGTATTGTCTTATGTCAGCTTCAACTACACAATTTTTATTTTTTTTTTTTAAACTTTGGTGAGCTAAATCAGTTTCCCTTACCATCAAAGACTTGCTACTCTCAATGCTTTCACTTGTTTTGTAACTAAATCTTAAGATGCACAACATGCATATGGATTCAATCATAAGACAAAGACACTTCCAGTACTGCGGTTGATTATGATAAAGAAAGGTGCCGAACAAAGTTTGGTTCCTCATTATGTACACAGGCAATACCCTAATTTTGATTTCAGAACAAAGGCTTCTTCCCGTTTAGCATCCCCATCAAATGATCAAAAACTTGCCCACCTCCATCCCGAAGCCCGGAATGCATGTATTCATTGGTTATCCATAACCTTATTCCTGCTATCTGAGACGCTGTTTCCTTGACCAGCTTGAAGTTAACATACATATCCTCATAGTATACGGCAGCTGCTACCGGTACCTGCTAGCATTTTAGATAAATTAATAAAGTACTAGGCCGAATTGAAATTTTCGGAAAAAAGAAAATGTGGATACTAATCTTCATACCTTGTTATTTTTCAATGCAGAGACATCATACAGTGGAGGCCAATCTTCCTTCTCAGCCAATAATTGAGTAGCCTCTTTGAAAGGTCTCAAAGCTTTAACTTCATCAAACATCCATGGAAATATCATCTGCATAGTTTTAAAACCACATGCATTAACTAGAAGTATAAACATCATGATAAAACCACAGCACCAACAGCATAAGCTAGCAATGGTTAAACCTTTTGTTGGCACCCCAAAAATCAGGGTTCAGACCTTGCTATTATCACCCTCTCCCCCAATTTGTAATATGAACCAAAAAGAAAAATGCTAAAACCATGGCAGAGAACTAAAATCAGGGAAGCGATTTGTAGGCCACAAACTACACTTAAATTGTCTGGAGCCATATTAATTGTAGAAGAAACTCTTTCCTGAAAAGTATCAAATTCCTAAGCAAACATTACTGACAAGAAGATTCACCTTCAAGATGAAGGTTCAGTTGAATAAAATCGTCACCACTCTGGCTCCTCAAAATGCAAGGGGATGCCATGGTACACGTCAACTTTGACAAGGTTTGAATATATGGCATTATATACAAGTAAGAAAGACTTGCACTATATATATTTACCTCAACAGCTACTTGGGATTACAAAATATCGCGGGAGTCATGAGATCCTATATGTCAGTGCTAGTCGCAATCTGACCAAGAAAGCAAGCAATGAAGTCGCACTCTATGTAGATGACAGGAAGCTATATAAAATATCTTCAATGTCTCTGAGAAGTTGCCATGCCTTTAACTTATTTGAAACCAAATCACGAATAAACTTAGACAATCCAATGCAAATTTGTAGTAGTAGTAGTCATCTCTAAAACACAGTAGTATTACCTCCCCTGTAAAAAGCACAGGACGCCCTTCTTTTGCAGCCTTGATTGCATCAAATTTGCTCTCATGATCAGCCCTCACTCTGTGAGCAGACCACCGCGAAGAAGCACCCTTTAGAACACAATGTAGTTAATATCAAGTTCAAGTAACATACGTATCAAGACCTTTCTAGGTGAAGATTGTTTAACCAGAAACCACGTTATTACGTATCAAGTTCAAGTAACACACGTGATTACATTCTTTTCATCATTAGAGATCGTGTGCAACGTTACAAACAATACCATGAAACTCAAGAAAGCAACATTCTAAAAAGCATGGAAGCTTACCTGACAGTATATTGACTCATGGAGAATAGCATAAAGTGGATTTGTATCAAAGGACACCCAATTTTCGTACTGCAGGTAAATGACATTAGATAGATCCACTAGTAAAACCTCAATTTGTGATCAATAAGGGGTAAAAAATCTGTGTTTTCTTACTGTATTTAAAAAGTATGAACTGATCTGCTTTGGTGCTCCAGGAACTAAAATTGGATCCCAGGCCCTCTCAAACCTGTAGTTGTTAGCGAAAGATGAAAACTAAAAAACACTATATATTGCACAACATTAAGTCATAAGTTCTAAAGGATGGAATTAGAAAGTGTGAATTCTAATGTCTTACATATAATGCAAGCGTTCAAAACCAGCGCTGGATCCTAAACCAGATAGACCAAGAAATTGCAGCCCCCTAGGGGTTAAGATTCCCGCAGATGGAAGAGGTACCTGAAGAACAAGGAAATTTGAAAAAGATTTTAGGTACAATTCTAGCATTTAGGTAGAACAACAAGATCAAATGAGGAAGATCATTACCCCGCCTGCTTCGGATTCTGCCAAAAAGGTAACAACATCTTGGACAATTTCAATATCTTGAGGGAACCTCTTATAGTATTTTTCATTCTGATGAATGATCTGCTCAAAGCAAGCTCTATAAACAGAATCTGCAGTACATCCATCTCCAATTGGAGGTATCCCTCCTGTTAAAAGCACTTGTTTCAAACCTTGGGGTGCAAAACTCAGATAAGTAACACCACAAAAACCACCATAACTCTAAACAACCAAGAAAACAAGGGATAAGATAACGGCACGGTGATATGCAAATTACAATTGTACACAAGCACAATCATCAAGAACAGAGTATAAACTGCTATACCTGACCCAGAACAGTCCAAGGCCTAGCATCGGGAACAAGACGAACACGGATGAATTCAGCATCATTCACGATACTGTCAGCTCGAAAATGTGTCAAGTAATCAGCCAGTTTTTGGGCAGACTTTATTTGCTGCATAGATGATGGAGTCAAAGGGGTTGATAAACCTGTTCCTCGCTGCAATAGAAAGAGGAAGACATCAAGGATTCAAAGCATAAAGAGGTAGTGAATTTCAATATAAACATTTTCAAAGAGACCATGCCTGATCCATCAATACAACCCGAAATTCTTCGCATGCTTTAAGTATCCATCCACTGGCTTCAGTTGGTCTAGGGCACTCAAAACCAGGCCCTCCTTGAAGGTATAAAAGATATGGCATTGGCTGCTCTTCTTTCCCAACTGAAATCCAATTCAGCATTAAACATTGTTCAATAACTTAGAATCAATCTGGTTTCAACATTGTTTCTTGAAACCCAAGCGAAAATGAAACAGACATTAATCAAACAGTGATTTATTCAAAAAATAAATTAAATAAACAACTTTGCCTAAATTATAGGTTAAGGGAAACTAGTTGGATTACCAGCAACGATTTCGCGAGCGAAAATGGATATCTTAGAAGAAGCTTCCCGATTTTTATAATCCAGAGGGACCATAAATCGGTGGTCCCGGAGTCGGAGGCCCGGTACCGAGTACCAATTCCCGGCGACATGCTCCGGCATTGACTGGCCAGCGGAGTCGGATTTGGGGACGGACATGGTGACAAGTGCACGAATTGAAGTCCGACGAAGACGAAAGCGGTGGAGTCTGGCGGATTGGAGTGGCGAAAGAGTAGCAGATATAGATGATGAAAAGGACAAGTCAAAGGAAAGGAGAGGTTTTATCAAGGTAGGTGGCGCGTGAATTTTCAACATATTCGGAATAGTGAAGTCCGCGATGCATAGAATTTTTAACAGATAAGGAAGGACACGTAGATTTGAGTTTGAGCGTGTTGATTTAGACTTGCATAAACCTTAGTCGTTGGATGCCGACATTCACTTCAGATTCAGATCTTACACGTGACGAATGGGAAACTCAACATGCGTGCAAGAAACGCGCCAAAATAATTACAACTTGGTAAAATATCTCTATTTTAATTACCTTGTAAACATTGGAAGTTTGGCATATCAACGAAGCAAAATGAACACTACACTACTCGTATCAAGCGATCAAGCTTGGAATGTGTTGCATGAACTGGTGAGACTGCGAGCGCCCCTTGAAGCTCCTCCTTTCAACGCAATTTTAACCGAATTAGGGAGGCGTGGGGATGTTAATGGAATGACTACAGTTTTGGCTGAGATGAAGGAGAGTGATATTATGCCGGAAGTTGGAACTTTGGGGATTCTTGTTGATCAGTTATGTAAGTTAGGGAGGGTTGATGAGGTGATGGAAGTGTTCGACAAAATAGGTGAAGAAAGCGAGAGTGATGGTCTTTCAATTGAAGCTGATGTTGTTATATATAATACTATGGTTGATGGCCTTTGTAAGGCAGGGAGGCTTGAAGAAGGGTTGCATTTGATGGAACGGATGAAGTCCACGAAGGGTTTGGCACGTAATACAGCTACTTATAATTGCTTGGTTGATGGGTTTTCTAAAGTTGGAGAGATTGAGATAGGGAAGGAGCTATTTGATGTGATGAATGAAGAAGGGGTTTCACCTAATGTTGTATCTCTTAATGCATTGGTGGTTGGTATGTGCAGACATGGGAGGATCAATAGTGCAATTGTGTTCTTCAACGATACGCGGGGGAAAGGACCGAAGGGCAATACAGCTACGTATGCTACTCTAATTACTGCTTTATGTGATGTTAACGATTTCCCTAAGGCGGTTGATCTGTTTGATCAAATGTTGAGAAGTGGATGCTCTGCAGATGCTACTGTTTGCTATAGCTTGATCTATGGTTTTTGCAAAGCTGGAGGATGGGTAATGCCAATGATGTTTTGTCGCAGTTTAAACAAGCCGGTTTCCTCCCTGACATCAAATGATATAATGCTCTTGTCAATGGGTTATGTAAGAAGAACATGGTGGATAAAGCTTATGAAATCATCAAGGAAATGGAGGAAGTAGGAATGGAGCCTGATAGTGTCACCTGTAACACATTGATCGATTATTTTTACAAAAGTGGGGATTTGGCACTTGCTCTTAGGGTGATGAAACGGAAGATTAAGGACGGTCTTGTGCCTACTACTGACACATATAGATCGCTTCTACATGCGTGCTGCTTAAATGGAAAAAAAGCTTTTCACTGACATGAGTTCCATATCAATGATCCACCAAACACTATAACATACAACATTCTTATAGAATCTTTGTGCAAGAATAACGAAGTCAAAGTCGCTTTATCTCTGATGGAAGATATGAAAGCAAACGGGGTGCCTGATACGACCACTTACAATGTATTGTTTAAAGGCCTGAAAGAGAAGAATATGTTGGAAGATGGCTTAATATAGAAAGTAAGATTCAGCATGCTTGCCATCCAGACTCTATAACCATGCAGATTCCAACAGAATGGCTTTTTGCTGTTGTTGAACTGGAAAAATTGAAAAGCTTCGTTCAAAGAACAAGGTTTCTACCTCGATTGCATAGAATGGTTGCAATATGAAGGTTTTTGGATTACTGTGTGGCATAATATGATGACTTGGCCATCATCGGGGCATGAAAGAAATGAGAGAATTGCTGTTTTTTGTTCAGTCTATGATGGCCAGCGGCAGAGCTTGACCTAAAATTGTAGTTGAGTAAGCCGCCTGAACCTGAAATTATATCTATCATTGGTTCGGAAAGGCTTCATCAGCTTTCATTGGAACAGCCCAAGGGGAGACTTACATACTCCAATGGATGTTGCCCGTGCAAGTTCTTGTACCATTGGATGTTTCATCATTATTAATCTAGTCATTTATATTATTTTGTCTATAACTGAGAAACCCAAGGGCTCATTAAACCACTCTGTAAACACCGCTGCCATGATAATTTGAGGGCAGGCGGGCAGGCAAATGGCATATAGATGTTGCCCTTATGTCCCCACTCCCCGGCAGCAAATATACATATTCAGGTCAATTCAATTGAATCAAAAACCTATACAAGGAAGGTAATCGAAGATGGTCATGATCCTGATAAATTAATGAGCAATTTCCCACTTTAGTTGTATCAGAAAATACTACAAAAAAATAAAAAAGGTTCCTAAAGTATTACTTCTAACTCTGTAGCTAACTTTACGAGAAATAGGAAACTATTTTTGTCTACAAGACTCGTTAATGGAATCCTAAAAAGGTACTGAACAAAAAGCATTTTCGGCTTAGATTCTAACAATGGAGTACAATCCAATTCCCTCACCTTTTGAAATGTATGGCATATACAAGCATCAAAAGCAATGTTCCAGGGCTATTCTTAAAAGCCACCGGCGGCAGTAGCTGCATTGCTGGCTATCCAAGGAAGGTCAAAGCTTGGCTGAAAACGATCAGAAAAACAATTACCGGTGACCATGTCAGCGATTCCTTCTAAACCCTCGAAGAAATCATCACTCACCGCCGTGTCTGACATCCCAAAATCATCTTCCCCTTCATCTTCAACCAAATCCTCTCTGCTCCCCGCCTTTGTACTTTGAACCATGAGCTCTTCATCCACGGAGGTAGTTAGAGATGAGCTTCCGGCGGGTTTGGCAGAGACTGGTTTGACGGAGTCGCCGGCAGTGGGTGTTTGTGAGGTGAAAGGCTTCTGGCGGGTGCTGCCCGCGAGTGAATTGCGGTGCGTCGGAGCAGGGTGGTTGTGCTCAGCTGTGTATGTGACTATGAACGTAGCCGGATCTGTTCTGCTCCGTTCCACTTGTTTTCGGGCCAAACATCCTTTCGAGGTGCTACATCTGTAATAGCCCCTGTTATTCATCAAAGAAACAAACAACCAAAGCTTCAATCAAACATGCAATCAAAAACCAAAAGTTATTATAAATTATAATCCAACATGAAAAAGAGACAAATTACACCTCTCTGTAAAATAGTTTACCTTGGATAAGGGGAGCCTTTGATAGGCTTTTGTCCATATTTTCTCCATGCCCACAGGTCTGAAGAGAGCCCTTCTGTTGGGACTTGGCAAACCTTTTTTAGCTGGTTCTTCCTGTTAATAGGGAAATTAAGCAATTTTAATAAACTCCAAAAAGAAAAAGGAGACAATCTTTATGGGTTTCTGAAGTTATCTACTTTTTTAATTACAAGTAAAACTAAAAAAAAATCACCTTCTTTTAGATCGAGAATTATGAGAAGTGGAAGTCGCAGAATTGTTAGTAGGTGCAGTAATAGCAGTGGTAACAGAGGCAGCGAGAGACAGCTTAGATTGCGGCTGTTGCTCTTCTATCCGCGCTTCTTTAGAGAAGCTGATAGAAGAAAGTGAAGATAAAGGCGTGCTCTGTGGGGAAAGTGGCTGAGATTTGGGGAAGAAAGGCTTGTAAAGCTCATGCAATTCTTCCAACTGATTTGGGGAAGACAAAGCATGACCCTCAAAAGCTTCTTCACTTCCAAACGAAGAAACACCAGACTGAGGAGGGTGCAAATCCGCCATGGAATAACCGCTTCCAACACCACCGTTACTGGTTGCTGTAACAGTAGCGCAACCTCTGACCACCGCATGCAAATCCCAATCAACTTCCATGAGAGCAGTATCGCTTCCTCTCTATTTCAAAAAAATATAATAAAAATAAAAAGCCTCTGAAATCTGCAGCTGAGCTGACTCCTATGGCAAGAAACTGTTAGAAAACAGAGAGAAGACGACAAAACAAGGCGCTGACTTTTTAATGGCTGCAAGAGAGAAAGCAAAAAAATATAAAAATATGGAGATTGTGTCAGAGTGGGGTTCGCAATTATATATAATAATTAAGAAGCGAAAGGCAGGGATGGATGAGAGAGACAAAGAGTGGTATTTTGGGTTAGCAAAATTGGGAATCTCAACGCTGTCATTTTTCTTTATTTTTAACTACATTGAAAACCACTTCCGGTTTTGGAGTTGACTTTAAGACATTGTCAAAGAGGAGAGAAATGTCAAAACGGCATGTCGTCTCTTTTTATCCTTCTTCCAGAGTCTGAGTGGAGAGGCTCGTGAATTAACGACAAAAAATGAATAAAAGTGGGTGCCAGTTAATTTGGGTGCCCACGTCAATAATCTATATAAATGTACATATATGTATGCGTCGCCGACCGACACTCGCACCACATACAGAGTGCTTTCTATCCTCTCCCTTTTCCTAAAAACCCTATCCGATAAAGATTTGAGTTTATTGGTATTTACAATTGTGAAGAGTAAGTTTTTACTTTTTGTTATCAAAGATAAACTTTTGTTCAAATATATTCCTATTTTTTGCCCATTTATTTGCACTTAATAAACTTTCTTTACAACTTAATTTTAAAATTTTATTGTATTTGACAAAAATCCTATCTTTAGGCACTTTGTTAGTGTACAAAATAATTTTCTTAAATTACAATCACCATAATAAAATAAAATGAAAGCTATTTAAGTCCTTTAGTTTTAAATAAATAAATAAAGGCTAAAAATAACTACTAATTTAAATGTTATTTTTATATTTTTTTTATATTTAACTTTTTTTTAAACAAAAAAAACTATTTATATACTTCTATTTTGATATATTAAATTACTTAATAAAATAATAAAAAGAATTTCTTTTATCAACTACCCGAGTGAAATGAATTTTAGCCTAGACACCAACTCATTAATAAGATTACTTGAAAATTTAAATTAAAATCACAAAAACAAAATTAAGAGAGTTGTATTTAAATATTTTAATTTTACTAATTTATTAAAAAAACCCTTCAACTATTACGTTATATTAAATTCATAAATGAATTTCGTAGTTATATAAACTCCTAACTTATGTTTTTTGCCAATAAAATTTTTATTTTAATATTAAAATAAAAGTATTTTAAAATTAATTTATATTTAATACTGATGTGAATTCAACGAGAATAGTTCATTAAATTAAAATTTTAAAATATTTTTAAGAGTTTATTTAAACAAAGAGTAATAATTTAAGGGTTTTATTAATATATATATTAGCCATTTAATTTCAATAATATGTTGAAAAATATTTGGGTAAATTACACCATTAGTCACTATTATGGTAAGTTTTTGTTTTGATCACTTAACTAAAAAAGTTATAATTTGGTCACTAAACTATGCAAATGTTTTTATTTGAGTCATTGAACTATTTAAATTTTTTTATTTAAGTCACTACGTTGTTATTTTAAAAAAAAAGTTTCACTATTGAGCTCCAAGTGACAATTTGACTATTGGTATGGTGGATCAGTACCCATTTACGGGTAGAAGAATGTATCTTAGGTCCAAGTTAATCTGATGATTAGTGTCTGAGATCGGAGAAAAAAATTGCTTGTATTTTTGTTTGTAAATTTGTGACGTCTAAAGTTATTTCATGAAAAAAAAGAAGTTGAAATGTAGAAGAGAAATGAAAGGAAATTTTTCAATTGGTGCAGGCAATGCAAAAAAAGAAAAGCATACAACATCGAGTTTAATACTTCGGTGACTTAAATGAAAACATTTGACATGAAAAAAAAGTTGAAATGTAGAAGAGAAAGGGAAATAAAACTTTCGATTAGTGCAGGTAGTTCAAATAGAAAAAGTCATATATAACATCAATTTTAACATTCCAGTTATTTAAATAAAAATTTTTAAATAATTTAATAACTAAATTGTATTTTTTTTAGTTAATTTAACTAAAATGAAAACATACCTATACTTTGGCTCCGCTCGTGACTGACACGTGCAGACTATCACTATTGTGTTTTTTATTCTTTTGTGAAAATGAAGAAAGAAAGGAAAAATTAATTTCTCCACCCCGGTATTCCATTCCTTTCGGTAGATTCCTCTGGACTTAGCTAAAACAAATGAGAAGCCGACAACAAATTTTCGGGTATCCACGTGTTTGTTGGATGTAGCGAGTTTTTCAGTGCTTTGCGTACTCGAAACGTTTGCAATTTGACCAGTCTTCTTCATCGACGGTTGAAAGTTGAAGCTGGATTGTTCACGAGATCCACATTAGCGCGTGGCGGTGAAACAAGATAAGGTGAGTTGGCATCGGCAAATAAGAGCTCCGAGATTTTGTGGGCCCATATCCTATTTCCATCTTTTTTTATTTTTCTCTTTTATCGTTACAACTGGCATGGAGTGGCTCGTGATTTTATTTGTAACCGGTTTGTTTTCTGTTCTTTTTCTTTTCAACGGAATCCTATGATGGTGGACCGGACGGCCAAGGATGATTGGAAATAGGTGATGAATCAGTGATATTTTAGCCGACAACGAATAGGTGACGGAGGATCACCTCTAACTGATGCAATAATAAATGATTAATTAAATCAGTAAGGTTGAATTACTAAAATTATAACATTTTGGATTAAAATTCTGTAAATATTTTTTTAAAATAAAATTATTTTCAAAATAATATTTATTAATTTTATAAAAAATAAACAATTTTTTATGAAATTAAAGTTGGATTAAATAATGTAAATTCTTACTAAAATTTATCACACCTACTCACCTACACCAAACAACTTTTTTAGTCTTGACTTTTTAATTTGACCTGGTGATAAAAGGGTTACAATTATACTTTTCAATTTTTAGGGAAAGAGTAAGAATTGAAGTAATTATACAATTAATTTCACCCAAATTCAATTTTTTAAAAATTATTTTTATACAAGTTATAAAAATTATATTTTAAGCATAAACATTTATCAACATTCGGGACGATTATCATAAAAAAATTTATTATATTATAAATCTTAAAATATTATATTATAAAAATAATGTGTATTTTTTATAAAGTTATAGAAGAACAATATTATTTATATCTTGTTTTTTTTAAGCTATGGTAAAAAGGTTTATTATAAAAAAAATTAATTTACATGTTATAAAAGTGTTATAGTATAGTTATTTATAAAATGTTGCAGCCAAGAAGTATGAACATAACTAATTTATGTGTCCATGTTGTATATTATAAAAAAAATAAACTTATCCATAAAAAAATGTTATAGTATTTTATCATTACTTATTTATAAAAAATAATTTTCTAAAATTGCGACAAAAATAATATTATTTATAAGAAGCGTTATGAAAGTTTTGAACAATTTTATATTATTTTTTACTTGATTTTTGTGTTATAAAAAATGGATATAACGTAACATAAGTTGTAACACCCTCGCCCGACACGGTCGTCGGGTCCGAGTTACAAGATGCTACAATCATTATCAAAGTAACTACCGATAAAAACACATTAATTATATCAATCAAATAAACATTTATAACTTAAGCACATTCATAATACAATTCACAACTAAATATGAGCCTTAATCGAACTTAAAAGCTATTTTGTTAACCCGAGCATGAATTAGGATCAAATTGCAAAGTTTTGAAAATCCAAGATTGATGTCGTGACGTCGCCAAACAATTTGTCATGTTGTGATCCGGCCACTCGGCGTCAGAACATCACAAACTGTCGACTAATGTTGCGGTGTGGAGAGTTTTCATCTCGGCGTGGACTCTGTTTTGGTACATTTTAAGCCATTTGATACCTATTCCATGCCAAGCCAAACCATTAGCTCAATTGGTGCATAGTACACACTTATATCCTGCACAAAATCAATCCAAAAACATGTTTAACCATTCATTTGATTATTTCTAAACTTCCATTCCAACATTTTCATAAATTTGGCAACAACAAATCAATCTAACCATACCAATTCAATCAACCAAGTCCTTGGTTCATAATCATCCAAAATCATCCATTTTACTATGTCATATCACACTCAAAATACCATTCAAATAATGTTCATTATAACATAACACATTACCAATGCATTCTTATCACTTTTAACCATACAATATCAAAACATATTCAAAGTATCATTTGGATGATAGATCAAGCATTACTACATGTTACCAAAGCACTACTATTATACTATGCATTTAGTCATTCCACACTTCAAACATTAAACATCTCAAACCAATTTATCCATCTAAGTAAACACATATAATAACATTTAAATACATGCCACATAACTTCTAACACCCCTAACCCATGTCCGTCGCCGGAATAGGGTTTCAGAGTATTACTGAAGTTTACCGATTAAACATATATAAATTACAAACATTTTATATCATATAATATTCATATATAAAAAAAATCAAACTCATATATATTGTCCCTTATTCGAGCTCTCGAGGCTCAAAATACACGTTAGAAACAAATCAGGAATAATTCGAGAACTCAGGAAATTTTTCGAAAAATATTAAAAAAATTTTAAGGCTGCAGGGTTCACACAACCAATAGACACACCCGTGTCTTAAGCCGTGTGGGCATTCGAAATAGGGACACACGGTCGTGTCTTAGCCCGTGTCCATGCTCGTGTAACTTTTTGACTTGGGTCACACGGCCAAGCCACACGCCCGTATACCAGACCGTGTGCCCTTTCGAAATGGCCTTGCACGTCCATGTACTAGTCGTGTGTCTCACACGGCCGAGTCACACGCCCGTGTGTCTGGCCGTGTAGACTCAGAATGTACCTTAAACCATAAGTTTTCCATTCCCTGCAAGCTTGGACACTAAGTAATTCAAAAATCATTCTTTTAACTAGTTCAAAACACAATCAAACACATTCAAATCATGTCAAAACAACCATCCTAAGTGTCTAACCAATATACCCTCATTGGTATCACATTTATATCATCAAAACATATCATCAAAGCATTATTCAAGTCCAAATTATCAACATACCTAATTTAATCCATTTTGCCTAGTTTATGAATACTTAAACATCAATTTAACTTGCCATAATATAACTTCAAACACAAACACATATTCATATGTATATAGCAAGCCAATATTAAACTTATAACCCCATTTACAATCAAAACACAAAATAACTATTATTTAGACACCCTAGGTACATGTCGATACAAAAGGATAAACATCACCACATTTGTGATCGGGATCGTTGTTGGATGCTGAATCGACGATCAAAAGTTAAGTACCTAACCTGCGCACAGAAAACAAAACCGTACACTGAGTAAAACTCAATGGTATTTCTATAATTCGAATATTTAAAGACAAGCGATTACAAATGTATAATTAAAATATAGACACATATTAATATTTAAAAATCATCACAGCTATCATATGTCAACTCTTTGAATTCATACATGATAGCATATCATAATTCATTTGTTTCACAGTATCCCAATTCTCATACTTGCTATATAAATAGCTTTTCACAATTTGATTCACATTTTATTCAAACAATGGCATTATCCATTCCATATTCAATTCACGAGTATATAACTCATATATTCCATGTATTTACAACATATTTCACACTCTATTTTCAATTCACTATATCACTTCCATTTCTCATACCATGCCATTTCAATACCAATTATAGAACTTTATTATTTATTTACCCCTCGTGCTTGAACAGATACATGGATCCAACCAATACACCAGTTTGGCACCCAGTGCCTCATCAAAAAATTTGAAATAGTAAATTGACACCCAGTGTCTCATCGAATAAATTCGAAGTAGTAAATTGGCACCCAATGTCTCATCGATTAAACCGAAGTAAATTGGCACCTAGTGCCTCATCGACTCGAAGCTGAAGAAATCCCTGAACTCTTCCTATTCTATGGCATGCCATCTATATCCGACTCAACCCGATACAATTAATAGGGTTTAATTTCACATTTCAAAAACAACCAATATCCAATATCAAAATTTCATCAACTTTAATTAAATTCAATACCAATATGCCAAATACTCACCTCAACCACTTGCCATAAGCATTAAATCAAAATACAACAATTAATAACTAGATTCGGATTATAGAAATACAAACTAGAAATTTCGAGCTATTCCCCGTCGACTTTATATTTCCCCTTTTTAGTTGAGGATTCCTGTACGACATTAGCTACGGAATTAAAACAATTAAAATTCATCAATACAACACAATTCAATTTCATTTTGAATATTTCAATTTTTTTGCTCAATATTTTCTTAATTTTCAATTTAGTCCCTAAACTGAGACTACCTTTATTTCTTTACAATTAATTCTATATTTTCACACAGATTTCACTTTAAACTAAATTTAACTCCCTATTTTTACTTAAATCCTTGAATTTTACATTTTTCACAATTTAGTCCCTATTATTCAAAATTTACCATTTATTCTACAATTTAGTCTTTTTTCAGTTCTAGCTTGAAAATCTATCAATTTAGTCCCTAATACTAAAATTATTCAACATTAACAACATTTAAAAACTCAATAATTGCTAAAATTTTAACATAGGTCGGGTAGTACTTAATACCGGGATTCCAAAAACATACTAACCAATTGAACTTGGAAACTTTGAAACCCTAACATTGTCTTCCTCCTTTCTTTCTTTCCCCTTTTTTATTTTCTTTCTTTTTCTTTCTATTTCGTTTAGCCTTCTTGGCTTTTTATTTGTTTATCTTCTTGACTTTTTATTTATTTATTCATTTACTTATTATTATTATAATAATATAATATATATACTTAAATATTAAGTAAACATATTTTATTAATATATACATATGTATATTAAATTGACACATGTAATCACTAATACCACTCACTTGTTAAAATAAGGTTTAATTGCTTCTTTAGTCTTTTTAATATTTTTTTAATCTATAATTTAACTTTCACCCTATAGGCAATTTAGTCCTTATAACTAATTACTCTTAATTCATGCAAATTTACTTAACCAAAACGTAATTAACTACACAACTAACTTCATAAATATTTTTAATAAATGTTTATGAGTTTGATTTACAAAAATGGAGTCTCGGGAATACATTTTCTGACACCATTGACTATCGGGTCGTTACATAACTAGACATAGAACGTTCCAAAAGCTACTGATTCGACAACTGGATAGTATGAGTTCCGAGATGATCCAACTGATAGGATTCCCCAAATGGACAACTGTAAAAAATAAAACAACAACAGAGTAAGCATTTCAAATGCTTAGTAAGTACCTAGGTTTTAAAACAATAAACTTACCTCAATTCAAAATTAACATAACGAATTAGCTAACTAAACAACTTTCTAATCTTCACATTTCACAACAATAAGATGAGATCATCAAATATGAATCGTATAACATTTCAATCTGTATAATACAAATTCAATTCCATCAATCAGAATTATCGAACATATACATCATTTACATCATTCCATTTACATATAGACATTTGAGCACAACTCATAACATTATTTCATCATTTCCCTTTTAAAATTTAATCTAGTAGCCCGATGAACTATAATAAATAAATTCGGATACACGTGTAACTACACCACACTAGAGGCACCGAAGTGTAAACGCATACAAGTGTACAACTAACCCTATTGGAATACCAATCGTATTATATCCTTTAATACGTTCACTCGGGCACAATTAACTCATTTAACCATCTCTTTACAATTCAGTCCCTATCTCACATTTTTAAACCATTTTGTAAACAACTCAATGTACATACACACATACACAGAGATTATAATTTGAGTATACATAACAATTAAATATATCTATAGCATATAAACTTACCTAACAAAACTCAACAAAACAAGTTGAATCGTAGAGACTATTCAACAATTTTCCCTTTCCCCCTGTTATCCTCGACTTGATTCAATTCTTGATCTATACGATAATTTAATTTCAATATATCAATTCCATTATCCTATAACATCCAAATATATGCATATGACATTTTAATTTTATTTTACAAAAGTTATCTAAAATTTCACATTTAATTTAATTTAGTTCCTAAAACCGAAATTGCCATAACTTTCAAATTTGAGCCTCGATTTTGAAATTGATCTCAATTTCATCCTTTTACAAATTAATCTTTTTTTTTCATTATTAAGCTTAAAATCTAACCAGATAACATCAAAAACTTCAAGAAATCATCAAAGATAACTTTTGTAAACTTTAACAGTTTCACAAATTAATCTCTAAGCTAGCTAAATCAAGCTTTCGGGATCTCAAAAACATAAAAATTATAAGAAACAAACTTAAAACGGCTTACCAATTTTGAAAAACAAAGTTTGGACGATGGAAGGGTTTTCTTCTTCCTTTAGAAATGGTTCGAATGAAAAAGATGATAGAAATAGGTTTTATTTTCTTTATAATTTCCTTTTATACTTTGAATAAAATTAAATAACCTTAATTAATTTTAATCTAATCATCATTAAACTAAACTAAGTGGATGATGACATCACCATCCACCATTCACAACTAAAAATAGTTTAATTATTCAATTGGTCCCTAAATTAAATAAAATTTCATAATGATATAAAATTTATCACTTTTACGATTTAGTCCTTATACCTTAATTAACTATCTATTTGGAAAAATTAAAGGATCAAACTTTAATTAAACTTTATACTAATCTCATAAATATTAAATAATAATATTTATAGACTCACTCGTCACAAATGAGGTTCCAAAACCATTGTTTCCAACACCAGTAAAAAACGAATTATTACATAAGTCTTTCTGCAAATTAAGTATATATAAGTTTTTTATAATTAAAGCTACAGACTATTTGGATTGTGAACCCAAATATTTTAAGGTCCATGCTACTTATCCAAATAGAAAATATTATCTTACATCATATCATGAGGTATGATATTATTTAAAAAAATAGTGCTAGATAGAAGCATTGTAACACCCCTTACCCGTATTCGACGCCGGAATAGGGTACGAGGCATTACCGGAATTACAAATTTATTTATCAGACATTTTATATCATTTAGCATTTATTTTTGAAACCAATCAAAAATCAAACATATTATCCCTTAAAACATATTTATTTCTCTTTTTCATTTCATGACTTACTTGAATTTATTTCTCGTCGCAACATATTTAATTACCTTTTATTTACATATTACAGATAATCACATATTTACATGTCATGATAAATATCATTCTCTTGCCGTTTATTCATAAACATAAATCGCTTAATTCATCATATCGATATTTCACGTACTATCAACTTATATTTCCTTATATCACATATTTAAAGTTACACGAACTTACCTGGCTAAATTTGCAGAAATACCAAGATTTAAGGGCATTTTGGTAATTTTCTATTTTCATCGATTTTTCAACCGATCTTAATCTAAATTAATAATTTCATTCAATTTTGCAATTTTCAATAATAAAATAATACATTCCATGTCAATTGGTCATTTTCGACATTTTTACGAAATTAATCACAAAGTTTTACTTTTATTCAATTTAGTCCCTGGTTCTAAAACATTACAAATTAGCCATACTAGCTAAATATTCATACATATTTTCCTCCTCCTCCTCTCCATCCCACATCCTTGATGTATATAACATGCTATAAGTAACATTCTCAATAATTTCATTAATTACTCATAAGTATATTCAAAACTGTCCAAAACTGCTTTAGTGTAACATGTTGATTTCTATTTTGCCCCTAATTCCACAATTCATACAATTCAATCCTTGCTCAATTAACCCTTCAATTTAGCTAATTTTCTCATTTAATACTTTTCTCTATCATTTTAAACTACTTCATATCCTTTGAAAAATCAGAATTTTAACTCTAGGCCTTAATTTTAACTCTTTCACAATTAGGTCCTAAAATCAATTTCCATCAATTTTACTTAATAAAATCATCATATAACAAAATTAAAGCTTCAAATCAATACTTATTCATCATATTCTTTCAGCACTAATCCACATCAAATTTAAAAATTAACCATAGAATCATAAACTAATGAATTAATAAATTGGACTCAATTGTAGAAAGTCCAAAATATAGAAATTTCAAGGAGAAAGCAAGAATTAAACTTACATGAAGCTTGAGTATGAAAACCAGCTTGAAACTCTCTCCCATGGCTGTTTTTCAACTAAAGAAAATGAAGAGAATGAAGAGAATTCTCGGATATTTCAATTTGATCCCTTTTTATTTAGCTAATTTTGAAAATTTTCCAAAAAATTTTCCTTTTTTTCTTCTTTCTCTTCTCTTCTTCTTTCTTTCCTTTCCCTGCTCTCTGTTTCGTTTTGTTTTTTGTTTTCTCCCCTCTATTCTCTTTTTGTTTGTTTTTATATATAATAATATAATAATATAAAATAATATAATAATATAATAATATACCTTAAAAATCTCAGATTTTTCTATGTTATCTTAGCCTCACTATACAAAATGGTATAATTACCATTTTGATCCTTCGTAATTTCTTTTAATCTATAATTTAACTTTTACTTTCATTTCAATTTAGTCCTTTTCATTTAATTTCCTACCCAAACGTTAAAATTTTCTAACGAAAGTTTAATAATAACTTAATGACACTCCATAAATATTTTTAGAAATATTTATGGCTCACTTTATGAATTCGAGGTCTCAATACCTCGTTTTTGGCCCAATTTTTTTCTAATTAATTCTTTCAGTTCACAAAATTCACTAATTTTAAAATATTTCTAAAATCACACTTAACTTATAATTATCGATTAACAAAATTTTCTAACTTTTCGTCAGATTTAGTGATCTCGAATCACTGTTCCAACACTATTAAAATTGGGCTGTTACAAGCATAATAGACAGCTTGCAAACTCTTTAATTTGAAATATTCAATGCTTCAAAATGTGATTGAGAAGACATTTGTTGTTCTAATTTTTTTTTTCTCATATTAACAACATCACTTTAGTATAACATAAAAAAACAATATTAAATTGTACTAACATGTTGTGTATTTCATAACTTCAATCATAGGTAGAATTGAGATGATTCATAGTTCGAAGAGTACATCGAAGAAGGAGATTTTCTAAGTATGGATCTTGATAATCTTAATTATGCATATTCAAATTCAAATGATGATGAACTCGACCAAAAACCAATCGATAATGATAAGAGCATCTGTTAAAAATTTAAAAGGGAATAACCCAACAAATATGAACTTGAACAATTAGATAAAATTGAATACAAAATTTATTTTTTATTGTTATTTTTTAGTAATTGTATTATCAACTACTTTTTTAGACTGACACAAAATATATGATAGTTTGATTTTAATTTTTGTTACTTATTTAATTTTTTTTATCTTACTAATAATCTTTATATTAATTAATATTTTTTAAAATTGTAAAATATGTAATTGTGTAATTACAATTTGTATTACCAAACATCATATAGGGAATTATGATGTAATTACAATATATCAGCCAAACACATATAAGAAATCACAATTCATTGTAATTATAAAAGAGTGTAATTACTACCTTGATAATTACATTTTCATTCAATTACTTTGTATTGTCCAAATAGACTTGCTCACGTTTACAGGATTGGCCAATTGTATCGATACAATCAAGAATCAATCGAGATATCGGTTCAGAATAAGAGGTTGGGTCAGTTGACTCTCCAACTGGTATGGACCGATTGAATCAGTTTTTTCTCTTTTTTATTTTTACGATCTTTTAATCGCATTGATTGATCCATTAAATAGGTGATTTGACCAATTTGACCACCTGTAACACCCCTAACCCGTATCCATCGCCGGACTAGGGTTACGAGGTATTACCGGTCGAATCATAACATTTAAACAACCATTGCTCACAATCAGCATATCATAGTTATTCAATAACACAAAGTCCCTTTAAAAGGTCTACAAGACCTTAAACACGCTTTAAAGAAAGTTCGGGACTAAACCGATCTCATATGAAAACTTTGTGGAACTTAGAAAATTTTTCTTTTAAAACAGGGTACACGCTTAGAAAATTTTTCTTTTAAAACAGGGTACACGCTCGTGTGGCTAGGTCGTGTGCCACACACGGCCATGCCTTAGACCATGTCTTACCCCGTGTGCAACTCTGACTATGGTCACACGGCCTGTCACACGCCCGTGTATCTGGCCTGTGTGCAAGACTGACTAACTTCGAATTGGGACAGTGAAGGACACAATCGAGACACATGCCCGTGTGCTCACCTATGTGGACAATTATAGGCCATTTACAAGGCCAAATTGCCACCCAATTTGGGTCATCTCTACATGTCAAATTCCAACATCAAATAACATACAAATCATACATCATCTCAAATACCAAATCAATTATGAAACATACCATTTCTATTTCACCAAAGCATACCATAATTGCTATTCATACAAGACCATATATACACATTACATACACCATTTACTTATAGCCAAAAACATGTACCAAAATCATTCCATTATCAAGCCATATCACATGGCAAGATTTATACATCTCAAAACATTCCACAACCTCACTAGCCTATACATGCCATATACCATAAATACAACTTTAAAAAAAATACCAAAATAGATGTCTGATAGTGTGATAGAGTCACTGGCGATCCATGAATTCGAGCTAGCTTTAATGACACTGTAAAACAGATAAAGATTTCACACAGTAAGCTTTAAAGCTTAGTAAGTTCGTAATATAACAAAATTAACTTAACAATTCAAATCCAATATACAAAATTAACTAACACTTAGTTCCATTCACAACACTACTCAATCTCATCCATGGCTTTTACTCACTTTCATACCATATCTATAGGTTCATATACAAGCACTTATAATGCTACTCAATCCAACTCTTTTCATCATTCATTCACATAGTCTTCCATCTATCTCATACACAACATCATCAACCACATAGGTTCAGTACATACATGTATCATCACGTATTTTTCTATCACATTTACCACTTTAATGCTTGATGCCATAATTTATTTAATCCTCTTTGAACGTTCGATGAACTCGCACACTTAGTGCCAATTAATTTGCCGAAGTTACAATAATATCACACACTTAATGCCATCACATTAAACTGAATTTGTCTCGGTATCGCACACGTAGTGCCAGATAATACAGCCAACGCTTTCTTTATCTCGCACACTTAGTGCCATTCATCACTGTAACGATTCTATTTACGCACACTTAGTGCCTCATATCTTCAAACTCACATTTCTCATTATCAAACTCCACAATCACAATTCCATTCATTTCATCACATAAGAACATTATGTAAAAGTATGTATTATATACGAACTTACCTCGGGCGTAGTAACAACAATACTAGTCGATCAATCGAGCACTTTGTTCTTGCCTCGATCTAGGTTCGAATTTCTCTTTTCTTGATCTATATAATATCAAATTCAACTCATTCAAACTCATCTTCATCCAAAACAATCCACAAACACATAATCAGGGCATTTTACACTTTAGCCCTTATAATTTCACATTTTAACATTTCAATCCCTATTTCACAATTACACAAAATACATATAATTTACTCACACCCAAGCTTGGCCAAATTTCATACTAGTCCCTAGCAGCCCATATTTTTCATTTATTTCACATTTTAACCTTTCAAATTTTCATTTTCACAATTTAGCCCATAATAATCAATTTCATCAAAATTTCCAAATACAAAACATATTTATCATTCATCAAGCTTTCTTATTTCACCAATTATCAACACAAAGCTCATATACTCATCAATGACACATCTCAAAATCATTATCAATTTCATAGATTAAGGCATGGGCTTAAGAGAACACTAAGCAAAAATCACAAAAACATAAAAATCATCAAAAACCGAGCTCAAAACATACCTTAATCAAGAACAACAATGGCCGAACCCTAGCTAGCTTTATTTTCTTTTCTTTCTTTGTATTTTCGGCAAGATGATCATCAAATGCCACTAATTCATGTTTTGTTTTAATTATTATTAACTTAATAACCAAATTACTATTTTATCCATTAGTTAAAACATTATAAAATCATTCATTTAATGACCATTTATGTCAAATTCCACTATCAATGGTCTAATATCAACATAAGGACCTTTCATTTAATAAGCCATGGCAATTAAGCACTTTTAACTACTAGTACATAGCTTTTGCATTTTACGTGATTAGGTCCTTTTTCACAAATCGGCACACAAACGATAAAATTTTCATACAGAACTTTCACACATACTTTATCACATACCATAAACATCAAAAATAATATTAAATTATTTCTTCGACCTTGAATTTGTGTTTCCGAAATCACTGTTCTGACTAGGGTTTAAACCGGGCTGTTACACCACCAATCTGATTTTGAAAACCTTGAATTTAAGTAGGAGAAACACTAGCAATTATGTAACTTAGTTTCATTGTTGGTACTCTCCTAGGAGTAATTATATTTAATAATTAAAAACTATTTTTTAGTTGATATTATAAGAGCATATGTTAAATTAATGTTTTTTAAAGGTTGAGTAATACAATTCAAATTCTTATTAAACGAATGTCTAATAATAGCTTTAAGCATCTTACATTCAAGTCAATAAAAACTAAAATTTTTTAAAAACATATTTTTCCTAACCAAACATTTATTTTAAAATAGTTTTAAAATTAATATATCTAAATTAATTAAATAACATATGAGAATATATATATAATATTTTTAATTTAAAAAATATAAATTTAACATTTTTTAGTATTTTTCATGTCGATTTTATAGTTCATATTCGAGGTAGTCACCTCCAACAGTACTATTTAAAGAATGAGTTTATTTAAGAAGAGGTTTTTAAAGATACTAAAAACAAATCTACTAAATTAAAAACTGATTTAAAACAAAATCATTTTAGTAAAAACATATATATTTAAAAACGTTTCAATAAATTCATAATTTATTACAAATTGGTGTTGTTTGATAAATTAAATTAAATACTGAAAAATCAAATAAAGAATTTTACAAGTGCTAAATTTATATTATAAAATTGTACACTTTATTAGTAAAACTTAAGTGTTTTTATATAATTTAGTCCTTTGATAGTATAAATATTAAATTTAAAAAATTCTTGTTTCATAATTTTAATATTATTAATATAATATTTTATATTAGTTTAGATAGTTTTGAGATAAAAAATAAATATATTACTTTTTTTACAAAAGTTAAAAATAATTTATTTTAAATATAAATTTCTAAAAATAAAATGAACTTAATTTTTTTCCCAACTATCTACCTACTTATTCAATTCAACAATTTTTTATAAAAATTTTGAAATAAATGAAAAGTTATTAAGATTATCAAATACATTTAAAAAAATTAATTTTGAATAAAATGAAAATTTTTAATGATTATTAAACACACCAATATCATCCTAATACTATAAATTCAACATGACATACTTAAAAATCAAAAAATTTGTTTTGCTTTAATAATGACATAACGTTTCAAATAATTAATCTTATGTTTTTTTTTTGTTTTTTTTTTTGAATCTAAATACAATTAATGGTGAAGTAGATATTTTTGTTTTAGACCTAACTTTAATAAATCGTGCTGAGATTAAATTATAATTAATCTAAGCTATCCCACCTTGCATATAGTTATATTAAAAACGATTTAAAGTTAGAACTGTGGATGCCTCCACTTCATCAACCATTTTCAAATCTCATTAAATATAGGCCAATTTTTTTTATTTATATTCAAGTTGTTTAATTTGTTAATAAGTGATATATGATTATACTTAAAATAATAAATAATTTAAACAAGTATTAATTGTGAATCGATTGAAGTCTCTTCTCCCAAAGTTGAGAAGATGCAAATTATTTTTCTTCTAGTGTCAATAAGATTGTTGCCATAGAAATTAGTGCCAAGCTGGGGTTTAGGAGGGTGAAGGACTTGGGTACTTATTTGAGATTGCATGAAATGTAAGTGTTAGAGTAATTAATGAATCAGTTAAAGCTGTTAGTCGTTAGTTAACAGTTTGCTATTAGTTAGCAGTTAGATAATCTGTTAGCATACATTGCTGTATAAAAGCAGGAGCAGTCTGTATAGTTGAGATAAGTTTTCACAAAATGTATTCTGTTTGATTAATACAGTTTCAGTCATTTCTTTAGCTTCTTTAGGACCAAGAGTGAAACTTACATCATCATTTTTAATATGATTTTAAAAGACATCTACAATTAGATTGAGAGATTTATTCGTGAATTCATTTGCCAACAGCTTAATAAGGGGGCTTAGCATTGAGAAAATTGTTTGATCAGAACATGTCTATGTTGAAGTTGAGTTTTGATATCATCTCTAATTTAGATTTCCATACAAACCAACAGTTTGTGCAATTGACCTCCAAGAAGTTGAGGTACTAGCTGGAAGAAGGCTAATTAGTGACACTTAACGGATATAAGGTTGTTGAAATGGCTTTTGGCCGTGTTGTAATATTGCATCAAAGGTTACACCAGCAGCTTGGGTATTTGCTCAGCCTTGCAAGCTAAAATGTGGTCAATTTGTGATAAGTTCCTCACCGCAAACAAGTCAAGCAACAACAACATAGGCTTTATTCTATGGGAAGTCTGATTAACCCGCATTTTTCGAGAGGCAAACGGAGCGGTTAATTTTATGGCTAAATTTCTTTTGGACAAACAACCTTGACTCCAAATTTTGGATCTCCACCAGCAAAAATTCGACCAGTCCTGTTCAATGACATCAATGGACTTCCTCATTGTAAACAAGTTCCTTTGGCTTAGTAACATTACTCGGTAACTTCCCTGTGTTACAAATAATAATAAGGGAATAGATCCGTTTATATCAGTTTAAAATTATCTTAATTTTACACTATTTCGTATTATTTTATATAATTAATATTTTAACAATTTAATCATTAAATTTAATATTTATTCATATAAATCATATTTATCAAATCTATTATAGTGTTAAAAAGAAGGTTTTTTTGTTCATGGTAAAATAAATATTAAAGTGTGATTTTAAAATTACCAAATATCTTTAAATTGTATTAAAAATAATAAATAAAAAAGATATAATAATTTTTAAATCAGCTTGTAACGGTGTTCTTTTATTATTATAATTTTACTATTAGTATACCTAATAAAAAGTAATCAAGTTGATGGATCCTTAATACTAATATTCCTTTTTCGGACCAGCAAAACAAGTGTATCAATTTGCATAAGTTTCCACATCGTGAATATGGCAATGATAATAATGATGCAAATTTCACATTGGGTTGATTTCGTGTACACCAATAAATTAAGCTGCCGACTTGGCAAACTGTATTTTCAGCTAGCCGATAACTATCAGTCCTTTGCTTTTATTTAATGTATCATGATGATATCCATAGATTCGGAATTACAGAAAGAAAATTCCTTTTAAAGATAGGGTTTGGTTGGTGCCAAACCAAGAGATGTTGATAGCAGCTTAGTCAAACATAAACCATACTTTGGGTTACAATCTCTAGGTTAGGCATGAGAATATTGTGATAAGACTTGCAGAGAGATTTTCCCAGTTGAACTAGAATGATGTATTGTAATTCGATGGAGACTTGACACCATATGGATGATTACAAGACTTGGCAACCATACCTAATGTGTGGCTTCTGTCTATCAACCCTACGTTTTAGCACTTAAAGAGGTCGAAGTAATTATTGGAATAATCTTGTTTTTATTTTTGTGGCACGAAAATGACTAATTTAGAACTATTAGACACCTTTGGTAACCAAAAAGATTAGCCAAAACCAGACACTCCTCTGGCCCTGCCACACTTCGTTTCTTCTTTTTGTCCCATCATGGACTTGAAAGGAAAGAATGTATTTTAATGTGTGTAGATTACTACTATTAAAATGCAATGATGAGGACGAAAGTTAAAACACTGCTATTTTATTGGTACTGTTATCTAACCCTCATTTGGGGGATGCAGGCAAACTTCTCGGGATGTGTAAAAAAATATATGTTCATTGTCAGTTTCAATGAATTTTTTTATTACAAAGTGAAAAGCATTACAGTAACTAGTCTACTCTAGCAATTTTCAATTAGCAAAGAAAATAAGTTGCCTAGCGGTGCAAATAAAAGAATAACTCCCGAGTCAAGATTTTGTGCCAAGTTCGCTAGATGATCTGCACATGGGTTCCTCTCTCTATGTATGTGTCTTATTTCAATCACCCTACTCTCCTTGACAAATTCCATGCAATCTCGAACTAGTGAGCCGAGTGGGTGAGTATCAACCACACCATCTTTCAAAGCCATTACCCCGAATCTATTTCAACTATCATATTAGATTATCCCTTCGCCTTAGCTAATAGAAATCCTTCTCTTACAGCCCAAAGCTCGGCATGTAAACTGTTAGCACTCCCAATCTTACACAAGAAACCAACCACCATGTTCATCCCGAATCAAGCCACCCGCTGCAGCACTTCGTGTCGACATTCGAACGCTGCCATCGATGTTAAGAATGTATGCGCATTTGAAGGTGGTCTCCTCCAGCTAACCCAGCAAACAACAGTAACAAAGCATGTAATAGATTTCTTCCAAACATTATAAACGTCCAAGGCGAGCCTTTTAAAATAACCCACCACTTGCACGTTAGATTAACTTTGTCCTTGAAAAATCTCTATGTTTCTTCCCTTCCATAGTCCCCATATAATGGTCACAAAAAAGATCCCCCAAGGTAGCAACAAACTTGTTAGTTGTTCAGACTTACTGCTGTATTTTATCCGGTGCTTCAAATCCATATTGAAGAAACTCAGTTCTTGTGAGAGAGCTTGAACCGCACTCCTGGCCACTAAACAATCTCTAAGAATATGATCTGTAGATTCTATTAGATCACCACACCGTTGACAAGTCGGGACTGCCACTATATTCTTTCTATATCTTACTTGATTAGTATTAATTTTGTTAAAGATGATAAGCCAGATGAAGAACCTCACTCATTCCGGACATTTAAGCTTCCAAATCCACATCAAATTCTCTCTAGAATCACCTCTTCCTATCTATTACATAGCCTATTATAAGCAGAGGAGACTGAGAATTGATCATCCTTTGTCAAACCCCAACAATATTTATCTTTCTCAGTTCTTAAAGAAGAAATAGGGACCGCTTTTATTTCCTCTACTATATTAGCAGGCATCAAGTTTTGAACCTCATGGAGCTTCCAAGTCTTCGAATCAGATAAGTAATGCTCAACCTTCCAATCAGCTTGATTAGAATCAGATAAGGACGAGTGAATTAACGATTTCTCTCCAACCCACCAATCTTGCCAAAAGCTCACTGTCATGCCATCACTAATTCACCATTAATCCCTTTTTTGGTGAATTCTTGGGTAGTTAGTAATCACCTCCAAGTAGAAAACGCATGTGCAGTCCCGTACTGTCAATAAACTGAGTAGAATGCAGGTATTTTTTGTAGAACACATCACACCAAAGTGCATCGACCCTTGTATGCAGTTTCCAACCATGTTTAGCAAGTAAAACTAAATTGTTCTCCCTAGATTTCCTCAACCCCAGACCACCAAAACGTTTCGGTCGACAGACCGTCTCACAATTTAAAAGGCCTCCATTGATGGTTTGCAATTCACTCCAATACCATCTGAGATAACTTCTCCATAACAAGAATGAATAAATAAGGTGATAAAGGAACACCCTTGTTGAGGAGAGAAATTTGGTAAACCTTGTCCATTCCACAAAATTGACAGCTTATTTGATTTTACGCAAAACATAACCAAGTCAACGAAGCTTCTCAAAAAAGCAAAATCCACCGGTATTGCTTCCAAGAAATTCATATCCACATTGTCGTATCCTTTCAGCAAATCAAGTTTTTAAGACCAACACCCCTTCCTTACCTTTCATATTCATCATGACCACTTCCTAAGTGATTAAAATGGTATATGGCCTGCTCTTTCTCGCCTGGTCTCATATGAAGTACAAGAACCTTCGACAAAATCTTGTACGAAGTGTTAAAACAATTGATGGGGCGGAACAAAGTAATCTTATTAGGATTTGGACCTTTCGGAATTAAAACAAGATGAACTCTTGTCAAGTTACCGTCAAAATAACCTCGACACAACGCCTCATTAACAAACCCAGGTAAAGATATTTTCAACATTTCCCAAAATCTTCGATAAAAGATCGGTTGTATCTCGTCAGTGCCCGGAGCTTGTAATCCCTCCCTAGAAAAAGTAGCTGTATGAATCTCCTCTATAGAAACTACCTGTAACGACTCAATTTTAATCGGTGTCAAGAAAATGTGATTTTGAAGTCGGTTTTTGTGAAACAAGTTAATTAGATTATTAATCAAGAAGTTGTTACGAGAAATATGAAATTGAAGTATTGATTTATTATGTGGTTAAATTAGAGAAGTGTTAATTATAGTACAGGGACCAAATTGAGATGTGAATTAAATTGGGATATTTGAAAAAGGAATTAACCAAGGATTTAAATTGCTATTAGACTATGATTATTTTTTGGTTAAAAGATTAAGGTGATTAATTGAATAATTTATTTGGTAAAGGATATGAAGATTTAATTGAAAGTGATTTAAACTAGAGGAGTGTGATTAAGGAAATAATTTAAGCGTTTGGAAGCTATTTAACCATAGCTATATTGGAGATAGTGGATAAACTTGATCAAGGTCATTAGCATTTCATGTAGTGATAATCGCCATTGGATCATTATATTAAAAGAAATATTAACTTATTTATATATGATAAGAATCAAAGATGAAAGAAATACTTCATTTTTGCAAATGGCAACCATTTATTCTTCCTCTGTTGTCGAATCTCATCCAAACCAAGGTGAGGATGATTTTTCTTTAATTCCTTGGTAAATTCTTAGTTTATGATGGTAGTTATACATGACTCAAGTGTTAGATTCTTCAATTGTGACATTATATTTAAATTGTTATGGTTGAATTCTTGATGAAATGGAAGCTTGAAAGTGAAGAGTTGATGAATATTAAGGTAGCTTAAATTATGTTAAGATTTTGTTAGATTCATAGTGGGAAATGTTGAATAAGTTTGAATTGAATGTAGGTCAAATGATTAATTATGAGTTATTAGGGACTAAATTGTAAAGAATGAAAGTTGTTAGAAGTAAGTGTTATAGGTTGATAGTTTGAGGTCCCTAGAGAGTAAATAACGAGATATGAGCATTTTAGACATTAAGATTAAAAAGGGACTTAATTCTAAAAAAGTACAGTTATGCTTAGTTGTTGGTTATCCCTTTGTTGTTATGAACTAATGTTATTTTGTAAACAAATTAATGTATGTAGCTAACGACGAGGTTGAAATGTTGATGGACAAAGACGAAACAGGTGATGGATAATAAAATTGGTTTGTGCTAACTTACTATGTTTTAATCCTTGTTTTGTTTTTAATTGGTGATTGAATAACTTAAGTTAATGGTAACTATAAGTTTCAAAGTATGTTGTTTTATGTTGTGATTAATATTCAAATTATAGTATAAATATCAAGCGATGATCTCTAAGCTTGACTAATGAACAAGGTAAGTAACTATGTAAATTGATGTAGTTGAGATTGAATGCTAAATTTCTATGCTTGGTTTTATGATTTGATATAAGGTTGTGATATGAACTATATTGATGTTGGAATAAGTTTGATAACTTAGATAATATTTGTTGAAATCATATGTATATGCATAATTGTATGTAGATGAGGTTGGTACAAGGCTCAACATGAATTATAAGATAATAATAATAGTAATTGAAGTAGATATATTGTGAAATATGAGATATAGTGCTATTGAGATGAGCTTAAAGACTTGATAATATTGATGAGATGATATACATATATGTGTGAATATATTCAAAATGTGTGGTGATTCTGGAATTACAATGAAAGGATTAATTTAATTTTATTATATGTTGATGACAAACAATAATGAGAATTGCCTTATTAAGCGATACATTTATATCATCAAAACATATCATCAATGTATCATTCAAATTAAAATTATAATCATGCCCAAGATCCATCAATTTGGCCTAGCTCATATCTACCAAAAAACATTAACTAATTCACATGCATATATCAAGCTTTGGTTTAATTTACCATACCATACTATGGCTTCAAACACAAACACATGTTTATATATATATATACCAAACCAACATTACATTTATAACCTCATTTACAATCCATCCACAAAATAACTATCATCTAGACATCCTAGGTACATGCCGACACAAAAGATAAACATCACCACATTTTAGTTCGGGATCGTTGTTAGTTGCTGAATCGGCGATCAAAAGAGAAGAACTTAACCTGCTCACGAAAAAACAAAACCGTACGTTGAGTAAAACTCAGTGATATTTCTATAATCTGAATATTTAAAGACAATAGATTACAAATGTATAATTGAAATATAAACACATATTAATATTTAAAAATCACAACTACCATATGCTAACTCTTTGATTTCATACATAATAGCATGTCATTTCATACTATATTCAACTTACACATGCTATCATATTTCATTTGTTTCACAAATATCCCAATTTTCATACTTGCTATATAAATAGCTTTTCACAATTTGATTCACATTTCATTTAAACAATGGCATTATCCATTCCATATCCACTTCACGAGTACATAACTCATGTATCTCATTTAATCACAACATATCTCATTTTTATGTTTCAAATCACTATCCCATTTTCAATTCTCATGCAATACCATCCAATATCAATCTTAGTACCGTTTTATTTAATTACCCCTATTAACATGACTCAGACTCGAACGGATACATGGATCCAACCAACACACCAGTTTGGCACCAAGTGCCTCATCGGATAAATCTGAAATAACAACTGCGCCCAGCGCTATATAAAATTGACACCCAGTGTCTCATCGGTTAAACCAAAGTAAATTGGCATCCAGTGCCTCATCGACTTGAAGTCAAAGAAATCTCTGAACTCTTCCTATCCTATGGCATGCCATTTATATCCAACTCAGCTCGATATAGTTAATAGGGTTCCAATTCACTTTCCAAATACAACCGATATCCAATTATCATATTTGCACATTATCAAATTTACACATATATTCATTTCAATTCAAATAATCAACACATTCATAATATATATACCAATTCAATCCATTTCAATCAACTTTAATTTAATTCAATATCAAAGTATTTCAATCAACTTTAATTTAATTCAATATCAAAGTGCCAAATACTCACCTCAACCACTTAACATATGCATTAAATCAAAATACAACAATTAGTAAGTAGGTTCGGATTATAGAAATACAAATCGTGGATTTCAAGCTATTCGACATCGATTTTATCCTTCCCCTTTTTAGTCGAGAATTCCAGTACGACGTTAGCTATTGAATTAAAATAATTAAAATTCATCAATACAACACAATTCAATTTCATATTGAATATTTTAAATTTTTACTCAATATTTGACTAAATTCCAATTTAGTCCCTAAATCGAGACTAATTTTTATTCTTTACATTTAATCTTATATTATTATACTAATTTCACTTTAAGCTAAATTTAACTCCCTATTTTCAATTAAACCCTTAAATTTTTATTTTTTACAATTTAGTCCCTATTACTCAAAATTTACAATTTATTCTACAATTTAATCCTTTTTTATTTCTAGCTTAAAAATCTATCAATTTAATCCCCAATACTAAAATTATTCAACATTAACAACATTTAAAATCTTAATAATTGCTAAAATTTCGACATGGGTCGGGTAGTACTTAACATCAGGATTCTAAAAATATAAAAATTACAAGAAAAACGACTAAATTGACTAACCAATTGAACTTTGAATCTTAAAATCCCTAAGGCCATGCGTTGAACCTTCTTCTCTTCTTTTTTTTTTCTTTCTTTTTCTTTCTTAGTTTTGTATGGCTTTATCTTTTATTACCTATTTTTTATTATACTTTAATTTATTATTATATATTACATATATACATTTACTTAATTATTAAGATAACATATTTTAACTTTTATTATTATAATATATAAAATAAATTTACACATATAAGTTATATATATAATTTAATAATGCCGTCCATTTAATGGAATAAGGTATAATTGCTTCTTTAGCCCCTTTAATTAATCTTTAATATATAATTCAACTTTCACCCTATACGCAATTTAGTCCTTATACCTAATTACTTTTAATTCAAGTAAATTCGCTTAACTGAAACCTAATTAACTACATAACGGACTTCATAACTATTCACGAGTCTGATTTACGGGAACAGGAATTCTGGAAATGCACTTTTCGACACCCCTAACTATAGGGTCGTTACATGGCATGCCATAAGATTTTTATATGTTGCTGGTGGGAGCATTTTAGCACTTCAATACGATTTATTCTAGCATTTCGGTGCAAATTATTTTGGCATTTAGGTGCGATTCGTCCTGTAGATGTTAGGGGATTGATCCATATACCCACACTAGTACAATTAATACGGGTTAGAAGTAAATAATGATAAGTCATTCTAATATTAATAATGAAATGTCATTCTTATCTTGATAATTAAACATAATCTTGATTTTGAAAATGATATGTAATAATGATCATATCGATAATGATTATAAAATGATTTTGATACTGAGATTGAAAAAGAATGAAATGGTAATGTGAAATCATTGATGATGGTATGAATTTGATAACACGTTATTAATGAAATACTAGTCGGTAGAATTGCTTTGATAATTTGATGAGTTTGATGTAACATATCAAATGCATGCTTATCAATTTAATGATTTGATGCTTTAAATTCAAATTATGTTAATAACACTGGGTATTCAATACTCAACGTACGAATTAATTTATTTTTGTGCCCAAGCTTTATTTAATTACTCAAAGTGGTTGTGAGTTTGTCAGCATCCAAGACATAAATTCTCAGCTCAGCTAACGGTTGTAATGTCCTTATAATGTTAATTTATATATAGCATGTACCTAGATCAATAGGAAGTAATTTGAAGTTTTTATGCTATTTTGAATTTTAATTATCTAATGTTGCATTAGTTGGATGTTTTGGGTGATTTTGGTACTACTTGTCTTATGGTCAAATGATTAGTTTCGCATAAGTAGATAATTGGCTCAGTTAGGTTAAGTTATGATATATTGAGTGTCTTGCTTTAAGATTTGTTTGAACATGTTTTTAAATGTTAAATAAGTGTGCATTGGTTTGGTTTAACCTTGGTGTGAAATAGGTGGCATTTAAACATCATTTTCCTACTTGAAATATTGCATTTTAGGAAATTTGGTACGCTGGTCATGAGAACAATAGTCATGTTTCGGGACACCATGAACAAAAAAGATCATTTCATACATTTCTAGGTAATAGTTTCAAGACACGTTGAACATGTCTCAAGACATACATTACCACATCTCGAGACAAATAGTCTTTTGTCTCAAGACAAGTAAACATCAAATCTAAAACAAAATTTCTCTATTTCAAGTCATGTTCTTGTTTTGAGACATCTAATCATCGAAGCAAAAATAGGAAAACAAAGGAAGCATTTCTTAAGACATAGTATTCAATGTCTAGATGCACACTGTAGTATTTTGAATGATTGAGTTTGGATTTGAATCCTAACTTCGTATTTGATTATGTTTAACTCTAAAGCCCTTTAAATGAGACCTTTTAATATTATCAATCATGTTTATGCTGATAGTTGTGAATTTATGAAAACATTTATGATTGAATGCCATATTATTTGATGAAATGTATTAAGACAGTTTGAGTTGCTTTGGCAACGTAAAGTGATGCCACACATTTGGATCCGATGTAACACCCCAAACTCGGCCTAGAAGTTAAGCCCGAATTTGGCATGTCACATGGAAGTTTTTTTTTTTTTTTTTTTTTAAAACCATCTTTGAGATTGTTAAAAACTTGTTCGAGATTTACGGCCTCTTTGTTAAAACCCAAAACACTTAAGCAATTGTTATCTACTTGAAAATGTAATTATCTTTAAAGACCTTTTTTGTTGTGAAAACATATTTGAAATAAACAATTTACGAAAATGGGATGTTTGGGAATAGAGTTGCTGAAGCATTTTGAAAGAAAATCTTAGGCCTTATTACAACATTTAACCCAAAATAGTAGAGTAATAAAATAAACAAGAAAGAAGTCTGAAGTCCAAATAAACCATTTCTGAAGTATGGTCTCCATCGAGTCATCCAAGGCCCAAGTCCACGTCACTGAGCATTACCTGAAAAGGTTGAGAAAAAGGGGGTGAGTTACAAGAACTCAAAGTGTGTAATCCCTTACCATCATCCACCTGGTCTGAAACACACATAGCAATATTTTCGGCCTAAGCCTATTTACAATTATAACATAATAACATGTATATAATATGCATATGATATGCAAATCCCAAACCAAACTTAATTTCCATCCGCTACACACCACCCGTACCAACCAGCACACCTTTGGGGATCAAGCCAACCCACCCCACCAACACACCAATCGCAGGCATAAAGCTATTTAAAACGTAGGCACGAAGCCTTTTAATAACATGGCACGAAGCCTTTTTATAACATGGCACAAAGCCTTTTTATAACATGGCACAAAGCCTTTTAAAATGATTGTGGCAGAGCCACCGAACTAGATTTTGGCAACAGGCCTTTCATATTGTGGCAGAGCCACCGAACTAGATTTTGGCAATAGGCCTTTCTTCTCTTCATCAATTATCCCAACCCATGCAATCATGTATGCATATACAAAGCATAACAATATTCATAGAATAATTTCAACATAAGGCCCATAACACAAGTTGGCCCATTAAACAATCTAGAAAATTTGGCCCATTAATCGATCTAGCAAATTTCACATTTGGCCCATATAACAAATATCACATTTGGCCCATATATCAAATATAACATTTGGCCCATATAGCAAATATAACATTTGGCCCATATAACAAATATCACATTTGGCCCATATAGCAAATACAACATTTTGGCCCATAAAGGGTATTTTCGTAGTTTGGTCTATAGGGACATTTCGTAATTCGACCCATTAGGGGCATTTTCATAATTCGATAATCGTACCCACTAAGGGTAATTTGGTAATTTACTCTCTAAGGGTAATTCATAAATTTTACCCACCAAGGGTAATTCGGGAATTTTTGCCACCCAAGGGTATTTCAGTAATTTACCCTCTAAGGGTATTTCGGTAATTTTGCAACCGATGGGTATTTTGGTAATTTACCCTCCACGGGTATTTTGATAATTACAAACCCAAAGGTATTTCGGTAACTTACCCTTCAAGGGTATTTCGGTAATTTCGCAACCCAGGGGTATTTCGGTAATTTACCCTCCACGGGTATCTCGATAATTTCGCAACCCAAAGGTATTTCGATAACTTGCCCTCCAAGGGTATTTCGGTAATTTCACAACCCAAAAGTATTTCGGTAATTTACCCTCCACGGGTATCTCGATAATTTCGCAACCCAAAGGTATTTCGGTAACTTACCCTCCAAGGGTATTTCAGTAATTTCACAACCCAGGGGTATTTCGGTAATTTACCCTCCACGAGTATCTCGATAATTTCGCAACCCAAAGGTATTTCGGTAACTTACCCTCCAAGGGTATTTCGATAATTTTACAACCCAGGGGTATTTTGGTAATTTACCCTCCATGGGTATCTCGATAATTTCGCAACCCAAAGGTATTTCGGTAACTTACCCTCCAAGGGTATTTTGGTAATTTCGTAACCCAGGGGTATTTTGGTAATTTACCCTTCAAGGGCATTTTGGTAATTTCACAACCTAAGGGTATTTCGATAATTTACCCTCTAAGGGTAATTTAATAGTTTTACCCACCACGGGTAATTCGGTAATTTACCTTCCAAGGGTAAATTCGGTAGTTTTACCCACCAAGGGTAATTCGGTAATTTACCCTCCAAGGGTAATTTCGGTAATTTCATATTCAACGGTGTTTCCGAAGGCCTACTATCGCCTCAAGTGATACAGAGCTCTATTTCGGTCTCTACGGAACTATTGGGTCCAAATCTATTTTAGACCCAAACGGGGTAATTTCGCAACTAAAACATAACTAGTAATTTGGGGCATAGAAATTTAAACTGTCCATTTGCATCATACTGACTAAATTGGCTATAACTCGAGTTAGAAAACTCGAAATCTAGATCCATAAAATTTCCTTGAAACTAGACTCATGTATCTTCTTACTGTAATTTTTCTAGAATTTTTATCCTAGCCATTTAGAACAGTTTATTCATTAAAGCTTCCCTTGTTTCACTGTCTAACGATTCTGACTTCTCTTAACTTAATCTCAGTTATCTTACTGTACGATTTTCATATACTTCTCCCACTTGTTTCTTTTGAAAATAGGTTCACTAAAGAATCCATACATGTCAATTATAACCCATAATTCATTTTGTAAAATTTTATAAGATTTTTCCAAAACAGATCAGTGAACCCCAAAGTTAATCAGAACCAGTCTCACTAAAATCAAGATATCTCAGAATATAAAATTTCTTTTCCTTCTCCATTTCTTCCATATTAAAATAGACACAGTAAGCTTAAATTTGATATCTCATTCACTTTCTAATTCCACTTATCTTATTTTTCATGATTTTTCTAAATCACATCACTGCCACTGACCCAAACTGTTTTATTACAAAATACGATTATCACTACGATCATACGCACGTCCGAGTGATCACGGATACCGGTTATCGGTTTTCTTTGATATTTCTACCGAATCACAGAATATTTCATGTTTTAGAGAGATGTGAGATTTACTCACCATTTCAAACGTATATTCGGAAGAGTATGAGATTACACACCATTTTCAAACATATATTCGGAACGGTACGGAATTACACACCTTGATTAGGATTCTCTAAGAACCACTCTTCATTGCCCCTAGAACAATACCAACCAAAGTTAGCCTCGGATTTCCAAAAGATTTCGTATCACTCACACTTGAATCACTTACCACTATGTCCGAAGGTAGAATATATCGAGTGATTTGTCCCTAAAAATATGGTCAATTATTTCAAATTATTACTCCGTTAGCAACCAATCGAATATTGAATAATATCAATAATCTATAAGAACTCCTTACCTTATTAATATTGGATCCGATTTCCCCCACTTGACTTATGGCTAGAATGATACACGGCCATCCACTTAGAACACGATTTAATTGAAGAAAAGAGTGTCTACCCAAATGAGAAAGAATTTATGAAGGAGTGATCATGGATTGAGAGGTTCGATATTGACTTGAAGTTGTGGCAATGATAGGAGAAGTTGGAGAAATGAACACAAAAGGATGCCAAAGAAAATTAGGCTTATCAAGCACCAAAAATCCTACCAAATGACTAAAACAAATTCAGCTCCCCTCTCATTCACCTCAACCGTCCATGCCTTTGCAAATAAGCCAAAATTTACCAACCCAAAACTTAAAAAAAAAACAAACCAACATGCTCCCTAATTCACTCTCCATCATTCCTTTTTTTCTCACCTACTCCATTATTTCAAATTCCATCATTATTAATATTCTTTTATTTATTTTTCCTTTTTTTTTCCTTGTTTTCCTCCTTACCTTATCTTTTTAGTCATCATTTCATTTTTCTTTTATTTCATTCCTTTAATGATGTCATGGATGACACTTGGAAGAGCACATCAAAATAAATCCAAAATTTGCAAAAGATGAGATTTGAACCCCTTCCCTCCATGCTCCCCACTTGATGCCATAACCTTTTTACCAATAGTTCATTTATGATAACAATTTACTCACTTATTTCCATAAACTTTGATGCCTCTTACTATCTCTCCTTAATAAGCTTAAACACAAACTTTCACTAAGGCCCAACTTGAACTCGAAACTTCAAAGAACTCCGTAACATTCCGAAATCACCTTACTAATAAGTTCCACTTGAAATAATGCCATTCTCAAATTCCCATAAATTTTAAACACTCCTACACCCAAGACCCATTGGGCCCATTCCTACTAGGCCCAATTTTAGGATGTTACATCCGATGATCAGGTCGAGTGTGGAGTGTCATATTTAGTGGTATTTGAGCTACAGGTTTAGCCGGTTCTCAAATTAAATCGAGCCCCATATTGAGTTTAGAGGTACATGCCATTTAAGTGTCGAGTCTAGTTGAGATTTTAAGGTCGGGTTTGCTTGTTAAATTGTTTATATAAATTGAAATGCTAGTATAAATATAATGATAATTAGCCTCTTGTGGGCGGGATATAATTGATGATTGATCTCTTATGAATGATATATTATTGATGATTAGTCTCTTGTGGATGATATATAATGTTAAAAATCATTAAAGGAGTCGTAACCTTAGGAGTACATGAAAGTACCAAAATTTGCATGATTTGTTCTTATTCATTGATAATTAAGTATTATAGCCTGTTAGAATTAAGTGACCCGAATCTTTATTTAAATAAAATACAATGGTAAAATAAAAGAAAAGAAAAATCCCTATAGAACTACACTTCTTTTATTTTATTTTAGAATAAGGTTTAAAACCTTATTAAAACTCCATCTATTTGATATTGATTAGAATAAGGTGTTTCAATCTTACTACACTCCTATTAGAATATAGTTTTACAAGCCTATAAATAGACATAGTCTATTCCTCTTGTAATTATTCAAATTCGACATAGTGAATTTTCTTATCCTCTGCCCGTGGTTTTTTTCCCAAAAGGGTTTCCACGTAAAATCTGTGTGTTCTTTAATTTTTATTTCTCTTTTCTTTGTGATATATTATTGTATGACCCAATTTTAGCCCGAGGCCTACATCAATACCAAAAAAAATAGATTTGGATAAAGTCCAAATACCAAGCCCAACACAACCTAAAATTTTTTTCAGGGTTTCAGAAACCCTAGCAGTGGATCATCGCGCCGCCAGTAGCATCTTAGCATCGCACGTCTCGCGTCTTCGAGTCTTGCGCTGCTCCACGTCGCTGCACCCCCACATCGTGCGCCTCTATATACCTACAAAATAAAGGAAACTCGGTTGTAAGAAAATAGTTATATAAGAGCTGAAATAACAGAGTAAAAGGGACAGTTTTTACATGAAAGTAATACACCCACAGTTTCCAGAAATACCAATACACAATATCAGTTGATTAAAGCAAACTTTTTGTAAAAATAAGTAGACGTTTGAATAGAGAACAGTTTTCAAAGGTAATCTTTGCATATCCTATCTGTTCTATATAGTTTCTTTTTACATTTATTTCAAAAAATATCCGAAAACAAAGAAAAGGGGAAGAAGCTTACCAGGCCTTCGTACTTGCGCATGATCGATCGCCTGACCGGTGGTGACACGGCGATGAATGAAGGGTTAGGGGACTCAAACCCTAGAGAATAAGAACAGGGGGTTCTGGTTTTTGTTTTCTGAAGCAGAAAGGGGAAATGAAGGAAATTATTTTTTTTTATGTTTTAAACATTACAAAAGCCGGCGCCGTTTATGGGGGGAAAGCTCCGCGCGATAACCCGATTTGCAATTGGATCCGCGCAATTTTACCCTAAATAGGTAAATTGCGCGGTTAGCCCTCCTTTTATGCGCCTTTGTTTTAATTACGTACCATTTCAGTTTTTTTTAAATCTTACCCTAAATCTAATTGGTCACTTCAATTTGGTCCTCGTTCGAATGCACCGTTTCAGAGGGTGGGATTAATTGCTATTTTGGTCCCTCTATGTCACGCGCGTATTATGATTTAGCCCTTTTATCTTCTTTTATTCTAAATTTGGCCCAAAGCTTCCGTTTTTGATCCAATTTAGTCCCTTTTAGATTATTTTTCTATTTTACCATTAAATTAATTATTTTTAAATTTTTTTGTTACTAATTTTTTATATGTATATTATGATTATAATCATATTCTTTCTATTATTACTATTATTATATATATTATTGTTTACTTTAATTTTTTATTATATATTATTGTTTTTTTACTATTACTATTTTTTATTAATACTATTATTTTGATATTGTTACTATTATTTTATCATTAATACTATTTTAATTATCACCATCACTATTTTTATTATTAATATTATGATTACCACTTTCAAATATTACTATTTAATATTTTTATTTTCATCATTACTTTATTTATCGTTATTAATTTGCTAATACTATCACCATTATTTTCTTATTAATATTTTTTATTTTTTGTTGTTACTATTTTATTATTATATTTATTATTTTAATACTATGTTTACCCTTCTTTTTATTGCTATATTCATTAGTTTTATTAATATTATTTTATTATTACCATTTTTTCCCTTGTCACTATTTTTTATATATACATATTATTGTTATACTTATATTTATTTTATTACTTTTTTTCCTACTATTATGTTTTGTTTATTCTTGTCCTTATCATTTCATGTAGATCGATGGTTTTGAATCGCATTTCAATAATTTATTTTATTTTTTTTCAAAAGTTCATAAAAAAAGGGTTTCACAAAGGTAATATTTCGTGTTTGGAAGTTTGAGAAATCGTGCCCAATCGTGCTGGGTTTTGATTTTTCGTTCGTCTAGATGACTAAATATCATTTAAAGATTTTGATCGCGTTTTTTAAAATAAGGCAATGTTTCGTGTTTGGAAGTTCGAGAGATCGTGCCCAACCGTGCTGGGTTTCGATTTTCCATTCGTCCAAATGACCAGATATCCTTTAGAGATTTTGACCGGGTTTTCTTAAATAAAGGTAATATTTCATATTTGAGAATTCGAGGAATCGTACTCAATCGTGCTGGGTTTCGGTTTCTAGTTTGGCAAAATAATGGGATACCCTTTTAAAGTGCAATGCACGAATTTTAGAGATCATGAAATGATCTCGATATTGAAGGTTTGAAACATCGTGTCTTATCGAGCTAGAAGGGGTATTTCATCTTTTCGAAACAAGAGAATTTTGATATCCAATTCGAATTATCCAAACATTTTCTAAAGGACTCATATTTTGAAATCTCTTCCAATTTTCGATATTAGGACATTAATCAATCAATAAGGTACCAATTTTGGGCGTTACAAGGGTGCTAATCCTTCCTCGTGCGTAACCGATTCCCGGACCCGTTTTCTTAAAATTCGTAGACCAAATGTTTTATAAGGTGATAGAATCACACTTCAAAAAGATTGGTGGAGACTCCGTTTTTCTTTTTAAAGTCGGCCTGTTTTCCAAACAAAAAAAATGGTTTCGACAATTATCATTACTGAAGTTATACTTTTCACAAATTGGTATCAGAGCTTCTGGGTTTTTTATCTCGATCATGGTAATGGCATCTTTAGAGTATGAAAATTTGTTGTTGGATCGCAACACCAGATTCGCGTTGTGACAAATAAAGATACAGGCAGTTCTTGCATAGATGGACTTAGAGGAAGCTCTACTAGGGGTAGATAAGATGCCTTCGACATTGATGGAGGAATAAAAGAAGCGCAAGGACCGAAAAGCGTTAACACAGTTACATCTGTATTTGTCTAACGAAATTTTGCAGGATGTGATGAAGGAGAAGACTGCCGTTGCATTATGGAAGAGGTTGGAACAAATATGTATGTCGAAAACTCTAACCAACAAGTTACATATGAAACAACATCTTTATACTCATCGTTTGGAGGAATGTGCGTCTGTGCACGAAAGAAATTCTCTCAAAATTAGAGGCCATAGAGGTTCAGTATGATCAAGAAGATCTAGGGTTGATTCTACTTTTTTCGTTGCCCCCGTCTTATTCAACCTTTAGAGACACGATTTTATATAGCCGCGAGTCTCTCACAGTTGATGAGGTTTATGATTCTTTGACCTCATATGATAAGATAAACATCTTATGGTTAAAACCGACTCTCAAGGAAAGGGTCTCATTATTCGTGGGAGACAAGATCAGAATGCTGATGATGATCGTTGAAGGATACAGGAATGAAATCCTCGCGGTAAATCTAAGGGTAGATCGAAGTCTTCAAACAGAGGTAAAACTTATAACTTCTGCAAGAAGAAATGACACATTAAATCTGAGTGCTATAAGCTACAAAATAAGATCAAAAGGGAGGTTGCGAATCAAAAGGGAAAACAACCAGAAAATTCCGCTGAAGCTGATGTTGTAGAAGACTACAGCGATGGTGAACTTCTAGTCGCTTCTGTCAATAATTCTAAAGTGAGCGATGAGTGGATCCTTGATTCGGGCTGCACCTTCCACATGAGTCCCAATCAGGATTGGTTTACAACTTATGAAACAGTGTCTGAATGTGTTGTTTTGATGAGAAATAATGCTTCGTGTAAAATCGCAGGTGTTGGAACAATTAAAGTTAAGATGTTTGATGGAGTTGCCAGAACACTTAGTGATGTACGACATGTTCCAGAATTGAAGAGAAATTTAATTTTGTTAAGTACTCTTGATTCAAAATGGTACAAATACACAATTGAAAGTGGGGTTTTAAAGATTTCCAAAGGTTCCCTCGTTGTGATGAAAGGGTAGAGAAAGACTGCTAAGTTATATATTTTGCAGGGTTCTACTGTTATTGGTAATACAGCTATTGCTTCCTTTTCCTTGTCAGATGATGAAATTACTAGACTTTGACATATGCGTCTAGGGCATATGAGTGAGAATGGCATCGCAGAATTGAGCAAAAGAGGACTTCTTGATGGGTAAGGAATTTGCAAACTGAAGTTCTGTTACCACTGTATTTTTGAGAAACAAAAGAGAGTTCGATTCACCAGAGGAATCCATAACACGAAGGGAACGTTGGAGTATATTCATTCTAATCTGTGGAAGCCATCAAAGTGCCTTCGAGAGGTAGAACTAATTATATGCTAACTTTTATTGATGATTTTTTCAGAAAAGTTTGGGCGTTCTTCCTGAAGTAGAAAAGCGATGTGTTTTCTGCATTTAATTCTTGGAAAATTATGATTGAAAAATAATAGACGGGAAAACAAATAAAATACCTCCGCACAGACAATGACTTAGAGTTTTGTTCTGATGAGTTTAATAAACTGTGCAAGTCAAAAGGGATCGTGAGACACTTGACAGTTCATCATACTCCGCAGCAAAAAGGCATTGCAGAACGAATGAACAGAACGATTATGGAGAATGTTCGATGTATGTTGTCAATACCAACTTACCAAAGTCGTTTTGGGCCGAAGCAGCCTTTACTGCATGTTTTTTGATCAACCGATCTCAATTCGTTGCCATTGAGAAAAAGACTCCACAATAGGTATGGTCTGGTAATCCTGCTAATTATTCTAATTTAAAGATCTTTGGGTGTCCTGCGTATGCTCATATTGACAATGGAAAATTGGAACCGAGATCCATTAAATGTGTTTTTCTTGGTTATAAAGCTGGTGTAAAAGGGTATAAGTTATGGTGTCTTGAAAATAGAAAAGTTGTGATTAGCAGAGATGTTGTTTTTGATGAAACTGCTATGCTACCTAACTTATCTATTAAAGACTCTTCCAATAAAGAAAATCAAAAGCAAGTGGAGCATCAGATTAATACAGAGTCGACTCCTTAAGCTAGTACAAAAATTGAGAATAGAGTGGCTTCTTCACCATAATACTCTATAGCCAAAAACAGAACTGGAAAAGAAATTAAACCTCCAAAGAAGTATGCTTTAAATGCTTATGCTTTAAATCTGGTTCTAGGATATAAAGAACCCAGATATAAAGTAAGGCTTGTTACAAAGGGTTACAGTTAAATTCTAGAAGTGGACTTAATAGATGTGTTCTTCCCAGTTGTGAAGCATAGTTCGATTCGAGCTTTGCTTGGTATTGTGGCTATGCATGATTTAGAGCTTGAGCAGTTAGATGTAAAAATTGCATTTTTACATGGAGAACTTGAGGAAGATATTTACATGCAACAACCAGAGGGTTTTACAGTCTCAGAAAAATAGGACTATGTTTGCTTGTTGAAAAAGTCCCTTTACGGTTTGAAACAGTCACCAAGATAGTGGTATGATCGCTGAAAAATCAGAGTTTTAAATATTTATAAAAGAATGATCAAACTTGGAGACTAACTCTGACAATGATATTAAGACAAGTGTACCTATCGAACAGTAGTATAGCTTAGGCAAGACCGGATATCAAACCCAAAGGAACTACAAGTATTAATACTCACTTTCTTTTTATTATTTAACCTAACTAAGATAAAGGTTGCTTTTAAACTAAATTAACGACAACTAAACTAAGGAAACAAATACAAAAAGATGAATTTGGGGATAACATGAAAAAGACTCAGTTGATTTTTATGATACCTTCGGGAAGAATCCACCTAGACTTCTCTTATTATCTAACCTTAAATTATATGATTTCTTTTACTTAGCTTGATCCGTGAGACTCTCTAACCTATGTTAAACCCTCTCTCGAAGCGAATAACGTCTAATCCTAGGTTAATTAGTGGAACTCTCGTTCGCTTATAATAACTCCTTAGGAAAGCAGTAAATCGATCAATGGATTCCCATATTAGGTTTCACCCTAATCCGGCAAAATCTCGTAACCCTATCTCTAGGCGCCCGATCAACTCCGCTTAATTATGTTGATCTACTCTTAGGTAGGGTCTATTCCTCCTCCACCTAAGCACATTAAATTTGGATTAAGCAACATAATTAAGAACAAACTAAGTAATTTATCATATAACATAAAAAATAAAATAATAAAATCTGTCTAGGTTTCATCCCCCTTCAGGTATCTGAAGGATTTAGTTCATAATGTAGAAAGAAAACATCACAAGAGAAAAGATAAAACAAAATATAAGAAAAATCCTAAAACCCCCTAAAGGAATTGAAGGATAATTTCAACGTCTTGAGTATAATTCCCGCTTCTTGGGATGAAATCAACTGGCTATCCTCCGTTACTCCCTAACTCTGACCTTCTCGGCTTGGCTCCTTAGCCTAGCTTTCGTAACCCTTCCAAATGTGGTACTTGGGGTATATTTATAGGCTCTTGGAATGCGATTCTTTCTCCCGAAGTATTTTTTTTCGACTGAAATTGCTCTTTCCAGCGACAGAGGCACGGCCATGTCACACGCCCGTACAAATCGAGACCTGACCGTGTTCGGATTTCACTTATGGCACGGCCGTGTGTGGTGGTGATGAGGCCGTGCTTGGACTTCTTTAATGAGGCACGGCCGTGTAAATCAGGATTAGGCCGTGTCAATTTCGTAAAAAAGCCCATTTGCTTCGTTTTAGGCCCGTTTTGTATTCTTTTCATCCTCGGGTGCTTTCCTGGGTATAAGACATGAAAAGAAATGATTACAAGCACCTTTTTACACAAATCAAGGGATAAATCATCCAAAAGTATATTAAATGTGGGCTTAAAATATGTTACTTTTACGGTTTATCAAATACCCCCACACTTAAGCTTTTGCTTGTCCTCAAGCAAAATTCTCAACTTACAATTAAAATGAACTTTCCATGATTCATAATTCCTATCAACAATGCCTTATCCTAATTCATAGATAATTTATACATAGATAATTCAACTTAAAGATTCCTAGAAATTCAAACAAGATAAGTCATACATTTGTAGCCCGAAAACTTAGATGTTTCCCTTCATCTAAATAATTACTATTAATTCAAAATTGACAAGGATTGATATCCTCACAAAAGATTCACTCAAATTACTCAAAAGATGTTTAAGGGTCAAAATTAGGCACTCATAAGTCAAACCTGAAAAGTTAATCCCATAGGCTTGCCTGAAAATCAAATCTCCACCACTGTAAAATGATATGATAAACAGATCAAAGGGTCTTTGTTAGGGTTGTAACGGGGCTAGGGTTAAAGGTGTAGATAAAGGCTGAAATTAGAAGGTTAGAATCAAGATTGAATTGATAAGTTACCTGCCTAAAAATTTCTAAGATAATAATTACATCAACTGAAAATAATAAAAAATTCTACTAATACGAGCTTTTTCTTTTGGGAAATAGTCTTTGATTGTGTAAGCTCACTTTCCATAATACTAATATTGAAAACTTGATTTTTTTTTTATTTTTGAACAAATTAATTACAAGATAAATTTAACTACCAGAATAATAAACTTAGATAACTGGCTCAAATCAAATCTTGATTAAGGGGTAGTCAAAATAAAGGGTGATAACAAATACAAAGGGTTTTGGGTTAAAATTAGCGGATAAGTCAATAAAAAGGGTTGTTAGGCTCAACGGGGTTCACTAAGGGTTAATTATAAGGGTAGGCTATTTAGTAGAGTAAGTGGGTTAAAACCTAAGTGCCTTTATCATCTCGGTAGATCAAATCATAACTGTGGTCTTAACATGTATAATCGAGGCAAGTTCTAGAATAACAATTCATAGTCGACACACTCATAATCAAGAAGTGAGCATGAAAAAGAATGTATGCTCTGTAAGGCTCAAATTCTCACAAAAATTATGGGTGTTTTTGACATCAACCTTGTAAATCTCAAATTTCAAGATAATATTCAAATTCCGGTTGACAACCTAAAATTTTAATTTTTAGAAAATTAGACTTATCATGCTTGATTCCCTAGTATTCTTCAAATTTAATTATCAATGCACAATTAACTATGAGTTATTCCAAAACTTATCAATAAAAATCACAAATCATTAGAAATTTCATCTTAATTAGTAATATGAGAAAATTACTTTAAAACAAGATTAAATTCAGGGATTTGAGAACAATGCAGGCATTTTTATCCTCAGGGTTTGAGAATAATGAAAAATTAGGCATTTTCTCAGAATAACTATTCACCCCCCCATACTTAAGATGTACATTGCCCTCAATGTACAAAGATAAATAATGACATTTAAGGGATAAATCAAAAAGATAGGAAGGAAATGTTTTACTTCCTGTATATTCGGATGAGTTCCTTTAGGATGTGGACAGTGTGTGGCATCAGGTGACATTTCACATATCGCCTATTTGTGCTTTTGTGTAGATAAAATATATATGTTTTATTCTGCAGAGTCACTTGTTAATGATTTTTTCGATGAAAAAGTTTGTTAGGGATGCTTTGAAGAATTGAATAGCCAATGATAAAAAATTGTAATAAAAGTTCAAATTAAACATCATAAGATAAAAGCAAATTTTAAAAATGAAGAAGTCTAAATAAAATTAGAGTAAAAACTCAGAGGCCCTCATTATTAGTTGGATCCTATGGCGGTGCTGATGACGAAATGTGTAGTTGCTGACATATTTGTTGGAGCGTTGCCTCTATTCCGTCAAAGCGCCGGGCATTTTCAGCAAAATGCATCTCGAATCGATCAAGTCGAGCAGAGATGTCTGCTAATGATGTGGCCGCACGGTGTGGATACTGGCTCGGATTCGTTGCCTCCTCTGGTGGTGGTGGGACATCATCAGGAATGTCCTCGTCCTCTTCCTCAGTGGATGGTGAATTTAGTATGTACTGCGGAGGATTGGTCCCTCGACGTTGTTTTATCATCCTTATGTGTAGCATGGTTTGAATGCCCTGAGGAACCATGTTCCCCATCAGTGTGAGGAAGGAGATCTGCTCGTCGGAGTTTAGGAGGTTGAAGTGCCGAGCTACCTTCGTAATGTATGGTCCCATTGACAGAATTCCCTTCCTGTGGGCTTCGGTTTGATGCTGCATCGCGCATGCAATGAAGTATGCCAAGTCGAATACATGTCCTTCAACCATGCAGGACAGGAAGTAAACGTCGTGTTTGTTGACGACGCCGGTGCTCTCCTTTCGACCTGTGATGGTATGCGCGTGTATGGCGTAAATGTATCGTAAGGCGAGAGGAAGAGCTGTTGCTTTAGATTTACTGGGGTTGTAAAAGGCCGTCGTTGGTTTGAGGTTGAGCCAGCATTCATACGGGAGTTTGTGAGGTTCTCGGTTTAGACCAGCTAGCGGGTTTTCTGCAATGAATTCCGCTGTGTAGAGGCCAAGGGCTGCTCCGAATTGGGGTAGCTCAATTGATGTACCTCACCCCCGAGACAAAATTGTATGGTGCCGGGATCATCGAATTGAGCCATCACCGTTTGTAACATGAATGTGGAGCAGAACTCGAGTGTAAGCTCGAGGTATGTAGGCTCATTAATTGCGAAGAAGGTTTCCCATGGGTCAGTCGACAGTAGTGCTTGGACATCAGTAGCGAGCCCTACTTGTCTGACGGCCTCCCAATCAATTCGGCAACCAGTGCCTATTGGCCTACCCCTTATGGCTTTGTATCGGTCCTCCTGAGCGTCTTGTAAAAAACGGAGAAACGGGTGGCGAAGTTTGGCACTTGCAGAAGAGGATCCGGGTCCTTTACGTTTTTTGCTTGGGACGGCTCTTTTAATTCGTGACGATGACATATTCCTGCAAATCAAATGCAAAATTTTCTAGTTCAACCAATATTTTGCAAAATTTCCCAATTGCATTTTATTAATATCAAAGCATTAATTCAATAATCATGCACAACCTATTCTAACATGCATTAATAAAAAGATGAATCAAACATTGAAAATCTTGCAATTTACATAAGCATAAGAAAGTAAACATAAAGACAAAGAAAAATGAAAACAAAAAATATTAATCAAAATTTTTTGAACTAAACAAAGAATTTCTGTAAACTAAACAAGAAATTGACTAAACTAAACAATATTAATCAAATTTCTAAACTAAACAAGAAATGACATAAAGGAGAAATATACAAAAATGAGAGGAAGACTTTAAGAAAAAATGAACCAGCAGTGGTGGTGAATGACAAGCTGCAGCGGGTGCATTTGGTGGTCTTCTTTGGGTTTGTGGTGTGGGCGTGGGCGCTGGCATTTAGGGCGTAGGGCTTGGGCGCACGATTGTGTTGTGGCCGTGTGGATGGTTGGATTAAGATTTTTGAGGAGAAACGGTGGTGGGAATGGGGTAGACTAGTTGAGTGGCCGAATATTGAGGTTTTGGGGTGAAAATTTTGATTTTAGGGTTTGTATTTGAGGAAGATGACAGTTAGTTTATATTTATAGGGAGGGGGACACGGTCTGTCGGCACGCCCGTGTCATTTTGAATTATCCCGTGTTTTTTGCGTTTTTCAGGAGTAGGCGCCTTCAAAATTCGTGGCATGGCTACGTGTATATTGGGCACGCCCGTGCTTGGTAAGGTAAACTGTAGGCACGGCAAGGTCCCACGATCGTGTTTAGCCTGTGTATAACAAGTCAGTAACCTTAGAAATTTTACACGGTTGTATGGCATGGCCGTGTGGTGCCCGTGTTTTAAAAGTTAGTAGCTTGAATAATTTCACACGGGCATGGGGCACGGCCGTGTTCAGGAGGTGCAGCCCGTGTTATCGGAAAAAATTCTACCCTGTTTAGGCACGGGGCGTGGCACGCCTGTGTGCCTTCCCCTGTTTTCTACACGGCCCATGTCAAGGCCGTGTTCAAGGGTATGTGTACAATCTTGCATTTTAATGCGATGTTAGGAAAATAAAATAAAATAAAATAAAATAAAAAAACAATGTTAGTATGTTACTGCACGGGTTGCCTCCCGAGAAGCGCTTGTTTATAGTCTTAAGCTAGACTCTCCCTGTTTTCGGTTCTAAAAGTCAGCTCATGGAGCGTAAGCTCCACTCTTTTATCTCCAACATAGGTACTATTATAAAGTTTCAGTCTGTGACCATTTACCTTGAATGTGCCTTTAGTTGGATGAGTTACCTCGATAGTGCCATATGGAAAAATTGTTTTGATCATGAATGGGCCCGACCACCTTGACTTTAGTTTTCCCGGAAATAATTTAAGCCTTGAACTGTATAATAGAACCAGGTCTCCTACTTTGAATTGTCTCGATCTTTTGAGACGAGCATCATGGCGTCACTTTGTTGCTTACCTGTACAGCTTTGAGTTCTCATAGGCTTCCTTCTCCATTCATCCAGCTCGTTCATCTGCATCATTCTTCTCTTTTCTGTAATTTTGAGATCAGTATTCAAAAATTTTATTGCCCAAAAAGCTTTGTGTTCTAGTTCAAACGGTAAATGACAGCTTTTCCCATATACAAGCTTGTATGGGGATGTCCCTAAAGGTGCTTTAAAATCTATTCTATAAGCCCATAACGCGTCATCTAATTTTAATGCTCAGTCTTTTCTATTTGTTTCAATGGTTTTTTCTAGAATGCGCTTAAGTTCTCGGTTTGCCACCTCAACTTGCCCACTGGTTTGAGGATGATATGGGGTTGCTGTTTTGTGATATACTCCATATTTTTTAGGACTTTTTCAAACTGCGTATTGCAAAAGTGCGTACCCCTATCACTAATGATCGCTCTCGGTGTGCCAAATCGAGAAAAGAGTTTTTTGAGAAATTTGACTACTACCCTAGCATCATTAGTAGGTAAAGCTTCCGCTTCTACCCATTTTGACACTTAATCGACTGCTACTAGGATGTACTTGTTTCCGAATGAATTAGGGAATGGTCCCATGAAATCAATACCCCATACATCAAATATTTCACATGATAGCATATATGTTTGGGGCATTTCGTCACGTTTAGAGATATTACCTGTTCGTTGGCATCTATCGCATGAGGTAACGTACCTGTTGGCATCTTTAAATAAAGTAGGCCAGAAAAAACCTGATTCGAATATTTTGTGTGCCGTCTTGATACCACTATAGTGTCCTCCTGATGGTCCCGAATGACAATGTTCCAAGACCTTGTTTGCTTCTGACTTTGTAACGCATCTTCGAATGACCTGATCTGCACAAATGTGGAAAAGAAAGGGATCATCCCAAAAATAATTTTTCACATCAGCAAAGAATCGCTTCTTTTGGTAATGTGTTAATTTTATTAGCAAGATGTTAGCTGCTAAATAATTCACAATATTCGCAAACCATGGTATTTCAGAATGTGTTATAGAAAAGAGTTATTCCTCGGGGAACGAGTCATTTATTTCACCTTCGTTGAGCTCTTTGGTGTGTGGATTTTCAAGTCTAAAATGACAGCTTTTCTCGTATACAAGCTTGTATGGGGATGTCCTTAAAGGTGTTTTAAAATCTGTTCTATAAGCCCATAACGCGTCATCTAATTTTAATGCTCAGTCTTTTCTATTTGTTTCAATGGTTTTTTTCTAGAATGCGCTTAAGTTCTTGGTTTGCCACCTCAACTTGCCCACTGGTTTGAGGATGATATGGGGTTGCTGTTTTGTGATATACTCCATATTTTTTAGGACTTTTTCAAACTGCGTATTGCAAAAGTGCGCACCCGTATCACTAATGATCGCTCTCGGTGTGCCAAATCGAGAAAAGAGTTTTTTGAGAAATTTGACTACTACCCTAGCATCATTAGTAGGTAAAGCTTTCGCTTCTACCCATTTTGACACTTAATCGACTGCTACTAGGATGTACTTGTTTCCGAATGAATTAGGGAATGGTCCCATGAAATCAATACCCCATACATCAAATATTTCACATAATAGCATATATGTTTGGGGCATTTCGTCACGTTTAGAGATATTACCTGTTCGTTGGCATCTATCGCATGAGGTAACGTACCTGTTGGCATCTTTAAATAGAGTAGGCCAGAAAAAACCTGATTCGAGTATTTTGTGTGCCGTCTTGATACCACTATAGTGTCCTCCTGATGGTCCCGAATGATAATGTTCTAAGACCTTGTTTGCTTCTGACTTTGTAATGCATCTTCGAATGACCTGATCTGCACAAATGCAGAAAAGAAAGGGATCTTCCCAAAAATAATTTTTCACATCAGCAAAGAATCGCTTCTTTTGGTAATGTGTTAATTTTATTAGCAAGATGTTAGCTGCTAAATAATTCGCAATATTCGCAAACCATGGTATTTCAGAATGTGTTATAGAAAAGAGTTATTCCTCGGGGAACGAGTCATTTATTTCACCTTCGTTGAGCTCTTTGGTGTGTGGATTTTCAAGTCTAGAAAGGTGATCTGCTGCAAGATTTTTAGCTCCCCTCTTATCTTGTATTTCCATGTCGAATTCCTGTAAGAGTAAAATCCATCGTATGAGCCTGGGTTTAGCATCAGGTTTGGTTAGAAGATAACAAAGAGCTGAGTGATCAGTGTAAACGACAACTTTGGACATTATTAGATATTGTCTAAATTTATCAAAAGCAAAAACTACAGCTAACAGTTCTTTTTCTATGGTGGTGTAATTTTCTTGTGCGGGTGTTAGTGTTCTGCTAGCGTAGTAAATTGGCTGAAAGTGCTTGTCTCTTCGTTGTCCCAAAACTGCACCTACTGCAAAATCACTTGCATCACACATTAATTCAAAGGGTAAGTTCCAATCAGGTGCAATAATAATTGGCGCATTAATTAGTTTATCTTTAAGGATATTAAATACAACCAAACATTCATGATTGAAATCGAAAGGAACATCTTTTTCTAGTAATTTTGTCAAAGGCTTAGCTAATTTAGAAAAATCTTTAATAAATATTCTATAAAACCCTGCATGTCCTAAAAAGCTTCGGATAGCCTTGACAGACCTAGGGGGTAGTTTTTCTATAGCTTCGACCTTTGCTTTATCTACTTCGATCCCTTTACTAGAAATTTTGTATCCTAACACAATCCCTTCTCTCACCATAAAGTGGCATTTTTCCCAGTTTAAAACGAGATTTGTTTCCTCACATCTCATTAACACTCGTTTTAAATTTTTAAGGCAAAGATGGAAAAAATTACCGAATACCGAGAAGTCATCCATAAATACCTCCATGATGTTTTCCACGAGTTCATCAAAGATTGCTAACATGCAACGCTGAAAAGTAGCAGGAGCATTACATAATCCAAAAGGCATTTTACGATAAGTAAACGTACCGTATGGGCATGTGAATGTTGTCTTTTCTTGATCTTCAGGAGCTATGGGGATTTGAAAGTAGCCGGAGAGTCTATCCAAAAAGCAGTAGTACATATGCCCGGATAATCTTTCCAACATTTGATCTATGAAAGGTAGAGGGAAGTGATCTTTTCTGGTGGCATCATTCAATTTTCTATAATCTATGCAAACTCTCCAGCCTGTAACTGTCCTTGAAGGAATCAACTCATTCTTTTCATTAGGCACTACCGTCATTCGCCCTTTCTTTGGAACTACCTGTACAGGACTTACCCAAGTGCTGTTAGAGATAGGATAAATTATTCCTGCATCTAGGAGTTTAATGACCTCAGCTTTGACCACTTCCTTCATGTTGGGATTTAGCCACCTCTGAGGTTGCATACAAGGCTTGTATTCTTCTTCCATTAGAATTTTGTGGGTGCAGAACGCGGGGCTTATTCCCTTGATGTCAGAAATTTTCCATGCTATGGCTTTTTTGTGCTCCTTTAGTACCTTTATCAGCTCCTCTTTTTCCTCAGGTTCTAGTTCTGTAGATATGATTACTGGTAATGTAAATTTGTCTCCGAGGAATGCGTATTCTAAATGTTTTGGTAACTGTTTCAATTCCAATTTGGGTGGCTCTTCGATGGAGGGCTTCTGTCTTATTTCGTCATCACTATCAATTATTCTGTCTTATTTCGTCATCACTGTCAATGATTTCTTCCTTCATTTGTTTGGATGACGAAGTTTTCCCATTCAGCTCATCGTCTTCATCTTCTTCCCCCACTTCTTGAGTTAGACACAGGCCCATCGTGTCATCATGAATGATTTCCTGTAATGAATTTTGAATGATATGATCAGTAGTATCAATAAAATAATAGGAATCATCTATCTATTTAGAATATCGCATGGCATCATAAATTTGGAAATTAATTTCTTCATCTCCTATCCTTAATGTGAGCTTATCATCTCCTACATCAATAACAACCCTAGCAGTGGCTAAAAAGGGACACCCTAATATTAAGGGAGCATTAATGTCTTCATCTATGTCTAATACAACGAAGTCAACAGGAAAAATAAATTTATCAATTTTGACCAAAACATCTTCGATGACTCCTCTAGGATATTTAATGGATCTGTCTGCTAATTGAATACTCATCCTAGTGGGTGTTGGTTCTCCAAGATCTAGTTGTTTAAACATTTTATAAGGCATTAAATTTATACTGGCGTCTAGATCAGCTAATGCTTTTTTAAAATTTAAACTACCAATTAGACAAGGGATAGTAAAACTTCCTGAGTCTTTTAACTTGGTTGGTAGCTTGTTTTGGAGGATGGCTGAGCATTCTTCATTAAGTTCCCATTGTTGACACCTCTTCAAATTTTCGTTTATTAAAGTCGGGAGTTCCTTTAAGAATTTTGCGTATTTCGGCATCTGTGAAATAGCTTCAACAAAAGGTAAGTTAATATGTATTTGCTTAAAAAGTTTAAGAAACTTACCGAATTATGCATCTAGTCGTTCTTTCTTTAACTTTGTCGGGTATGGGAGTGATAGCTTGTTTTCATTACATAATGGAGTCATATCCTCAATTCATTTGTCGCTTGCTTTGTTACTATCTGTTGGGGAGTGTTTCTTCAGTTCGCTCAATTCTCTTCCACTTCTTAGTGTATTTGTTTTTACTGCTACGTCCCTTAGGAAAATTTTTCAGACGTGGTTCACCAATTATTTTTGTAAACATTCCAACCGTCTTAGTGAATTCCCAAAATGTCTCGGTGAATTTTTCAATTGATGTTTGTTGATCTTTAAGGGTTCTCTCAATATCTTGCAGGCGTTTATATGTGGTTGATGATTCCCTTTCGTGTATTAGTTTCTTCTATTGTGGATGAGGTTGTTGACTTTGATTTCCTTGATTGCCTTGTCCTCCCCATGAAGAATTTGGGTGGTTCCTCCAACCTGGATTGTAAGTGTTACTATAAGAATTATTATTAGATCAGAAATTATTACCTATATAGTTCATCTGTTCATCTTCTGCTCCTGGTTGGTAGGGTGGGTACTCAGGATTCACCACAGTTCCACTAGCGTCGCACTGCATGACTGGATGTATCTGTGAAGAACACAAACTATCAAGCTTTTTATTCATCATCTCTAGTTGCGTTGATAACATGGTTATAGTGCCGACGTTGAAAACTCCTGCCGATTTTGTTGGTTTAGTTCTCGAAGCTTGCCACAAATAATTGTTTATCGACATCTCCTCAATGAACTCGTAGGCTACTTCAGGAGTTTTGTTGTTCAGCATTCCACCGGCGGCTGAATCTATCAGTTGCCTCGTTGAGGGGTTTACTCTGTTGTAGAAGGTTTGGACTTGTAGCCATAGGGGTAAACCATGGTGTGGGCACCTCCTCAAGATATCTTTGAACCTTTCCCATGTGTCATATAGTGTCTCTAAATCCATCTGCACAAAGGAAGAGATATCGTTACGTAATTTGGCTGTTTTGGCCAGTGGGAAATATTTCATTAAAAACTTTTCGGTCATCTGCTCCCATGTAGTGATTGACCCTCATTGTAACGAGTTTAACCACTGTTTGGCTTTATTTCTCAATGAAAAAGGGAATAACCGAAGACGAATGGCATCATCAGAAATGCCATTTATTTTGAAATATCACAGAACTCCAAAAAATTAGCTATATGCATGTTTGGATCTTCGTCCTGCAAACCATCAAATTGAACAAACTGTTGAATCATTTGTATTATGTTAGGCTTTAATTCAAAATTATTAGCAGATATAGCAGGCCTAATAATACTAGATTCTGCTCCTGTTAAATGCGGTTTCGCATAATCAAACATTGTACGTGGAGCATTGTGATCTCCCACATCGCGTAGTGGTGGGTTGTTTTCGCCCATCCCTTCAGTAGGATTGGATCTGTTTTCTTCCTCTCTTTCTATGTAATCTAGGGCTCGCCTGGTTTCCCTGCGATTCCTACGAGCGGTTGCCTCGATATCACTATCGTATACCAAAGGTCCTCTCGGATTCCTTCTAGTCATAAACTAGAGGTACCTAGAAAAGAGAAAGAAATAAAAAAATTAAAAATTAAAATTAGAAAACTTAAAATTTAACCTAAGAAAGCAAAAGAAATAAATTACGAATAAAATAATAGCTGAAGTAATAAAAATAGAGCTTTCTTAATATTGTAATTCCCCGGCAACGGCGCCAAAAACTTGATCGCTGAAAAATCAGAGTTTTAAATATTTATAAAAGAATGATCAAACCTGGAGACTAACTCTGACAACAATATTAAGGCAAGTGTACCTATCGAACAGTAGTATAGCTTAGGCAAGACCGGATATTGAACCCAAAGGAACTACAAGTATTAATACTCACTTTCTTTTTATTATTTAACCTAACTAAGATAAAGGTTGCTTTTAAACTGAAATAACGACAACTAAACTAAGGAAACAAATACAAAAAGATGAATTTGGGGATAACTTGAAAAAGACTCAGTTGATTTTTATGATACCTTCGGGAAGAATCCACCTAGACTTTTCTTATTATCTAACATTAAATTATATGATTTCTTTTACTTAGCTTGATCCGTGAGACTTCCTAACCTATGTTAAACCCTCTCTCGAAGCGAATAACGTCTAATCCTAGGTTAATTAGTGGAACTCTCGTTCGCTTATAATAACTCCTTAGGAAAGCAGTAAATCGATTAATGGATTCCCATATTAGGTTTCACCCTAATCTGGCAAAATCTCGTAACCCTATCTCTAGGCGCCCAATCAACTCCACTTAATTATGTTAGATTTACTCTTAGGCAGGGTCTATTCCTCCTCCACCAAAGCACATTAAATTTGGATTAAGTAATATAATTAAGAACAAACTAAGTAACTTATCATATAACCTAAAAAATCAAATAATAAAATCTGTCTAGGTTTCATCCCCCTTCAGGTATCTGAAGGATTTAGTTCATAATGTAAAAAGAAAACATCACAAGAGAAAAGATAAAACAAAACATTAAAAAAATCCTAAAACCCTCTGAAGGAATTGAAGGAGAATTCTGCCATCTTGAGTATAATTTCGGCTTCTTGGGATGAATCAACTGGCTATCCTCGCGTTATTCCCTTGACCTTCTCGGCTTGGCTCCTTGGCCTAGCTTTCGCGCCCCTTCCAAAGTTGGTAGTTGGGGTATATTTATAGGCTCTTGGAATGCGATTCTTTCTCCTGAAGTATCCTTTTTCGACTGAAATTGCTCTTTCCAGTGAAAGAGGCATGGCCATGTCGCACGCCCGTGCAAATCAAGACCTGACTGTGTTCGGATTTCACTTATTGCAAGCCATGTGTGGTGGTGATGAGGTCGTGCTTGGACTTCTTTAATGAGGCACAGCCGTGTAAATCAGGATTAGGATGTGTCGATTTCGTGAAAAGGCCCATTTGCTTCATTTTAGGCCCGTTTTGTATTCTTTTTATCCTTGGGTGCTTTCCTGGGTATAAGACATAAAAAGAAAGGATTACAACACCTTTTTACACAAATCAAGAGATAAATCATCCAAAAGCATATTAAATGTGGGCTTAAAATATGTTTCTTTTACGGTTTATCATGGTACAAGAGGTTTGATTCCTTTATGACTTCTCATGATTTTAAAAGAAGTAGTTTTGACAGTTGTGTTTACTTTAAGAAAAACAATGATAGTTCTTTTGTGTATCTACTTCTTCATGTTGATGACATGTTGATAGCAGCAAAAGATAAAGGAGAGATAAGAAAGGTCAAAGTCCAACTAAGTGAAGAATTTGAGATAAAAGATTTGGGATCAGTAAAGAAAATACTTGGTATAGAGATTCTCAAAGATAGAAAAGCAAGTAAATTATACCTAAGTCAGAAGGGGTATATTAAGAAAGTTTTTTGCATATTCAATATGCAGAGTGCTAAGCCTGTTAGTACGCCTTTAGCAGCCCATTGCAGACTTTTATCGGCTTTGTCTCCATAATCAAATGATGAGATTGATGTCACATGTTCTATTCTCTAGTGCAGTGGGATCTCTCATGTATGCTATGGTTTGTTCACGTCCAGATTTATCATATGCAGTCAGTATAGTTGGCAGATACATGGCGAATCCTAGTAAAGAATATTAGAAAGCAGTTCAGTGGATTTTAATATACTTACGAGGTACTACTGATGTTTGCTTACAGTTTGGAAGAACTAAAGATGGAGTCATTGGGTATGTTGATACTGATTTTGCTGGAGACATTGATAGAATAAGATCTTTCACTGGTTATATCGTTATAATCGGAGGTTGTGCAATCATTTGGAAAGTTACTTTGCAAACTACAGTCGCTTTGTCTGCCACTGAAGCTGAGTACATGGTGATTACTGAGGCTTGTAAAGAAGCTATTTGATTGAAGGGACTCTTTAGTGAGCTCAATGAAGAACTTCAAATCAGCACAGTATTTTGTGCCAGTCAGAGTGATCGCTGAAATTAGAGTTTTAAAATTTATAATGAATGTGATCGAACCAGGAAACTAACTCTGAAAACGATTAAAGGCAAATGTACCTATCGAACAGTAGTATAGCTTAGGCAAGACTGGATTATCGAACCTAAAGGAACCAAAAGTATTAATACTAGCTTTCTTTTTATTATTTAGCCTTAAAAATAAAGTAAAGTTTGTTTTAATCTAAATTAACGACAACTAAGCTAAGGATAAAGACAAAAAGAACGAATTGGGAAATAACTTGAAGAAAAACTCAATTGATCACGACGATACCCTCAGGAAGAATCCACCTAGACTTCACTTGTTATCTAACCCTGAATCATATGATTTATTTACTTAGCTTGATCCGTAGGACTCCCTAACCTATATTAAACCCTCTCTCGAGGCGAATATCGTCTAACCCTAGGTTAATTAGTGGAACTCTTGTTCTCTTACAATAACCCCCTAGAATAGCAGTAAATCGATCTGTGGATTTCCATATTATGTTTCACCCTAATCCGGCAAAATCTCGTAACCCTATCTCTAGACGTTCGATCAACTCCACTTAATTATGCTAGATCTACTCTTAAGTAGGGTTTATTCCTCCTCCACCTAAGCACATCAGATTTGGATTATGCATGCATAATTAAGAACAAACTAAGTATTTATCATATAATTTAGAAATTAAATAACAAGATTCATCTAGGTTTCATCCCCTTCAGGTATCTGAGGGGTTTAGTTCATTACTAAGAAAGAAAACATCTCAAGAGAAAAGATAAAACAAAACATAAGAAATCCCTAAAACTCTCTGAATGAATTGAAGGAGAATTCCGCCGTCTTGAGTATAATTCTGGCTTCTTGGGATGGATCAACTGGCTAACTTCGAGCGATTCCCACAATTCTGACCTTTCCGGCCTGGCTCCTTGGCCTAGCTCAACCCACTTTCAATGGTGGCACTTAGGGGATATATATAGGCTCTTTGGAATGCGATTCTTTCTCCCTAAGTATCCTTTTCCGACTGAAATTGCTCATTCCAGCGACAGAGGCATGGCCATGGCACAAGCCCGTGTGGCTCGACTTCAAGCCATGTTCGGACTTCTTAATGAGGCACGGCCGTGTAAATCGGGGAAGAGGTCGTGTTTTAGATGCTCAACAAGGCACGACCGTGTGGTCTTTGGGCCAGGCCGTGTCGATTTCGTGATATGGCCCATTTACTCTATTTTAGGCCCGTTTTACGTTCTTTTCATCCTCGGGTGCTTTCTTGGGTATAAGACATGAAAAGAAAGGATTAAAAGCACCTTTTTATATAAATCAAGGGATAAATCATCCAAAAGTAAGCTAAATGCGGGGTTAAAATATGTTATAATTACGGTTTATCACAGGGTGTCATCTTCCTTACAAAAGATCAAATGTTTTATGAGAGAACAAAACACATTGATGTTTGGTATCATTTTGTTCGTGATATTATTGCTCGTGGTGATATTGTTGTGAGCAAAATTAGTACTCACAAAAATTCTGCAGATATGATGACTAAGTCACTTCCTATAACCAAGTTTGAGCATTGCTTAGAATTGGTTGGTGTTCATTGTTAAAATTAAACCCTTAAAGGGTTTTATAGAAGATGTGGAGAACTTGTTCGTTGAGAATTCATGATGAATAACTTGTTCATTGAGAATTCGTGTCAAGGTGGAGATTGTTAGAATTAAGTGACCCGAATCCTTATTTAAATAAAATACAGTGGTAAAATAAAATAAAAAAATTCCTATAGAACTACACTTCTTTTATTTTATTTTAGAATAAGGTTTTTTAAACCTTATTAAACTTCATCTATTTGATATTGATTAGAATAAGGTGTTTCAATCTTACTACACTCCTATTAGAATATGGTTTTACAAGCCTATAAATAGACATAGTCTATTTCTCTTGTAATTATTCGAATTGGACATAGTGAATTTTCATCTCCTCTGCCCGTGGTTTTTTTCCCGAAGGGGTTTCCATGTAAAATCTGTGTGTTTTTTAATTTTTATTTCTCTTTTCTTTGCGATATATTGTCATTACCGACGTTATATCTTCCACATAACCCATGAATGCATTGATGTTGAATGTTACTTTCATCATGTTATATGTTTGTTGAATGTGTATATATTTGATAAATGTTGATTCAAAAGTTGAAAGTGTGATACATACCATGTAAACCGGGGCTATGAATAGTATCTAATCAACAATGACATTAGTTAAAGGTTTTATTTGTTGAAAATGAGCAAGGAAGAGTAATTAAGTAAATGTAATGTGATAAGATATGTTGAATTGATAGTTGATCTTATAAAAGGTATGATAAGCTTAAGTGATTTAAGTGTTTCAGGAAATAAAGTCGTTGTCGGGAAATGTGCTTATATTGTAGTAAACATGTAACTGCTTTTTTTTGAACGATGAATAAATAAATAAAGTTAATTTCACATTTCACTATTATTTCTTTTTTTATTTATGCCTTTTATATTTTACATGCATAGCAAAATTGTGACAAGTAAATATTAGCTTATTGATTGTCTAAGTTCAAACTGAAGATAAGTGGCATTATAAGAACGTTTACATTGCGAGAAAGATAACTTACTTTAGTAGATAATTTAAATAAGTACGTAATCCCGTAAAAGAATCAAAGTGATCGTTTGATTCAAATACTGAGAATGATTATTATGTCATCTACAATTCCAATTGGAGAGATGGCTAGTCTTGGCTATTGGAGCAGTTGACTCCAGGAGTAGAGACATAGATGTATTCATTGGTAGAATGATACACTGGACTAGACCCAAGATGAATTAATTCTGAATCTGTTTGTGAATTAATTCACTCGTGATGTTCATGGTGTGATTTACCTAAATCCTGAGTTAGTCACTAACCATGTGTATGCAACTCATGTGCATATAAGTGAAGGCTTATGCTCTAAAGATGACCGAGCCCATAGCCGGTATGTTGGGTACATGGCTTGTGTATGGCATGAATTTACTAGCAACAATAGAATTCATAGCTCAATTAAAGAGTTAATGATATCCTCTCATTGGCATTGTCTGCATTGATAAATATGAAACGTGGCCACAGGTTGCTTGTTCTCGAACGAGCAATTTATCATAGTCATTTGTTGACAGTGATCATATTAATCATTAAGAAGATACAATGGTGACAATGAGATAAAATAAGTTTATATTGAGTGAATGAATTTAACTTAAAGGAATCAAGGATATCATATTAGGATAATACACACATGACGAGGTCATTAGACAAAACAGTTGGATGAATTACTTTCGTAAAGATCATACAATAAGGAGTTTTCAATCATGATACTTATTGTGGACTGACTCCATGATTAAGTGATAAACTGTAATATATACGTATTTTAATCCCACATTTGGCATACTTTTGGATAATTTATCCCTTGAATTGTGGAATTTGATGCTCCTAATCATTTAATTTCATGTTTTATACTCAGGAGAGAATAAGAGGATGAAAAGAACGGGAAACAGGCAAAAAACGGAAAAAATGGGCTAAAGTAATAAATCCACACGGCTTGGAGTTCACCATACGGTAGTGCCACTTTAGCAGACTCGAACACGACCTAGGGCTCGATTCACATGGGGCGTGCCACACGGGCGTGTCCCTGCTGTAACCTGTTTTAATTCCACTTGAAAAAGGATACTTAGAGGCAAAGAAAGACATTCCAAAAGCCTATATAAACACCCTAGAGGGCAACCTAAAAGGGAGTTGGTTAGAGTTCGACAGAAGGCCTCTGTCAGGGCTTTTGACAGGAGCAAAACCAGAGAGAACTAAAATTAGGGAATTACTCGAAGAAAGCCAGTTGATCCATCTCAGTAGCCAGAATCACACTCAAGACTGAGGATTTTCCCTTCAATTTCCTTCAGGGGGTTTTAGGGTTTTTCTTTATGTTTTGTTATTTAATTTCTTATGAGATGTATTCTTTTATAAACATGAACTAAACCCCTCAAACACCTGAGGGGGATGAAACTTAAGACGAATCTTGTTATTGTTTTCTGAACTATATGATAAATACTTGATTTGTTCTTAATTATGTGTTCTTAATTCTTGTTTTAATATTTCAAGATATTGATTCAAGTATTGATGTGCTTAGGCAGTGGAGCAAAAGTCCCTGTTTAAGAGTAGATCTAGCATAATTAAGCGGAGTTGATCGCACTCTTAGAGATAGGACGACGAAAATCTGCAGGATTAGGGTCAAACCTAATATGGGAGTCCATAAATCGAGTTAATGCAACACTAGGGGGTTTCAATTAGAAAGAGATTTCAATTAATCAACCTAGGGTTAGACGTTAGTAGCCTCGAAAGAGGTATTAATATAAATTAGGGAATCCTACGGATCAAGTCAAGTGAATAAATCGTCTGGTTCAGAGTTAAATAACAAGTGAAGTCAAGGTGGATTCTTCCTCGGGTATTGTCTTAATCAACTGATTTTCCCAAAAGTATTTTCCCAATTCGTTCACTGTGTCTTGGCATCCTTAGCTTAGGAATTAGTTAGATAAACATCAATCCCTTTTATTTTAGGCTAAATAATAGAAAGAAAGTCAGTACTAGTACTTTTGGTTCCCTTGGGTTTGACATTCTGGTCTTGCCACTAAGCTATACTACTGTTCGATAGGTGCGCTTGCCTCAATCGTGGTGATAGTTAGTTTCTAGGCTCGATCATTCATTATATAAATTTTAAAACTCTCAGACACACGATCATTAAGTAATTGCAAATTATTGGAACAATGCTTCTAGACATAATTGCAATCACTAGAGCCTAATTATATATGTCCGATTAGTCCATTCGCTAGCTAAACAAAAGCTCGATCGATTGTATTTGGATCAGAAAAAAATTCTATGACTTTGGGAATAATTTAATTAAGTCGATTTATTCGATGTGAAATTAAATTAGGTGGTCGTGAAAATTGTTCAATTAGAGAATTTGATTAAAGAAATTTCTTGAAAAATTAATTTGGAAAATATAAATGATTTTTGGAAAAATTAATTTTGATAAAGTAAAATTAAATTAATTAAATCAATTAAAATTAATATGATATTTTTGGAAGTTAATTTTCAAGTCAGACAATTGACCTAATGGGTAATTGAACTTGAAAATTGGATCTGATATCGTAAATTGGGCAGGGAGCTCAAAACGAAGACCAAGACCCCAAAACTGGTCGAACCGGGCCCAATATGTGAAACCGGGCTGACGGTCCAACCGGTGGCTAAACCAGCACGATTGGGTCGTCATTGACCCGGGCTGAACCGGCTCGGGGTGCCGTAAGGGTGTCGCACTTGCATCCCCGGAGACGGTGGTGCCGATGGCTGCGACGGCGGCATCCCTGTGGCCAACATCGGTTAGTCGTCGGTGGTTGAACAGTGAAAGAGTTACATTCCTACTGAAATTCCACCAGAAAATTTAATTTCAAATTAATTATTATAAAAATAACATTATTTTAATAATTTAATATTAAATTAAATTAAATATTTAGCTTAACAATATTTTATTAATTTAGTATGAGAGTGATTATCTGAATTTTTAACAACAAAGAGTGTTTTAAGAAAAAAATACTCAAAATTTGAGGTGAAATTTTAATCTAAAGAAGGAAAAAAAAACGTTATTTTCTTTGCTTTATTTTTCTCTTCCTTGACACCGTTAGAGTTCTACGCATCCAATGGCCCGTAAAACTTCGGCAAAGATAAAAGCCGAAACCAACCATTATAGAATATATTTTATTTTTCTAAAATCTTAAGGGGTAAAAAGAAAAAAGAAGAGGGAGTTTCATATCATTTTCTCCCCTTTTGATTCTTTCATATCCTGGAAACGAAACGATCGGAGTACTTGTTGTCAATGGAAATGTAGCTGCCTTTCCTAAACCCTAACCCACGTAATTTCTTCAATGTCGATTTGTTTTCCTTCACGTTCGTCTTCTTTATTTTTACATATAAATATTCCTTCTTACGATTCATTTTGTTTTGGCAATTGTTAAATAATTTTCTTCTGTATTGCTCTTCTGATTATTGCAATGAGACGAACTTACACAGTGAATCCGGAAATTGCTTTTGATCAACGGGGGTTATTTTCGTGTTCCAGTTCATCGTTACCGTCACCAAATCAATGGGGGTTATTTTTCTCTTTCTGATTAAAAAGTGCACGTGCCACACGTGAGCTGAGCTATTTTCCCGCCTAGCAGCTTTCGTGGCGCCTTTACAATTTTATTTTTCAAATCCCGCTCCATTTTTTTCCCGAGAAAAATAGAAAAGGAGCGAGAACCCCAAAAGAAAAATTAGCCAAAAAAAAAAAAAAAAAAAAAAAAAAGGAGAGCATAGAAGTAGCCGGAGCAATGATCAACGAGAGCTCCTTTTCCAAAACTATATGTTCTATCTGCTACGAAGATCTTAAACCGATCGTAGAAGATCTCCAATGCATCTCCATTTGCGGCCATGTCTTCCACGAGCTCTGGTCAGTATTTACACATTCATTTCTTAGTTAATATTCAATATATATATATCTAAACGACGTTTTTTAATTATTTTCTTTTGGAACCGTACAGTTTACAGCAGTGGTTTGAGTACTCTTCGAGTTCTACGAAGAAGTACAATTGTCCTGTATGCAAACAGACTTGTGTTGGGCACAATGCGATTCGTCTTTATTTCCAATCAGTTGGAGACCAGACCCAGTCGGTTTGCTCCCAAAAGTTGATCGATCGTGAGGAAGATGCGGAGTCGTTACGCTTTGAAGTGAAGAAGTTGCAGTTCAAAGTATCGGGGCTTAGCGAATCCTTAAAACGTCATGAAGAGAAACACGATGAGATAAACGAGCAGGTACTTTTTGATTCAATTTTTTCGTTCTGAAGAAATGCAGAAAACGCTGTTGTTATATGGAGTAAAAATGGAATTTGAATTGAAAATTTAAATTTCTCTACTTTCAATTTCTCAAATCATGTGTCTTCTGGAGTTTTAGCTGTGTAATTTCAGAGATCAGGCGAGGAAGGAAATGGCCTTGAAAATCGAGGCCCTAAGAGAAAAGGCATCTATTCAACAAAAGCTCAGTTCTAAATCTGAGGTGACTATTGTATGCCATCGGGGAAAAAATATTTTCCTTTAGAATTTCATTTAAATGATTTTGAGTTTTTTTGGGCGATTGTAATCTAGGAGCTTAGTAAATCAGTTCTGGAATGTTCAAGGCTGGAACAAAGGAATTTGGCACTAGCCAAGGAACTTGCTGTACTAAAACTGTGAGTTTTTTTATTCGTTTTTCTACTCTTATGATGTCAAAATGCCAGTTCCAATTATGTTAACAATTAAACAAATCAAACACTTACACTCAACTCACAACCCAATCTCAAACATATAAATCAATCAAAACTCAATAGCCAAACCCAAATCAAATACGTACCTAAACCGATCTATTAGCACTTTTGCTCTATCTTTGACACTCTAGAACTGAACCTTTAGATATACACATCCATGGGATCTCTCCTTTAGCCCCGTGGAGTGTGTACCTTGCAATCCTACGACCCTCTTTACATCTTTCTTCATACTACGTTCTAATTAATGATGTTTGTTACTTCCTTGTTTCTCTATGGTTTATGATAGGGTGTCAGATTTTGACCTGGAGCAAGACGAGATTTTAAAGTTAGCCTCACTGGGTAATGAAGGGAATAGCCAAGATGTAGTAGATAATCTGATTAGGTCACTATCCTGTCATAAAAAGTAAGTTGGTTACCACCTCTGCATAGTCCATCTGCTTACCTTCTTCAAGCTACATTGTACAAGTCTAGCTGTGTTTTCTAGATAATGAATTTTTATAAGTTCAATTAGTTTTGGCTTGGCTAACTTACTAAGATTTATCAATACATTTTGGAAGTTTAATACTGCTCGTCACTGATGCTCAGTTATTACAATTGAGCATGTATTAAGTGGCTTGGCTAACTTGCTTACTAGGATTTAGCAATACATTTTGGAAGTTTAATACTGCTCGTCATTGATGCACAGTTGTTACAGTTGTGCATGTAATAAGTGCTGGGTGATTTAATTTTAACTCCTTGTAGTGGTGGAACACCCTATCCATCTCGAACGCTCAAATATATATTGGGTCATTGGATGGTGGTAGGCTAGTGATTGAAAAAAAAAAAAAAAAAAAAGGAAAACGGGAATTAAGATTAACATATCTGCTCATCTTGCTCATGACGTCTAATTCCAAATGCAAAGATTGAAAAACGAGCAAAGAAAAAAAAGATTGTGTTGTCCCAATGTTCTTTCTTTGTTGTGATATTGGACATTGTTTTTCTTTAATATATATTTTATTAATAATTCAAATTGCTGTAATTATCTTTTCCATTTCATTTTCCATTACTGATGGTTGCAATCCATCTCAAACTTCAACAGGAGTTACAAAGAATTGATGGCCAAGTGCAATCTTCTTGGTAGAGGTGAAGCTCGTTTGCAGAAGAAACTTGAGAAAGCAAAATCAAAGATAGACAAATTAAAAGTGAGTCTGCTATGAAGCATTATGAATATCTTGTTTCACGAGTGCTGTAATGTTACTGAAAGTTATTCTGTTTTATGGTTTCATCAGAAAAGAGTCCAGGAAATGGAGACGGTGATTGAAGTGAAAGATAATGAAGTCTTGAGGGCTCTTAAAGCTTCGAAGAAGACTGATAGTAAAATGGGTGACAATTCCGATTATTCAAATGCCAAAAATTCTTCAAAAGAACAGCAGATGCAACAACCTAACTTGGAATTGAGTGGAATATCACTTAAACCTTTACCAAGTTCAAAGAAGGAAAACATCCCTCTAGATGGTCCTAAGGCTGCCAATTATGGTAGAGGGGGATGCTCAAGTACTGTGGTTATAGATGATGAGGGAAACATGGGTGAGGATGTATACATAATTTCGGGTCCTGATTTGAAATGTCGAAATGGTGAGAATATTATTCAAGAGTCTGCTACATCACTGCCAAAGGTAGTGTCTGATGTTAATAAGGAAGCTGCAACTGTGGCTGGATTTTCAGGGTCGAGAACTAGTTCAAATATTGATAATGCTACAGATGCTGCTCCCATAAAGCCCATGTTCAACATTAAAATGGATACTCCTCCACTTCCACTTTCTGAACAAGGTATCTTGTTATCGTGGTAATTCAAGTTTCATAAGTAGGTTTCTCAGTGTGTTCCTAAAGCCAAAGCACAACAAGTGCATTGATCTTATATGTTGAACTTGGGACTACCTTACACGTCATTTCTTAACAGGATATACATTTGGTATTCTTACATATTTTTTTTGGAACATTTGCATACCTACAGGCAATATTTGTTTCTCTGGTGGGCTGCTAGGTCCGGATGGAACTAAATGGCATTTAGGGAAATGGTGCAAGCGTGGCAAACTGCTTGGATCAACGCCTGAACAAGGTTCAACTAAAAATAGTGGTGATTTAATTGCTGTTGGCGCTGATGGGAGAGGTGGTAGAATTAAGGTTATGCGATCTGCAAATCAATCTTCAACGGTGGGTTCAAGAGTAGTTTTTATTCACTATATTTAGTTGAAAATTTTCGTTTCAACAGGTGATCATAATATCAGTTTTTGGCCAGCCCAAAGTTATAGATCAACTTAATGAGCACATTTTATCTTTGGCAATACTTGGTATTGTATCTTGATATAGCAAAAGAAAATGTCTTGATAGAACATTGTAATAATTTTGATAAATGTCTTTACCTATTTTCCTACTGTACATAACTATTGATTTTATCCATCAATGCAGGGTGATAAGGAGAATTCAGTTAGTGCAAAGAGATTAAAATGTGGAGCTAAACAAAATAGTTTGCCATCTCGAGGATGCTTGCAAATAGAGCACTTCTTTGGAACGACCCATTACTGATTGAAAGTTGAAGACTCAGCACATGGTATGTCCTTGAAGGCCCCTATTCAATTTCTTTGACCAACGAGAACAGCAATTATATTGTAACATTGTTAGTTGACATTAACATTATGGTGTTCGCCATAGGCATTTTAGGTTAACCTGCCATCTGGAATCTTACTAGGCGGCAGACAGGTTGTAGTTCACACCAACCTTCAATATAAAAAAGGGTGTCTAGTAACTTGGTATCTAGGATTCTAGTGGTATACACATGATAAGGGTTTGCTAATTCATCACTACCATTTAAACCTTGAGAAAATTAAGCTTATGAACTTATATTGGTTGATTGACTGACCGGGTTAAGAGTTTCATTCTTGAAATTGTCTTCTGTTGTATTTTAATGCTTGTTAATTCTGATAGCTTCACAAGGTAAACAATTAATCAGCTTAAACTGTCCCCATTTTTCTACATAAACAATATCATAATAAGGTTGACAGAAGTCGTACATTAGATTTTAGGTGAAGGTACTTGACAGGCCCCTCTATAATAGTGACCTTATCAATTTAGTTCCTTTACCATCAAATGGATTAATTTAGTTTTTGTATTATTATAAAGAATTAAATAAGGACAAATTTTATAATAGTTAGCATTTACTGTTTAAAAATGTTACCTTTGAAGCTTTTATGGCCTTGCAAATGAAATCTTTTTGGAATTGAATTATAAATGATAATAATAAATTTTATGTTCTTTTTAAATAGTAAATGTTGATTTGTTAAAATTTAGTTTTATTTGATTTTGCTAATAATATAAATATTAAATTGATAATTTTAGGAACCTTTTAAGTAATTTCACCTAAGGAGCCTGAAAAATTTATTGGTGTGGAAAACTTACAAAATCTCATTTTGTTATGTTTTAATGCAGCTTGAACTTGTACCGGGGAATAATGAAACAAGGCCGAAGTAAATTTGCTTATATGTCATCAGTGTATGATGACGTAGGCTTGATGCCGCTTGAATAGTAAGTTATGTCATATATTTGTTTGATAAATCCTAAAACGATGATTTAATGTACAATTTTATATATGAATTTTGATTTTGTGTAATTTATACATGAAATTTTGATTTGATCTAATTTACAAAAATTATTAACACAATTATTGATATAATATTATGTTATATTTATATATATTACACATAAATAATTATATAATATAAAGTTAAATTGATGTATTTTATTTCTATAAATATGTATGATTAAATCAAAATTAGAATTTCAAATATACATTTGAAATACAATTAGAATTTCATATATATAATTTCGTGTATATAATTACATACTAAATCAAAATTAATGTATAATTTTAATATTTATTCTTATATTTGTCTCATATATGTTGCTTATTTGATGTTAATAACTTCCCTACATCATAAAACATCTGGGTGGTATCGTTTAGAAAGGAAGAAAGTTATTTAATGCTGTCCCTTTCTTTCGCTTCCGAATTGTAATTTGCCTCTCAAGTTTGACACGAATCAGGGTTGGATGGGGTTGATATATTACATTGAAACATGAATTACGCACATCGGGGGGGACTATTAATGTTTTTCTTTGTGCAAGAATCTCGATGTCTTTTGCAGCAACCGTTTTCTAACAAAACTGGCGGTCTTACGTTGAAACATGTCGGTTTGCTGTGTTTGCATGCTGGGTTTTGAAATTTCATTATAACACGTGGTGCTGATTTTCTCTAGATTCGGCCATCGGAATTGGTTATGTTGCTAATTAGATACGATATTGAGATTAGTTAAGAGACCACATCTTGTTATAAGACGATTGACGATTCCAGAACAAATGCCAGCGCCTTTGCTTAAAAAAGAATGAAGAAATGTTTTTACTTGATAGAGAGAGTTTGTTAAGAAAATAAGCTGAAGAATGTAGAAGATTATGACACCACTTATTCTCTTCAAAATAGGAATAATAATAATAATAATAATAAAATTACTTGGAATAAAGATTATTTCTGGAGTTCTAAAGTCGTTCTACGCTGTTTAATCAATATACTAATGGCTGCCCCCAGATTTACGCCAGTTTTTGGTCTTCTGGATTCTTTACCTCTGCACCAATATGCCCATTTTTATGTACTAATATATTTTTCGAGACAGTGCTTGGTCTTCTGAGTTTTTGTTAATAATTTATTTGATTCCTATATTTTAATCTAATGAGAAATATAAAATTTTTAAGGGAAGTTCGACTGCTTCTTGTCGTCTCACAGACTGCTGTAGGCGTGTCATTCTCCGATGACTTGAATAGCCGAACTGACTTTTTTTTTTTTTCTTGTATTAAAAGGAAAACAAAGAAATGGAGGGCAACCGGACAGGCGGGTCTAAGTGGACAGCTAAAAAGCAAAAACAATTTTTTTCGGATACGCTTACGCTCGCATTGAAATTTGAAAGTCAACAACCACCTAATTAGTTGACCATTGTTAGATAAAAGATTCATTTTAGATTTTGTTTCTTTTGTGCTTTTATTTTTTTATTTGTTTTTAATAAAAAATAATAAAACAACTATAAAATTAGACAGTTAATAAAAAAACCGTAAAACGCTTAGTAATTGTTTTATCAAGTTTATTCTTCATATTTTAAAATAATAAAATTATTTAATACATTTTAATTTATTATAATCTATAATTGTTAGGTAATGTTAGCTAGGTTTATAGAATATATATATATTGTATAAATTTTGTAGCAATGACGAGAATGAAAAAATACAAAAATATTATTGAAAATTTAAATAGGTAGCCAAAATTTTTGTCACCTGTCAGTAGTAGATACTCGTAGGGTTCAATCAATTCAACGCTGTAAGGAAACGGAAGCGTATGTATAATAACCGTATTTGTAGTACTAATTTTCGTTATATAATAATGAAAAGAATATGTGTTCTTTTCCCTTATAACGAAATTTATTTATTTATTTTTTGTCAGGAAATTTAATTGTTTATGTTAATATTATATGCTATATACACGATTCTATATACTTATGATCTATAATTAATTAAATAATATAATCAATTTAAAATAAGGTTAAAGTGTAAATTTGTTGCAATGTTGAAATTTTTTACTATAATTTATTTTACTTTTATTGTTAATGAAAAGTAATACATTCAAAATAAAATTTAACCTTTCTATTTGTTATTATAAAAAATCATTTAATAAAAGTACTTTTAATAGCATCATATCTTATAATAGATATAAATAAAATTAGAGTTCTTATAAATAATAACAATTTAAAATTTATAAAATTAATAATATAACAAACAACAAATGATATGTTAACCAGTCTAAATTTTTTTCTTTTTTTAGTAATAAAATATAATTCAATCACAAAGATAAAGCAGTTGTACTACAAATTGGATTCTTATCCAACCAAACTTGCTCAATGATTTTCGTTGGGATTTCCTTGAACCTGATAGAACCATATTGGATCTTTTGCATTGCACTAGCCAGTATGCGAGTTGAAGTATTAGCTTCTCTTGGGACTTTTTGTAAAATCACCTACCACTTCCTGCTACAAAGTTCTTTTATTATTATCACTAAATTTTTGTACGATTTACCACAAGATTTGTTTGAGATTACTGTAAGGGTTTGGGCACAATCTGTGTCAACAATAATATTATCCCATTTAGCATCTCAAGCCAACACAAATGTATCATTAATCGCCTAAAATTCTGCCTGCTCGACACTACATATATTATTATCTTATAAAACAAATGTGTAAAATCTTATAATTCATTTTATACAATTTCTACAGCTGCTGAGGTAAAAAGAAAGAAAAGGAAAATGTAGAGTAAAACGTGACATATATATATATATATATTTTTTTAATTGCTATTAGTTAGAAAAATGTGGTAATGAAGACTAGAGTGAGAAATAAGGGTTGGCATTATCCATAAGCAAAGCCCATGGATTACGTTTGGACAGACTGACTCAGAGTCAATGGGTTTGAAGTTTGAACAGTTGTCGGCTGTACTCCTCTCCCAAGAAATGTTGACTACTTGCCATTAATACCTGAACCAAAGTCAAACTATATCTATTAACATTAATAAATTCCATCACATATCAAATTGTAGACTTCCCACTTATTTTATCAATTTTTTAATTAATTATCATCTCCTTTGGAACATAATAACCCATCGAACAGCATGTTTACATCTGAAACTGGATACCGCAAACTTGGCTCCACCAAATAAAACGAGCTCGCAGTTTTTTGTTTATTTATGTTTATATTAATTATTCTCACTAATAACTAACCAATACATATAATATTGGGTGAATACGAGATAACACAGTCTAAATTCATACAAAACGAATGTTATGTTATACTTAATACGTCATTTTAATGAGGTTCAAAAAAAAAAAAAGTGATATGTTAATTATAGTTTATTTATTATAACCAATATTGCTGATAAATTTTGAGTGGAGGAAATCAACACATTTTACCAAACACAAAACTTGTAAAGTTGGACACTTCATTGTTTAGCCATCTCACCAATGGAAATTCAATCATCTTTGATCTTTTCTTTTTAAGAAGAATTGAATGTTGTTGGTTTGACTCGACGAGATTTTAGGTTTCGCACATTTCACATACATAGTGAGATTAATTATTATAATAATTAAATATTGGTGGTTTGACTCGAAGGAATTTTAGGTTTCACACCTTTCGCATAGATAGTGAGATTAATTATTATAATAATAAGATTAAAATCAATAGTAAAATATTTGGATATAAACGTAAGGGTGACTATAAGATGAAAATGAAAATGACATTATATTTTATAAATTTATTTTAATATTTTAAATAAAATAAATAACTAATTATATATTTTGTAAATCCACTTATTATTTTAAATAAATAAATAACTTAAAAAGACGGAATGGATGTTCTCAGTTGTAGCTTTTGACTTAATTTTATTCTCAAATATATGAACCATTCAACAATTCCATGAGGTAGAATTTTAGACTGTTCAAATTTTAAAAATTAGTTTTATCTAAGTATTCAATATTTTGAGAGATGTTGTTCAAAATATATGAACTTCAACACCTTAATTACCATTATATGAGACATTATATCATTCATACTTCAACAACATTACTCGTTTGATTGATTTTTTTTTTTCTAAATGTTAAAGAACAACATTTAGTCCTTAAATTTGATAATTTTTTTTAATTTAGTCCTTAAATCTTTTGAATTGCCAAGTTTAATAACTAATATGAATGAAAAAATAGAGAAAAAATTGTAAAATTCAATAACTAAATTTATTTATCATCCCTGCCTATTTATTACTGGGTGCTTTTTAGAATGTGATTTTGTTTATTAATTTGTATATTTTTTCTAAAAATATTATGTGAGTTATATTTTATGAATTGAATAAAGTAATTATAAGTTTTTTTGGCATAAAAAGTAACTAAAATTTTATTAGAGGCTCGTTTTGACACAATGCTTAGAACTATCCATAATCCCTCCCGAACCCATAAATAGGAGGACAATGTGTTTCAGTGCATTTGAACTCACATCCTCCTGCATTTTCAACAATATTCATATCAATCAAGCTATAAGACTCAACCGGCAAAGAGATATTTATTTTTAAATTAAAGATAATATTATAAAAGAAGGGTAGTTTTTTAGAGTAAGTATTTTATAAAATAATTTTTATGTAGTTTGTTACAAATTATTTTGGGTTTAAAGATTTTATTAAAGTTATTAAAAGGCATAAATACTTTACTCTAAACTATATTGGTTGGGTTTTTTTAAAAAAAAAATCCTCCATAACGTAAAATTATCATCTCTACTAATAATAAAATGTGTAACTAAATTAACATCAATCAAACATTTAACTATTAATGTAGATGCGAAAATGATGAGTGTGCAGTAATTATTGTCCACAAAACATTGAATAACAATGCCCACGATTAAACACACATTAACAATAGGAGTTGTAGTTTAATTCAATTATAACAACAGTGACAGTACTGTTGGATGGATCCAAGTTTTGCGCGGCAATGGCTTGTTGAAGTCAATATCTTTGTATCACCATGAACATTGATACAAACACGTTTTACATGGCTCACTCCTCTTAACAAAGTTTAATTTAATGCGCAATCAAGCACGATGAGCGTGGACGGCAAGTTCGTACTATTAATTAGCCAAAATGTAAGCTGTTTTTCTTCTGGGTTTAAATTCCAATGCCAGCTAAACAAGGGTTCCTATTTTTGTTTTACATTTGGGTCAATGGTCTAACCTTATGAGAAATGCATCGGCTTGTTTTCAGTCATGAAAGCACAAGTGGATAAGTTTTTGCCATTTTAATGGAAGCATAAGAAAGAAGCAGTAAGCCCAGAAAAATGGGAAACTGATACATGCAAATTTTAGTGATCCCAATAGACATGTGCGTGTCATCAAATTTTTTTGGTGCCACTTGTCGAAGTTGAAAAATGTGCCAACTGTGACCGATTTCTTTATGTCAGCTGTAATGAAATGATTGGGCAACGAGTTTGATAACCGACCAAAAGGTGGAAAGTCATGTGTTACTTAATATGTAATTAAAAACATTTAAGTATTAATTATTTAAATTTGTTTGTGGAGTTAGGAATATTTGATGAAGAGTGTATCATATATTGTTAGAATAGGGAAATAACAATCTACTCATTTCATTGATAAAGACTCTAATAATTCAAATAAGGATCGCGTCTGCTCTTTATATAATATTAAGCTATCAACAAGCTGAGATCAGTGCCAACAACTCTCCTAATTGATCTTCAACTGCTTATCAGCTTGAAACAGAAACAGTTACAACAAATAACAAGCTTAACTAACTTTTAACTACAATAACTAACTACGTTGCAAAAGCATTAACAACTAGTAGACTTGCCTAGGTACATTCCTTAATATTCTCCCTGCCTGTCATACCTGCTAGTGACTCCGAGTGTAACTCTAAACTTTGTGAAAAAACCCAACAGATAAAAGCTTGGTGAGAACATCAACCACCTGATCCTAAGTTGTAACATGACCAACAAGTAGTGTCCCTGTTGCTACCTTTCCTCTGGCAAAAAAACAGATCTAACTCCACATGTTTGAATTTGGAACGTAAGATTGGATTTGCTGCAACAACAACAACTCCTGAATTGTCACACCACATCACTACTCTATTGTTGATTTTTACATGTAATTCAATCAACAAGGACTGCAACCATATCTCCTTTACAGTAGCATGGCTGGACTTCTATATCCTGCTTCAGCAGTGGACTGAGAAACAAATTGTTGTTTTCTAGAGCTCTACAAAACAACATTACCTCCCAAATACACATAGAACCATGTGGTCGATCTTCGATCATCTATATCAATTCCCCAGTTAGCATCTGAATAACCTTCTAGGGATAGTTCAGAGGCTGCTATAAACATGAGATCATGCTCTAAGGTATTTTGCAAGCATCTTAGATTTCGTTTCACAGCTTTAATGTGTTAATCAAAGGGCTTATGCATGAACCGACAAACTTCATTGACTGCAAAAGCCTAGAAGGTCACACCATATGGTTAAAGCGAACAAAATCCAAACACAATTGATATTGTGTTTAGCTGTCACATGAATTAAATTAATTATTGAATTAATTTAATTTGACACTTAAATATTGAACACATTATATGTACAAACTTTTTGTACACAAATAGAGAATATAGTTAAAATTAATATATGAATTTGATTCATATAAAATATTAATTGAATATTGTTTACCGAAATAATTAAAATAAATAGTTATAATAATTTTGGTCAAAGATAAAATATTTATGGAAGTTAATGTTCTTTTGAAAAGAATATAACATTTTAATACCTTCCATAGTTTTCTCTAAAAATAAAAATAGAATTATTCCCTTTTTATTATGGGTGATTAATAAAAAGGAATAGAATCCCTAATAGGGTGAAAGTTACCAGAAAAATAAAACAAGGTCTAGCAGCCATTTTGAAATTCTCTATGAAAAAGTTCAAGAGAGTTTTGTTGTTCGTTCTTGACTTGGTGGATTACATAGAGGTTGAGACATTATTGTTGCGGTTTGAGTTTGACATCGCGCAGAGGGATCAGAAAAATGAAAAGGTTTATTTTCGACCACTGGTTCAACTTGATTCGTTCATCATTCATAGATCCATGGTTGACGATCCCTAGAATAAATTTTTTTTGCTGCACTACAAGGCTTACCCGTAATCCAATAGTTTATATCCCTGAATGCAGGTCCTGTTATAGCCATTCAAAGCAGACTGCTTAGACTGAGTGTCACCATTGCCTTTTTTTCTCACTCACCGAATTGGCTTGCATTAGGACATCAGATTCAAAATCCAATTGTCTTACTTCAAAATCAAGAAGCGGTTTAGTGAGCAAATCAAAGGGTACTCAAGTTGTTGGTGCCAGAACTTGTACTGGCTCATATTTAATTGAACGACTTGCCAAGATAATGTTGACCTGTTCTTGGTCAGATATCATACTGCCAGCTGCAATTAAGCTATCACACATATTCTTAATCTTGAAGAGATATTCTTTGACAGTGAGCTGACCCTTCTTTTGAGAACAAAAAACATGTCTTAGACTAGAAATCTTGACACTAGACTCAACACTAAATCTTCTTTCAATGGTTGCCCAAACATCAAAGCTAGTATGTGTACTAGTTAGATATATCGACACTTCATCCCTTACGGTAACAACCCAATTTTTTAGTGGTGTTGAAAACAGTGGTTCAGGACCACCAAATTTGGCGAGTAATAATATTTACGAGTCAAATATGGTTTTAAAAAGGTTTTTGAATTAGTAATTTGTGTTTTATAATGATTTATTAGGTCAAGTGGTTTTAGAAAGTGAGGTATCGGACCTCGTTTCTATAAAACGAGCTGTAAATATTTTTTATAAATATTTACGGAGTGTCATTAAGGTAGTATTAAAGTTTCTTTGAAAAAAATTAATGTTTCGATAGTTAATTAATTAAAAAGGACTAAATTGAAAAAGGTGCAAATCTTGCTAATAATAAAATTTAAGTGATTAAATGGCTTGATAAATAAATGATAGAGGACTTAAGAAGCAATTAAACCTAAGTTAAAAAGGTGAGGCGGCATAAGAAAAAAAACAAAGCCTTTAATGGCAAAATTGTATTTTTTATGAAATTAAATAAAACAAATTGAAATTGAAAAGCTTTCTATGCATTTCTTCTACAATATTCTGCCAAAAATCAACATAGGAGAAGGGCTTAAGCTGGTTCTTTTATATTTTTTCTTCAAGTGAGTTCAATTCTTACCCGTATCTTGTAATTTTTATGTTTTTGAGATTGTTACAATTAAGTCTAACTAAATCTTACCTTATTTTTTGATTTTATTAAAAATTTTGGAAGTTACCGTTGATGAATATTAGATATTTTTGATGAATAACATGGATTTAGAGCTTTGATTGTGTTGTATGATGATTATATAAAGTAATTTTGTTAAATATTGATTTTAGGATTAAATTGTGAAAAGGTTAAAATATTAGGGTTTGATAGTGAATTTTTGATTTATAAGGGGCTGTATAATGGCTTAGAATATTTGAATAAGTTATTGATTGAGGAAAATGAGTTAATTTGATAGACTAACTAATTAAAGGATTAAATTACAAAAATTGAAAAAGTTTAGGGTAATTGTGAAAATTTAAAAAATAAAAGGGTATTAATTGTGAAATGAATTGGAAGTGAAATATATGCTAATGAATGAATAATTTTATATTTTAGATCAAGGTCCCGAAGAAACTCATGAAAAATGAAAAATAACGGAACAGTCCCTGAACTTCTGCAATTGCTACAATTCAGCCTAGGTAAGTTCGTACGGTTAAAAATTTAATATTTTTTTATAAATTGATGAATGGTATTATTTATTTATTCTATTTTTGGAATTATAACATTGAATTAGATTTCGATTTGAATGGAACGCGAGAGTTGAGTACATTTATATTTTGGTGTATGATGGTACTGGAAGGAGACAACAACATTTTTCCCAAGTAAAATGAGGTTTAGCATTTGTTGCCGAACTCTCATGTTTTACTTTCTGTTTAGCTTTTATGAGTTTCTGTTCGGCTATTTCGAGTTTTTGTTCAGCTCTTTCGAGCTTCTGTTGGCACACTCGAGAGGACCAGCTCTTATGAGCTTTTATTGACGATGTACTCTTATCTGTAAGTCGTTCTTCGAATGGAAAGATTTTAGTGATGAGATTTATTAAATGAATCTGAAAGACATGTTATTTACTTTTATATTAATTTGAATACGAATGTAATTATTAGTAGATGTTGTAAATGACAGGAAATTGATTATGAATGACAGGGAATGATTTTATTTATTTGATTTGTTATAGTAGATTCAGTAAGATTTTGTTTAACCCGTCAAACTTTCTAAGTTTCATTAAGCTTACATGTATTGTTTAATGTCTTTGTAGATTTTCTGAAGGTTGGACGATCGGACCAGCACTCAAGTCACACTATCCAACTTATTCCGGTAGTTTTTAAAACATTCAATACGGTTTATATGGCATGTATAGGCTTTTGTACGGACTTAGTTAAAATATTATGAATAATATTTTGTTTATATAACCAACATACATATTGGCAAGAAATTAAGGTATGAATATAATTGAGTTAAAGTGAACTGATCGTGTGTCAAAGTCTTAAAATTTATATAATGAATGATCGAGCCTAGAAACTAACTTATGACAACGATTGAGGCAAGTGCACCTATCGAATAGTAGTATAGTTTAGTGGCAAGACTGGATTGTCGAACCCAAAGGAACCAAAAGTACTAATACTAACTTTCTTTTTATTATCTAGCCTAAGAATTAAAGGAATTTATTATCTAATCTAAAATTAACTAACTACTAAGCTAAAGATGCTAAGACAAAGAGAAGGAATTGGGAAAATACTTTTGGGAAAAACCAATTGATTAGGACAATACCAGAGGAAGAATCCACCTAGACTTCACTTGTTATCTAACTCTGAACCAGACGATTTATTCACTTGACTTGATCCATAGGATTCCCTAATTTATATTAATACCTCTCTCGAGGCTACTAACGTCTAACCCTAGGTTGATTAATTGAAATCTCTTTCTAATTAAAACCCCTAGAATTGCATTAATTCGATCTATGGACTCCCATATTAGGTTTGACCCTAATCCGGCAGATTTTCGTCATCCTATCTTTAGGGTTGCGATCAACTTCGCTTAACTATGCTAGATCTACTCTTAGATAGGATCTATTCCTCCTCTGCCTAAGCACATCAATACTTGAATCAATATCCTGAAATATTAAAGCAAGAATTAGGAACACATAGTTAAGAACAAATCAAGTATTTATCATATAGTTTAGAAAACAATAACAAGATCCGTCTTAGGTTTCATCCCCCTCAGGTATCTGAGGGTTTAGTTCATAATCATAAAAGAATACATCTCAGAAGAAAATATGAAACAAAACATAAGAAAAACCCTAAAACCCCCTGAAGGAAATTGAAGGGAAGATCCTCCATCTTGAGTATAACTCCGACTTCTTAAGATGAATCAACTGGCTTTTTTTCGAGTAAATCCCACAATTCTGGCCTCTCTGGCTCGGCTCCTCGGCCTACCTGAAACGCCCCCTTTTAGGTCACATTTAGGGTGTTTATATAGGCTTTCAAAATGTCTTTTTTTGCCCCTAAGTATCCTAATCCGAGTGAAATTCAAACAGGTCACGACAGGGACACGCCCGTGGCACACGTCCGTGTAAGTCTAGGCCAGGTCGTGTTCGGGTCTGTTAAGGAGGCACGGCCGTGTGGCTTGGGCCCAAGCTGTGTTAATTTTGTATTTTGGCCCATTTTCTCCGTTTTTGGCCCGTTTCTCATTCTTTTCATCCTCCGGTGCTTCCCTAAGTATAAAACATGAAATTAAAGGATTAAGAGCATAAAAATCCACAAATCAGGGGATAAATCATCCAAAAGTATGATAAATGTGGGATTAAAATATGTATATATTACGGTTTATCATGAACTTTGGTAACCTGGTTAGATAGGTCAATTAGGTAAGGTTGGTTACTTGATGGACATATTTTCAAGTTGCCATTAAAGGTACCTATGGGTATATTGGTTGTATGTGGTAATAATATATGTTTAGGATTCGATTTTAGTTTGTGTAGAATGTATTGTTATGGCTTATTGATGTGTAAATTGTTGAAGCTAGGTTGGTATCAATTTGAGTGAGAAATATGGCTTAGAACATAGCTTATTTTTGTCCACACGGATAGAGACACAGGAGTGTATCTCAGCCGTGTGTGACATACGGCCAAAAGACATGGCTGTGTGTCCCTTGTATCTTTTAAAAACGCAAGTCAGTATACTCACACGGCCTAGCACACTGGCGTGTATAGGGGTGTGCAAAATTCAGGTAAAATCGAAAAAATTCGGTTAACCGATCAAATTCGATTAATCGATCGGTTAACTGAATTTTTTCGGTCAGGGTTTAATTATTTTGTGATTTTTTGGTTAACGATTAATTCGGTTCAAAACCGGTCGGCTAACCGAATTTTTTGGTTTAACCGAAAAAATTAATAAATAAAATTATAATATATAAATAGGCCCACTATTCACCTAAACTCAATCCCTAAACCCAATCCAGACCCAAATATCCAACCCAACCCAATTACCCAATCCAACCCAATCATAAAAATTACGAATAATTTAATAAATAAAAATAAAATTCTAAAACTAAATCTAAAATTATGTAATCTTTTTTATTATCTAGTGATTCATTTCGGGTAATTCGGGTAATTCCGGTAATTCGAGTAATTCGGTTAATTTTTAACCAAAAATAAAAAACATATAATTTTCGGTTAATTCGGTTAACTGATCGAATTAACCGAAAAAACTTCAGTTCGATTAATTTTTTTTGAAAAAATTTCGGTTCGGTTAACGGTTAAATATTTTGAAAGGTTGGTTAATGTTATTTCGTTTCGGTTAACCGACTGAACACCCCTAGGCGTGTGGCTTGGCCGTGTGACCCAAGTCAGAGAGTTATACGGGTATGGACACGGGCTGGACATGGCCGTGTGTCCCTATTTTGAATGCCCACATAGCCTGAGACACGGGCGTGTCTCCTGGCCGTGTGAGTTACACGGCCGTGTAACCCTTGCAGTGTTGAAAATTTTGAATAATTCTAAAAAAAAAAAATTCTTTGAGTTTTTGATTTAGTCCCGATTTGTTTCTAATATGTATTTCGGGTCTTGAGGGCTCGTTTTAGGGACAATAAATATGATTTTGATTGGTTTTATTATGAGTATTGATATGTAATGTAATGTTTGATTAATCTGTAAACCTATTCTGACGACGGATATGGGTTAGGGTTGTTACACTTATAGTGGATAACAGCCAAGAAGCTAGAAGCTTGTCTTGCTGTCTATAAAAAGTCCAGATTTTCAACCAAATGACCATCTTTATCTACCAAGAATTGAGCAGAGCCCAAAACATACTCTTACAGATCACATCCTTCAAGAATTAAGAGAATTTGGCATTTCCAAAAAAAAAGAAAATTATTCTCACCAAGTTTGACAGTATTATATTTTGGAAAATACTGAATTTTTTTGATGCTAGTAAAAGAAACTGATCTTGAATCAGTTTGATGAGGATTCACCTACTCACCAGCACTTGAGGAATGTTGTTAACTCTCCTCATTTCTTAGAACTACCTCTAGAGCCATGACAAAACTAGCAAACCTTCAGCAGCTCCAAAAAAAACCACATTTCGTAGCGAGAAACCATAGCTCTGATACCATGTTAGAATAAAGAAACAACAACCAAAGATAAAAGGTCTACTCATTTCATTGATAAAGACTTTAATAATTCAAATAAGGACCAAGTCTGCTCTTTATACAACATTAAACTAACAACAAGTTGAGATCAATGCTAACAACTCTCCTAACTGATCTTCAATTGCTTATCAGCTGGAAACAAAAACCGTTACAACAGATAACAAACTCAATTAACTAACTGTCATTAACTAACTTTTAACTACAAAAAGCATTAACAACTAGTAAACTTGCCTAGGTACATTCCTTAATAAATATTAATCCCAAAAATTGTTTATTTTTAGCACCTAAAATTAAAACATATACTAATTTTTTCTTTTAAATTCAAGGATAATACAATAATAATATGATTTAAGTTAAACGACTCAATTAGTTTGAAGCCATGTGGATGGTGGATTAATTTCCTTTATGGCGTTTCTGGGAAATTTCATGAGTTGAACATTTTGAAGCACGCATTTCTGAAAATTTGCTCTTTTATCTATTTGCTTTTGTACCCGTGGACTATTAAGTACCAACCCAAAAGAACAAATTTCTAATAGAGGGTAATTAAGCAGAAATATCAAACTCCACCTTTTTTTAAATACAAAAGCAATCATACTTAAGAATCTATTATCACATGAGGCGGCAGAAAGTGAAGAAAAGTGGTGGTTTCAAATAATTAAAATGAATTTTTAAAATAAAATAAAAGATGTAAATAATTATTAAATTCATATAAATATTTATGTAAGAAAAAGAAAAAAGTTTTGAGAGAAAAACTTGGTTTGCACGTGCATGATATCACACCTTGAGACGCAAGCTATTTCGAACTTTGGACCTTGAACCAACTCCTCGCCTGAGTTGGCTTAATTTTGTTGTGTCCAAATCAAAGGCTTTGAATAATAGACTCTATTTTTTTCTTTCTTATATTCAAAAGAATAATAATAATAGACTTTTCGATTCTTGTTTTGTACATTCCTCGGCATTAGTCGTATTCCTCTCTGCTATAAATAATACTAGAAACCTATCAAATGTTTGCTATCACAAAACTTCTTACATCACAATAACAATAATATTCTTTTACATCACACTGTTTGGTTGCCCCCACTAATACCCAAATGGAGTTTACAAGAAAGAATCGACAGCTGCTGTCTAGGATAGCCACTAACGACCGACATGGAGAGAATTCACCTTATTTTGATGGGTGGAAAGCCTACGACAGCAACCCATTTCACCCTATTCACAATCCTGATGGTGTCATCCAAATGGGGCTTGCCGAGAATCCGGTTGGTTTGCTTTTGCTTTTTCCTTTTCCTTTTCCATCCTTTCATCACTTTCCTTTATTTGCCTTCCGCACCCTGATTCTCACCCCAATTATCTTACTCTTTTTTATGTTTTTTTTTTCAGCTTTGCTTTGATTTGATTGAAAAGTGGATCCGGGAAAACCCTGATGCTTCCATCTGCACCGCTGAAGGACTCGATAAGTTCAAAGATATTGCCATTTATCAGGATTATCACGGCCTCAGGGAGTTCAGAGAGGTATATATATATATATATGAACAAAATACTCTCGCAACGTTTATTACTTTCTAAGGCAACGATGAAAAAAAAAAGTTATTAATGGCGGCATCTCTGATAAATTATTACTTCTTCTTCTTCAGGCTGTAGCCAAGTTTATGGGAAGAGTAGGCGGAAACAGGGTCACATTTGATCCGAACCGTATAGTTATGAGCGGCGGAGCCACCGGAGCAAACGAGACCGTCATTTTTTGCTTGGCCGACCCTGGCGACGCTTTTCTTGTGCCTTCACCTTATTATGCAGGGTAGGTGGAAAATTCATAATTTACCCTTCAAAATTCAATATGGGTTCACCCAGCGTTTTTGATATCAAATAGAGTTGCAAAACATTTGAACTGTTTACTTTGATTATTAAACGCTTAAGTGCTTTATTGACTCTCACCGTAAATATAATGCTGTGAGATTGGAGGCAATTTCTTAGAATTTGGTTTCTAGTCAACACCAACATTTCAAAATGGTTTGATAATAATTTTATTAAATATAAGTTAGGTCAAGCTCACGTGAATAAGAAAATACCATCTTAATTAACTCATTTGCTACATATAAACTATGATTATTAGATTAATTAATTAACTTAAAACATCTGGACTTTTGTCTTTGACCTATGGCTTCCAGAAAATTCTAAAAAGTAGACCATTATGTTGACTCCAATTCCTCAAATTCAACTAAAACTTTATGATATAGCTTACAGGTAGCCAACTGTTTGGACAATTTCCATTATTCTTTACACATTTTCTGCTTTATTTAAAGAGTGTTTAAAACGTACTTCTCCTCTTATTACTTGGTTTCACCTTCACATATTCCTTCATACTTCTTCTATTTATGACATTTTCCCATATCCTAAACATTAAATTCAGTCGTTAATTTTTTTTTAAAAATATTTAAACCATGCAGATTTGCCCGGGATCTAAGGTGGCGTACTGGGGTGGAAATAGTTCCTGTTCACTGCAAAAGCTCAAACAATTTTCGCATAACAAGAGCTGCCCTGGAAGAAGCCTATGAAAAAGCTGAGAGATCGAATATCAATATCAAAGGCGTCATCATAACCAACCCTTCGAACCCTCTAGGCACGGTCCTCGACAAAGAGACGCTGAGAAGCTTAGTGAGCTTCGTCACCGACAAGAACATCCACCTCGTTTCCGATGAAATCTATGCAGCCACAGTCTTCAGCTCTCCCAGATTCATTAGCGTCGCCGAGGTCATGCAGGACATGGACTGCAACCGTGATTTGATTCACATTGTTTACAGCTTATCCAAGGACATGGGGTTCCCTGGTTTCCGTGTCGGCATTGTTTACTCCTTCAACGATGATGTTACGAATTGTGCCCGAAAGATGTCGAGTTTCGGATTGGTTTCCTCTCAGACACAATTTTTACTGGCTTCGATGCTGTCTGATGATGAATTTGCGGGGAACTTCTTAAGGGAGAGTTCAAAGAGGTTAGCCAAAAGACACCATGTTTTCACAAAGGGACTGGAAGAAGTTGGGATTTCCACTATAAAAAGCAATGCCGGCTTGTTTTTCTGGATGGACATGCGACCACTCCTTAAAGAACAAACTACCAAGGCCGAAACAGAACTGTGGCGTGTGATTATCAATAAAGTGAAACTCAATGTCTCCCCAGGCTCTTCTTTCCAATGCTCGGAACCTGGCTGGTTCAGGGTCTGCTTTGCAAACATGGACGATAAAACTGTTGAAGTAGCACTCGACAGAATCCGAGAATTCGTTCTTCAAGGCAAGGAGGAAAACAATCATGAAGCAGACAAGTCTCAAGCTCGGGCTCAGCGTTGGCGAAAGCAAAATCTTCGCCTCAGCTTCTCTTCGTCTAGGTTATACGACGAGAGTCTCATATCTCCGCACATGATTTCCCCTCACTCCCCAATTCCTCACTCGCCCCTCGTTCGAGCCAGGACTTAAAAAAAAAATAATCCCAATATTCATAACCTACGTAGCATGGCATGGCATGGCATGCATGCCTAGTAATGGTTTTTTTTTTTTTTTACTTCACCTTTTAACTAGTGATCCTAATTCAATTTTAGGAGATTGGTAGGGCTCAGATTGGTTTATTTTCTATCTTTTAGTCTGAAGCGTATTCATTTGAAACATAGTGAATACTATTGTTTCTTTCTCTTCATTTTTTCCCACATTAAAGCCTATGCTATTAAGCATTGTTTTTGTGGGAGATCACTATGTACTGTAGTATCAGCAAATGCTAGTCTTAATTTGTACCTGTTTGATAATTTCAATAATAATGATAAAATAAGTGCCTTGTACTTTTAATTTATTTTATAAACTCAGTTTTATTGTGTGCATCAGTTGGATTATCTTTTATTATTTATTTTTATATTATAAACTAGTTGGAAGCTCAATTTTATAGATAACGTTCTCCATGTCTTAAATTTGCTTTGGTGGTGAAAATATATAAATAAAACACTTCTGACAAGAACTCATGGTACGGAACACGTTGTGATCATGATATGTGCACTACGAATGAGAATAAATGCATATATATATATTATATGCTGGATTTGTCCCAAGCACTATATTAAATTGACCAGGCTTCGAGTGATATCTAGAAAGCCAAATATTCCATGGTTAACTTAAACAGGTATACTGTTAACCTACGAAATAATACATTTCCGAAAATATCTTCATTAAGGCGGTTTGAGTGAAATATTGGAGAATTAAGCTTTCTTGTCTTGTTTTAGGTTTGCTGATGTAGACTAATTAGGAATATATAAGATTAGCATAAATCGGTGAAATCAATGATTAACTTGTGTGTTTTGTATGTGATAATTATCTATGTAATAAATCGCAATAGTAACATATTTTACGCCCACATTTAGCATGCTTTTGGATTATTTAAGCCTTGAATTGTGTAAATTAGTGCTCTTAATCCTTTGTTTTCATGTTTCATACTCAGAAAAGCACCGGAGGATAAAAAGAACGAGAAACGGGCCCAAAACGGAGTAAATGGGCCATATCACAAAATTAACACGGCCTGTGCCCAAGCCACACGGCCGTGCCTCACTCAACAGTCTTGAACACAGCCTGGCCACGATTCACACGGGCGTGTGCCATGGGCGTGTCCCTGCCGTGACAAAGAGAAATTTCACTGGGATTAGGTTACTTAGAGGCAAAGAAAAACATTCAGAAGCCTATATAAACACCCTAAGTATAACCTAAAAGGGGAAACCTGTGGCTTTAGTCGGGGCGCCCAATTAGGCCAAAGAGGGCCGATTTGTGGGGATTTACTCGAAGATAGCCAGTTGATTCATCTCAATAAGCCGGAATCATACTCAAGACGGATGATCTCTCCTTCAATTCCTTCAGGGGGTTTTAGGGATTTCTTATGTTTTGTTTTATCTTTTCTTTTGAGATGTTTTATTTTATTATTATGAACTAAACCCTCAAATACCTGAGGGGGATGAAACTTAAGATGAATCTTGTTATCGTTTGCTGAACTATATGGTAAATATTTGACTTGTTCTTAATTATGTGTTCTGAATTCTTGTGTTGATATTTCCGGGATATTAATTCAAGTATGATGTGCTTAGGTGGAGGAGCAAAAATCCCCGCCTAAGAGTAGATCTAGCATAATTAAGCGGAGTTGATCGCACGCCTAGAGATAGGGTGACGAGATTTTTTCGGATTAGGGTGAAACCTAATATGGGAGTCCATAGATCGAGTTAATGCAATTCTAGGGGTTTTAATTAGAAAGAGATTTCAATTAATTAACCTAGGGTTAGACGTTAGTTGCCTCGAGAGAGGGATTAATATAAATTAGGGAATCTTACGGATCAAGTCAAGTGAATAAATCGTTTAGTTCAGAGTTAGATAACAAGTGAAGTCAAGGTGGATTCATCCTCGGGTATTGTCTTAGTCAATTGGTTTTATCTCACAAGTATCTTCCCCAATTTCATTCTTCTTTGTCTTAAAATCTTTAGCTTAGTAGTTAGTTAATTTAGATTAAACAACAAATTCCCTTTATTTTAGGCTAAATAAAAAAAAAGAAAGTTAGTATTAGTACTTTTAGTTCCTTTGGGTTCGACAATTCGGTCTTGCCTTAACTATACTACTGCTCGATAGGTGCGCTTGCCTCAAATCGTTGTCATAGTTAGTTTCCAGGTTCGATCATTCATTATATAAATTTTAATACTTTGACATCGCATAAAACAACGATCACTATGATGTTTATGGTAAATGTTAATTTAATTATGTTTGTATTTTTATTTTGGCCACTCAATTTTAAAATTTTTAATTTTGGTACTAATATTTTATTGTGCAAATAGGGTAAAAAAGAATATTATTGTCCTAAAAAATTACACTAGATTTAATTTTCAGGAAAGATTGAAGGGATCACAAACAATCTCACTTAAAGCCCAACCTCTTAGACATAATCTCCATACAATGTAATTTAATAACACAATATATCACTACAATTACACCTTACAAAATATTGAAAGATAAATAAAAACAATAAAGAACACTAGAAATTTAACGAGGTTCGGCAAATTATGTTTACATCCTCAGACACTACTAAATATATTTCATTGCAAAAAATATAAGTGAAAAATTACAAATAAGAAAAGGGAAAATTTGCCCTACAAAGAAAATGACAAATTTTGGAATGATTCAAAGGTGGAAAAACAACCAATTTATAATAGTACAAACTCTCCACAACCTTATATTTTTTAGATGTAGGATTGTGCTATGTCAACAAATTTACACCTTAGCAAATTTTCACATCTTCAATCTCCTTACAAAACAACATTTGATAGTGTCTTCAAAATTCAATTTTCAAGTTTTAACATTGATCAAGTCCAAACATAGTTGGAACTTGACCGCAGTCACAACCTTAGTCATCATACTCGACAGAATTCTCAGTGGTTGAAATTTTTTGGATCTTTACTCCACCTTCTTCCAAAATCTCTTGTACAAAATTATATTGGACATCAATGTGCTTCATCCTTACACAATAAACTTGATTCTTTGCTAACTAAATAAGCACTATGACTATCACAATGTACTTTGACATATTTTTGCTTAATTTCTAGTTCACCCAGCAATCTTTGAAGCCAAATTGCCTTTTTTATAGCCTTTGTGGTTGTCATATACTCAGCTTTTGTAGTAGATAAGGAATTGTTGATTGTAAAGTAGACTTCCAACTAATTAGTGCCTTTGCAAGAGTAAAAACATAACCAGTAGTTTATCGTTGTTTGTCCAGATCACCAGCATAGCCTGAATCACAATATCCAACCACACCTCGGTTATCTTCTTGCTCAAAAATCAATCGAATATCCACTGTATTATGGATATATTGCAAAATCCATTTTACAACTTGTTAATGCTCCTTTCCTGGATCATGCATATACCTACTCACCACCCCACCTATTTGTGAAGTGTTAGGTCTAATACATACCATAGCATACATTAAGCTGCCAATAACATTTCATACGGTATCTTTTATATATATTTTTGTTCTGCATCATTCTTTTGCGACATAAAGGCATTAAGCTTGAAATAAGGAGCAATGGGAGTGCTAACACATTTTGACTTTTTTATTCATGCCAAAACATTTTAGTAATTTTCTCAGATATTGTTTTTGAGTCAAACGAAGTCTTTTCAAACTTCTATCTCGATTTATCTCCATGTTAAGAGCTTCTCCTAAAACCTTAATCTCAAACTCCTTTTTCATCTATGTCTTTAGCTTCTAAATCTCTATTTTACTTTTGGAAGATATCAACATATCATCAACATAAGGCAAAACATATATGAGAAAACCGTCTTAAAGCTTGCGAAAACACACACAATGATCATATTTGCTTCTTGTGTACTTTTATTCTGTCATAAATTTATCAAATTGCTTGTACCACTACACCGGGGATTGGTTTAAACCGTACAACGATTTTTCAAGTTTTCACACTAAATTTTCTTTTCCAGCAATCTTGAATCCTTCTGGCTGAGTCATATAGGTTTTCTCTTTCAAGTCTCTATGTAAAAAAATGAGCTTTTACATCCAACTAAACTAATTCCAGACTCAATTATGCCATCAAAATAAATAAAATTCAAATGGAGGAATACTTCACAATTGGAGAAAATACCTCATTGTAATCAATTTTCTCCTTTTGAGCATAGCCCTTCACCACCAATCTTACTTTGTAAGTCTAATTCTTATGAAGGGTTTGCATTTCTTTGCAAACACTCACTTGCATCCAATTGTCTTCTTTCCCTTTGGCAGACTAAATAGTTTCCAAGTCTGACTCTTATGAAGGGACTGCATTTATTAATTAATGGCAATACTCCACTTTTCTTCCTTCATTAAAAGTGGTAGGGATGTCATTAGCTACAACTGGGAATGTATAAGCCACCATATCAACAAAGCAAATAGGTTTTCTAATTATTCTCCTTGGTTTATCAATTGCAATTCATTTAAGTTGTTGTGGAAGTCTTTGGGTTTGAACCTCCTCTTTACTAGAGCCTCTTTCTTCCACTAGATCTTCCCTACTAAAGCCTTATTCTACCATAGAAGAATCATTACCTTTTTTATTTGTTGAAATCACCACTCTTTCAAACTCCACATGCTTATGAGTATCAACTGTCTGCGCCTTTTGCACCTTTGACAACATGGTAGATTCATCAAAGGTGACATCCCTGCGGAAGATAACTTTCTTTGTTTCTGGACACCATAGGTGAAAACCCTTTATGCCAAAAGTGATCCCTAAGAACACTAATTTTCTTTTCTCTTGAATCCAACTTTGATTCATTAACATGCTAGCATGTAGCAGGCTTTGCACTCCATTTCTCTAATGGTGGTTTTCCCTCAATTGTAGTAGATGATAGACGATTCATGAGATGACATGCAAATGTTGTAGCCTCAACCCAAAACTCTCTACCCAATCCAGCATTGGAATTACTTGATGATGCATTCGATTCATGCGCTCTACCACCTCATTTTGTTGTGGTGTAGATTTGATAGTGAAGTGCTTGATGATACCCTCATCTTCACAAATCTTTGCAAATGGATCACTTCTATACTCTCTACCATTGTCTGTGCGAAAGTGCTTGATCCTTTTGCTCGTTTGAGTTTCTATTATCTTTTTCCACTTAAGGGAAGCTCTTAGCACTTCATCTTTGGTCTTCTTTGTATACACCCACACTCTCCAAGAATAATCATCAACAAAAGTTACATAATAATTGTAACACCCCTAACCCATATCCGTCGTCAGAGTAGGGTTACGGAACACTACTGGAGTTTACATTTCAAAACTATCAAAAATTTTTAAGTATTTAATTCATATCATCAATCATAGCAAAACCAATCAATAGCATACATATTGTCCCTTATATGAGCCCTCGAGGCCCTAAAAACACATTAGAAACAAATCGGGACTAAATAAAAAACATATAGAAAATTCAGGGAAAAGATAAAAATTTACAAACTGTAGGGTTCACACTGTAACGACCCGAAATCCGTGGGCACCAGAAAAAAAAATGTGTTATCGGGCCTCCGTCTTAGTAAATAGAGTTAGTAAATAATCATTAGGAGTAATTATGAGTCTAGTAGTGTGTTTAATTAGATTTTTATTTAGTGAATTTAGCTTAATTGAGAGAAATTAGGAAAAAGGACGAAAGTGAGTAAAGAGTAAAAGTTTAATTGTAGATTAAAAGAAAATAAAAAGGATCAAAATGGCAAATATGCCATTTATCATAAGTTGAGATTAAGATACATGCATAAAAATCTGAGATTTTTATGTATTAAAATATATTATTATAATATTAAATAATTATATTAATATAATATTATATTATATAATAAAGTAAATAGTAAATGAAATAGTAAAAAAGAAGCAAAGAAGAACAGAAAAGAACTGAGAAGTTTTCGAAACAGAGGAAAGGAAAGAAAGAAAGAAAAAGAAAGGGGAAAATTGAGGTTTTAAAGCTTGGAGTTTAATTAGGTAAGTCAATCAAGTTCTATTCTCTTAATTTTGATGTTTTAGAAGCTTTAAAGCAAGATTTTGATGAAAGTAAGTTGATATTTTGAGAGTTTATTGGTTTTCAAGTATAGTTGATGTTGAAGAAAAAGATGAATTAGAGACTAAATTGAATGAAATCTAAGTTAGAATTAGTAAAAAGGGATTAAATTGCAAGGTAAGCTATAAGTTTTCTACTATAGGGATTAATTTGGAAGAAATTATGAATTAGGGTTTTATTATGAAAATTATATAATCAAGTTGAATATGGAAGGAATTTAAGTAGAATCAAAGCATGAATTAAGTTAAGAAATAAGTAAACTTAATTAGGATTTAATTGCAAAATAAGTTATAAGAAAACAGTTTTGGGACAGTAGCAGTAGAGTAACTTTGAAAATTCACCAAAAATCGTAGAAGTGGAATTAGAAGTTGAGTGAGATATGAAATTAAAGATTATTTAGTCTATTTTCATATGAAAGAAACATAGAAAGCAAATAAGTTCTGTATTATGAGATATTTAAATTTTAGTGAAACTGGTTCAGGGTGATTTCGAGATCCCCTGTTCTGACTTGTAAAAATAATTAAAAATTGTATAAAAATGATTTTGGAACATAATTTATATGGTTAGATTCCTGAATGAGTCTAGTTTCAAATGAGCTAAACAAGGAGGCCATCTAAATTCTATACAAAGAGTAATTTAATTCGTAGTGAAGAGAGGTCAGAGCAGTTGGACAGTGAAACAGGGGAAATTTTAAGAATAATCTGGTATTGATTGGCCATACCAAAAATTCTGAAAAATTTACAGTAAAAAGATATATGAGTCTAGTTTTGGGGAAAATTTACGGATCTTAATTTGGAGTTCCGTAGCTCCAGATATAGATGATTTAGTGACAATGACTCAGGTAGACAGCCTAGAAAGAACTTATAAGTAAATAATAGAATTGTGTATAAAAGATGTGGAATGAAGAGGAAGAGTAGAAATTGAATAAAATTCAATTATTTATTTTAATTTAATGTTGTAATTAATAATGTAAATTATTATTATTTTCGTAGCTAACAAGGAAAAAGAGGCATCGGCATCCAAGGGAAAAGAAAAGATCGCTGAGGAGTAAACGTGCATTTCGGGTTTGTATTACTATAATTCAAACTATTTATTTATTCATTAAATGTTAGATTAATTTATGAATATGGTAAGTAAATTATAAGGTAAGTGTTTTTATTGAATTGAATGGAAATTGAGTTGAATGATGAATATGTATTGAAATTGAATTGTATGTGGTTTGAAATGGAAAAGTGTAATTGATATTGAAATTGAATTTGTTATGAAAATGAAAATGAAATTGAGAACTAAATACCCTATTAACTAGTCGGGCTGAGTCGGATATAATTGGCATGCCATAGGATTTGGAAGAGTACGGGATTTATCGGCTTTGCCGATCAGGCACTTTATGTGTCGTAAATCAGGCACTTTATGTGTCGTATTTTAGGCACCTCGTGTGTCGATCGTGCACCTCGTGTGTCGTTTCGTGCACTTATGTGTCGATATATCGATCAGGTACTATGTACCGCTTTAGGCACAATGTGCCGTCTTGGTGTGTTTGGGTTGGAATCCTGTATATCCGTTAAAGTCCGAGTCATTAATAGGGGTAAATAAAGAAAAGGTTAAATTGAATAAAATGAAATGGTTGAGCCATTGGAAGAAATGCGAAAATAGAACATGAACTGAAAAATGTGATTGGAATATGAGTATGAGAATAGAAAGTATGAACCATTGGTTCAAGAAATGGATAGTGGCTCAACATGATTGTGTATTATTTCAATTGTTGAATGGCTAAAATTGAATTGTACGAATATATTGAGAAGGACAACCTTATATGAAAGTTATGTTTGAATTGGTTTAGTTAAATTAAAGTTATATGAATTAATGTTATGATTATTATGTTTATAATTTGAATTACGGTAATACCATCGAGTACATGTATACGTGACGTCACGGTTGTTTCCGTCGCGCAGTTGTAGAAGTCAAACATCGAACCAAAGATCAGAAGCCGGACCCGACTTCAAAGAAACTTTTGGTGATGTATATTTCCTTTTCATAATGTGGCATGTACGTAGGTTGTGTATAAAGGTTATTATGTGTTGAATGTAAATGGTTAAAAATGTTAGTATTACAAGTTTAAGAATTATAATGAATGAAGTATATTTATTTTAATCTAACTAATATTTTGATGAATTTAAATTGATATTATATTGATTGAGTTTGATTAGAAAGTATTTAGAATAGAAAATAAATATATGGAATGAATTGGTTGAATTGGTTATGATTGAAATGAATATGGTTTAATTTACTGTGGGGTTTTATATAATAATAAGCGAAATGTCATTGAAATTTATATTAAACAAAATTTATATTCGTAAATTGTCTGATATGTCCGGTAATGCCTCGTAACCCTGTTCCGACGATGGTTCGGGGTTAGGGGTGTTACACACACGACCGTGTGGCCAGGTCGTGTGACTCACACGGCCTAAAGATACGCCAGTGTCTTAGGTCGTGTAGGCATTTGAAATAGGGATACACGACCATGTCCCAGCCCGTCTCTGTACCCGTGTAACTCACTGGCTTGGGTCACACGACCAAACCACACGTCCATTTTCCAGGCCGTGTACCCTTCGAAATAACCTCACACGCCCGTGTGCCAAGCCGTGTACTAGGCTGTGTAAAAACTGGAGGGTATACTGACTTGTACCACACGGCCAAGCCACACGCCCGTGTGCTAGGCCGTGTGAAGTTACAGACTTGTTTCCTTTAGAAATTATAGGGGACACATGGCCATGTCACCCGGCCGCATGTCACACACGGTTGAGATACACGCCTGTGTCTCTGCCCGTGTGGACAAAAATAGGCTATTTTACAAGCCATTTTTCTTACCTTTTTCAACATGTACCTATAATCCTTTTTATACATATACTTAAGCCCTCAAAAGGCATCAAAATCATGCATAATCAAGCCAAACACATATGGTATAATAACATCCAACCAATATGCCCAAAGGCACCTCAAATGACAATATTAAAATATGTATAACCATGTACTCAATTTGGCCAAAATAATTTATTAACTTCTAACTAAGTTTGCAACATTACACAACATGTAAATCACTTACCAAAACATACCATTTAGTACCAACTGTACCACATAATCATTAGTATCAAAATACATATATGCTTATTATGGCAAAACACCAATTCACAACAAGTTATATGTCATATCTAATATATACATTCAACTACTTTTCTATCTACCATCATTCAACCATAACAAGTCATATATCAACCATTACAAGGCTACTTATATACACCTTATAATATATATCATTTTACCAACACAAGGCCAAATTACAAACTAACCGAATAGTCATTTCCACAACCAAAACACATAGGCTAACATTAGCCAAAATACCTATACATGCCATTATAACCTTAACGAAGATATCAAAATCTACTGATATAATCGCTGGATAGTGTGATAAATCTCTGACGAGCTTTCAACTCAATCGAGCTTCCGATAGTCTGAAAAGTAAAGAAAAATAACTACGTAAGCAATGAATGCTTAGTAAGCTCGTACAAATTTTAATCAGATCAATTCATTTCCAAAATGAAATTTATACATAACAAGAATAATCATATACCGATACCACACGATTCATGAAACTAAATTCAACAACTCACAAATTGAATAATTCTACAGCATCGCTTATACCTATCATCCTTAACAAAGTAGGATTTTATAAAGACTTTAAATCTCTTTCAATTTTCTTCCTTTCGTTTGCATGTCATTACATCCCATTACATTTATTTTCTTTAGCTTAAATAACATCATCAATCCAATCATTATTCTCTTTTTCATCACTCATTTCATATGTATAATACACAAGACAAAAGCATATCATCAACCATAGCCACAGGCTAGTGCAATTAAATGTAACCCTTTTTGAATTAATCACATGATAAGACATTTCATAAGAAATTGCATAATTTAAACTTTACCACTTTTTCATGAGTACAAGCATATTTTCATTTGAGTACTTACCATTTCAATACAACTTATAAGTAAACATAATACCATTCAACCACTAGCTTAGCACATGCCTAAGCATCAAACAACAACACATGTTAGCATACTTGAACATATTTCCTATAGATTCAACTTTGATAACCTTAATTTCTCAATATGTCACACTTGAGTTTATCACTCATCTCAACTTACATAATTACCATGTATCAACACATCAAATATATTCATATGTGTACATGTCATGATATATATCATTATCTTACTGTTACATCATATACATATATCATTCCTTTCAATATATCGATATATAAACCATTTCCATGTAATTCACGTAAATATCTGTTCCAGTTTGTATCGAACCCATATATCCTCGTAACAGAATTGTGCCTGTTGAACCACTTAGAATATTTTTAGATACGCGGGTAGTACACACGAGGTGTACTGAACTGTAATCCGTCAATTTCTGTACATGTATGCTTATACGAGCTATAAACGGTAAGCTCATACGAGTTGAGTATCAGTAAGCTCATAAGAGCTGGAATCAATAACCCTAATGACATGTCATTTGTATCCTACAAATTCCTAAGGTTCAAACGGGACTCGATTGTCGTCGTGCGTAGTTGAATATTCCTCGTTTCATTAAAAGCAAAATTATATAATAACATATATATATCGATTCATTTTCAATAAAATTTCATATAATAACATTCAATTTAATCAAAAATATACATAGTATAGTTCATACGAACTTACCTGGCTAAATTGAAGAAATACCAAAGTTTAGGGGCATTTTGGTAATTTTTTATTTTCCTCGATTTTCCACCCGATCTTATTCTAAATTAATAATTTCATTCAATATATTAATTTAGACAATAAAATAATTCTTTTCATACAAATTGGTCATTTTTGACATTTTTACAAAATTACCCCTAAAGTTTTACTTTTATTCAATTTAGTCATTGATCCCAAAACATGCAAATTAACCATTTTTACCCAGAATTGAGCTTATCCGAATGTTCTTGGTATCCAAAACAGTCCATTTATGCAACAATTTCACATTAAATCCTTGTACTTTTATTAATTTAAAAATTTAGTCCCTAATCGAAAAAAATAATCAAAATCACTTAACAAAATACTTTTAAATACAAATCAACATTCCAAATTCATCATCTAACATCAAAAACCATAAGATTCATCAATGGAAACATTCAAAATATTTAACAGTTTCAAAATCGAAGGTACGGGCTACCTAGACCTAGTTGCAATGATCTCAAAAACATAAAAATTATTAAAAACGGGACGAAAAATACTCACATGCAAGCACAAATAAGGATGGCCGAATGAAGGCTTCACCCATGGCTTCTTTTTTTCTTTGCTATTCGTTTGAAGAAACGAAAATAAAGATGCATGTGTTATTTTGTTTCTTTAATTATTAACCTTTATTAATTATTTACTTATTTAATCTTGAAAACTAACCAAAATTTCAATAATGTCAAAACATTACCATCCACTACCAAATTTAATGGTCTTATTTCCATATAAGGACTTCCACTTTAAATTTCTATAGCTATTTAATACCTTTAGCTATTAGAACTCAAATTTTGCACTTTATGTTATTTAGTCCTTTTTATCAAATTAAGCATGTAAACGTTAAAATTTCTTAACGAAACTTTAATACCACCTTAATGACACTTCGTAAATATTTATAAAAATATTTACAGCTCGATTTATAGAAACGATGTCCAAATACCTCATTTTCTAAAATCACTTGAACTTAATAAATTATTTATACAACAGAAATCACTATATAAAAAACCTTTTTAAAAACGCAAATAACTCATAAATATTAATTATAAAATTTACAAACTTGTCAGATTTGGTGGCCTCGAAACCACTGTTTCTGACATCACTAAAAAATGGGCTGTTACAATAATGCTTCCTCCGAAAGAGTTGGTTTTAGAGGGACCCTAGACATCTAAGTGAACATAATAGAAGATGCCTTTAGTATCATAGATTACAGTCTCAAACTTTACCATTGTCTACTTCCCTCTGATGTAACGATCATTGAAATCCAGTTTACAGGTTCTTACTTCTTTTAATAACCCTTGATTTATGAGTAAGTTCAAGGATTTTTCACCTATATTCCCCAAGCATATATGTCATAGCTTAAGTGCTCTTAACTTCCAATTTTCAGTTGATGTCGTAGCAACTATCCCATTAATTATACTAACCAGATAATGATACAGGTTATTATTTTGGTAGAACCCCTTCATTACCACATGCGCACATTATCTTCATCACATCGTCTTTATCTCGCACTTCAAAACATTTTTATTACAAGGTTTCCACTTAAATAAGATTCTTCTCTGACACATAATAAGCATCATGTAAAATTATGATTGATTCATCATGATTTCTCAATTGAACGAAATCAATCCCATATATGGTAAGAGGAATATTATTTGTTATATAGACATCTTTACCCTTTAGTTCTTTAAAATCAAGGAACCATTCCAAATGAGGACAAATATAATAGCTACAAACTGAATCCAACATCCATACATTAGAATGGCTAGTTACTTATGTAACAAGTGAAAGATTTGAATTTTCATCATCACCCTCAGCTACATTTGATTTTGTTGCAGCTTTCCCTTTATCAAGTTTACCCTTATTTTTCAACTTTGGGAAATCTTTCTTCCAATATCCTTTCTCTCAATAGAAAGCACACTCATATTTACTTAGTTCCCCCATTGACTTGGATCTCCTTTTCTATACTTTAGATATGTGAATGACCCTGGACTACTAAAGCTTTTGCATCTCCAGTTGAGTTTTCATGCTTTTCCTTCTTTCTCAGTTCATTATTGTATAAAGTTGCATACACTTCACTAATAGATACATCAATCTTCCCATGAAGTAGAGTAGTTTCGAGGAATCAAACTCCTCAGGAAGTGACCCTAACAACATCAAAGTCAAATATTCATATTTGAAAGTCTTACCCATATTCACCAAATTAGTGACTAATTGGTTAAAACGGGCGATGTGATCATTCATAATAGTACCCAAAACATAAGTGAAGCAAAACAACCTTTTCTTCATGTAAAGTTTATACTGATTGTTTACATAGATTAATTTTTATTAATCTATTTTGAAAATATTTTGTTTACATAGTTTAAATTTTAAATTTTAAATTCAAGTATGCTGCTTAAAAAATTAAATTATTTTTAATTTACTAATAGTTGGATGGCTACCAATGTAGTTTAAAAGAACACTTAGAAACCCACATCCATAGGCTACAAAATGATTAAATATATTTTAATTGATACACACATCTAGCCAGTGCATTGCACAAGTATATTTTGTTGCACGAGATATAAAAAGGTGTTTTTGTTTTCTTGGAATGTCCCTTGTATTGCTTACAAATCATATACTTATTGGGTTAAGTGATAAAAAATTTAATATCTAAAATTTGAAGTTTGAGTATTGTAAATTAGAAAAAGAAAAAGTGTTCTTGGGTTACTTTGATACCAATTTAGAGCGCTTACCATTTGTTATATTGAAGAAGTTTTTTTTGGGGGGTGAGGGTTGACAAATTTATAGATGTGGAATGACTCTGTTTTAAAAACTGAAAATTTTGGTTAGGAAGTTTGAGAAACAAATTGATAGAATTTGTAAATTTGAAGGGTTGAATTTATTAAATTATTTAGCATTAGGATCTAGTTGATAGAATATGTAAGTATCGATGACTAAATGTATTATTATACTACAAGAACAAATTCAAACGTTAGATGACCAAAACAAAAATACAGACATAATGAGTGACCATTTATATAGTTTAGCCAAGATTTATATATTTACATAAAGTTTCATACGTTAATTATTCATAATATATAGATTTTAATTATTGATATATATTAATATTATTTATTTAAAATTCACAACATGCAATATAAATTATTTTTCCTTTTTAGATAAAAGATAGTTGTTCAAAAATTCAACCTAATACAATTAACTATGTAATATTATTTGTTTCATCTTTGTTATTTACTTACCTACCACTATCCAAAAAAAAAAATCTAAAAGTAGGTCCAGATGTTACATAAAGGAGAGGATCATGAGTTAGAGGGAAAAAACCTAATTATTGTTAGCGAAATATTAAAAAAAAAATAATGTAAGACAAAAGAAAAATAAGTCACTTTTTGGATTATTATTGAAATAAATAAATTTTAATTACAAAATTTAAAATTCAGATAATACACGAAATACCAACTTTAGATATTAATATCAATGTCAATTGAATGCTTAGTTCAACGATAAGAACTCTACTATGGTAGATGTATCTTTGTATGCAAAAAAAGGACACGTATAGATACGAGAATATATAACATGAAAACCTGATGATTACGATATATATAAAGCAGTAGTGCAAAGTCCAAGAAAAAAGACAGGTCAGTAAATTGCAAGTTTGGGACAGTGTGGTGGCAGATGGTAATTGGATCCACGTTAGTGAAGGTTGAGTATACTGAATTTATGTACCAACATGGAAACGTAAAATTGAAGTCATTTCTCAAAGGGGATGAAACATCCTGCCCCCACCAGCAACAATATGTTTGTACTCTATTCTGCAGCTGATTGCCCCATCAGCAGAGTCCAGAACCGACCACCCAGCTTTAAATGCTTTTATATCTGTGCAAATTAATCAAGGGGCGACATTTTGGCTATGTTAGCTAAATCCATTACTGATTTGTTCACCATCTAAGGCTTCTCTACACCTACTTCTTTCTTCCTCATCTTAAATGTGATCTTCTAGAATCGTGAGGGTATGTATATGTTAATTATTTTTATCAAGGATAGAAAAATGATAGTTTAGAAACCGAATTTAAGATATTATAAAACGGTAAGCGAAGTTCACTTAGTTATAACTTTTTTTTTTAATAATTTTATTGTAGATTTTGGGTATGTTTGTTTTTTTACACAATACTTCAAATTACTTATAGCATATTCACAATCCATAAGTAAGAGAATAATGTACTTCAGTACACTTAAATTCACGTTCTCTTGCATTGGTAATAATATTCATATCAATCGAACTAAGACTTAATCAGCAGTTATAACATATTTTTGTTTTAGTGCAAAACTAAAATCAAGTATTGAACATGGGAAACTTGCACTTTGCTAAATATCTCTTGCCAAGTATCTATATATGTTATCCCAGTCAATGTAATAATAAATTGTTTTTTCCCCGCACTAGCCAATTCATAAGTTGCTTATGATAAATTTATTTTTTTTGGTATGACGGTTAATAGTCTGTAATGTTAATAATTTTATGTTGTAACGAGATACATAATATATGAATTTAAATAATTTTTTTTATGCTTTGTGTAATTGAATTAGGTGCTTGGTTCATTAAGTATGTGAGTTTAGTTATTAAGTTTATGGTTAAACTTAATATTTCTAATTTTTTTAATTTTTCGAAATAATTATAATAAATATTTTTATCAAAAACATAAATTATGTGATAAAATATGTATCAAGTGACATATATATTAATGTACAAACATTTAGTATGTATATAAAGACTCAACTCAAATCATTTTCATGATTTTTTTTTTTTTTTTGTACTATAAGTTATCTAGCAAAGATTACGCTCAAGATAATATCAATGAAATTTGATAATATATAATTCGTGTTAACACGTATTTTAAATGTGAATGCTTTATCTAACTTCTTTTTTTTTTTTTTTTTCTCTTAGTCCAATTTCATATGGTATGTTGTGTTGAAATGTTGAAAAAATGGAACACTGTCCTAAAGTCAACTAAAGTTTTTCATCAATTGAAGTGAGGATGCAGGAGAATTTTATACGTTTAGACAAGTAAAGAGGTCAAAATTAGCAGGAGGCATGCGATTGGAGTTGATTATGTGCGTTAGATGAGCTGACCTCAACTCGTCATTTCGACGAAGAAAAAAGCACGTCGTGGACTGCTTTAAATTTTTTTTATTTTTCCATTCACTCTTCGGCAAGTGCACGTCTCTAAGTCTCCAACAATGCTGGACTATTTGCTTTGCCATTAAACGAGCTTGTGGACTTGGGATTTCTGTCAGCTTCATTATTGATCATATTCAACTATTGGTGAAGGTGAAGTGGGAAGAAGCACAGTAAGACAGTGAAGTTCTTATTTTCTGCTTCGATAGCTTTTGTATTTTTGGTGTACATTCAAGATGTCTCCAATGAATCCAGGTTTATTTAAAATTATATTCGAGTGAGATTTCCCATCATTCATTTCAACTAATGCTTATAATGGATAGAGATTAATAAATTATTTTAGCCTGCAAAATAGGAATAGAATTTGAAGGAACTAAAATTCCTTCATGTTTGTCACATACGGCTTAAATAAATGTACTAAACATAACATTATTAGACATCAACAGGTTAAAGGTATGTGATTTCTATTTTTGACCAATACATATTTTATTACAAGCTTGACAAATTGGATAAAGTTGAAGAGTTGAGTGAGAAGTTAGCCTAAAGCATTTTTTTTTTTTTCCCTTTCAATCTGGCAAATTTGATGCACTGTGTATTCGTCTATTTTTTAAATGAATTATGATGCACGTGTTGTTTATGATGAAAAAGTGCACGCCGAATACTTATCAGATACAAATAATGCAACGGGTCACGTTGGTTATCAACTTTTATGAACTTGAATACAAGAAGTCCATCCAGGGCCTGATCTTTATCTGGAATGTTGCATAACAGCAGCTATATCTATTTCTTTTTGCTTTTGCAAAATTAATTTATTCAAAGAGTTGATTAGTTTAATTTGAATGTATATATATATATATAATATATGCATGACTTAAATGAAGCTACACCTGCTAATAGTAGTTCATTAAACTCTGAATAATGAGAAAGAATAAGAGAAACCTGGAAAGCTTGACTAGTAAAGTCGGACCCTTAAATTCATGAAAGGCAGGCAGACGAGGCGATCTTCAAATGAGAATTTGTTAAATGTGTGATGAGCTAACTTCATTGTTTAATTTTCAGCTGGGAGAAGGTGGAATTTTATTTTGCTTGTCGTAGGGAGAAATAAGAAGATTCAAAAAAGACCACAGTTTGCAGTACAGTAAAGGATAAGATTCAAGGACTTGCGGTAGCAAAGGAGAAGATTTAGGGTCACCAAGTTTTCTATTAATTTGAAGTAAAAAATAAAAATAAAAAATCAGTGAATTATATAAATTATTTATATATTTTATATATAATAAAATATTAAATTTAAAAATTCCACAAGTAATTTTTTTTAGCAATCTTAAACTTATCTTAAAATTATTCATAATCCCTCTCCGATCCATAAATAGGAGGACAATGCATTTTAGCGCACTCAAATCCACATCTTCTTACATTGATAATAATATATATATATCAATCAGCACAAATAAAGTATAATAATATATATATATATAAGACAGATAACAACTCTACAACTCTACTTATAAAATTAAAAAAAGTATACTGTTAATGTATCAAATACTTAATTACGTAAAACATTATCTGAATACACAACATAATACAATTGTTCAAATGAATTACATAAAATATTATCCAATAACACAAATTATTAAATTTGCAAACCCAAAGATACTTTAAGAAGAAAGACAAAGTAATTCCGTTTTCAAGCCCAGCTGAAAAGGAAATAAATACACAAATAGTAAATTGGGCTAACATTTTAAAACTAGTTTTAAAGATCCAACTCGAATTGGGTTGGATCTACTGTATTCGGTATATAGTCAACGGGTCTTGACCCAACAATCTTTATCCACGTTATCTCACCCAATTTAAATAAGCCTGCCCAAAGTAAAATTATTATAATAAGACATAATGATAAATTTAGCATTTAAATTTTAACTCGATTGGTATGAACATTGCTGTTAATGCAGAAGAATAGGGGTTCGAGTGAGCTGAAGCGCATTATTTTCCTATTTATGGGTTAGGGAGAGACTATAATAATTCTAGGTATTGTGTCAAAAAAGAGCAGATATAAACATAGAATGAGATAGTTCAAAAAAATAGTACTTAATGTTTATTTATTTTTTCACTTTAAATCTATTTCTTTTTTATATCATTTTGACTTACAATCTTTAAAATTTATTTAAATTGCTTTATTCGAAAGAGACTTACAAGTTGACTGAAATTTTGAAATTTTAATGGCACTAAATTAGTAGTCCGTAGGCAATTTACGTGTAATTTATTGTCAATATGGATAATTTTTAAAAAAACTTATGAGTTTTTTTTTTAAAATTTTAATATTTTTTGAATTTTTATAAAACATACGTAGATTTTCATATGAATTATCACATCACTATTGTTAAAATTTTAACATGTTAATCAACTTTTCTATCTAAAAAGATCAATTTAACTAAAATTTAAAAGTTAAAGATAAAAAAATCCCAAAAAAATTAAGATTAAAATGATAAAAATAAATAAATTTTAGAAACTAAATTCATTATTATCCCTTACGATAAAAGATGACTAATGGTATTTAATAGTTTTAAGTTTTAATATACTACCTCTTAAAATAACCACCCATTTAAAAAAAAAAGTCTTTATTCTTTTTCCAAAATATAATTATCTTTTCAAATGCAAATAAAAAACATTTTTAAAATAATTAAAAAATAAATTAAGCTTTTAATAAAAAAATTGTAATAAATTAAGTTCTTGATTGAAAGATAGTCATTTAACTATAAAAAAAATTTATTTTAGGCACTTAAAATAAAAGAAAATGCAATTTAAGCACTCATGTTACATAATTCGATCATTTTAGTCACTTCCATTAAAATCACAAACGACAAATTGACATGACAGTTAAAGAATTTGTATAATAGCAACATAAAGATCATTATAGGTTCTGGTCATATTAGCTATTTTTGAAACAATGCCTAGAACTATCCATAAATAAGAGAATAATGCGCTTCAATACATTCGAACTCATATCCTCCTGCATTGACAACAATACTTATGTCAATCGAATTAAGACTCAACCGGCAATTATAACATATTTTTATTTAAGTGCAAAACTAAAATTAAGTATTCACCATACAACACTTGCACTTGGCTAAATATCTCTTGCCAAGTATCTATGTTATCCTAGTCACTGTAATAATAAATTGTTTCTTCCCCCACCAGCCAACTCATAAGCTGCTTATGATAAACTTCTTTTTTGGTATGATGGTTAGTAGTCTGTAATATTAGTAATTTTATGTTGTAACCACATACATAATATAATGAATTTAAGTAACAATTTTTTTATAATTTGGGTAATTGAATTAGGTACTTAGTTCACTAAGTATGTCAGTTTAGTTATTAAGTTTATGCCCAAACTTAATATTTTTAATTATTATTTTTAAAAATTTTGAAATAATTATAATAATTATTTTTATAAAAAACACAAGTTGTGCGATAAAGTATATACCAAGTGACATACATATCGATGTACAACTATTCAGTACCTATATAAAGACTCAACTCGCATCATTTTCATTAATTTCTTTTGGTACTATGAATTATCTAACAAAGATCAAGCTCATCACAACATCAATGAAATTTGTTAAATATAGCTTAATATGGTAGATAAATATATCCCAACCCTTGAATCATAAAATTGTTGAGATTTTAATTAAGTTTCATTGTTGAATGATTAGAGTTTAGTGAGATAATTATGAGAACTCCTGAAAATAATTGTAGTTTTTTAGTAGTTTGAAGCCCCTGTAATGTATTTATAAAATCGGATAGAATCAAATGGGAGAACAGATAGTTGTAGGGAAACTAAATAGTAAAGCCCTAGTGGGTTAAATTGAGAAAATGCATATTCATGTTTGAGTTTTGATTGTTTCTATGTTTGATTGCGTAATTGATATTGTTTCCGTAATTGCATTGTCATACGTAGTTAAAGACGACACCGAGATGTCAAAAGACAAAAAAAGCAAAAGTCGTTGATGAGTAGCAATTTTCGGTTTGTATTTTCATAATTTGTTTTCAATACATAGCCTATTACGTAGTTAAATTTAAGTTAGTGTTGAAAAGAAATGATATGAGAGGTATGTCTATACTTGTTCTATTTGAGATGAATTTGTATAAGCTTAATATTTATATATGTGTGTGTTTGAGATAATTATATTATGATACTAGTTATGTTGGAAAACGCGTTTGATAATTATTGATAATAAAACTGCCTTATCAATGGTGTTGGATAGAGTTACAGGTATAATTGGCATACCATAAGGTTTGTTATGTCAGAGAGGGTTTTGGCGTTGAGCACAGATTATTATTTGATAACTCTCTAATACCCTGAGGGCTAAGAACGTATCACTAGTTTAAAAACCTTGGGGTACGAGTATATACTGGTCTAGTTGTAAGTATTGGTGCATTTATGCCCGATCAACACTTATGCGTGTACTCTAATATGTTAGTCGATTGATACATGTATCTGTTCTTAAGTCCAAATCAGTTAATAGGGGCCAAAATGTGTATGAATTGTGTAGTAAATTTGATAATGAAATGTGAATAATGTGATAGTACTGAATACTGATTGCAATAAAATAAAACGATATGCAAATACTTTAGGGTGCATCGATATTCTATTACGTAGTAAGTGAAATGATACATTGATATTGAAAATGATCCTGTTAGTAAAAATTGATAACTGAGACATGAATATCCTGAAGGTTTAATGATAAAATGACATGAGATAATGTGATTATTGATGTTGAATTTAAACTTGGATATAATGTTTTATAATGCCATTTTATTATGTTTTATTATTTAATACTATTACGTGTTTATTTCAAATATGTTACCACTATTGAATTTTCATACTCAACGTACGAATTTGTTGTTTTTGTACGTAGGTATTGACAAGTCGTGATTTGATCACGAGAATTGAGAGCATTCAAAAGTTCATACTCCAGCTCAGCAAATGTTGGTTATTCTCGTTTTGAACCTAGTTATAAATGGCACCTACCTAAGTTACTAGGTTGAATTATGTGTCAAATATGTTATTTTGGCCATTTGGTTATATTTTAGTCATAGTTTGGTTCATTTTTTGAATTTGATCACTAGATTTATATCTATGCATATATATTTTAGTGTTTCTTGTTGGTCATTTAATTAGGTTATGATATGATGCATTGGGTGCCATGGTTTCAAATGTTTTGGTTGTGTGTTCACATGTTAAATTGGTTTATTATGATTTGGTGATAAGTTAGTTTATGTTAGATATGAAATGGTAGTCATTTGTATGCTTGAAAAGGCTCATTTTAGGCTATTTTCAATTAGTGTCTCAAGATATCAAGAGTATGTCTCGAAATCTCAAAACAAAAATGATCATTTGGTGCATTTTTGGGTTTAGGTCTCGAGACTTGAAGTTTCTTATCTTGAGACTTGCAAACATCGAAGTTAAGGGTCTGAAACAAGAGAGCTGTGTCTCGAGACATAAGAAGTCAAATCTTGAGACTTGAACCCAATGTCTCAAGACATTTCAACATTGGAACAAAAATAAAAAATCAAGGGAAGCAAGTCTTGAGACCTGTTTATATTGTCACAAACATCAGTTAGGAATTTGTTGATTGAGTTAGGATTCGTACCTTAATTTTATGTTTGATCTAACATAACTCGAGCCTCTTTGTATAGGTCCATTTGATTATGGATTAATATATTTTCATTTGCATAATACGAATTTTATTAGTAATCCTCGTATAGATGTATAGTTATAAATGAAATGGGTTGAGATAGTTTGAATTGCTCTCACAATGTAATGTGACATTACGCATTCGGATATGCGATCGGGTCGGGTGTGAAATTTTACATCTTTTACATCTAATTTTTGTTATTAATGATTTGTCATGACAAATTATAGTTTCTTAAATTTTTTATCAGAGTGTTTAAAGTTCTAATAAAATATACGTCTACCATTTATCCTCCAACCCCTAGAAATCAGAAAACCTTTTAAATATGCTTAAACTCTCGTCTTATTTGTTGTTACAACAATAATGGTGTCATCCAAGTTAAAGTTCAATCGAAAACCAAAACCAAAACCAAAATCTCAATCTCAATCATATATCATATATTATATAATACAAGGTATAAGATCTAAAGATATAGGCAGCTTACTTAATTCAGACGTGGATCATTATTATTTAAAATCTTAAGTGAAATTTGAAAATATTAATAAAATTTGACAACACTAAGTAAATAGTATAAAATTAACACAAAGATAAATAGTATTCCATAAATATAATATTACTTATGAAAATATTATTTAATTATCATTAAGATAAATATTATTTATTTTAAAATTTAAATTTTTTATCATTAGATTTTTTTTAAAAATATCATTATCATTATCATTAAATTTAATATTTTATTTTATTTATTTCATTACATTAAAAAAATCATAAATATGCATTATTTGATTTAATATAACTATATATATAAATTTTAAATTTTTTTTAGAAAGAAATTATATAACTATTGTATAAAATTATTTTAAAAAATAATATTTTAATATCTTCATTTTAAACATATTTTTATATTCTTACTTTCAATTTTTAAAGCATTATTAATTATTTTAAAAATTTTAATATTAAATTAAAAACAAATTATATTTTAATTAATACAAATAATTAAATTTTACATGGCACGGGAAAGAAACTAATTATGAATATATATTAAAACATTTTTTACATAAATTTATTTTTCAGTCGCATCATAAAAATTATGCTACATTAAAATAATCGAAGTGAGCATGGTGAGAGTGAGTGGATGAAGGGCAGAGCAGAGGTGTGGCAGGGCCCATGATACACCAAGATCCTGGGCCCCAGCCAGCAAAATATGAAAGCGACGCGTGTCTTTAACCATTAATATCTCACCTCGCCATCTAAGCTCCCTGAGGCAGAGCCGCATAGGTTCTTGTCTTTGACGCGGCCCTTGTTTTGCTCTTGGCCACTGCCATTGCCGAATTATTAACTTCAAATTCACAACAAACCTCCCAAAAACAAGCAAACAAACAACAACAAAAACCATCCTTGAGAGTGTTCATTCCCAGCCCCTCAATCTTCCTAAACCCTAAATTCCCCCCCCCCCCCCCAACTAAATCCCATTTCTTTTTTCCTTCCCATTTCGGTCATTCATGGTTATCCCCAAAATTTCCCACTTTTGATATCCCAATCATTTCCCCCCCTCTCTAATTTGTATGTCATGGACCATCAAATGCATGATCGTTCTTCAATTCTAGCCCAGAAAACCTCGAATTCCTACGATCTCATAAACCATTCCTCGGTATGGCTCGAAATCCGTCTCTTTTATGTTCGAATTGCGCCCTGCGTGGTCGACAACGTTCCCGACCACCTAACGCTTTGCCACCTCCGCCGCGAAATCGGTGTCTCTCTCGAAATCAATGGCTCTCGTGTCCCGGCTTCTGATTCGGCCGTCCTTACCCTTCGCTGCGACCGTCTCAACCGGGAATTATCCGAGGTCACTTATTTAAGCACCGATAGCGTCCGTGTCACGGGAGGGTTTGAATTCGAGGCTTACGAGGATGAAAAGAAGGTATTGTTGTGTGGCTCGTTGGAAAGGATGGAAGGAGAGTGGAGCATGGACTGCTATCTGGCGGCAGCGGCTAAGGAACCTGGAAATTCAGCTTTTTTTAAGCCCAAGATGGGTGTTTCAGCGCCGAGTATTGAAGTTTATATTGCCGGGTGTTGTGCTGGCACGCCCGTGATATTGACCAAGACAATACTTGGGAGCCCTAAGAGGAAAGGAGCATCGAGGCTTAAATGGATGTTGGATGCAATTCCTGAGGACGAGGAATTCGGGAAAGGGAATGATAAGGGTGGCAATGGGTTTATCAGACACCGGAAATTGCAGGTAAAATGTAACTGGTTTTATAGTCAGTTTTTTCAATATCTGATCAATATTCATTATGTTGATGTAGATGCAATCATTCAAGCATGGTAGACGCAGATTGGCATTGAGTGAAAAATGTTGATTGTTTAAAACTCTTATGACAGGGTTTCAAAGGTTATTTATGTTATTGGTGCACAAAGATTGTTCTTGCTTTTATAATTCTGCGAGTCGAAATGCCATCTGGGCTTTGGGTTGACTGTATATGATGGGAAAGTTATTTTTTTGTCAGATGGTAGGCACCAAGGATTTATGCATGACGATACTTCTAGGGATATAATTGCGTTCTACCTGTTTCTTGATAAAGGGTTGCCGTTTTCTTTGTTGTAATTATGATGATTAGGTCGTTCATTTGCACCTCCAAGTACTTGGGGGGGGGGGCATCTAATCCGAATTATTTAGGGTATTGTCATTTGCTCTGAGTAATCTGTTTTTTATATTTTCCCACCCAAATTTGTCTCCTGGATTCACTTTTAGGGTGCAAATATAATATGTCTGAGTTCTGGAGGAATAAGAGCAACAGCTGCCTGTTATGATGGCATAGCTACATCATAAACCAACATAGGATGACTGCTGCTTTGAGTTTCTTATTTTCTTTTTATACAGATGTATATATAAGTTTGTTTCTTTACCCCTTGTGTGTAACTACGAGCTTCAAAATAACAATGGGAATATCCAAAATGTGCTTGTTTTGTGCATTGAAGTAGATTCTCAGCTTCTATTTTTTCTTTCTTGCAATTCAATTTGTCCATGAATGGTTTTCTTGTAATCACATTTTACAACAATGGAATGATTGTTGTGGTGGTGTACAGGTTACAGATGCTGAAGTCGAAGATTACGACTCTGACGGTAAAATTGGACTTAGTCACTATGCTGAAGAAATGTATGCTGGCGAAGATGGCCAACTTTCATGGTTTAACGCCGGTGTTAGAGTTGGTGTTGGAATTGGCCTCGGAGTGTGCCTTGGGGTTGGAGTCGGAGTTGGACTGCTTATGCGATCATATCAAGCAACTACCCGGAATATCAGGAGGAGGTTTTTCTAAGATAGATCTCTTCACCTATCAGCTTTGTTTTTTGTTCTAATCATAAAGGAGAAGGATATCTTTCAGGATTTTGATGGCAATCTGGAAGATATCAGGGTTTCAGGCCAGAAATAAATGAAAAGCACAGGACAGCAACTCAAACTTATAAATGCAAGGTCCTTTTGGGTTCTGGTAGGTGGGTGAAACTTGTTTGCTTAGCATGTTTAAGATATGAAATTGCTCTCGAGAATCTGCTAACTGCTATAGTAAGTGCCTCTACGATCTCCTCAATAGCTTAGTAGACTATGGATTGTAAATATATCGTTTTTTTAAGTTACACCTTGAGCCTGTTGATATTACGGACTTGTTCAGCAGTTGGTTTGGTGTGAGGCTTGAGAGTAGTCTTCCACAAAAACATATCTAGTTTTCTATATCCTGTAGAAATTTTGATTTGTATGGTCTGTGAGAAGATCATATGTTTGTTGTTTTGGTAGGTAATGTAAAAGTTTTATGTTCTGTATCAAACTTTGGGCAATTCTTCCATTCAAATTGAGTTGCAAGCTTGTGAGCTGTCTGCTGCTTTGTGAAAACTAAATAAAAAGTCTCCGCTTTTAATTTTTAGCTTATTATACAGGTATCCTGTTTAAAAACACTGTTCATGATACAAGGTTCTGAGTTAGGTAATTGTAGGTTGGCACCTTTAGTGAGTTTTTGGAGACTCAGTGCTTCAATCGGTAGGGGCTATTTGCTACTAATTCTCCTGCTAATAAATGCACAAAAGAATATTTGAAAGTATTAAGGAACTATATTCTACTCTATGATTATTGCTTTGTGTGGATCAAATTAGACGGAACTGGTTATAATATTAGGCAGTACATTACATGTACTATAATTAGAAGAGTTCACTTAGATAATAGATTGTGATATTATTATTTGATTATTGTTTCAAAAATTAATGGTAAAAACTGATCGATAACTCTTTTTTACTAATTACCGATCATTAACAAAAAGCTTTTCATAATTAGAAGTGTAATTTAAATTAAATTTTGTACTGTAAAATTGAATTTTCTGTACACACTTTGTTTTAATACCCATTTGCCTAAGCTGTTTGGAAGGCATCCTTGTTGCATGGATTTGTTGGTGCATTCGAAAAGCGTGTAATGAATTTGTGTTCGTGGGGATCAAAACATGTTTGGGAATTGTTTTGGATCATAATGAAACCATGAATCTATGTTTCTTACTCCACTCAGTGTAGAAAAGGGTGTCAAACTTAACATCGATGCAACCTTTGGTCTGCTGAAAAGAGCGGTAGGCATTTCATTGCCAGGGAACCATTATTACGTGTGACATTTATTGTCCATCAGCATTTAAAACCAAAAGCTTTGAGGTTTGACTCTGATATGATATCATTAAGAATCAAGAATTGTGGAATGTAACAACTTTGGACTGATCAATGGTGCTAAATAATGTGATCATCCATGACTGACTACATCCGCCAACGTCAAGTTACAACAAAGTTGCAGATTGGATGACACATGCTCCCTTATGATTCCTAATGAACTAATAATCCTCGCGTTCTTTAATGAAAGAAAGAAGGGGATGTTTCGTATACTATATATTTGGACGGAGTTTTTGTATCATATATGCATGTAATGTCACAATTCATAGCCTAGCCTACTATATAAAATGTGGTAGACAGAGCTTCAAAAAACAAAAATCTCATGCCAATAGTCTGAACGCAGCGCAGGGCGTTTATTTGCCAAAAACTGGGACATAATTGGAATTTTGAAATTAATGGTCAGTTGCCCAAAAACAAGGGGACACATTTCATTCCTTTAAAATTCCTCCCGAAGCTGAGGAGCTACATCAAGCAACAAGGATAAGACAAGCGCATAAGCACGGTTTTACTTATGCAAGCAAGTACCCTTGGCGAAACTTTAGCCCCGCAAAATGCCCAAAGTTACCCTCATCAACCATATCCAGTGCCCGTAACCTCTAATTCCCACCCGAAGTCTCTTTTAACCTCGTCACAATAGTGAGTGCACGATCCGAGGATGAACCTCGCTTCCAACTCCACGGCGTCGCCTATACTCAGATCCTCTTCCGGAATGCGTCACCGTGACAACCCTACGCCTCTCCCTTTGGTTATTTCCCTCAACTGCATCGAAGATTGCGCCCTCGAGCAAGAATCCTTAGCCGGCGTCGCAGTGGTCCACCACGTCCCTCTCAGCAGCTTAGGCGACGGGAAGATCGAGGGGGCCGCCGCCGTTCTTCTCCACTCCCTTTCCTACCTCCCTCGAGCTGCCCAGCGTCGCCTCCGTCCTTACCAGCTCATCCTCTGCCTCGGCTCCTCTGACCGCGCCGTCGACTCCGCCTTAGCTGCTGACCTCGGACTACGTCTTGCCCATGTCGACGCCTCGCGAGCTGAGGAGATCGCAGACACTGTCATGGCGCTGTTTCTGGGCTTGCTCCGTCGCACGCACTTGCTCTCTCGCCACGCCCTTTCGGCTTCCGGTTGGCTTGGATCAGTTCAGCCGCTTTGTCGGGGAATGAGGCGGTGCCGAGGACTAGTGTTGGGAATTGTTGGTAGATCTTCGTCGGCTCGATCTCTGGCCTCTAGAAGCTTAGCCTTCAAAATGAGTGTGCTGTATTATGATATTTTGGAGGTAAAAGATCGGCTAGTCTCGAGAATTAATGGTCAATTAGGTTGACTTCCGACTGCACTAGACACTCTTAACTTTCTTTAGCTCCGCTAGATTGCTACTTAAAATTGACCTCTTATTTCCTTCACCAATTTAATTTCGAACTTAGCATTTCTGTACTTTCTTGTTTATGAAATTTAGCAAGTACTAATAAGGTACTCTCTTATTTACTTTGGGCGGATGCTTTGTGAAAAGTGTCACAGATTTTGTCAAAATCAACACTATCTGAAATTGCTATAGGCATTTTGACCTGGTGTAAAGATCTTAAAGATATAGTCTCCTCTAACATGTTATTCAGTTATATATTCTTCGGTAAACTGAAAAGGAATTACAGATCTACTGCAAATTGCATTTAAATTAAAAATGAGCTTGGTTTTTAGTGGTATATATATGCATGTTTTATGTTGTTTACATGTTCCGTTAATTCAGAGTCTCACTGTTTGGATTTTAGTAGTTAACAATTTATTTTTATTTCTCATGCTGTTGGATCAATTTTCCATTGGAATAAAATTTCCTCTGAATCATGTTTTTACAGGAAAATGGAAAAGTAAGTAGGTCGTCTATAACATTCCCAGCAGCTGCCCGTAGAATGGATACACTTAATGATTTACTAGCTGCAAGTGACCTTATATCACTTCATTGCGCTTTAACAGATGAAACCATTCAGATTATAAATGCTGAATGTTTGCAGCATATAAAACCTGGTACATTTGCTTTCATTTGTTTTTCCAAGAAATTTATGATTTCTTCTCCTTCTTTTGTATGAGTCTGTTTATTTTTCGGGGTATTTCCATTTAGGGGCTTTTCTTGTAAATACGGGTAGCAGCCAGCTCTTAGATGATTGTGCATTGAAGCAGCTTCTCATTGATGGCACTTTAGCTGGTTGTGCGCTGGATGGAGCTGAAGGACCACAGTGGATGGAAGCGTGGGTATGATGAATTTTCTTATGCTATGAGTTCAGGTTTTACTGTGCTATGCTGTTTATATAGGAAGATAGTGATTATCTTTAAAATTGTGTGTCTCTAGACAGAATTGGTTCTTTTTGTGTTTTGAAACAGCAAAAAGGTCTCTGGGTCTGTAGTCTGGTTACAAGATCAGCCGTCTAAATGAGTTCATCTTCGCAATATGTTACATTCTTGTTTCTGTTCCATGACATACCGGATTCCTTCCATTTGCCATAATCTGTGATTTTAGTAGAATTCTGTTCCAGTACATGCTAATTCCAAGCATGCTGAGGTCAAAATTTTATAATTCTGCATATCTTTCTCTCCTTCATCATCTTCATCTAAGATAAAATAGTACTTTTCTGCTTGCGATAGAAAGAGTCAGTTTCGACTGTGTTGAGGTAGTATATTGCCATTTTGTTTTCCATTACTAAGATTACTGAAGATTTAACTAATCAAATTATCCTCACATACTTTGCTTCAGGTGAAGGAGATGCCCAATGTATTGATACTTCCTCGAAGTGCTGATTATAGTGAAGAAGTGTGGATGGAGATTAGGGAGAAGGCTATCTCTATGTTGCAAGCATTCTTTTGTGATGGGGTTATTCCAAAGGATGCTACTTCTGAGGAGGATGAGGAAGAAAGTGAAATAGTTGATGAAAAAGGACAGTTTAGCATACAAGAGAAAGAAAGTGCTTTGCGCGGATCCAGTGGTGAACAATTTACTGATGATATTCAACATAGTCCTGAAAGTTCCCTTAAAAAGGATACCAACCAAGCGAACGGTTATCCTAATCAGAACCAGCATTCTGGTATGTCTTCTAGTACTCCAACTAAATCAGATGCTAAACGCAGCAGATCAGGTAAAAAAGCCAAAAAGAGGCATGCCCGCCGAAATAAGCTACAAAAATCGGATGAGCCCTTAATATTAGAGAAAGAAAGTACTTCACAAAGAGAAGATGACACTGCTATTAGTGGCACAGATCAAGCATTAAGTTCTGGTTCTCGCTCTCCTGTAGACTCAAGAAGTAGGAAAACACCTAAAGAATTAACACAAGGGTCAACTTCTGACCAACTTCTTAAGATGAGCAGGAACCTAAGTGGGCAGTCTGGGGATTTGCTGAAGGAGGGATATGTTATAGCTATGTATGCAAGAGATCGACCTGCACTCCACCTGTCGAGACAAAGAGTTAAAGGTGGTGGTTGGTTCCTAGATAGCATGTCAAATGTAACTAAAAGAGATCCTGCAGCCCAGTTCCTTGTTGTCTGCAGAAGCAAGGTTTGTTGACAGGAATTTATGACTTTTGGAGTTGGTCCTTACTTTCTGCACTGCCTTTAGTTGAAATTATTTTTGATTGGCTTTGTTTGAACTATAGTTCTGGGGCTTTTGGCAATTGTAGTTCAAAATTTTATGCATTTTTCCAGGACACAATTGGTCTGCGTTCTTTTGCTGCTGGTGGGAAGTTGCTGCAGGTAACTTTACATTTTACAAATTATTAGGGAATCTCTTGCTAAGCATGACTTCACTAAAAAACTAGTTCCATCTTTTGATTGATTCTTAGCTCAAAAATCTCACTGTGAATCAGTACCAGAAATTTGTTGTGAAATAGTCTTTTAAAATTTTAAAGGACCTTTGCAATTAAAAGTTTTTGGGTGAAATTCTAATTTATGCTATTGTAATTGGTTAATGTTTTCTTTGAATTAGAGCAAAGGAATCTTTCTCTCTGGGTAATACCTCTAATTTTGTCACCTATATACGAGAGTAGTTATGTTGTCCCTTATCATTAGAATATTGCAATTTTTATGACATTATCAGCCTAGATACAATGATGGCTTTTTGGTCCCAAAAGAGCACACTTGTTTTGCTGTTGCACTTCTCTTTAAATATGTTGAAATTCAGCTTACACTGAGTAAATAGACATTTCAAAGGGAGAGAGATTTTTAGTGGCAATGTATCTCAAACAATGTTGCATATTTAAGATACTAATTACTAAATAAGAATGCTATTATAGACAACTGGGGTATTGAGAAATCTTTTGTTGTCTTATGTTTTAATCCATTCTTAGTTTCTGCTTTGTGATGAAGTCAGATTTTAATGGTCTATATTCTCGTGGCAGATTAATAGAAGAATGGAATTTGTATTTGCGAGTCACAGTTTTGATATTTGGGAAAGTTGGACATTGCAAGGTCCGTTGGAGGAATGTAGGCTGGTCAATTGCAGAAATCCTTCAGTAAGTTCCCATCATTTATGTAATCCTCTTTTTACTGACTATATAGTGTATGAACGCCTTAATTCTAGGTTATATTACCCGGATATGAAAGCCAGTGTGGACATAGACTCGACACAATGTATCAACTATTTAAGAATAAAAAGAAGCAATACCATATATTTGAAAGATTTTACCTCCATATTTTATGTTGGATTATGTTTACAAGTATCCCTACATGGATACTTTAAAGAAAATAAATAGTGCATAGCTCAGATAAGTGTCTCTCCGTAGATTGTTCTCCCTTTTCTCCTCTGCGGTGTTACCTTCTCTCATTGTCATTTGCTTCGATTACTTGAAATGGCAGGCAATTTTGGATGTACGCATAGAGATTCTGGCAGCTGTAGGGGAGGATGATGGGGTAACTCGGTGGCTTGATTAGGTTGTCAACGGATTTAGCGGCTAACTTTTCTATAGCCAAATTTTATTTTTTATTTTAAAATTCTTCCGAGTTTGTATTTCCAAACGAAATCGCCAGAACGGTTTGTAAATCTTTCTTTTCTAATTTTTGTTTGTTCTTTCTTTAGTTTATTTTTGGGTGGGGGAAGCATTATGAGCATTGAACATCCAGAACAGATGAGCTAAAAGGGAGGGGGAGGATCCAAAGGTGGTTTAACTTCGCTGATTGAGCAAGTAATGGGCAATTGTGACTCGTTGTCATATTGTTAGCGGTACATGGCTCACGTGACATGTTGAGTCGGACCCCACCCTCCGTCCTCTAGCCAAGCAACTGACGCAAGCATGCTTAACTAATAATTTTGTTTTCGATTACGACATATATTACCGGTTAAATTATTAAAATAATTATTTTTATTTGTTTTATATTATATTTTAATCATTTATATTTAAAATATTACGTTTTAATTACTTATTTTATTGTTTTGTTATGAAATGGTTACTCTGTTGCTAAGATTTGTTTCTTTTTAAATAACAATTTAATGTGACAGTTAAAATAGATTTTAAATGTCAACGTGGATGTTAAGTTGGACGAGAAAAGTTCAAAATTTTTTTATGAAAATAAAATACAAAATTTTGCATTAAAATCTAATTTTTTTTCCGATTTAAAAGGAAGCAATAGTTGAGTCTTTTTTGTTACCATCAAAGAAGAGCAAAACGATAGAAATAAGAGGAAAAAAATGGACGCACTGACTTTTATACCTGCTTGCTACTGTAGTTTTCCACGATACACAAATAAACAAAGGTGAAGCACCTTTTATAAAAAAAAAATCATAATATTTGATCTCAAAACTTAGGTAAAGAATTTAAAAAAAAAACCCATTATTGTAATCCATGCCAATATCTTCCATTGAATCAACCTTTTATTATTGCATTTTGAATAAAAAATTCTAACCGATTGATGGAATACTCAATTTGATTTTTACTGTTTTGATAACTATGAAAATGGATGGTTTTTTCAGTCAAAATGGAAACGGAAACTAAAATAAAAAGGAGACCAATGGTTCTTTTTTCTAGTTTAAGAATTAATTCGATGCATTAGTTTTGATTATTTCGGAAAACTAAATTAACATTTTCCTTTAATTTATTTAATTAAAAAAATTAATTAATTTACTTCACTGAACATCCACATTAACATTTAAAACTCATTTTAATTGTTACGTCGGATTACCGTTTGGGAAGTAATGATCTTAATAGTAAAGTGATTATTTCGTAACAAAACGATAACATTTAAACTAAAACATAATATTTCAAATATAAGTAATTTGAAGTAAGAATTATTATACCGTTGTTTAGCCAACAATCCACCCACAGACTGTTTTTTTCCGGCAATGGCATGAAGTACAAACACTCGTTTCCAACATCTACCTTAGCTGCTGTTTTTGACGGTATAACCTAGTAAATAAAATAATTCGAGCGAAATATTACACGAACCACTTGTTATTGTCTAAATTGCCGATGTTTTTATGATTAAGTTCGCTGGTTTTTTAAAAAATCCTGGAAAGCTTAGATGAACACATTTGCTTCCTATGAGTCTAGAATTTTCGTTTTCAAGCCTCCCAAGATTTATTCTTTTTATTTGAAATTTAAATTGTTTATCAAAAAAGATTACTTTTTTTTTTCAGTAAGTAGTGGTAGGTGGGGAAAAAAAATCTTCGTGAGTTAGAGAGAGAAAAAAATAGTTTGTTTTTTATTGGAATATTAGATTATGATTGTATTTAAGATGCGGGTAAAAAAGAAATATAAAAAAAGTTAAATTTGGCAATCTTCCATGAATTAACTTTGGTTTTTTTTTTAATATAATATATTTAAGATGCGAGTGAAGGAAATTTATAAAAAAATTATATAAAAATTAAATTTGACTTTAAAAACAATTATCATAGCACATTTAACCAATATCTTAGTTGAAGAGTGGAAACAATGAAAGAGGGCACACCGCAACTTTAAATAAATTTAAGTTGAATCTTTTATAAATATTACTTAAAATAATTAATTTTTTATATTTTAAAAATAGTTTTATTGGCAGACATAATTACAAATTGCTGGTATAAAAGAATAATGATTGGATGAGATTATAAGTAGGCTTGTATAAAAAAATTGTCAGTGTCGTTCTTTCCAAAAAAAAAAAAAAAAAAGAAAAACATAGCTACTGTCGTCCACATCAATCTAATGATATAAAGTTATCCACGTGTACGGTAAAAGCTCACCATTATGTAAAATCCGGAGTTTTTGGTTGTGCTGTCTCCCGCCCGCACCATGGAAACCAACCAGGCCCTTTCTATATAAAATCTCATTGTCAGTTCCCTTACCACACTTCATTGCTCCTCGCCTTTTGTGTGCATTTTCTGGAAGTTAAATTATATATAACAAGAGAAAGGAAAGCAAAACCGAAGCCTTAAGCGTATGGTGTCCGTGAGCCCCAACCCGGCTCCTGGGTTTTACTTTTTCGATCCCATGAATATGGGTCTTCCTGGTCTTAGTTCTCTGCCGCCTGCCAACGCGGTGGAGCCTCCTCCTCCTCCTACTGCCTGTTCGCCGTATTTGGAGGATCCGAGTAAGAAGATCCGGAAGCCTTACACTATTACCAAGTCCAGAGAAAGCTGGACTGAGCAGGAGCACGATAAGTTTCTCGAAGCTCTTCAATTGTCAGTAAAGTCATAAAGATTTTTTTTTTCTGATTTTAGCTACTGTTTTGTTTGTTGGACAATTGGATTGAGTGGAGTAAGAGGCAAAGTCAATTCCTTTTTCTTTTTCTAGTTTGGTTTTTACTCCACATAAATGGCATTGTTTGTTTGGTGAGTTACTGGATTAACATACTGATATTAACTCCAAGTGTAGAACTTAAGTTCATTCAATGCATAGAATTTGCATTAGCCTCCAAGATAGCAATTCTGTTGTTTACGCTTTAGATGCACATTTCCTGGCTCATGGTGCTGATGTAGTTCCTTCATCAATTTATCATTGTAGATTTGATCGTGATTGGAAGAAGATTGAAGCATTTGTTGGGTCCAAGACAGTAATCCAGGTAATTAAATATATATATGTGTGTGTTATGATTTCTTCACTAACTACTAGGCTATATGTTGTTTTCGATATGTTTTACTGAACGCCTCAATGGATGCTCTTGGCAGATCCGTAGCCATGCACAAAAGTATTTCCTAAAGGCTCAAAAAAATGGGGCAACTGAACATGTACCTCCCCCTCGGCCAAAAAGGAAAGCAGCTCATCCGTACCCACAAAAAGCTCCCAAAAATGGTCAGTGGGACCGCCACATTCGTATTCCTTTTAGGCAATTCTTGATCTTAAATTGACCCTCATTTACTTGTTGCAGCTGCTGTTGTACCCCAAGTAGTTGGACCGTTTCAATCTTCATCTGCCTTGCTTGAATCTGGTTCTACCTGCAGACCAGATTCATCATCAGTGCTTGAAAATCCAATTGCTAAGGGAGCTTGGTCTTCCAGGAGTTACGACTCTGTCCCACCTGTCACTGTTTCTCAACGGACTAAAGGTTTTTAATTATTCCTGCACCTTTTTATGACCTTTTTCTCTTCCTCTTGAGTCTCAATACTATAGTAACATACTGATATTGTATGTTTTAGATGATGCAACATTTGCTGGACCAAATATTGCGCCCAACTGCTGTTACAGTAGTAGTAAGGAAAGCACTCCCAGAATTTGGTCATTTGGTGAAACAATTGCCCAAGGGGATCTTAGGAAGCAATCTAGAGGTTAGTATTTTTATTTCTACTTTGAGCTTGATACTGGCATCAATGGACCATGTTAATCTATTTTTGTGGACTTCAAATTTTTGCTTAGTTCACTCCAGAGAAAAAGCTTCAATGGTAACTATTTACTTGGTTTGGTTGCTGTCATTCAAACACTTGACTTTTAGGAAAACCATATAAAGAAAAATCTTTTTGATGCTTTCCTGTCATGAATTTTCCTTTGCCCTTTTGGCAATAACTCAAAAACTCCGCTTTTATTTGATGCAGTTGTGCCAGATTTTTCTCAGGTGTACACTTTCCTTGGCAGTGTCTTTGACCCTGGTGCAAGTGGGCACTTGCAGATATTGAAGCAGATGGACCCAACAAATGTGGAAACAGTATATCACACTGAATGATGTTCATATTCTGAATGTTTTTCAGTTGGCTGTGTGTGTCGAGATAGAGATTTCATTGTATCTTAGAATCTTATGGTTAGCTGAAGGGGTGTTGTTTTGCCCTTTGCAGGTGGTGTTGTTGATGAGAAATCTTGCTACCAATTTGAAAAGCCCCGAGTTTGAGGATCAAGTAAGTTCTTGCTCCTCTTATTGGCATGCATTTAGATTCACTGTTGGCACTCACACTGTATATGTCTAATTTTATGATTCAGTTTTTAGGCCCGAAACATTATCTGCTCTTATAAAACTGAAACCACATTCAAGTTGAATATGAACTGATCACTCTTTACCTCCGTACCATCATTTGTCTTGTATAAATGTCATCCTGTGATTTTGTTTTATAATTTCTTCTTTGCAAAAGAAAATGAAAACTGGTTAATGCCAAAAGATTAAACACAATTGTTTCATTTTTCATCTATTAGGAATAGAGATTTCATTTTTTACTGACTAATAATAAAATGAATGCAGAGAAGGTTGCTTTCAACGTATGATGGAGAGTCCAGAGGAGGTTAAATTTGGTAGCTCCTACAATGTCATTCACCATCATAAACCAGCTACTGCTGTTACAACAGCATAATAAGTTACTTGAAAGTTTTGGAACCATCCTTTCTTTGTCAGCTCATTGTTCGTTTGAAGGCATGAGCACCAGGCTGCAAGAAAAACGGATGCAGCCGGTTAACTTGCAAACAAGACGTAGAGGTCAGATGTGCATGTACATATGTACACATGTATGTAATGTATGTATGTATGTACGTATGTACATATGTGAGGTGTAGATATGACCTTTCGAGGACCTGGTAGCTTGTCAAATAGACTGGTGTCTTTTTTCATGCACTGTGTATATCATACAAAAGTCGTTGGTTAGAGGCTAATATCATGTATAAAAAGAGCCGTTGAGTTTTCCACTGTAAATATTCTCAGGACTAATAAATTAGGGTTTGCATTATCGTCATTGACTCATTTCCCCATGCTGTGCCGTGCTTATTAGAATCAATTTTTATCTGGTACAATTTCTATACCCAGTGTAATTCTTTTACTCCTCCAAATTACCTAATTGGATTACATTTACATAGCTGAAATCCACCATTTGAAAAACATATATCAATTGTCCGCTGCGCTAATGTTACTAAATTATGACCTTATAATGTTCTTTGCAGACAATTAACTTTAGCATGGATGGTGTTGGTGAATTTGAAGCCATGAAACATGGTCTAAAACTCTTATTTTGATTTCATGTTAGCATCAACTAGAAAATGCAAGCATGCAAAGCTTCCTTTCAAAAACATGAAACCAAACCCAGTATAACTGAATGTTTCAGTTGGAAAAAATTCCCTGTGCATATATACCAATTTTTATAAAGAAAATAAAAATAAGCTCATAAGAGTTCAGACTATTGGCACATACTTTTTCAGGTCGGGTCACAAAGGCCATGTATAGAAACTTCCGACATTTTTCAACTGTTTGAAAGAATTTCCACGTAAACTCGGGAAAACCATCCCCAACAATGGTGTTAGCATCAACATTTTTCATTTTTACGTGAAATTTCTTACAGGCATGTTTGACAAATGATGTTACAAAACAAACAATCGAATGCAGTGGGTTGAGTGAAGGTGGTTCATTTTATTTGAAAGCAAAATCAATGTTGGGTAAAACTCCTGAGCTGTTATTATCAACGCCCAAAACTATTGGCGACACTAATACCTCTGGAGCTCCAAGATTGTAGACAAAATTATCTAAGCTGGGAGATGGACAAGGTACGCATGAATGATGCACCTGGAGTACATTGGACTCAATATGATGCTGAGATGCTAGTTAGGTTTTGTAAGAATGAATCACAGATCCTATGTTTGAGTTTGTTAGCTTGAAGCACACTAATATTGTGGATGATTAGTATTACTACAAAGAATTTGAAGCTCTATTAAACTTGTTCCAATTGTGTGATGATTATGCTTTAAGTATCTTTACTAGCAACCTTAGATCTAAACTTTCTCATATCTGCAACGGCAGCCAATGAATGCTCCCGAGGAACTCAATTGACAGGCCAAATTGCCGGTCAGGTTTCTCAAACGGGAAACCATCAGACAACTGGTGTAAAACAATTTTCCTTTTTTATTTTTTATCAGTTGAGTTCACAGAATCCATCAGTTATCTCTCCAGCTGCTGATGTCAATACCTCCACAAAAGCCTTCTGTTGGCCACAAGAAACCACTTGAACCTCTTGCTTCATCACAAATCCTGAGAATGATTGTCGGTGGTCTACTATAACCGAAACTAAAGGATATTCGGTCCATCTTTAAGATTAACCATTTTGTACACATGTTAACGGGATTCCCCGCAGTAGAAGGAAAATGGTCTCTGACCACGACATTTATCAACTCAATGATATTTGACGGTCACCTCTGTTGCATGCAGATTTCATTTATTTATTTCAAATAAGGGTCAGATTTCCAAATAGGGATCTTCACCAAATTTTGACATTCTATTTTAACGTTGAGCCCTTTATTGATGATATCTAGTTTCTCTCTGTGTACATTTATTTCTGCCTTTTTTATATAAGCAATGTTGATCCTTTTATTGGTATCTACTTTCTATATGTTGTTGGTAGTGGCCAAATGGGGGAGATGATATATCAAAACGGCAGCAGATTAAGGGGAGACAAAGGCAAGGTAAAATCAGTAAAGATAATCATCCCATGGAATTTGCTAAGCACCATCCCTTTACCAAGTATTTACATTAAGTTACTAATTCTTGGATACAGTCCGGATGAAAGAGGACGTCTTTGCTGTCCGTGCTGCTGTTGGGGGAGATGATATATCAAAACGGCAGCTAACGACCGAACAAGCCTGGCAGAGATGTGCGAGTGGGGAAATGGGGAAGGATGAAAAAGCCAGTTCTCAAGCAGGTAAAGAATTGAACCATAAGTCTTCCTCAACATATGGAATTAAGCACAAAGGACAATCAAGAGCCTGAATGGAACCTCGCTTATATTTTTCCAAAAGGAATCCACTCATTGTAATTGCCCAAACTAATTTTATGTTGTAATATAACGACATTTTTCCTGGTCTGCGGTCTGTTCCCTTCCCTTTAATTATATCAAGTCCTACCCCATGCAACATGTTGCTCTCTATATACTGCTTTTTTAGTTTCTACTCTACTATTGTTTCAACAGGACGAAGAACCAAGGGGCAATTGCTTTTTTAGTTTTTACTCCCCAGCTAGAAAATTCGGTCAGGACCAAGGGGTCGTCCCTCAAACCAGAGTAGCTCGAACCATTTGCTGTTCTGGAAAAGGAGCCCCTATTGCATAGATCAACACTGATTTATCGCCTGTACGAGAGAATTCAATCCCTGGCTGCGGTTTAAGTTTAGGGATTTAGGCTATACTAGTGTTTAATCAGGGTCCTTGATCACAGGAGAATTTCTGTTGTCTTGGCTTAATTCATCTGCAGAATTTGATATTACAGCGTGATAATTACGTTAGAAGGTTCTATATGCAAAAAAACAATGATATTGTGAGGTTAGGTTCAATCATTTTCACTTTGGTAAAAACTTAAAGCTCAGAATAACACCAGAAACGACAAAAAGAACAAAGGGGCAACTGCAACCAAATGCCAATTTCAAATATGATAATGACCATTTTAATTACAGTGAGCCAGAGAAATCCCTCCTGAATTAAGAACATCAAACCTATCCTCAATTCTAGGAGAAACAATCCATTGGGGATAGGGCAAAACTACAACCAATGCCATTATCTATACTGAAAACCCATGTCTGGCTCATGACCATACATACCTTGGCCTTGACTATGGCCAGGTGCACTAAAAGGGCCCATCTGCTTCGACTTTGACCTGAGTTCCATCTCAATAAGCCTCTGCAATGCCTCTGGATGATGGCTCCCACTGCTGACATCATTACCTGAAATATCAAACAAATAATAATGTGGATAATATTCGCAAATAGAAAGCGAAATGTAATCATTAAGGTAACAGTAGTTCAAATACAAGACAACCCACAACAGACTGCAGGAAAAGTTCTTTTCATTTTTTCCAGCAGAATTGGGGGATCCCAGATGAAGTAATCATTTTGCAATTATGTGCAAAAAGTTTTGGCATGGTCATTATCATCCTTCTTAAATCACCTTAAGCATAAAAACAGTCCATAACATTAATTGTAGGCATTTCCAAGAATGAAATGGGCGGGTAGGTTATCCAAATTTGAAATTGGCAAAGATGAGAAAGAGACAAGACATGTATTATATACTTTACCTGGAGGCATTCCAAGACCAGCAAAGTTGGGTTGGGGCTGCCGGTGACCATGCCCCAATGGAAAGCCATGCATTGGATTCAATTCAGGTAGCAAACCAGCCATCTGATTAGTTGAATGAGGTGCCAGCGGTGGAACACCGGGAATTCCACGTTGCATGATTGGAGGAGGAAAGTTTCCGGGTATATGCATTTGTTGTAACATAGGATGATGAATCGGAGGATCAAATCCAGTTAGTCCACTGCTAGGATGATGGAGAGGATGAAGCATATTTGCAGGTAAATGATGATTTGGTGGGGCATCATGATGGATCATGCCTTCTGGAGCCATGAACTTCACCTGAGAACCGATGTTAGAACGATGAGAATCTAATGGATGAAACATAGGACCTCCATGATTCAATTGAGGACGAAGCAGTGGAGAAGATGGTTGGACATTTAGTGATGGAATATCTGGATCCCTCATGTCATAGGGACCAGGAAGAAAAACGGGACCTTCTTTCCCTCCTACCACAGGTCTTTCATCCTGGAAGATGGCCTTTAAAGCTGCTAGCTTCTCAGCAACATCAATCGGTGTCTCTTGGGAGGGCAGTAACTCTGATTTTGCAGTACCAGCCATGAAATTCTGGAGTTTCACAGGATTACTGACACCAAGCAAACTATCCTCTTCAGGAAGTCCAGTTTCAGCAGATGCATCAAAACCACCAAGTTTAGATCCTAATCCAGCTCGGATATGTGATGAATCTGCTGCGGATGGAGCATCATTATAGCCTAACAAATGCTCTTCAATGCCATCAGATTTCATTCGCTCTCTCTGGGTAAATGGTAAAATATTTTTTTCAAAATTAGTCCTGTTTGACACAATGTGACCTGCAGAAGGAAGAAGACTGTCATCTGTAACATGTGGGGGAAGCCAGTTAGATTCGGATACATCGACTCTTGCAGAATCCGTTGAGCCCCTCTGAATAGAAGCTGGTGCTCCAACTGATTGTAGTTCTTTCATGAAAGCACTTCCAAAAAGTGTTTCAAGAGTTAGACTCTTCCCTGAACTGGAAGCATTTTCTGCATTTGTGTCTATTGAATCACAAGGTGCCATATCAACACTTGCTGTTTCAACAGTGTGTACCCTTTCTGAAGAACCGACATCAAGATTGGAAGGTGATTCTATGTTTTTCACACTTGTTTTATTTTGTAACAATGAAAGAAGGTGCTGGGATGCATGATTATCAATAATAACTTCTTGCTTCTCACATTTGACATCAGTAATTTTCCGTCCTTCAATAGCAGGAGGCAACCTCGGATCATTTTCAGTGCCTTCGGACAGAATTGACTTTTCAAGATCCTCACATGTGAGGACAGTTGGAACTGCTGCTGATTTATTGACATCCTTAATATTCCATGATTGCTCAGAGTTTTCAATTCTAGGAGACATCAAATTTGATATAACATGCCCGTCCGCAAGTTCAGAGTTTTCAAATGGAAAGTTTGCCTCTACATGCTTAGTAGCTATCCTATCATGGGAAACACCTTTTTCACCACCCTGAATAAAGGAGAGCAAGTCTTTTGGCCTGCCAATGGAGAAATCATCTGTAGGCTTCTTCTCTGCGATGACAAGATAAAAAGAATATTAGATCATACTTTTTACTTGAGAACTAAGCAGATTCACTTAAAGCCAGATTACTTGATGAACAAGAGCCAACAAACCTTCATCAAGAAACAAATGAGCAAACTTAGAAGAATGCGAAGTGTCAGAGGCCCATGTCTCATCTGTGTTGCTGTCATTAGGCTGAAGAACAAGAGATATTAAAGGCTGTTAATCATTTCTTCAAGGAAAACAGGGAGTAAAAGGATAAAAATAAAATACTTAAATAAACAATACATAGATAAGATGTATGGTTTATTGATCAACCAGGTTTTAATTACTTCAAGCAGGGGAATTAAAAATGAACATCCAAATCATACGGAGCAGATGTATTTGACATATGTTTTTGAATTTGAAAGCAATGTCTCGAAACCAAATTAATACCGCAGTGATATTAGTGGAGCCACCTCCATTTGCTGTTACAGCAGTTCCAAAAAGCTTGTCTAGAATTGAAATTGAACCATCCTGGTTGGTTTCAGTCACAATTTTATCAGCAACCAGCTTCTTGGAATCAAGTTCAGTAACTTCACCGTTCCCAGGGGCTATAAAGGCTTCTGAAAGACTAGAACTCTTGTATATTTGGGAATCCTTGCTTATTGTGTCATTAAATTTATCTAAAGCTGATGGGGTATTTGGAGCCTTCACACTCCTAATATTGTCTAAAAGGTGAATGTTTTTACTTTCAAGCCTCTGCTCACTCAAAGTTTCCTCTTCGCACTGTTTAGAATGTTTGCCCGAAAGATCATCAGAAATGCCATTCATAAGAAGGCTGCCTTTGGACTCTGAAAGGTTGCCATCAATTTCAGAACTCCCAACCTATAGAAGCATACCAGAAGATCAATTCCTAATAAAGTGTAACGGCAAATAGTGTATGTGAAATATGAGAAGCAACATCTGTCAATATAATTGAAACATGCTTTGTCTGAATGGCATCAGCTCTAAGTTACAATATAAGAAAAGTATAACCATTGAATGAAAACCACATGCAAGCAACAACCACCAGGTAACAATACCCCATATTTCAGCTCTCCAAACAGAAAAATAACAGATTGGCAAAAACAAGGAACAGGAAAAATTACACGTCACAGCGCAATGTGACCTCTGTCAAATCTATACTTCCATTAAATAACTTAAAATATATATATCATCTTCAATAGAGTCTCAGTTATGCATGTGTACCATTGGTGCCCTTTTTCCAGTCAAATCCAAAAGGAGGAGAAGGGAAGTCTTCACCCAAAACATCCCACAGAATTTCAGCTATATACAGATGGCCATTTTCACACACTAATTTTAAATGATAAACTTGCTCCTCCCTATTCCAAAAAAGATGATGGGAAATTCAAAATTACCTTTATAAATTGGGAAGCAACACAATTTTAATGGAAACATTGCTAGAGAACAATAAACTTAGAAGTAACAGGTACATGAAGAGCAAATAGTTGGTTGCAATTAAAGATCACAATGGCAAAAAGGAAGAGAACTTACAAACTTACGATGGCAAAATTAGATACCAGAAGGTACAACAGAGAACATGATGAGTGTTTTAAATCCTGAAAACTATTTTAGTACCTACCTGTGAAGAATGGGAGTGCATTGAACTTTTGGTTCCAACATTCCTTTCCAAAACTGTTATCGTAAAACCAGGTGGTACAAGTGGTCTAGATGCAGGAGTTTGTGAGTGAAGAGAAGTTTTGTCAGAAACAATATTTGATGCTGGAATAGGTTCATCCGATTCCTTGTTTCTATTTGCAACTCCTTTATCACCTTTGGAGTCCTTTAGCAATTCAGAAATATCGAAGTCATCTTTACGCCGTTCAGGATTAATCTTCTTCTCCTGGAAAGCTTTCTGTTGTTCCTTCCTCCATGACTCAAAGGAAGCTAAGAGGGAAAGTGATCATGCTTCTGTTTTTATTAATCGAAAAGAAAGCCAGAGTAGAAAAGAAGATAGAACAAATACAAAATAAACTACAATCAGCAGAGTTATCTACAAAAGAGAACCTACCTCTTCTCTTTCTTTCCTCTTCTGCTCTATCTTCACTAGTGAACTCAGTGGAACCAAATGTTTCATCATTATATGAGTCGTTAGTTTCCCTCCTTGAATGAGGTACAGCCTGAAAAGAATAACATCTATTAAAGCAGCATTTCAATTGCTACTGGATTATCTTACAATTCCAGACAGATATAATTTAAGCAGAATACTTAATACTTTTATGCTAAAATGGATAAAACAGCTATCATGATGCTAGTCCCAATATTGTCTGCAAATGACAACTAAAAGCAAATGAGTACCTTATAAGGGCGAGGTGGATGGTATGGCTCATTACTTCTATTAAGATGGTATTGGTCATTAGCTCGAACCTTTGGACCAGAAGCTCCTGCCATATATCCAGACGGTCTAGGAAAAGAACCACTCCCCAAAAGCCCATCATGATCAGGACCTTGCCAAGACCGCCGGGATTGATTACCATGGCATCTTCCATGATCTATGTAGCATTAGAATCATTCAATTTCCAACATAATACAATTTTTAGATGCTGTATGCAGCACATAAATGAAGTGGATAAAAGCCCCAACTACAAGAATGGCTTTAGCAAACATCATGGAGGTTGAGGCAATGAAGTGAATTACCACACGTGTTAACAAAAAGCACAATACATACTAGTCCATATAAAGAGTAAACATAAATCATACCATGAATAGAACAATAGAACTATAAACATTACCAGAGTCCCAATCAGATTGGGCATCACTGTTTCTATCACTCTTTCCACTAGAACGGCTGTCCCATCGTCCATGAATGCCCCGGGAATAGTCTCCTCTTGTAGGTGGTGAAGAACTATATTCATTACGTCTATAACCTGACAAGGTGCCAGGAATTCTTTGCCGATCTTGTGATGTATCCTCAAAGTCACTGCTCCAACCACATACCAATGAATACCAAAAAGATCTAAGTTTGCCTTCTTCACAATTTTATTAAGTGCACACTCCAAGAACATGAAAAAGAATCTCACCTCAGAATCGAATGATCAAAACCCAGGGGTAAATTTTTGCAAACATCCAGTTCACTCAATGACAATAAAAAGTCTCTGGTGTATGAAATTCTTGGTTCCCTGAGTCATTAAAAACAAATTGGCATCAGCGTTACTCAACAAAAAACATATGCAAAACATTGAAAAATTAATTATTCATCCGAACGAAGTGATTACTTTTGAGGTTCCTTACTGGTATCCGCAGGCTGATCTAAGGAATGCTGTCCTTCATTTTCTAAGCTCATTTCTACAAAAATTCAAAGATGAGAATATACTAAATACTCTTTAACAGTTTTAACTCTATTTAGCTCCCCGCAAAATTCACTACTCAAGAACTCAAATTTTTGAATCTGCTAAGCCAATTCCCATATATCTTATCCCAATCCAAGTTCCCAAATTCTCCCAGATTAAGGCGTCGCCATCCTCAATTAACCCCAAATCCAAAGATCCCTAAATGAAGATACAGCTGATATGAGGCTACTCCATTCTTTTATCAAGATAAAATCTACAATAAAACCCAAATGGCTAACAAAATATTACACTATTACGGCCACCAGAACTTCTCTCCCGGAATCCCCTAAACCAAACACGATCATTTTTTCCCGATCTGAACCAAAAGGATATTTACAAAAAAAAATCAGCATCTCCTAAACATATATATATCATTCCGAGTATTGAATCAAATAAAAGCACTAATTAAATCGAAATGAGAATTTCTAGGGTTTTGTGCTAAACTGCGGAAATTCAGAGAGAAAACTAAGGTTTTGTTCTTGACATAGAGAAATCAAATTGAAAACGAGCTACCTCGATCGAAGGAAATGTGTGAGAGAGATCGAAAGTTAAGGTTTCGATCTGTAAGCTTCTTCTTTTTTTCAAAGAAATTGAATCGATGGGATAGAGAGAGGAAACAAGTAGCTTGTTTTTGGGGTTGGAGAGAGAAAGTTTTGACCTTTGAGAGAGACAGCGACTGGCAATGCCTCTCTCTCTCCCTGCGCCAATTTACTCTTTCAGAACGACGTTCTCCACCTTTCCCTACGCTAAACAAACAACGAAACCATAATTAACGTGGAAGTTGAGTATCGTTTTCTACACGCTCCAATTTCATTGGCTCCTCTACTCCTCTTGCGCGCGCGTGGGAGCATAAACCTAAAACTTGAAATTTACAAGCGTAAAAAAATTAACAAATGCCTCCTCTAATTTTCGGATTAAAATATGCAATAAATCCCATAAGGCCATTATCTTCAAAAATTTAGAATTTAATTTTTTATTTTTAAAATTTTAAAATTCAGATTTAATTATTAATATTATTATTTTTTAATTTATTAAAATAATATTTTAAAATTTAAAAAAAGAATCAATTTTATAATCATATAATATAAATTTAACAAAGTAACCTTAATTTTATTAACAGTTGGATCTAAATTTTGAATATTAAAAAATAAAAAGACTAAATTTTTAAAAATAAAAAATATAGTAACTAAATTCTACATTTACAAAGAGTCAGAGAGTGTTAACATATTTTAACCTTTACAATATATCATTTTTTAGAGGCTTAAATGGTACCATGCGTTATTATCACTACTTCTTTTATGAGATCCTGACTCCTGAGAATGATCATCAATGGTCTGTTAAAACAGGGATTAGAGGCTATTTGATCCAACTTTGGGATCAACCATTTTGCACATCACTTCTCAAACGTTTTAATGGGGTTCCCTTCTCTACAGTAAAAGGAAAAGGGTATCAGGTGCCTTCTCTAACATCACCGCTGTTGGTTGAGCCGAGTTCCAAATAAAAACATCTAGAAAGGTTATGCATGAAGGAGAAAGAGGGATTCAGTTGAAATTTCCTTTGCAGAAAAAGTTGGCTCAGATTAGATAATACTCTGATACCCTGCTTGTTGACTCATACAACGAAGATCCTGCAATTACATGTGAGTACATTCATTTCTGCTTTTTTTCTATGTTTTGGTAGTAGCCAAATGTGTTTTGAAGAATATAAGCAATGATGTCGAGCTGAGGTTATCCTTGGTGAAATACTAGCTACTTGGTCGTCTTATTTGTAATGAATTTATACTTCCTCTTATGTGAATTTAATTGTTAGTGTTGTGGAACGAATCTGTATATGCGATTTAATCAGACTTTCAGAACAGGTAAGCCTCGATACAACTCGGTTAACTCTAATGTTCTTTCGTAAGATCTTTCTCATTTCAAATGTACTCCATAGCGGGCTGATGCTGAGAAAACTATGCACCCAAAGCTTATCACCTCAGATACTGGGCAACAAATCAGTGAACTGAACTGCAAGGCCGAGGAAGAAAAGGACAAAAAGCGGGCTGAAGTGAAGAAGCACCAAAAGTTTTAAGGTGTGGGTCAGATGCTGTTTGTATTTGATGATAAGATATCCATAGTGCAGAGAAGTATCCAGAATGCATGCACAAATAGACATATATGAGAAAACCTGATTACAGGAGAACTTTGGATGTCTTAGCTTAATTCAAGTGCAAGAGATCAGCTGGATAATTACATTAGGAGGTTCTATATGCGAATAATAAAGATTTAAATTGTAAGGTTTGGATAAATCTTTTTCAGTTCGTTAAGAATTTTTCGCTTAGAATAATATCCGAAAAGTTAAATCATTATTTTAGACCTGATACTTTTTCTCACATTGACATTTAAACTTTTAAATTATTTTTATTCAAGTTAAACCTTGAATTTAATAATTGTTCTCATTTTGAAGCTTAAACTTAACAATTGTTCCCAAGCTCCAAATGTTAGAACATTTGCTAAGCTCAAGGTCTAACTTGAATTAAAAAAAAAGTTCAGTATTATAAGAACAATTACCAAATTCAGGACCTAACTTGAACCAAAAAGATATTCAGGCCCAAATATGAAAATAGTTGCCGAGTTCAAACCGAAAATGTGATTTAACCCTTAAAGGAAAGAAAAACACACTACACAAAGCACAAAGGGCAGATTGCAACCAACAGCCAATAGCAAGTATGATAATGATCATTTTAGTTACAGTGAGCCACAATAATCCCTCTTGAATTAAGAACATCAAACCTATCCTCAATTCTCGGAGAGAAACAATCTAGTAGGGATAGGGCAAAACTACAACCAAATGTCATTATCTATACTGAAAACCCATGTCTAGCTCGTGGCCATACATCCCTTGGCCTTGACCATGGCTGGGTGCGCCGAAAGGGCTCATCTGCTTTGACTTTGACCTGAGCTCCATCTCAATAAGCCTCTGCAATGCCTCTGGATGATGGCTCCCACTGCCAACGTCATGACCTGAAATATAAAACAAATAATAATGTACATGGTATTCGCAAATAGAACGTGAAATGTAATCATTATGGTAACAGCAGTTCACATACAAGACAACCCACAACAGATTGCCGGAAATTTTCTTTTCATTTTTCCAGCGGAATTTGGGGGCCTTGGATGAAGTAAACAGTTTGCAGTTACATGCAATAAGGTTTTGGCATGGTAATTATCATTCTTCTTGAATCACTTTAAGCCTTAAAACAGTCTGTAACATTAACTGTAGGCATTTCCAAGAATGAAATGGGCGGGCAGGTTTTCCAAAGTTGAAATTGGCAAGGATGAGAAATAAACAAGACATTTATTAAATACTTTACCTGGAGGCATTCCAAGACCAGCAAAGTTGGGTTGAGGCTGCCGTTGACCATGCCCCAATTGAAAACCATGCATTGGATTCATTTCCTGTAGCCCAGTCATCTGATTATTTGAATGAGGTGCTGACGGTGCAACACCAGGAATCCCTCGTTGCAAGTGGGGTGGAGGAAAGTTTCCAGGCATATGCATTTGTTGTAACATTGGATGATGAATTGGAGGATCATATCCACTGCTAGGATGATGGAGAGGACGAAGCATATTTGCAGATAATTGATGATTTGGTGGGGCATCATGATAGACCAAGCCTTCTGGACCCATGAACTTCACCTGAGAACTGATACTGGAATGATGAGAATCTAACGAATGAAACAAAGGACCTCCGTGATTCAATTGAGGATGAAGCTGAGGAGAAGATGCTTGGACGTTTTGGTTATGTAATGGAATATCTGGCTCCCTCAAGTCATAGGGACCAGGAAGAAAAACTGGAACTTCTTTCCCTCCTACAACAGGGCTTTCATCCTGGAAAACGGCCTTCAAAGCTGCTAGCTTCTCAGCAACATCAATTGGTGTCTCTTGCGAGGGCGATAGCTCTGCTTTTACACCACCAGCCATGAAATTCTGGAGTTTCAAAGGATTACTGACACCAAGCAAACTATCCTCTTCAGGAAGCCCAATTTTAGCAGATCCATCAAAACCACCAAGTTTAGATCCTAATCCAGCTCGGATATGTGATGAATCCACTGCGGACGGAGCATCATTATAGCCTAACAAATGCTCTTCAATGCCATCAGATTTCATTTGCTCTCTCTGGGTAAATGGTGAAATATTTTTTTCATAATTAGTCCTGTTTGACCCAACGTGACCTGAGGAAGGAAGAAGACTATCATCTGTAACATGAAGGGGAAGCCTGTTAGATTTGAATACATCAACTCTTGCAGACTCTATTGAGACCCTCTGAACAGAAGCTGGTGCTCCAACTGATTGTAGTTCCTTCATGAAAGCACTTCCAAAAAGTGCTTCAAGAGTTAGACTCTTCCCTGAACTGGAAGCATTTTCCGCATTTGTGTCTATTGAATCACAACTAGCCGCATCAGCACTTGTTGTTTCAATAGTGTGTACCCTTTCTGAAGACCTGATGTCAAGATTGGCCGATGATACTATATTTTTCATACTTGTTTTATTTTGTAACAATGAAAGAAGGTGCTGGGATGCATGATTGTCGACAATAACTTCTTGCTTCTCACATTTGGCATCAGGAATTTTACATCCTTCAATAGCAGGAGGCAACCTTGGATCATTTTCAGTGCTTTCTGATAGAATTGACTTTTCAAGATCCTCACATGTGAGGACAGTTGGAACTGCAGCTGATTTATTAACATCCTTAATATTCCATGATTGCTCAGAGTTTTCAATTCTAGGAGACAGCAAATTTGATCTAACATGCTTGTCCGCAAGTTCAGAGTTTTGAAATGGAAAGTTCAACTCCCCATGCTTAGAAGCTAGTCTATCATGGGAACCACCTTTCTCGCCACCCTGAATAAATGAGAGCAAGTCTTTTGGCATGCCAAGGGAGAGATCATCTATAGTTTTCTTCTCTGCGATGACAAGATGAAAAGAAGATTATTAGATCATACTTCTTACTTAAAAACTAAGCAGATTCACTTAAAACCAGATTACTTGTAACAAGCACCAACAAACCTTCATCAAGAAACAAATGAGCAAACTTAGAAGAATGGAAGGTGTCAGGGGCCCATGTCTCATCTGCATTGCTGTCATTAGGCTGAAGAACAAGAGATATTAAAGGTTGTTAATCACTTCAAGGAAAACAGGGAGTAAAAGGATTAAAACAAAATACCTAAATAAACTACACGTAGATAAGATGTATAGTTCAATGATCAACCAGGTTTTAATTACATTAAGCAGGGCAATTAAAAAGGAGCATTTAACTAAGTCAATCAGTGCAGATGTATTCAATAAATGAGTTTGAATTTGAAAGCAATGTCTCATAACCATAATAATACCTCAGTGTAATTAGTGGAGCCACCTTCATTTGCTGTTAAAGCATTTCCAAAAAGCTTGTCTAGAATTGAAATTGAACCATCCTGGTTGGTTTCAGTCACAATTTTATCAGCAACCAGCTTTTTGGAATCAAGTTCAGTAACTTCATTGTTCCCTGGGGCTATAAAGGCTTCCGAAAGACTGGAGCTCTTGAATATTTGAGAATCCTTGCTTATTGTGTCATTAAGTTTATCTAAAGCTGATGAGAATGTTGGAGCCTTCACACTCTTATTATTGTCTAAAGGGTGAATGTTTTTAATTTCAAGCCTACCCTCACTCAAAGTTTCCTCTTCATTCGGTTTAGAAGGCTTGCCCGCAAGATCATCAGAAATCCCATTGGAAAGAAGGCTGCCTTTGGACTCTGAAAGGTTGCTGTCGATTTCAGAATTACCAACCTATAGAAGCATAACAGAAGATAAATTACTAATTGGGTTTAACAGCAAACAATTTACGAGAAAAATATGAGACACAACATCATTCTATATAATTGGAACACACTTTTTCCTAATGGGATCATCTCCTAAGTTACAATATAAGAAGAATAGCATATCGGCCAAAACAAGGAACAGAGCAATAACATGCTAGAGCAGAGCGCCATGTAACCTTTGTCAAAACTATACTTCCATTAAGTCACTTGCAAAAATATATCATCTTCGTTGAGTCTCAGTTCTGCATGTGTACTATTGGTGTCATATCCAGACACCTACTATAAAACAACAGGGATTTTTTTCAGTCAAATCCAAATTAAGGAGGAAAAAGGAAGTACTCGGCTAAAAACTTCCCACTGAATTTCAGTTATATACAGATAACCAATTTCAAGCACTGGTTTTAAGTGATAAACTTGCTCCTCTCCCCATTCCGACCAAAATAATGGAAAATTCAAAATTGCCTCATCTTTGACTAATTCATACTTCATTCCTGTTATATTATATATTAAGAAACAGCATAATTTTAACAGCAAAGTTGGTAGAGAACAAAATTTGAAAGCAACCAGTACATGAACAGTTCGTTGCGATTAAAGATCATGTGATAGCAAAAAGGAAGAATACTCGAACTGGTTACTGACACTTACAATTAAAATTAGATACCAAAAGGTACAACAGAGATCATAATGGGTGTTCTAAATTCTGAAGGCCTATGTGATACTTACCTGTGAAGAATGGGAGTGCATTGAAGTTTTGGTTCCAACATTCCTCTCCAAAACTGTGCTCGCAAAACCAGGTGGTACAAGTGGTCTAGATGCAGGAGTTTGTGAGGGAAGAGAAGTTCTGTCAGAAACAATATTTGATGCTGGAATAGGTTCATCTGATTCCTTGTTTCTATTTGCAAGTCCTTTGTCAACTTTAGAGTCCTCTAGCAATTCAGAAATATCGAAGTCATCTTTACGCCTTTCAGGATTAATCTTCTTCTCCTGGAATGCTTTCTGTTGTTCCTTCCTCCATGACTCAAAGGAAGCTAAGAGGGAAAGTCATCATGCTTCAGTTTTTATTATTGGAAAACTATGACACAGTAGAGCAAGAAGATAAAACATGTACAAAATAAACTACAATCAGCAGAGAGTTATCCACAAAAGAGAACCAACCTCTTCTCTTTCTTTCCTCTTCCGCTCTATCTTCACCAGTGCACTCAGTGGAACCAAACGTTTCATCATTGTATGAGTCATTAGTTTCCCTCCTTGAATGAGGTACAGCCTGGAAAAAAAATAACATCTATTAAAAGAGTACTAGAATTGCTACTGGATAATCTTAAAATTCCAGGCAGATACAATTTAAGTAGAATACTTATATTTTTAAGCTAAATTAAATGGACAGGTATCGTGATACTGGTCCCAAAATTATCTGCAAATGACAACTAAAAGCAAACAAGTACCTTATAAGGACGGGGTGGATGGTATGGCTCATTGCTTCTATTTAGATGGTACTGTTCATTAGCTCGAAGCTTTGAAGCAGAAGCTCCTGCTGTATACCCGGATGGTCGAGGAAAAGAACCACTCCCCAAAAGACCATCATGCTCAGGACCTTGCCAAGACCGCCGAGATTGATTACCATGGCGTCTTCCATGATCTATGTATCATTAGAATCATTCAATTTAACACTAATTAGTCCATAAAAATTTTAAACATAGATCATACTATTTGATAGAACCAAAGAACTATAAACATTACCAGAGTCCCAATCAGATTGGGAATCACTGTCTCTATCACTCTTTCCACTAGGACGACTGTCCCACCGTCCATGAATGCCCCGCGAATAGTCCCCTCTAGTAGGTGGTGATGAACTATATTCATTGCGCCTATAACCTGACAAGGTGCCAGGAATTCTTTGACGATCTTGTGATGCATCCTCAAATTCACTGCTCCAACCACATACCAATGATTAACAAAAAAGATCTAAGTTTGCCTTCTTCATAATTTTACTAAGTAAATACTCCATGACCATAAAAAATAATCTCACCCCAAAATTGATTGATCGAAACCCTCGGGTAACTTTTTGCAAATATCCAGTTCACTCAATGACAGCAAAAATTCTCTGTTGTATGAAATTCTCGATTTCCTGAATCATTTAAAAACAATCGGTTATTAGCGTTGCTCAGCCAAAAACATATACAAACCATTAAAAAAATTAATTATCCAGCCGAAAGAAATGCTTACTTTTGAGATTCCTTACTGATATCCGCAGGCTGATCTAAGGAATGCTGTTCTTCATTTTCTAAGCTCATTTCTACACAAATTTAAATTTGAGAATATTCGAAATACTCTTCAACAGTATTAACTCTAGTTGGCTCCCCGCGAAATTCACTACTCAAGAACTCAAAATTTTGAATCTGCTAAGCCAATTCACTTGTATCTTATCCCAATCCAAGTTCCCAAATGCTCCCTAATCAAGGCGTCGCCATCATCGATTAACCCCAAACTAAAGCTAATCCACAAATCCTTAAATGAAGATAGAGCCGATATTAGGCTACTCCATTCTTTAATCAAGATAAAATCTACAATAAAACCCAAAAGACTAACCAAATATTACGGCCACCAGAACTTCTCTCCGGGAATCTCATAAACCAAACACGAACATTTTTTTTTTTCGATCTGGACCAAAAGGATATTTACACAAAAATCAGCATATGTAAATATATATCGTTCCGAATATTGAACCAAATAAAAGATGCTAATTAAAATCGAAATGAGAATTTCTAGGGTTTTGTGCTAAGCTGGGGAAGTTCAGGGAGAAAACTAGGGTTTTGTTCTGGACATGGAGAAATCAAAGTAAAAACGAGCTACCTCGATCAAAGGAAGTGTGTGTGAGAGAGAGAAGGTTCCGATCTGGAACTATTCTTTTAGCTTCTTTTCCTTCTTTTTTTCTTTTTTTCAATGGATCGATGGGATAGAAAGAGAATTAGAGAACGCAATTTGCGTGTTCTTTGGTTTTTTTACCATAATATCAAAATAATAATAATCTAATAATTATTACGAAACTAATTTAACACTCAATTTATTTGGCGAAACAGTAATAACACAAAATCTCGTCTCCGTAACAATTTCTGGGGAAAAGTTGGGATAATTTTGAAAAGAAAGAGTGAATTTATAATAAAATTACAATATAAATATTAAATAATATGTTTAGAATTTTAATAAAAAATATTAAATATTTTAAAAAATAACAATGAGTTGCTATTAAGTAAGCATGGTAATAATGATGAGAATGAGAAGCATATTGATATCATCACATCTGTCAAGAAATTCAATAGCCTCATCAAGTTTTAAAGGTTTAAGTTAAAAAAATTGCATGTCGCATTGGCAAAAAACCAAATCATATCAAATATGAAGTAGACAAGTCAAGAAGAAATTTACTATAATCGCTTGGAATGGAGTTGTACTTCCGATTGATGGAGCTTCACAACATTTTCTTCCTAGCTTTTGAAGACTTTAAGGTATCATCTACCTTCAGTGAAAAATATGCATTTGATGTGTTAATTTTAAATTTTTTAGATGATGAATTCTAAATGTAGTAAAAAAAGATATATTTTTTTCTTTTCGAAAACAAAAAAGTTGATTTGAAATTTTTCAGGGGATGGAATTAAATTATAATTTGTATAATAATAAAAATATAATTTTACTATTTTAATAGCATATATTTTTATAATTTTTAAAGTATTTTTTTATTATTTTTAGGAATCAATGTGTAATTTTATTTTTACTAACTTAAAATTTTAAAAAATTTAAAGAGTTTAAATTTTTTTTTTTCATTTTAAGGGGGCTGGACCCATGCCAACCCTTAATTACATCCCTGCACATTGTTATTATCATGGTCACACATCATATACTTGTCCCAATAAAAGAACTTCTTATAAAATTAAAAATGTATGGGTTTCTAAAGAAATAAGAGATACTACTACTAGTCTTTAAATACTCAATTTAAGTACAAAAACTTAAGTAATTATCGTGTATTAGAATACTGAGAAGTAAAATGCATTGCTTTGGATGCCTTAGTCAACTAAAAATTGATGGGTAACTTTTAAACCATGTATCTTATTGAATATTAGTTGTTGATGTCCATTAGTGCTTTGTTTTATTTTGAGCTTTAATGGTCTTATATTTATGTTTTAAAATGTTTTATCGATATATGAGGAAGACATAAAATTGAATATATGTTAATGCATTTAATATTAAGCTAAATAGTGAGAAAATTGAGATTAATGATATGGGATCATCTCAAGTTTGTTTTTGGTTTGGTTGATTGATTTTAGAATCCTGATTAAAGATGCTTATGGATACATCTTAAAATAAGGAAAGTTATAAGAATCTTAAAATAGATTTACCTTGTACTTACTTTCTTACATGTTTTTACGAATATCTAGGCCATACAATGTAGTTTCAAGAGATATATTGCTTATTACATGATTAATATGCATGCACGTCGAGTTGCACATATTTTTTAATAACCTATGGTTTTGCTGTGTTATGTTTTGTGATCTTTTTCATCTCAGATGTGGTTTGATTGGTTTTTGATATAACTTTAAGGGGGAGAAGAAGAGAGAAAAACTACACATGCTTTGATGTGTACATATTTTTTAAGGGTAAATTACATTACTTATTAATTTTCTTTTATCATTCAACTATAAAAAATTATAAAATTGTTGTTAAAAATAATTATGATTTTTTAGGTCTGAAAGAGAAGTTACTGAAGTGTTTTGCCTGCTTAGCTGTATAGTTCTTAGAGCAGTCAAACCTTATAATAGTTTTCATGCAGCAAGATAATCCATATCCTCCATCTTTAGCGAGCCACACAAGTCAAGTGCCTATGCGGTAAAGAAATAGCAATTTATTATGCTTAATATTTAGAACATGATCTGTTTGTCTTCATACTATGCTGCTAGATTTGTCCAGTTGGATGTGGATTTCGCAATGGAAGTTGAATTATATTCCAAGACAGTCAAATACAGTGGCTAACTTGGTGGCAAAACATAGTCTTGTCCTAGATTTATGGTTGGTTGAGCAGTTTACTAGTTGCCTTCAATCATCTTACTTCAAGGGATAAATAGTTGGGTGTGCATGGGACACTGGTTTTCAGTTGCATAATGTCATTTCCATGGTGACATATTCTTTCTGTTATTTTTGTGCATGTTTCATTCCCCGTCAATATTTGCAAGCTTTTTCATGCTGAGGGCATTATATCAATATGGATCCACAAGTCTGCTTAACCTTTTAAATATTATTTGATGTTGCAGCTGCAAGATTTACAGAGTATTTATTTAAATGAAAACAACAAGAACCATTGATAAATGGAGAACATGGAAAAAGCTTATTTTGGACTTGATATGCAAAATCTGCTATTGTACAGTAATAATATTCAAGGTATTTGGACTGGCAAACTAAGTAACTCGACCATTATTACACTTTTTCTTTTCTTTCTTTCGTGTAATAAGACAAGGGAAAGAAGACAAGAAGCCTGGTTGGAACATGCATATATGCAATGTTAACATTGTCGATTGTTATGTTTTTTTTCGGGGGGGTAAAAGTCCAAACATTAGGGTTCGTTAATGATCGGTTTATGTTGTTGCAATAGTTGTGCGAGCTTTGAATCTACTCTACATGCAACGATTAAGAAGGTTGGGTGGTAGTGTACTGTTATGCTTAAGAGGCATGTCTGCCGGAGTAGATTCGGTCCATTTTAATCCAAGATGGGAAAAAATGGATTATGACCCATATAACCAGTAGACAAGGAATGGATTTATTCTTTTATGTTACAATTATACTTAAAATGATTTATACAAATTAATTTTGATACATTAATAATTTATTTTATATAATTTCTGTAGGGAAAATATTTGGCAATTCTTTCCAAATATGTTCACACTCTATTATGAAAAATTATAATTTGATCATTTAATTATTCTATATTTATCATTTAAATCATTCTTTTTATTAATTTGCTAATGAATGTCAACGTGGGTCATTACGTTTCTATTGACCTCAAATATACCATTAGTTATCCAATACTCATTAATTTTCATTTTGATCACGTAACTATGAAAAGTTATTAAATTATCACTGATGTTATTGATTTATAATTTTTTAGTCGCGGATTACTTCAATAATGGACTCAAGATGTGGCACATTAACTTATAGGTGTAATAACTAATTTGGTCCCTAACTTATAATTAAAACATCAATTTAATGTTTTTAGATCTTTTCAATGTTAAAACCAAAACAAATAAAAAACTTAAAATCTAAAAATTCATAATTTATTTTCTGAAATTATAAAAAAAATTATAATCATATAAATTTTCTAAAAAAATTAAAATAGTTGTAAAATTATAAAAAATCTAAAAATTTGAATTTTTTTTTATTAACTGCTACAATTTACTCCGCAATTTATCCATGTTTGAGAATTGTTTGTAAATATCAATTCACAGTCTAAATTATTGACATTATTTTTTACCTTTTTGATGTACTTTGTATTATTAAGTTAACAACTCACGTTAATGTCTGTTATCAAGTTAAAAGAGGGATGATTTAAATGAACAAATTGAAGAGTTTGAGTGATGAAATTGTAATTTTATATAATTAGATGACTTAAATGTAACTTATTGATAGTTGAAGGAGCATGGTTTGAATTTGGAGTATACTTATTTTTTGAGATCATAAAACGGATAATCGTAGTCGGGTCGAACGCGGGTTTTAAAAACCGTACCCGTCTAAGACCATTTAAATTTCGAAGAGACTAGGGCCGTAGTGAAACCCCAACTATCTTTTTCTCTCTCGATTTCGCTCTCTGGATTCTGAATCCTTCATCGATACGACATGGAGTTTCCGTACATGGAAGCTGTTGTTGGTACGCTCTTCTCTTCTTTCATTTCTTCGTATTGTTTTAGCTTGAATCTATTCACTTTCCAGATTTATTCTTGTCTTTCTTTGCTCACACATGTTGATTTTTCCACCCTATTTCTCACGATATTATTTATTTTTTTATTTTTAAATCTGGTTCGGATTGAAATTATTAAAATCTTTTTAAGTTTTCATCGGGACTTTTTTTGTTCCTTTTATTTTCTTGTCCGTTCCTATTTATTAGTTTCCGATGTGGTTCCGGAAATGAAATACGAAGCGCTTCTTTCTCTCTCTCTCTCTCTCTCTCTCTCTTTCTTTCCTTTTTAAATTTTCATAGATTAGTTGGAATATATATTTTTTTCCCTAGTTTCAATTTGTATTCATGCATATGAATATGTTTTCTTTAATTGCAAGTGATTGGAAATTCTAGGTTTTGGAGTTAGCTTTCAAGCATATTTCGAGTTTTTATTTTTTTCCTTCTTATATCAATGAAATATAAAGAAATACGCGGAAATGAGCTAAAATATGTTAGTAGTTTCTTCAAGTGTCCTGTTTAGTGATTGTCGGAAGGGGACGGGGGTTGATCTACTAATTAAGTAGCTAACAAGTTGCAGGAAATTGGGCAATCATGATAATGAAACTTTTCACTCGAAAGAACCAAAACATGTACTTGCATTTATGCCACGTTGAGGCGTTTTATGTTTTGTGTTTTTGCGCATGTGGGTACTTTCAGAGATGATCGCATGGGTATGTTTCATCATGCTTAAATGGTTTGTATCTAGTTCTTTGGGGTTTATCTTCCTGTTGGTTGCTAAAAAAACACTGGGAACAGAAGTAAAAGGACAATTCCAAATATTTAGACAGTCCTTGTTGCTGTAAACTGTTGATTGAACTGAATATACCTTATTGGTTTTGGGGGTCCAATGATTTGTAAGATAATTTCAGCCTGTTCATAGGTTTTATCTTTTGCATTTCAACCTCTTTGGCTTTTGGCTTTTTTCTGTTTATTAAGGAATGTGTTGTGCACAGTACATGACACAGATTGTGGGACTTGTTAATCACTCGGTTACTTATGTTCTTAAAGAAGTTTGTTTTTCATTCTTGTACTAATTTGATGGTTATTTATGAGTTTGTAAGTGCTCTGTTCTTTTTCTCTCCCAACTTACCCTCTATTATTTACAGGTTTTATGGTATTAATGTACTTATTTGAAACTTATCTGGACCTACGGCAACATGCTGCTCTCAAATTGCCAACTCTTCCAAAAACATTGGAAGGAGTAATCAGCCAAGAGAAATTTGAAAAGTCTCGAGCCTATAGTCTCGATAAGAGGTTGGTTTGTTGTTTCTATTGATCATTTACTTGATTACATTGTTACATTAGGGAATAATCAAGCTTCCTTTTAACTTGATTTGACATAGTCCTTGATGCATCTCTCTTATTCGCAGCCACTTCCATTTTGTTCATGAGTTTGTGACGATCCTGATAGATTCTGCAATTTTGTTCTTTGGCATATTGCCTTGGTTTTGGAAGGTGAGTTGTCTGCTGTTTAATAAATGGATCCTCCCTTTTGTTGATTGTCACTATCTTGTAAATTAATTGTTATTTATTGCAGAAGTCAGGAACTTTCTTGCCTTTAATTGGTCTAAATGAAGAGAATGAAATATTGCACACCCTTTCATTTTTGGCTGGTGTTATGATATGGTCACAAGTGAGTTCATGATCTTTTCTTTGTCTTCTGCATCCCTTAATACAATTATCATTTTGTGTAAGTTAACACAGACCATTTATTTGTGGTTTTATATTGCAGATCACTGACCTACCCTTTTCTCTTTATTCAACTTTTATAATCGAGGCCCGCCATGGTTTTAATAAAGTTCGTATTCTTAATTGCTAAATCTCTTTCTTGTTTCTTTGTTTACTGCTATTTTTGGAACCTTTTTTTTTTAATTTTAAGATCACACTTATTTTGCTGTTCCTAATTATTTTCTCATATGTTTGGCAGCAAACAATATGGTTATTCTTTAGGGACCTTATGAAAGGAATATGTCTTGCTATTTTACTTGGTCCACCGATTGTTTCTGCTATTATTGTCATAGTACAGGTAAAATTGTGTACATTTCTAGCATTTGGCCTCTCTGGTAAAATATTACCGGTCCTTTCTATTATAATCAGACAATTGTTAGCTTAACAACAAGATTTTATGGTCTTAATTACTCTGTAGTCTTTTTGCTATTATTGTTATCCTTCTCTGACTATGGTGAATCTTAATTTTGTGATTGCAGAATGGAGGTCCATATCTCGCTATCTATCTTTGGGCATTTATGTTTGTACTTTCTCTTGTAATGATGACAATTTACCCTGTTCTGATAGCTCCACTTTTTAATAAGTTCACCCCTGTGAGTATTTCTTAACCATTGTGTCATAGTTTCATTCAAGCTTCCTCGTTTCCCCTAAGTCTAATTACTTTTGTTTTGCCTTGGATGGCACTGTGGGAAATAGCTTCCTGAAGGAGAGCTCAGACTTAAGATTGAGAAACTTGCTTCCTCCCTCAAATTTCCTTTGAAGAAACTATTTGTTGTTGATGGATCCACAAGATCAAGTCATAGCAATGTAAGTATTATCATTTGTAGTTTTTTAATATTCTATCATTTAAGACAACACTATGTCTTTCTTTTGTAAAACCATTTGTGTAAAAGTTGGAACTGATAGTCTGATAGTGATTACTTCAATCATCTTACTTTATAGACTCGTGGCTGCTAAATATATTATTTACACACTCTAGGGGCATTATTGTCATGAATTGTGATGCAGTGGATGGCATTGAGGAAAAGCAAACTAAGTCTATTTCTTTTTCTTTTGGCCAGAAAACTAATTCTATTTCAATTTGATAAATATTTGTCCCTTATTCACAAAGAGATTGATTGCAGAAGTGCTTTTTCATCCCACTTATGGTTCAATGTTTTCAACATCATGCAGGCCTATATGTATGGATTCTTTAAGAACAAGCGTATTGTCCTTTATGACACATTGATTCAGCAGGTATGGATCTAATACTAAGTAAAAGTTTCTTTGCCTCTTATGTCTGCCCTTTACTATCTTAAGATTTTTGTATTGAGCAAAGGATAGGTGCAAAATGCCTGTGTTGTTCTTCAGTAGAGGGGTTACTATTATCGCTTGTGTGCTAGGATCATCTTCCTTCATTGTGAGGCATACTGGACCTTCCAGTAAAATGTCTTAGGTCTTCATTTTAAACCTAGTGATGATGATTTTTTGTTGAAGCTATTCTGAGTAATTATAAAGCGAATGGAAATTCCAGTCTTCTAATATTTAATTCAGACTCAATATATTTTTTTCCTTCAACCTTATTTCCTACTGTTGAGCATATTGGCTGTTATGTACATTTACTTGTAAACTGGGAACATTGTCTGCCAATCTCAGGAGACATGAGTTTGTGGCAAATATAGTCTAATGTTATGCCAGTAGATTTCTCTCCTAGCAAACAATCTTATTTCTTATATAGGAACTTATATGTAAGTCCACTCAGTTTATCTTGATTCATAGGATGCACTTTGACTTAAAGTGAAAATTGCCGAATACATGGATTTTCCTTTTTCCAGTTTATGGAAGAAGTTGGAAAGAATGATTAAATGATCTTGTCATTGTCTGTGTAGTGAAGGCTTCCTTAACAGTCGGGAAAGATCTTATTTATTTAGATTCTTTTTGCAGTGCAAAAATGACGAGGAAATTGTTGCTGTTATTGCTCATGAATTGGGTCATTGGAAGCTAAACCATACCATGTACTCATTTATTGCTGTGCAGGTATGCTGTGGTTGTTCTCTTGCAATCTTCTTTTTTTCTCTGAAGAAAAAAAAAACTCACTCCCGTTTTATTTTTCCTTGGATAAATGAGCTCCATGTTATTACTATATTATGGTTCATGACTCTTCATTTATGTTGTGGTGGAATAGCAGTGATGCGGTTAAAAATGATCAGAAAATAATTGTTCATTGAGGTGATTTGCCTGCTTAGCAATATAGTTCTTAGGGCAGTCACACCTTATGATAGTGTTCATGCAGCAAGATAATCCCATATCCTCCATCTGGCACTACAAAATATTATGAGTTAGATAAACCAAAAGCATGTTAATGAGCCACACAAGTCAAGTGCCTATGCTGTAAAAAAATAGCAATTTATTCTGCTTAATATTTAGAACATGAGCTGTTTATGTCTTTATACTATGCTTGCTAGATTTGTCAAGGTGTATGTGGATATATCTATAATTTCTTGCTCCAGTAACTAGTTCCATTCCTTTGTTTTGATGTTTGTTTGCTTTTCCCTTCCTTCCAAATGCAGATTCTTACTTTTTTGCAATTTGGAGGTTATACACTGGTCAGGAACTCAACTGATCTTTTCCGAAGCTTTGGGTTTGACACACAGCCGGTACTAATTGGTCTTATTATATTTCAGGTACGAAAATACCTAAACAATGTACTCATAGTTGAGATACCTGGCCTAATAATGAGATGTACTCTATAAGCATAACTAAGCTCTTAACAGGGCAGCAGAGACATTGTTTAATTTGTTTGCGTATAGATAGGATTGAAGGTTATGAATCATTGCTCGTTATGATGGAATGGAAAAAGAATCAGTTGCCATACTAACCATTCTCTGACCTTATCATATGCAGCATACTGTAATACCACTCCAACACCTTGTAAGCTTTGGTCTCAATCTTGTAAGCAGATCATTTGAATTTCAGGTAACTTTTTTTTTTTTTTTTTTTTTTTTTTTTTTTTTTTTTTGCAGCAAATGCTGATTTTGAGTTTTGGTGCTTTTCTCATAGGCTTTAACTGGCATGAAGGATAGAAATGAGTGAGGATGGAAAATTTGTTAATTAAATGAATTTAGATTCATAACCATTTTCTTACTATGTAGCTTAACCATTAAATTAACAAAATTTACATCCTTACTCATTTCCATTGTAACACCCCTAACTTTTATCCATTGCCGGAACAGGGTTACGGAGTATTATCGGACTTTTCAGATCAAATACGAACATTTCATATCCTTAAACATACATATCAGAAACCAATCATAAATCACTCATATTGTCCCTTGTATGAGCCCTTGAGGCCCAAATTATGTATTAGAAATAAATTGGGACTAAACGGGCGTGTGTCCCCTGCAGCTAGGAAGAATTTTGAAATTTTACGAAAAGTTCCCGGTTTAGTCCCGATTTATTTCTAATGCATAATTTGGGCCTCGAGGGCTCATACAAGGGACAATATGAGTGATTTATGATTGGTTTCTGATATGTATGTTTAAGGATATGAAATGTTCATATTTGGTCTGAAAAATCCGGTAATGCTCCGTAACTTTGTTCCGGCGATGGATAAGGGTTAGGGGTGTTACATCTATCTCCTTCTCATCAATCTTTGGATTTAATAATGTATGGTATTTATTGTTTGTAGGCTGATGCCTTTGCTAAGAAGCTTGGGTATGGATCTGCTTTACGTGCCGGTCTAGTGAAGCTACAGGTGAATTCCTAGTCATTTTGCTTTCCTTTGTTGTTTAAATCGGAATCTACTATATCGTTTCAAATATGAAGTCTGCTTCATTGTTGTTACCTTCATGCATAGTCCATCCAATGATAATATCTGCATGTAGCTTATATTAAGAAAAAAAAAGAAAGGTTTAATGAAGTTGAAATAAAATACTAGTTACATGTTAATGAGGAATTGTGCAATTTTTCAGGAAGAAAATCTGTCGGCTATGAATACAGATCCGTGGTACTCAGCTTATCACTATTCTCATCCTCCTCTTGTTGAAAGATTGGCGGCAATTGACGCAGCTGACAAAAAGGAAGAGTGATAGGGATGACATAATATTAAGAACTGGGTTTGAATTATTTCATTTCATTGTAATATTTTTGTTTAATGATCTGTATTTGAGTTGCATGGCGTCCTCACGTTGTCACTAGTTCAGGCACACTTATTAGTCAGAAAGCTAGTTAAAATGGAAGGAACTAAGCAGAAAAGAGGGAAGAATAGACTAGACAAATGATCAGAGAAACATCGAATGCAATGATACTTTGATTAAATATGTTCTGTCCTTTTACTGCACTCCTTTTATTTTGCCACATCTGCAGGTCTATTTTCAAGGTAAGGAAAAAAACCCCAAAAATAAGTTGAGTATTTTATGTTTTTCTTAAAATGTTTTTATTAGTTGGGGTGTTGTTCTTGTCAAATACAAAAAAGGGGGGTGGGGGATAATAACGTAATATTATTGTAAATAGAACGTGGCTAGGATTTGTGAAGCAACTAAGCATAATGTTGCTATGTTTTGTCAAATTAGCTGCGGTGTCAATTTTAATGGCCTTTTTTTATGTTTGAAGCTGAATGGAAAATAAATTAAAGACTATGAAAATTTCTAAATGTCGAAGTGATTAGGGTCACAGCGGGGTTTACTCACTAATCAAAAATTGGAAAGAGAGACATTGCTTGTCGGTTGCATAATTAGATTTTCTATAATTTACTTACCAACATTAAAATAGATAAACAAAGTAAATGTTAGTAGGAAGTTGTTAGAGATATTAAGTGTCGGATATTCTTTTTCTCTACCTTTCGATAAAATAATTTACTACCATTTGCGTCGAATGTTTGAAAGAATGTATGAAGAGTCACTCACCACCTCTCTCACCTCACCTCACCTCACCTCACCATTCTCATCACATCTCAAGTGGACTCCGGATGTCGCTACGCAATCTCATTCAGTCCTCCTAATCACTTATTCTTTTTCAGCTCTCTCTCTCAAACCATAACCTACGTACTCCTCGTCCCCATAATCAGCAGGCAGGCCTTGCTATTAAATGGAAAAAGAAAATGCTTTTCAATCTCAGATTTGACCATTCTCGGAGATTTATAATTTAAGCACTCTTAATTAAATAAAAAATTACGCATTTGACCGCTCTCAAAGATTCATATTTCAATCTAAAATTGGAAATAGAATGAATTAAAAGGACCATGTAGTCTTTTTAGTTTCAGCCACTGAAGTTGCAATAAAAAAAAGAACCAGACGCGCGCTATCATTTTTAGTTTCCCTTGTTCGTAAGGAAAAAACGATACAGTGCACACACAACCAGTAAAAGTACAGGCTGAGTTGCATTTCAGTCCCTTTATTAAAAAAATTAATAATAATCTTTATACATCTCGAAACATATAAATTAATCTCTTTTTTTTTAATTTTTCCTGTTAAATAATGACGTAAAACATGCTGAAAGTTATTTTTTATTGGTAAACTATAAAAATGGTTACCCAACTATATCTTTCGTTTTATTTTAGTCACTTAATTATTAATTTTTTTGATTTAGTCACTAAGCTTTTTGAAAGTTAATGTGGGTTTTCTTATTGGTTCAGTAACAAAATTAGTCTTCTAATATTTACACATTCTATAAATTTGATTTTAAATATAAAAAATTCAACAAATCTAGCCCTTAATATTTACAGAATTTATCATTTTAATTCTAATTCTAAAAAATAAATTTGGTTCTTAACATTTACAAAATCTATCAATTTAGTCCTAACTCTAAAAATTTAAAATATATATATATATAAAATCATTTTTAGCCATTATAATCCATCGGCTAACCCACCTAAAATATTCAAATAAGAAAAAGAGCACCCTCTTTTTTTCAAGTCACTTGCAACATATTTTTTTACTATAGTGTAGGCTTCACACCAGATCAAACCAATTGATTTGGAACCTATATGGAATAATTGGTTACATTACTACTAAAACATATAATATTTTTAATGCCTTTAATTTCTTTTGGATCTTAATTTTTTTTGTGTTTTATCTCAACTCTTTAGAATTTTTTTACAAGTGACTTAAAAGAGAGTTTTTTTTCTAATTTTAATATCTCATATGGGTTAGCCATAGGGATGGCAAAAAACTCGAAATTGACCCGATAGGGTTTTTTTTTTTTTTATTAAAGTTGGGGGATGAGGCGGGGCGGGTTAATTTTTAAAAATAGTCTAGTCGGGTCAAGGTCGGGTTTAGAATGAAACTACCCATCCCTCCTTGAAATATTTACGAAATTACCATCTATACATATTTAATATTAATTAAATTAAAAATCTATTAAATTTATCACTACTAGTCTCGTTCTACCGTCCTTTTACCCTTGTAAGGTTATTTCTCCTATTTTCTATCCTTTTAATTTAATAATTTATTAAAGAAATCTTTTTTTTTTTTTTTTTTTTTGTGTGTTGTAATTACACTATTTGTGTAAATATACATTAGCACACAACTCGAGAGATAAATCATTTAGCAAATTTAATAAGAAATTGTGCCAAAGCCTTTTATATTTTTTTTATTTTTCAATTAATCATAATTTTACAAAAAAAAATTAAACTCAGGTAAGATTGGATCGAAGTCGGGTATACTATTAATTTTCTGGTTCAGGTTTGGGGCGGGTTAGATTTTTTTTAGTCGAGGTCAAAGCATGGTGATGGAGTATCGGGGCGGATCCAAGTGGGCAAAAAACTGCCACGCCCCGCCCCGTTGCCATCACTAGTTAGCTGATAAGCTAATAGATTATAAAGGGCTAAAAATTATTCTTTTAAAAAAAATAAAAAATATTATAGTTAGGACTAAATTGATAGATTTTATAAATATTGAGGGTCAAATGAATTTTTTAGAATTAGAACTAAAATGAAAAATTTTGTAAACAATGAGTACTAAATTTGTTGAAATTTTTTACATTTAGGATTAAACTGATAAGATGTGTGAACATTAGAGAGCTAACTTTGTTATTAGACCAATTAAAAATAAAACCACAACAACCGATAATAATTGAAATATTTAATTTCAAAAAATTTAATCGAAAAAATTAATAGTTAAGTGATTAAAATAGAAAAAAAAAACATAATTGAGAATCCATTTTTATGGTTTAGCATAAAAACAAATTTCAGCCGGTTCATATCATTATTTAACATAAAATTTTAGTGAAGAGGGACTAATTTGTATATTTTAAAATGTATAAGGATTAATTTAAATAAAAAATTTGAAAGTGATATGATACGACAAGCTTATTTAAAAAGTAGGTAAGAAGATAAAGAAATCATTCTCTCCTTCTGTGTCTCTCCTTTTCTTTCTTTAAACTTTCGTATTTGTTTCTTACTTTTTCTTATATTCAATTTAAAACGTTATTCCCCAGTAGTGGAGCTAATGCTGGCCACATTATTCAACAAGTTATAAAGATAATGTCTGTGTACGACGTCGCTTTCCTTAACGCCGAGCTATCAAAGCCGACGCCGATTTTCGGGGTAAGACTATGGGTACTCGTCGGCCTTCTTTTCGCTTCATTCATTCTCTTCATTTTGTTTCTTCTCTCACTTTGCCTCACTGCCCGCCGCAAATCCGATAGACACCACCACCTGCACCCTTCCCCATCAATCTCCAAGGAGGTTCAACAAATACTCCATCACCCATCCGCTGCCGATCACCACCCTATCTCGCCGTCCGCGGAGTTGGGAAAAATGGAGCACGGAATGGTGTCCTGGAGTGAGGAAAGTAGAGGGCCGACGAGTGCAGGTGCCACTGACACGGCATCATTGGGGAGTGGAAGTACGGGGCCAGAGGTGTCTCATCTTGGCTGGGGAAAATGGTATACTTTGAGGGAACTAGAACTAGCTACGAATGGATTGTGTGAAGAGAATGTGATTGGTGAAGGTGGCTATGGAATTGTTTACATTGGCGTTTTAACTGATGGAGCTAAAGTAGCTGTTAAGAACTTGCTTAATAACAGGTATCTCTGGTTAATAAACTTAATTTGATTGCTAAGAGAAAATGATGTTTGTTTTTCCTATTATTCAGTCCATGCAATAGTTAGCTTCTGATCAAAATGATCTTCTTCTTCTTCTTTGTTTACTTGTTTTTATAGATGTATACAAATTAGCTAATCAAAATATTCTATCAACCCTTCAGGGGCCAAGCTGAGAAGGAATTTAAGGTGGAGGTGGAAGCAATCGGGCGAGCACGACACAAGAATCTCGTGAGACTGCATGGATACTGTGTTGAAGGTGCATATAGGTAGTGCCATTCTCTGAAATTAAAGGCTTTTCTTCCCCTTTTTTAGTGTTGATACAAGTGACTTATTACCTGGTTTTGCTGTACAGGATGCTTGTATATGAGTATGTTGACAATGGCAATTTGGAACAATGGCTCCATGGGGATGTTGGGGATGTCAGTCCTCTTACATGGGATATCCGGATGAATATCATATTGGGAACGGCAAAAGGGTACATCAGCTAGAATTGTATTCTTCGGTTCATGTATACTATTGGTCATGGTTCTTGTTCTGAGTGTTTAATGCATTGTTTTTGCAGTTTGGCCTACCTTCATGAAGGTCTTGAACCCAAGGTTGTCCATCGGGATGTAAAATCTAGCAACATCCTACTTGATCGCCAGTGGAACCCCAAGGTTTCTGATTTTGGGCTTGCTAAACTCTTGCGTTCTGAAAGGACTTACGTGACAACTCGAGTGATGGGAACATTTGGGTTGGTTGATTTCCTTTTGCAGTTTTTCTAAAAATTAAGATTATATGGTATGAATGCATACATGCATCATAAGAAAAATGTTTGTGTGGTTCATTAATCTAAAACATGAAAATCTTTTCTTCCTTCAGCTATGTTGCTCCGGAGTATGCTTGTACTGGAATGCTGAATGAGAAGAGTGATGTCTACAGCTTTGGAGTGCTTATTATGGAGATTATCTCTGGGAGAAGTCCCGTTGACTATAGCCGACTGCAAGGGGAGGTTAGACTTATTAAATTTCATCCTTGGCTAGTCTAGTGTCACAGCTCCTAATGTTGCTAAGTTGGAAATGATTTGATAATTGCAGGTGAATTTGGTGGAATGGTTAAAAATCATGGTTGGGGATCGAAAATCCAAGGAAGTAGTTGATCCTAAACTACCTGAGATGCCTGCTTCAAAAGCACTTAAACGTGTTCTATTGGTTGCTCTTCGATGTGTTGATCCTGATGCAACAAAAAGACCGAAAATGGGACATGTTATCCACATGCTTGAGTCTGATGACCTGCTATGCCATGATGTAGGCACCATTTTTTTGCAAACTACAAAGATATTAGCATTTATGGCACCTGAAGAGGGAGGCTTCATGTTATTTTCTTTGTGGACTGACTTGTTTTGCAGGAACGGCGGAATGCAAGAGGGCATTCAAATGACCAGCAAACGAATAGCAATGCCACAAAATTAGGTGGCAGCCGATTTGACAGGACCTCTGCTTCTCATACATATGAAGGCAATAGCGAAAGGAACCATCACCAGCCAACTAGGTGGAGATAATGCTATCAATGACTAGGTAACTAGCAAATTTAAGCCTCTCATGAAGCATTTTCTTTCTTTCTTTATTTATCTGTGTATTAGTTCCCCAGTGTTTTGATTGTATATGCTCCATTTAAGCAAACAATAATCTGCATCTATCTAAGCCTTCTATACAATAGGCATTTGTAAAAAAAAAAAAAAGGGATGAACTCATAATTGTTATACCATTTGTAATTGATTGTCTTCATTTATTTATAAGAAAAAAAAAAAGGTTTCTGGTTTGGTATTTGCTTTTGTGTGAAGATGAGTTAGTTTGAATGGATGTGCAAATTACTTGCAATGCCTGAAATGAGATGAGGAATTGGTGGCGGACCATTTATTCTGACAGAAATAATATAAAATATAGATTAACCATCAACATCAGTGAGAAATGGACCCAGCAACCAGCTAATTTGATGGAAAAACGACCATATGGGTTTTGTTGCATTATTGGAACTGGCCAAGAAACAGTAAGGGATGACTATGGCCTTTGTTTTCACCATGAACGGCAAAGCATCCTAATAACGACACTAGGTCTGATAGAATTTTAACTTGGACTAGAGCAAAAATGTTGTGTTTTGGACGTAGTCTTAGCCAGCCATCGGCCTATGACCTTTTAATATTATCTACCAATCACGCGACCGGCGAATTAATTATTATTAGAGGGGGAGGCGATGATTTCATATGTTAAAACTCTATTTAATTTTCTTACAGAAGTGGAAGTGAAGGAAAATTTTTACAAAGGAGAGGATGGTAGAACAAGAGAGTAAAAAGAAAGATTTCTAAACTTTTTCTTTGATATCTTCTTTAGGCTTTTTCTATTTATAAGAGAATTTTAAAACTTTATTTAATTTTCTTTGAATCTCGCACAGTTTTCTTGTTAAGTATGATCCCAATTTCAGTCAAATTTAAGAAATAATTTTCTAGTTAAACTTTGTTTATTTGTTTCAATCAAATATTTATTAGTTTAGATTATTTTATTATTATTTGACCTATGAATTTAGCCTATAAATAGGTTCTTTTATAACTTTAGAAAAAATAACCATTAGATATTAGAACTCATACCACATTTAGAGAATTTTGTGTTTACGTTTTGAGGGTTCTTTGTTTTCGGGTTTTCGAGTTTTAGTTTTTATCTCCATCTTTTATACTCTTCATTCTTTTGCCATTATAGTAAAATTATCTTTGCCCGTGGTTTTTTATCCTCTTTGGAGGGGTTTTTTTACGTGAAATTTGTGTGTTTAATTTTTTAATTTATTCCGCTATTTTTTTTTACTTGTTGTTTAATCGGGTCGATCCTAACAAGTGGTATTAGAGCTAGTTCAATTTTCATAGATCAGCTCATTCAGATATGGTAGCAAAAATGTTTGAAATTTAGAAGTTCGATGGTGAGACAAATTTTAATATGTGGCAAGTTCGGATGATGGCAATTCTAGTTCAAACTGGCTTGAAAAAGGTTGTTATCGGGAAAAAGCTTGAGAATCTAAATTAAACAGAATGGGAAGAGCTTGATTAAAAGGCCTTATCTGTAATCCAGTTATGCCTCGCAAATACGGTATTGTAGGAGGTATTGATGGAGAAAACCTCATCCGCATTGTTGAAAAGGTTAGAAACTCTTTATGCAACTAAGTCTTTGGCTAACCATTTAGTGTTGAAACAACGTTTATTTACGTTTAGCATGAACAAATGTGAGCTTCTTAGAGATCACATCAGTCAATTCATTACTCTTTTAAATAATTTAAAGACTGTTGAGGTTTATATTGACGATGAAGATGCTATGCTATTATTGTGCTCTTTATCCCCTTCATACAAGTCTTTCAAGGAAACCCTAATTTATGGCAAAGACAAACTCTCGTTCGAAGATGTGAAGGGTCATTTGTTGAGTAGAGACAAATTCGACAATGAGTTTGGTTTGAATAGTAAGGCAGATAAGCAAGCTTCCGTTTTGGTAGCATCAAAGAAACGAGACAAAATGTGTCGCTATTGTAAAAACTTAGGTCACGTCAAAGCAGATTGTTATAAACTTCGAAATAAAAGAGCTGCTGAAAGTAACGGGGAAGATGTAGCTGGTGCTAATTTGGCCAATGAGAGCGGTGATGATTTCTTATTAGTGTCAACGAGCGATAACTCTAAGCTCACGTCCGAGTGGATCCTAGATTCGGGATATTCATGTGTCCCAATAGAGAATGGTTCTCCACATACAGTTCGGTTGAAGGTGGAGTTGTACGCGCATGGGAAACAATTCATCTAGTAAGGTAATTTGTATTGGTATTGTTAAAATTAGGATACACGATGAGACGATTAAGACACTCTCAGATGTCATGTATGTACCTGATTTACGAAAGAATCTCATCTTATTGAGTATTTTAGACTTGAAAGGATGCAGAATCAACATCGAGTCGAGCGGCATTAAAGTATCTTGTGGAGCTCTCATTTTGTTAAAAGGTAAAAAAACTGGCAATCTTTATATTCTGGAAGGTTCTACAATTACCGGTGAAATCGGACGTCCCTTGTCCGTTATAAAGTAAAAGTCAACTCGTTTGGAGCAAAGGCAACTTGGTAATAGAAGGGAAAAAAGTATAACCGTTTTGTTGAAGAGAGGTTCTCTTTTGGATGCAGGTTTTGAAAAGTTAGGGCACTGTGTTCGTGAAAATCAAACCCGGATTAGTTTTGATTTGGCAGTGTACAAGTCGAAAGCTAGTAGTCTTCTAGTTTCTAAATACAGATTCGACTCAGTTAATTCCCTGCATGGTTCAAGATAGACTCGTGGCGGGCTTTGGCAAAGATGGCGTTGTGAAAATATGAGTCAAGATGGAGATTTGTTAAGTATGACTTCTATTTCAGTCAAATTTGAGAAATAATCTTCTAGTTAAACTCTGTTTATTTGTTTCAATCAAACACTGATTAGTTTAGATTATTTTAACATTATTTAACATATAAATTTTGCCTATAAATATATTTAACATATTTAACTTTAGAAAAAAAAACACCCATTAGATATTAGAACTCATAACACATTTAGAGAATTTTGTGTTTACGTTTTGAGGGTTCTTTGTTTTCGGGTTTTCGAGGTTTAGTTTTATCTCCATCTTTTGTACCCTTCGTTCTTTTGCCATTATAGTAAAATTATCTTTGCTTACTTCCACGTTGCATTATCTTGTATTATTGATTTGATGGTTACCTCCACGTTGCAATGCCTTTTTATTCAAGTTACCTTCTTTTGTCCATTTGTTTTCCTTGGACTTTATTTTTCCACGTGGCTTGCCTGTTTTGACTTTATCCTTCTTGAATGTTATCTAGATTCATTTTTCTATCTCATCTAGATGTAATGAATCTAATGAAAGTCTTGGTGAATTCCAAGTTTCCCACGTGTTTTTAATTTCTTCTATTATATGAGATGAAAAATCTTCAATCTCCATTTCAACTATCTTTTTTAATAGTTGCAAAGATTCTTCATCTCTATCATTCTGGATGTTTCTAGTTTCATATGCCAATATTCTTTTTCCATTGGCCCAGAGTCTATAAATCTGTTGTTGAAGCAAATATTGGGCTTTTGTCATCAGATCTATCCCTGCTTGGGTTTGATAATAACTGGGATTATTGTAACACTTGTCAATGTTTTTTGCCAAGTGCTCTTTGTCTTCTTTGACTGCTGACAATTTGGGGCTTCCAATCATTCTTTGAATAATCCAAATTTGATATGGCTGATAAAATTTTTCTTCTTCAGCAATACCAATAAGGCTGCTTATTTCAATATAAAAATAATAGTAAAAGTCATCTTTATTTATTATGTTTAATAATATAGACTTAATAGATGCAAAAAAATCTTTTAATAGATGAAAAGAAAATTTTTGAACTACTATTTCTTTAGCAAAACCCCATTCAATACTGCTTATATCAAATATTTCATGATCAAGTTTAAATTTTATAGTAGGAAATTTTTCATCTAAATCATTAGTAAAAACATAAGTTTGTAGAAAATATTCTGAAAAAACTTTTTGAAATTGAGCTTGTTGATTGCAAATAGCTCCATTTATTTTTATAAAAATTTCTACTCGTAAAATTTTTCTAACTTTATTATATAAACATAGTCTAAACACTTTATTCATAATATGACTATTTATTCCTTTAGGCTTCTTTCTTTTCTATTTGTTCCTTTAGACATAGTAACGAAGAAAACGATTCATAATAATATAAGACAATCTGACGGTGGAATAGTTTTTATGGATTAATGAGATTAGAAAAAGAAAAAAAATGCTAATGAAGTTATGTGCAATAATGTAATAATTCACAAATTTTAAAAGAGATAATTATAAAAAATACGATTTTCATAAAAAAAATCATAAATACCATGGTATTATTTTTTAATATATTAAATAAAATTAAAAAAAGACATAACGATATTTTTGGCCCTCCAACTTTACAAAAAAAATATTTTAGCTCTTCATTTATTTTTTTGTTATATTTTAAATTTTAAACTTGCATTTTTTGTCAAATCACCTAAAAATGGATGGAAAAGTTAAGGCTTATTAACTTTGCTAACATGACATATACATGGATTATCAAGTGGATAATATACCAACATTTAATTTAATTTTTAAAATTTAAAAAATATTGTTTATATTTCTATACTTTTTTAATTATTTTTAGTTTTAAAAATAATTTTATATTTTTTTTAATTTTTAAAATTTTAAAAAATTAATTAAAGGCTGACGGGTATGTCACATCAACAAAGTGAAAAATAAAACATTAACTTTTTCGTCCATTTTTGGGTTATTTAACAAAAATGCATGTTTAAGAGCTAGAAAATGTTGAAAAAAAAATATAGGATTGAAATGATTTTTTTTGTAAAGTTAGAGGGTCAAAAAAATTATTATACCTAAAAAAAGAGAACGGATTGATAAAGGTTGCATTATATATTAAATTTTGGATTTGAATTTTGGACTCATTAAATTGATCAATTAAAATGAAGTGATTTCTTGCATATATTATACAAAAATAATTAACGGACATAATATTATTATATATGTGATATCACATAAGATTTTAGAAATAATATAATTTAATAATTTATGGATTCAAAAAGTATATGAATTATACATTGTTAGTTAAATTTTAGATTCTGAAAATTGACATTAGTTTAAGTTGAAGGTTTAACATGTTGAGACTATGTTATGGATACTTAGATTTGATGAGTTTTTGATGGGTGTGGCTTGACTTAGGTCAAACATTTTGTTTTATCATACTTGTTTGTATTAAGATATTTTTAACTACTTACTCTATACGTGCAATGGTTGGTTGCCCAAGAAATGATCTTTTTTCTTCACTTCGAATTTAAAGACGATTAATTTAAGGAAAGTAAACATGATAAATGAGTGTGAGATATATTATACATAAATTCTCTACAACATTCAATGTGCGCGGTAACATAAAGCATGCATGCTAATCAGCGGAACCGTAGGGATTTAGCGAACCAACGTGCGGCACTGCTGACCATTTCTTCCTCCCTTTTGCTGGAAAAAAGATTACATTGCCGTGTTTTAATGGTTATGTTATGTTTTGGAATAAAGAAGCGTATTCCACCCGTCAAGCTTCGCTTTTCATTTTGACTCTAGTTTCTGGAAAGCAATCTTTTGCCGTGCTTTAATCGTTATGCCCCCCCTTTTTCCTTTTTTCTTTTTATAGCACGATTTCTTTACCTAACTGTAAAAATAAAACAATTTATATAACTTCTTATTTTTACAGGAGTTGATATCAAAACTAAAAATTATTCCCGATATGATAAAAACATATATTCGAAAGACTATAAAAATATAAAAAAGGGATAAATTTCAAAAGTTTTAAGTTACTTTTTGTCTTGTAACAATCATGTTGGCATAGATCCGATTCCCTTAAAATGAATAGAGATAAAATTACATTTTGATTTCTTCAAAAATATAAAACTTTAATTTTATCATTTAAAAATATTAAAATAATAAAAATTATATTTTTATTATTATAAAAATAAAAATTTAATTTTGAATCTCTAAAAGAATTTTCTCATTTCGCACCTCACAACAACGGAAAATGAATCAATTTATTAAAAATAAAAGAGATAATTAATACATCTCATTTTCGTAATGAGGCAAATCATAGACTAAATACAGTAATCGCTAGGAAACATGCAAGTGGCATGGCCGCCCATTTTTACCCGTTGATTTTATTTGGTACTAATTCCAAACGGCTTTGTGGGTAGCTAGGGCTAGCGTGTGGGTGTGGGCTCATTGAGAATTCAATTCCAGCCGACAGTCTTTTTATAATCAAATACGACAACATCCAGTTCTGCTATTTGTAATATAATATCTCTATTTCCCCTCAAATCGTTGTCCTCCACGTACGTTTTCTGTCACGGAATACTCGTGACAGGCAGTGGTTTAATCAACACTCTAATCTACAACTACCACACAAAATAAAATAAGAGATAAAACCCACTTATTCCAAAGATGAAATTTCAACGAAGATCAAATACACCACGCGTTTGAAGCTTTCATAGAATTTTCCCGATTATCGACTTCTAAATCAGGTATACATCTCTCTTTTCTTTTGTGTTTCGTTTTCTTAATTTCTTGCGATCGTTTTAATTCGCGCTTCTTCGTGCGATTTTCAAGAAACCAAAATTCCCCCCCCCCCCTTTTTGTTTCTTTTTCTTTAGATCTTTTGGATTTGCCAATCTTTTTAGGATTTTGAAGATACACAAACTTTTTCTTTTGAGTTTTTTTGTAGTTGAAGATTATTAGGTATGGCTTATGGTTCTTTAAGCTTCAGTTCTTAACAAAACACTATCTATCTGTGTAGAATTTTTGCTTCTACCCGATATAGCGGTATTTTGATTTAAGGATCTAATACTGTGTAAGTGTTTTTTTTTTTTTTTTTCTGTTTTGGATTTTTAAAATCTACGTTTGTTTGACTTTATGTTTCTGGGTGTTTTTGTGATATATATATATGCTTGATTCATTAGATCTGGATCTAGTTTACGTGTTTATAACTTTGAATGTTAAAGCTGTGTTTAAAGATGTGATTTTAGTGTATATTGAAATTTCAGGTTCAGAATAATTTGATTTTTTTTTTATGTATAAATAACGTAGATGTGGATAACCATAAAGGAAATGAAGGCAACCAAGCTGATCTTTGTTTGCTGCACCATATTTTTTGCACGTATTAGTCATGCTTTTGGTGTTGAATAATTGGTCTTCTCTGTGGTCAATTGTTTGTCTTAATCTACAAAATTCAGCTAATCTAATTGGTTTTGAAGTTTGATATTTATGAGATATTGTGGTGATTAGATCTAGTTGGTATGGTTTCGGAGAAGGGTTTCAGGAGAAACACCCTTACCTTATTGTTGTGTCCTGGTACTAATGGTATGTTATTTTTATGGAGATTATTATGGCTTTAAAACTTTGCCTGCGGTTGTAAATATAAAGATGGTTACTTGTGGAAACTTCCAGGTTTTTTTTCATGATCCGTGGAATTATTAATGTTAATTGAGCTTTGAGATATTGTTTCTATGATGATGGATTTGATTTGTTTTTCTATATTTTGCAGCAAATATCAAGATGAGTCGTCCTCAGGAACCACATCGCCCTTTCTTCCATTTTGCAAATCCTTTCCGTAAGAATTCACATAAGGGTTCTCAGTTTAATCCAAAACTTCTTTCTTTATTGAATGATTTTGAAACCACCTTATCAAAGAAGCTGCAAAAACTTGTGCCAAATGACAAGGGTGACATCCTTAGCTTGTCATGGATGAAACTAGCAATGGAGTCACTTTCTGAGATTCATTGTGACATAAAAAACCTGATAACTGAACTTGACCTCCCTGTGACCGAGTGGGATGAAAAATGGATGGATGTGTACCTGGATATCAGTGTGAAGCTGCTTGATATTAGTATTGCTTTTACCTCCGAGCTTACACGGCTTAACCAAGGCCATCTCTTACTTCAATATGGTCTGCATAAGTTGGAGTCTGATTCCCCAGAACTGTTCAGTCGGGCCTCTTCCTCACTTGATAGCTGGAAACAGCACATTGGCTCCAAAAATCCCAGAGTTGAAACTTGTCGACCTATCTTGGACAGCCTTGTTGAGTCACTAAACTTGCCTAAGGTCAAGAACTCTTCCAAAGGAAAGGTATTGATGCGTGCCATGTATGGAGCTAAGGTGGCAACTACTTATATATGTAGTGTCTTTGCTGCAGCTTTCTCTGGTTCTTCCAAGAATTTATTAGACTTAACTGTTCCTAACACGCTACCATGGGCACAAGTTTTTTCTGATGTCCAAAATACTGTGAATGTAGAGATTAGAAATATATTTTCTTGCGGAAAATTTACAGTTCTAAGAGAACTGGATGCTGTTGATGCATGCGTCAAGGGATTGTCAACTTTGCTCCAGGATGGGGGGGGAACAAGTGAAAGGGAGTCATTCAAGATTTCTGTTTCAGATTTGAGAAAGACGGAAGAGAAATTATCCCAAGGGCTAGATAATCTTTTGAAGGTGGTAGATAGCTTTTTCAAAATAGTTTTGATGGGGCGTGATGCTTTGCTTTGTAATCTAAGGAAGGCTGGTGGTGCCGTCCCAGATTCAGTGATAGGGAAAAATGTATAAGAGAAGTGTGAGGTGAATCACGAATGTAATGCTAAACCTTTCTGTATACAGATGGTTTAGGTATGAGGCCTTGTGTTTTCTGACCAGTAGGTGTATACAACCATGGGGTCATGCTAGTATGAGTGGTGTCTTATGATAGTAATTACTTTGGTTGTACATGTAATCTTATATATCGAAAATTATAAAGTATCATATTTGGTTGCAATTGTTCAGTACTTGTTGCTCTGAATTTCCATTCCCCTCTGATGTCATTGGTTAATGTGTTTCTAACCAATTTTGCCTTTTCAGTTCAGGCAAGGCAACTCTTCACGGATTTTGCTTCCCCTGTTTATATTATCCACTTTCCATGTCAACCGTTATGCCATCATTTATCAGCACTTAACATGTGAAGGGTTTTGACAGAAAATTAAATTCAATTACAAATCATGATTCAAAGGACTCAATATGATACACTTTCTAATGTAAAGATTAACTGATTTTTTAATTATTTTCTAAGGGCTTCTTTGATATTTTAGCCAAATAAAATGTATGAGTTGAATATATATTAATGAAGTTTTATGTAAAAGAATTGATTATATATATATTAATGAGAAGTGTAGACATTTTCAGTTACATGAGTGTTTTAAAATTATATATATATTTATTTATTTATTATGTACTTGTATCTTTTTTCTTTTTCTTTTTTAAATATTATATCATATCATGTCGTATTTATATAATTTTGTTCATGTTTATACTTTATAATTTATTTGTACGGTGTTCACAATGTAAGGAGGATTATAAATTATAATTTTCACAATGTAAGTCTTACATGTTTGAACAATGATTAGTGTGTTGAAAAACGGGATGTGAAGGGATCCCATTTTTAACATGCATGCTTTGTAAACATAGATGACTTGTAAATCCTGTGTAGTTCTTTTCTAAATTTGTAATGGCTTATGATCTTGCCAGAATTGACATTGAATGTTGAAAACATACTCTCTTAGGGATATGACGCGGGAATGGAATGGGGTGGGGGCAGTTTTAAATTTTTATGTTTGTAACAAGTCGTCAGAATGGCAGTACAAACAACAACTGTGGTAATGAAGTCCTTGGTATTTCCAAATTCACATATGGTGTTCAATCTGAGATTCGATATTACTGTGACAGGTGAAGCCACAAGCTATTTCCCTGCTACTGGTACTGCTAGTGTTCTTTTTTCTTAATCACACAGACGTGGCCATGGACTGGACTCTTATATACTACAGTTCCTCTGATCTTTACTTGTTATGAAGGCTTTTGTATGCTGGAACTGCTGATCCTAAGACTTGTTCGATCTTTACTTGTTATGGAACTACCTAAAATATTTGTAGATGTTGCTGAAATCAAGAAGATACTTCCGACATGTATTTTAGAAGCAGTTTCTTTCATGGATGAGAGTGCATTGGCTTTATATATTTATATATAATGTAACACTTGATAAGATAATTAAGAAACAGAAAACCATAAGATCCCAACTATGAGAGCTCTTGCTACCTCTAGCTACCAAACTTAGTTTTACTTTGCTACTATCAGTCACATGTATTTCATCCTATAGGTACAACTTTTGAGCACCACTCTATCAATGGACAAAGGCTCTGCAGGAAAGTCACAAGCCGTGATTTTCTCCGGCCCTTGATCTGGTAGTTGGTCACATGGCCGAGGACTTACTCCACTCGTGATCCCCTCGACGTCTGTGCAAGTCCATGGCACCTTCTTAGCCTTAGCTGCCATTCCAATCGTGACATTGGATATGCAGATTTGAGTAAAGGGATCACCTTCAATCCCTTCCAACCTGGCAGCCATCGACACATTATCCGCCATGATGTCTCTGTAATTAATCCCCTGAATCACCGGCAATGCATTGGGATCATAGTGATTATCAGCATGTGCTTTATAGTTCCCTGTCATCCAAAACACCCATTTCATGGTATGCAAAGTCATTCCTTTGACGTATATGTCTTTCACGAATCCCCCTCTTCCTCTAGCAGTCTTGATCCTGACACCGGATTCCGTATGGATGGCCGTGATGTCTTCGGCCCTCACGTCCTCGATTCCGCCCGACATCTCGCTCCCCAGCGCAATGGCTGCGCTGTAAGGAGAAATGCATGTCAGCCTCCTAATGACTAATTGTTTGGTGGGCATCCCAAATGAGATCCCATATTCATCCCAACCGCTCTTCACTGCGATACAGTCATCTCCCGAAACTATGTAACTGTCCTCAATTCTAACATTCGTGCAAGAATCTGATCATCAAATTAAACACAAACAGTGATCAGAGCTGAACAAGTTATCAGTTTTTGAAAATTACTTTTGGCTTGAAACTTATAAAGACTATACCTGGATTGATACCATCTGTGTTTGGAGATGTGATAGGAGCAATAATGGTGATGCCTTGTACGAGAATGTTACTGCATCATATAAATGTAAAAACCCCAGAATTCAATTAATCAATGTCATTTCCCACGTGGACGGATGTGATTGAAGAAAGCATATATGATGCTTTTTACCTACTATAAACTGGATGAACATTCCATGATGGAGAGTTGAGAAGGGTTAGGTTGGAAATTTGGATATTGTCCGAGTACATGAATTCGATTAGGTAAGGTCGGGTGTATTTCAATTTTCCCTTGTGGAAATTTTGCCACCAGAATGCACCTTGACCGTCGATTGTACCATTGGCCCCTGATAATTAACACTTAAACAGGCTCATTATTGTCTTGAAAATGAATGTTGATATATAAACAGCGTTCATGAACCTACCTGTAACAACCACATCAGTGAGATTAGTTCCAAATATAAGGCTGGCAAACCTTCCACCAGCTGCATCCCTTCCTCGACCGTACGACGGTAAAGCCTTCAAAACAGGCCATTTGCTCATATCCTGAATCACGTAATCAAGCAATGAGAGTCAGTAGCTGGGTCTGGGATACCTAAGACTATACTAACAATATATTTGTTCAAAAATTACCTACTATACTATGCTATACTAACAATTGCTAGTTGATGCAACGAATCAAACCTGAGAAGCAAGGAGAACAGCATCTTTGTGAAGATAGAGAGTGAAATGGCTGGTGAGGCTAAAGCTCCCAGTCAGCCATTGCCCAGCAGGAACATATAACTGAGCCCCGCCATCATTTGCATACTGGCTCAGATGATTAACTGCATCTTGAAATGCTTTAGTATTTGATGTTTTCCCATCACCAATTCCTCCAAAATCAGTTATTGATGCAGAGTGCGCTCTGCAGCTCATAGCTATGTACTCAAACGACTCCAATATCCTTCCTTTCCTGGCCTCAGCTCCTTTTTGACCCAAAATTAATGCCACCAACACAAGGAGTGTGGCTATCCTAGTCACCTGCAAGGTCAACAAGGCAAAGTAAGTACACATTTTAGGTGTTTTATTATTAAGGTGAAGTTAGAAGCTTGGCTATAAACAGAAGGACAAATAAGAGTGCAGAAGGGAGCAAGTACGTCAAGGAACAATGGGCGTTTTAGATTGACATAAAAATAGTTTGGTGCAAAGACCCAAAACAGCTTTCTTTTGATTCAAACCAAGTGCGTATATGCATTATTTGTTTTGTTTGTAAGTGAAGGAAAGAAAGCTGGGGAACAAAAGGTGTAAAGGAAATTTACTTGAATTCTCATGGGAATCATCCTTGCCAACTCCATTGTTGGAAGACTTGCTTTGTGATATGGTAGAGAGACAAACGGTGTCTTATATATAAGGTGAGAGCTCCACTGTTCAAATTGGACAGTAATATAAATTCAAGTAGGATTCCAAGTGTTATGCTAAGTTTACAACTCTTAGGAGTTTTACATTTAGGTAGAGATATATTGTATTTCTTTTTTAAAGTATAGCTAGATAGGGTTTAGTTATAGTTTTATAATATTTAGAAATATATTAAATATTTATTTAATTATGTGTGTATATATATATTTACACAGAGTTAAAAATTCCGATATTTTTAATAGGGTTCTTTTTCCTGCTTCATAGACCATATTGAAGTGTTGTTTATGCTTTACCATTCAATATTTTCTTGCACTTAAAATGATTTAGCTATTTTTAATTATTTTCAATTTATTATTATTTTTTAGAGATTTATTAATTTGCTTACATAAACATCATATTTTTAGTTTAATAAAATATACATATTTCATAAAAAAATATTTCTACACGATGTGGTACAAGTTAGAACGTGCGACTTGAAGGACATGATCAAAATCCACCACTTTCCATTATGTAGAAATGAAGGTGCTTTTTACTCGACAGTTCGACACCCTTTGTTTTATTATAATCCGTCTTTTTGTTGGGTTGTAATGTAAATATTACATGATAGAGCTCAAAGAGAAACATTCATTTTCCAGGGGCAAGGATCTAGGGTTAGTTAATAGAAATTAATAAGTTGAAACAACTTTGTAAGTCTATTTGTGATATAGAAATTGAAAGGATCCGATTCAAACTATCTTCAAATTAAAAATAAAAATTGTTGGAATTAGTATAATTTTTTTGATCAAAAGTGTATCATGCGAAAATTAATCATTCATATGATTCTTTGATAAAAAGGAAAAAAAGAGAGAAAATAACATTTTGCTGTCATTTTTGAAATAATTAAATATTATTGAAGTAATGTCTAAACTCAATAATTCTCGAAAAACTCTAACAGAAATAGTTGTAGTTTCTCTTTCTTAAAGATGTGTATTTGTCTCTCTAGTGATTTTGCATGTTTGTTTTTTTCAAATTTGAGAAATAAATTTGTGGCTAGTATTACATTCTCAACTGAATCGATAAGGAAGAGCACCATTTTCATTGTCTGATTTTGTAGTTAATGGGAGAAACGTGGAGTTAGCACTTAGCACTCTGAGTAGCCTGGGAGTGTGGTATGGAACTTTATCATCATATATTATTTCCATTTACCAACCAAAAACACCAGCTAGTGGCAATAACGATGATGGATTCCTGGAGGAAAGCAAGGCTGCAATTAGGGGTGGCTGATTTATTATTTTAAAAAAAAGGTGCTAGATAGGCTTGTGACTTTAGTTGTGACCTTTTTATGTTGTGGACAAAAATAGGATTTGGGTTTATTTATTTATTTATTTTATTTTAATCTTTTGCTGCTCGGCCGGTTCTGCTAGAAAATAGAAATGGGTCCCCATTATAGACTCATTGAGGTCACTTTCTTGGAGTTAGCTTAAAAAGTTTTCATCTCGTGAGGCCCTTGCACTCTTGCTGGACCCACCACCATTGCCGACCCATTTCACGGGTGAATATATTGGTAGGTCCCTTTCCCTCCATTCTCTTCATCATTACTGACCTCCTCACCTAGAATATACCGCATTTCTAGCTTCTACTACTATTAGAGAACCAAACTTTATATCTACATTTCAATTTGGAAGAAGAGATGTATTGACAGGGTTTAATCTTTCTTCCAAATTTACAAATATCAACCCATTTGCTCTCAAAAAGTTTTTGATCATTGCATTGGCATTAAAGAAAAATGAATTTGTCTTCTGGATTATAATGAATGTTGTTAAATATGTTAATGTGAATGCCACTCCCCTTAAACGAGAAATCCAGAGAGTGGGGGCTTTTATGGTTGAAAACAATAGCTTTTTGGCCTCTTCTTAAATCATGTAGCAAGTCAAAAAAGTTTCACATGAGTCCCATTCCTGTGTGAGAAACACAGTTTGTCTCACTAAATCCATTCTGGCCCAATGGGACTCTTCAAAATTGTGAACTATATTATCCCTTACCCCTGCCTTCTCTTACATCAATATTTTTTTTAATAATATCCATTTCGACAGAATTGCACATAAAATATCAGTTAGACATTTGGTTGTAAAAATATGTGATTCTTGTGACTACCGCCGGCGGGAAAATAGGTTTGATCTTATATGATATCACATGTATTTGCACTTGACGCATACCATCAGTGTTTAATATTTATATACCAGTTTCTAAACTTTAAATATGATAAGAATAGAGTAAATAGTAGCAATATCCAAACTCAGTTCACGTGAATGGCAATAGTCAGTCTCCCCATCAGGTTCGGAGTTTGGAGTTTTCTTAATACCAATTGAGAAACGAGAGATTAGGAAGCATTTGCATGTGTGGCAACCCCCACCACTAAACAGGACACACTATCCTTTTTAACTTATTAACTATGACAGCCGCTTGTTGATTATTTTTGTGTGTTTGTATTCCAAAAGAAATTAATTTTTCTATTTGTATGATAAGATATTCTAGATAAGACGTCCTAAGTAGACCCCTATGCATGGCAATCCGTATTATATCCTAAGATTAACACGTGTTTTCTAGACATAAATTCACTTGCATGATGATGCGAACATTTCACATGCGAACCCATACGGAAATGCAAACTATACATATTGTTATTGTTAAAGTAAAGAGGATCGGGTCGATCTTAGTCGAGTAGCCGAGTAACAAATTGATAATTGTGAACACCATAACAAAACTATAATAGATTTGAATTTTGTAATGTTATCACGGTCCGATATTTTAAAGTTTTGTCTGTCGGAAATGCATTTTCTAAGTATAAATCTAAAACTTACTTGTAGTCTTTTCACACACATGATTGTGAGAATGATTTCTAGTGGTCTTGATTCAAGTGAGCCTTTTAATAACAAAGCTTAGATTAATCAAATTTCCAAAGAGGCTTATATGCTTACGACAGCCCAAAAAATAATTATATTACCTTAGCCGACCACGACTGGCACAATTCTTTAAACTCAAAAAAAAAAAAAAAAAAAAACAAAACAAAAAAAAAAACAAACAAACAAGATTTAGATTTTAGAATAATTGAGATATGAAGTAAGACAATAAATTTTGAGTGTGATTGGTAAGAAAAAAAAGTGAGGGAAAAAAAGAGATGAGATGATCATTTTTCATTTTAATGCATAAAAATCAATCGTTCCATGTTAGAATGATGAGAGGAGAGAAAATGGGTGAAATGTGTAATGTGTAATGTAATTTAAAATTATGTTTTTTTCAAATGTTTTATTTTTTTTCCTTCTATTTTTCCATCTTTCTTATTGAGTACACTTACGGAATGGAAAAATTTATTTTCTATCCCTTTAATTTTCTATCCTTCAATTTTACTTTCTACTCTACCAAGTAAGCAAGTAAACATAGTCTAAAATACGTGCATTAAATTTAAAATTGTTTAGGCATACTTTCGACCAATAAAACTGACCCACTTGCAATTACAACCCAACCTAATTAAAGGGAAAAGGGGCTAACCAAACTTTGGTGCCCTAGGCCCAAATAGCATATTTAGATGGGTCAAGTCCAGGAATATTTAACTTAAAATTGGGATCAGACTCAAAAGGCCCATTTAGGGGTTTACTGCCTACATTCAACAGATCTATCTCAACCTTTAATTATTCTTGGCCCACACTTCACACTATATAGTTGTGTAAAATTATAAATTCAATTTTGAATGTTAAAATATATTCTAAATACTTATTCTCGTAAATTTGAAATTTAATTTAATTTTAATTTATTTATATTTTTATTTATAAGTCTAATTATTCTCACTATTGAAATTCTGCTATTAAATTTAATGTTTTGAAATTAAAAAAATATTCACTTAATAGTTATATAACAATAAGACTAAAGTTGAAAATAATCATATGAATTTAAAAAAAAAAAAAACTCATTCTAACTTGTTCTGATAAAATATTTCTTTTGTGGAATAGTATTCTTTAAAAAAATATTGACACCATCGTTTTAATTTCTGTTGATTATTTATACTAACTAATGACATTACAAAGTAGCGGAACCAAATTATGTTGATTGTTTATCCTGTTCACTGCTAAAAGAGTAAAAAAAAAAAAAAAAAAACTCCATAAACGAGTTTAAAATAATGTCGAATGTCTTTTTTAATTATTTTATTATACCCTAAAATCAAATAACATAAACCCAACAGCTTACTCGACTAGCAGTATATAGGGTAATTATATTAAAATTCCAAAACATTTGAAGATTTGCTCATTCCCACTAAGTTAAGATATGGTTAACTAATTAAGTTGATTAATTCCTTTTATAACCCCAAATTCCTTTCTTAGTCTAATATCCAATCTTGATATATTCTAATTCCGTACAATTCTATTTCCAATTTTCAGTGTTGTTAAAGAAACTAACAGTGAGGGCTAGTTATTATATATTTTTTAAATTTAATTCTAGTTATTATCATAGAAATATAATTTTAAATTTATGCATCTCATAATATTCATAATTATCAATTACTAATAACAACGATTAAATCTGTCAAACAGTTCGCTCCACCTTGTTTATGTATTTTTCAATTTTCATTAATTGATCATACTTTCAAAAAAAAAAAAATTATGTTTTAGAAAATTAAAGAAAGTAAAAAGAATTTGTTTTGAAGTGGAAAGAAAACAAAATAATTATTTTTTTTCAATTTAGTTTTTTTATTTAAATTTAACTTTCAACTTAAAAAAAAAGAGTCAAATTTAACTATCAACCTTTCAAAAATAATTAAATCGTTGGATATTTAAATTTTAAATATTGCAGACTGTTTAACAATCCGCATGTAAAGATGTTCATGGGTCAAGTCAGGCTTAAGCATGATATTAGCTTATTTTATGTTTGCCCAAGCTTTGCTCAACCAAAATATGGGCTTAAAATATACCCAGATTTGTAAATAGTTAACCGAAACCCATTTTAAATCTGTCTATATTATTTTTAAAAAATTTAAATTAAAAATATATATTTATATTTTTTATTTATTAATTTTATATATAGTTTTTTTAGTGTTTGCATGACAGTAATATATAAAAATAACGTAATAAAAACATTACATACTTACAAAAATAGGATGATTAGTTCGAGCTTTAACAGTCAATATTTTAATCGGGCTTAATTTTTTGCTTAAACCCATTTTTCGAGCTTAATATTATTGTCCAAACCCTTCTAAATTTCAGACGAACCCTGAAGTTATATCTGCATTACTCTATTATTATTTATAATATTTTTAATTTTTTAAATTATAATTTTATAATTTTTATAATATTGTTATATCAGTATAAAGTATATATGAATTGTTACCTAATTATCATGTCAATATTGCCAAAAAAATAATATTTTAGTGAATATTTTTATTAAAAAATATTTAATTCTTTTTAAATGTTGGTAATTAAATTTAATTAAAAAATAAAAGCTAAATTTGCAAAATTAAGGCCTGAATTTCATTATGCCAAACAAAATACTAAGAAAATTGTATTGAACCGAGAGACGTCTCTTTTTGAGAAAACGCTACCATTTTGGCTTTGGTCAGCTACTTCAGCATCTACTTCTTTTCACCTCACCTCTTCAATTCCTTTGCACAGTTTTCAGATGTGCAAAAAAAAAATCCCTCTTCACATCCAACATCAGCTCTAAGCTAGAACTAGGAATCTAGGATTAGAATTGCTGAGCCAGCCTTCAACACCAAATCTCTAATTAAGCTCTTAATCAGTGGAGTCCTTTTCGTTTCTGGGTTTTCATCAGTCCTGAATCCAGACCATGAAAAGCAATCGAAAAGTTGAAGAAAACTTTCTATGGGATCAAATCATGAAAAAACATTTTACTATTGCTTGGACCTTCCCCAAGTTGGTAGTTTCTTCCATTCTTTTGATTTCTATCATCTGCATCTTCTACAATCTAAGCTTCTCCAATGCCTCAAACCCGTCTAATCACAGATCCAATATCATCAACACCCTTCATGTTGTTGACCAAGCGATGCCGCCACCTGTTTCTTCCCCACCAAAACTCAGACCCCCAGAAAAAACTACCCTTCACCACTTAGTTTTCGGCATTGCCGCCTCGGCTCGGCTATGGGAGCACCGGAAAAATTACATAAAACTCTGGTGGAAGCCCCAAGAAATGCGTGGCACCGTCTGGTTAGACAAGGCCGTCGCAAATAGGTCCGACGATCATCTTTTGCCGCCGGTAAAGATCTCATGCGACACTTCCAAGTTCAAGTACAAGAACCTGAAAGGCCACCGTTCTGCCATTAGGATATCCCGCATAGTGTCTGAGACTCTACGGCTTGGCTTTGAAGATGTGAGATGGTTCGTGATGGGAGACGATGATACATATTTTGTGCCGGAGAATTTGGTTAGAGTTTTGTCAAAATACGATCATAATCAGTTGTATTACATTGGGAGCTTGTCGGAGAGTCATTTGCAGAACATACATTTTTCTTATGGGATGGCTTATGGCGGTGGAGGCTTCGCCATCAGTTACCCTTTGGCTAAAGCTCTTGCCAAAATGCAAGATAGGTGTATACAGAGATACCCCGGATTGTACGGTTCCGATGACCGGATACATGCTTGCATGGCGGAGCTTGGAATTCCCCTCACCAAGGAACCCGGATTTCACCAGGTTTGTCTGTTTATTTATTTACTTTTTACTTTTTCTTTATCAGTCATTTTGCTGAAATTTAACGAAGACCAAGAAATTGAACAATTCAAATATTGGAAGATTTTGGGTCCTTTTTGGGTCCAAACTCCAAAAATCTTGATGGTTTTTGTTTGATTCTTCCAGTTTTAGGGTCAAAACCCTTGAATATATTTAAAAAAAAAGAAGAAGAAAATTAAGCATAATCAAGCTTTTTAGAAATTTCCTTAAAAGTTGAAAATTTGTTTTTAGACAAATCTAGTACTTGGGGGTTTGTTCCCTAATCCTACTCGAATTAATTAAAATAAAAATCCAAATCAAATAATAATATAATCAGATATTTTCTGTGGGTTTATCATGATTTTTGAAATTTATTTTAAAATAAGTAGATGAAATTATTTCCTTTTAAAAAAAAATTACAAAAATAGCTAATGCACCATTTGCGGGTTATTCCCTATTATCTAGGAATAACATGAAAAACCTAATCCACCCATAAAGTTGAATTTAGAGTTGCGGGATTTGGTTTGTTAAAAGTACCTAAAATAATCCTACTTCTTTTTCTGTTTTATTATCATCATTTCCTTTAGGTTTTAATAACGACGGTTTATACAAATTCAATTTATTGGGTATTTTTCATTATGTCGCATATCACGGCATGCATAGAGGCATAGTTCAAACAAGACGGTGTTCTTTTGGTTCTCATGTTTCAGCCCTTTGCAATGAATCCGTTGACTGTGGAACCTAAGCCAATGCTCCGCTCCACAGTTGTTTGTGCAAAAACACATTGGACCCCCATCGTTGCAATTTTGTCGCTTCTCCTTTTAACATTTTCGATCTTCTTCTGTCTGTCGTAATAAGTCTTTTCTCCTTTCTTTAATACCCTAATTATGTTATAACACACGTGGAGGACAAGATCTCGATCTCAGTTTAACTAATGACTTCGATGTCGACACGCGTTTCACTTGAAAAAAAGTGCTTTGACTTGGTTGATGACCCATTTCAACATCTTCACAACTGATTGATGGGAACTTTTGCTTTTTGTCGGTTTTTATACGTCACTGTTTTTTTTTGAAAAAATCTGGTTTCAAATTTCAAATCCAAGATCTTTGATTTTATTCGGTTTTTAGTCTAAATTTATTCTCTCATTTATTAATAATTATTCGAATTACAATCTTAAAAAACTAATCCATGGTTATGATTGGTTTTATATCAGTACGATGTTTATGGGAGCTTATTGGGCCTACTATCGGCGCACCCTGTAGCTCCTCTAATCTCCATCCACCACCTAGACGTGGTTGAGCCCATATTCCCAAACGTTAACAGGGTCCAAGCTCTTCAACGTCTAAGGGTTCCAATAAAACTGGACTCGGCCGCAATCATGCAGCAATCGGTTTGCTACGACAAAACCCGAAGCTGGACAATCTCGGTCTCTTGGGGCTACACCGTTCAAATATACCGAGGCATATTTTCAGTTAGAGAGATGGAAATGCCGGCCAGAACTTTCTTGAACTGGTATAAGAGAGCTGATTACACTGGCTTCTCTTTTAACACCCGCCCCGTTGCAAGACATGCTTGCCAGAAACCGTTTGTGTTTTACTTGTCTAATGCTTTATACAACAAGAACACGAACCAGACAGCTAGCGAGTATGTTCAGCACCGGCTTCCAAGCTCTGAGTGTAAATGGAACATGGCGGATCCTTCACGGATTGAGAGAGTCCAGGTTTATAAAAAACCTGATCCCCATTTATGGGACAAGGTAAGTTTGTTGTTTCATGGTTTTGCTTAGTCGAATGTGACCGTAGAGTTATAAGATGGACTGATAACTCTGTTTTGTGTTTGTTTTCTTAACAGGCTCCGCGAAGGAATTGTTGCAGGGTCTTGCCAAGGAAAAAGAAAGGCACCATGGTTATTGATGTCGGAGTTTGCGGAGAAGATGATGTCATTGAATTGCGATGAGCAGTTTCAGTCATAATTTGATTAATTTGTCTCTTTTGTGAAATTTAGACGATATAATAGCCTTAGCAATGGATGTTGAATAGCTTGTTATAGAAAATCGTTACAGCAAAAAAGCGTTTTACATGATTTACGTCTTACATATTTATAACAACTTAAAGTCTTCATTGAGGACTCGCTCAGAGACTTCAATTAAAGTAATGAGGAATTTGGGGTATCTTCCCCACCGCAAGCAGAGCTGTGGGCTACGTTTGATGGCCTCTCGTTAGCTTCGAATGAAGGCCATCGGAATGTGATTCTAGAGATGGACGACTTGCAAGTGGTTAATATGCTGAACCATGTTGATGTTGTGGACAGTAGCTGCACTGTTATTACGAGCATCATGAGGACTATTGGACTGTCAGTGGAATGTTTAGATCGAACGTGTATACAGGGAAGGAATTGTGGCTGCAGTCTGCTTGGCGCATATGGATTCTACCTCTAGTTATGGTTTATGCATTTTAAGGGATGTCCCTTCTAGGCTAGCTTCTATTTTGTCTGAAGATTAATGTGGTTCTGCTCGAGGGCAACTGTGCACTTAAGTTTCATCATTTGTTAGGTAAAGCTGTTTAGCCTCTTTTATTTATATAAAAAGCATGAATTGCAATTTTGCATATGAATTGTTTTGTTTTGACTATGGCGGGTTTTGATCATTTAGATGTATTTCTGCTAGTTTCAGTCAATACTAACTTAGTACTAGTTTGTACCAATTCATATAGTTGGTAAAAATTTTGATATTTTAAATCAAATTTTAATTTTTTTTTATTTTACCCATATTAATTTTTCTAATATTACATTTAAAATTGATAGCTATTAAATTAAATTATTGAATATAATAAATAATTTTAAAACTTATATTTATATGGATGTAATTGACATATATTTACAAATATATAATATATAATTTATTTTTTGACCAAAATAATATATAATTTATTAAGATACTAAAGGTTAGACTACAAATATATAAATAAAAAAATATTTAAATGTATATATAATTCATATTCATAAATAAATTAAAAATTAGACTATAAATATATATAATAATTAAAAATATCAATAAACTCGAAATGATATACTCAAACATGTTGGTATTGGTATGTATACCAATACTAAGATAAAAACAATACGCTCACACTGATACGGTACTAATTACCTTGATTTATATCATCGGATGAGATTTGATAAAGGAAAATGCCTAGATATCTTAGATCAAGGAATAGACCTATTTTACATTTGCCTTTAGTGGCCAATCTAATTCTTTTTTGTAAGGAGGATTTAGGATAGTCACAGATAATTAAGAATATCTTAGGTCAATTTATTATTTTAGGCAATCGAATAAATAGTTGGAAAATTAAGAAAAGAAATTTCTAAAAATGTGGGTGATGAAATTGCTTGCTCCATAAGTGGAATGTTGGAATTTCAAAGAGTTTTAGGTGTTTATTTGGAAGTGTTTTTATTTCATAACATATAAATTTATTATCGATAAGGTTAAAAGAGATTAACTAGGTGGAATGTAAATTTGTCAGTGAGCCTTAATTTGGCGTGGGGTATATGGAGAAAATGGTTAGATACTTTGTTTGGAGGCCGACTGGCACACGTCGAAAACCAACTTTGATAGCAAATTCTATTGTTTGGAAGTCTCTTACTACTAAGATATGGGGAGAAATAAAAGAAATCGAATGGTGGACAATAGGTGAGGGGAAAAGTGTTAAATTTTGGTTGGGCGCCTGGGTACCTGATGTTGGTCCATTGCGGGATCATTGTACCGCTAAGTCCATAGACGTTGATGAGTTAGGATGTTGGAAGTGGAGCTAATTCACGCCTTTTCTTGATCACTCGATTTATTGAGGATTGCAACTGTATTTCCTCCAAGTGAAGTTGCTGGATCCACTAGTTGCATGTGGAATTGGTCTAAAATTGGTAAATTCTGTGTCTAAAAGTTATACGAGTTTAGCGAAGGGAAGATGGGCGCCAATGGGCAAGAGATGGATTATACTATGGACACTCAAATGGTCGCAAAGGGTCCAGTTTTAATTATGGCTAATGTTAAATGATAGATTGTTAACGAACTCCGAAAGGTGTAAACGTGGGATGGCTACAGATGCCTCATGCTTAATTTGCGAATGTTGCCGAGAGACGACCTTGCATGTGATCAGAGGTTTTGCAGCTTCCCATTCGACATGGATTTACTTTGTGCCGCAGCAAATTAGAGGTAACTTCTTCAATTTACCACTTTCTTAATATTCAGCATGATACAATATTTCATTTAGAAGAGGTGGATTGGAGTACCTTGTTTGGGGTGGTCTGTTGAAAATTATGGAAACAGATGAACTTTGGGTATTTGCAAATCATAATTTTTGTGCTGTTGCAATACAAAACCAAAGATTTAGCTGGGCAAGAAGTATCAAACAAGTTGAATAAAAAGATCTTATGATCAGCAACAGCTACTGAGCACTGGTTGGATCAAAGTGAACACGAATGACGCTGTTAATATAACAACGGAGATGCAATAGTTGGGGATTTGATTCGAGATGAGAAGGGAGAACGGTTGTTGGGCTTTAGTAGACATAATCCAAGCAGAATTATGGTCCATTTATGTTGCTTGGACAAAGGGGTTGAAGAAGGTAGTCATTGAAAATGACAATGCAATGGTGGTGGATATGATTAACAAGGCTGATTTGGATGAAGTTATATCAAATACTTGTACTGCAGACAATGGAATGTTAAAGTCGTTCATCATGTGTTCCAGAAGTAAATTCTACTGCGAATTTTGTTGCTAAGTTGGCATCAACTGAAACCATAGGGAAGCAGGAAATTAGAAAACTAAGTCCGATTCTTATCATACTAGTTTATGCTCTGTATAATGGTTTTGGTCTTTTAAGGGCTTAGCCTTTCTCTTTTACTCCAAAAAAAGAAAACCCTTCAAAATTCAAATTTCTAAAAATTCTTCTACGTGTCATGAGTATTTAATATTTTATCTTTACGTCATATATAAGGTGTATTTAAAGGTGTTTATGAATCGAGTTGAGTTGAATTCAGACGAATCCATGTCAAGTATTTTGATCAATTCTTTAAGTTCGAGCTTAGCTCAACCTAAAAAATAGATTTATTTTTTTCTCCACGCCTAGCTCAATTTAAGAAAAGTAAATTCGGACGTTTGACTTTTTTAGATTAATTTTTATTTAAAAATATTTTTAAAAAATATAATACATGCACTAAAAAAGTTTTAATAAAAAAATTTATTATATATATTAAATATTTTATTTATTAAATATAATTTTAAAGTTTTGTATTTTAGGTTGGATGATTTAATTGGATTTTTTTTAAGTTACAGGTTTAATTACTATTGAATTAATGATTTAATAAAAATATAAAAATATAATTTAACGTATATAATCAATATAAAATTATTTTATAATATTGGGAGTAGAGTTAAGTAAAAAAGGATTTACTCAAGACAAATAAAAACATAAACAAGACGTTGGAATGAAAGTAAAAGGTCCAAGTGGAGTAAATTATAAACATAAAATTAAAACTGGTATGTGAAGGTTATTATTATTAATATGTTTTCAAATGAAGACTGAGTGGGTGGGGCGGTGTTAAGTTTCATACGCACGTTGCTTACCCCAGCGGCAACGCGCATTTCTTACCTAAATCCCAAAAGATATAAGTATAATCTCCCGCGTCCTGACAACTATCTTGACTCATCAATATTCGCGTTAACTCAGGTCTCCTTTTTGACTCAGTCTCACAAAACCACGCTCAATCATATCTACTTCCCCATTTTTCCTTCACTTTCTGCATGTTCTTTGATCCGTTTTCTCCCATGGAAACTTTGCTTACGAGATTGGGTTTCTCTTTCTTCCTTCTTTATTTCTTGGTCTCTTGCGATCTCTCTTTATCTTTCTCTCCGGTGGACAATTATCTCGTCAATTGTGGCACCTTGCTGGATGCCACCGTAGATAATCGTCGCTTCTTCTCCGACTCGTCCGATTCTTCTCACTCGCATCTCTCTTCACCTCAATCGTTCTCTCTCTGTGCTGGAACTTTGCTGCCAGGTCTGCCTCCGATCTATCACACCGCCAGGGTTTTCAAGGCATCGTCTAAATATGTTTTCGATGTCAAGGATCCAGGGACACACATGTTACGTCTCCATTTTCACCGATTCAGTTCACCACAATTGAATCTCGCTGACTCTAAATTTCACGTTTTGGTTAATGGGTTGGTAGCTTTGACCAATTTTAGTGGTGGGGGTTCGGTGGGTCCTAAGGTTATCGAATATTTGCTTTGGTTTAACTCTGAAAAGGTTGAAATTACTTTTCTTCCTGCTGAAAAATCGAAATTCGCTTTTGTTAGTGCAATTGAAGTGATATCTGCACCTAAAGATTTGATACTTGAAACTGCTCAGTCTGTGAATGGTGATAAAGTTGAGAATTTTGAGGGTTTAAATAAACAAGCATTTGAAGTTATGTATAGGGTAACTATAGGAGGTCCTAAAGTCACTCCATTTAATGATTCTCTGTGGAGGACTTGGTTGCCGGATGACGACTACTTTAAATCGAAGGAAGGATCAAATAGGGTGTATTTTAGTGGTAGGATTAAGTACCAAGAAGGTGGTGCAAGTCGTGAAGTTGGTCCTGATAATGTATATAATTCGGCTCGGTTAATCGAGAGCAAGAATGCTTCGATTCCTAATGTGAACCTTTCATGGGAGTTTCCGGTGATTGAGGGTTATCAGTATCTTGTTAGACTCCATTTCTGCGATATTGCTAGCATATCCCTTGGATTGTTGTTTTTCAATGTTTATGTTAATGGACATTTGGCATATAAAGATTTGGATCCTTCTGCTGTTACCAATTACTTGTTGGCTTCTCCGTTTTATGTGAACTTGGTAGTTGATGCTGATCATACCGGGATAGTGAATGTAACTGTTGGACCTTCGAACAAGAGCATGGCATACGCGGTGGATGCTATCCTAAATGGAGTGGAGATCATGAAGATGAGTAACTGGATGGGTAGTTTCGACGGTACTCTGCCTGCAGAGTCAGTTTTGAAGTGTTTGCCAAGGAAAAGAAGAGTTGGTTTTCTGCTTCCTTTGATTGCTCTTGTGTGTTTATTGCTGAGCTTATCAGCAATCATACGTAGGAGGAATGAAAAGGTGGAGTCAGTGCTATGGTCAAAATTGCCAATGGAGGTCCATGAAATTTCTATAAAGCAAGGTAAACAACAATTATCAAGTAAAGTATAAATACATGGCTATGGATCCACTGGGTTTTGTGATATAATACCGCATACTATTGGTGGCTATCAGTTCCCATCATATTAAATGGTTTGTTTGAGTTTGAAGTTTGTGAAGGAGCTTTGTGTCTGAAAACAGAATAGAATGTTGTTTTCCAGTTTATCTCATCATGTTTGTGATTGAATTGATGCTATTGGGATGGTTTATTTAATGTAATAAATATTTCACCATGAAATCCTAGTTAATTTTACTTAAACCAACCTGAAATCTCACCCTTTCTCTGAGGTCAGTGGACAGTTAAATGCTAAATTTCTTTATGTTAACCCAATTTACATATTAAAACATTGGTTATGGTGGCTGTTTGAATTTACCTAAAAAATGAGTTGTGCTATTCCTTGGATCATGGTTCATATCACACCCGCCATTACGGCCAGATTAAAATTAAAAATTATTAAGGATATTTACTTAAGAGTTAAAAATGGAAATAGAAAAAAAAAGAAAAAGAAAAAGAAAATTGAAGATTAGTATTGTTAAATGAAGAGTCCAGTGCATCCACTAGAATCTCTTATCTTGCGCTGAAAATTGTATAATGGAGCCTACATCTCCAAAGTTAATGGGTGATCAGCATGGACCTATATATTGTAACGGACATAAACATTTACTATTTAAGAAAGAATATTTAGAGAAAGCCCATATGTCATGGTTTGCTTATGCAGCTTACTCCCTCACCGTATACCTAACGTCGGCTTTTTTCTCATAAGCTATTTGTGCAAAATTTTGTATGAAAATTATCTGTTTTCGTATATGTTGGTGCTGGTCATCTCACTGCTGACATCACCTTTATCATCCCCTAATAATTATTCAGTTTATAAAAAATTGATTTTTTTTTTTTGTTGATATTGTGTTCGTTGGTACTATTATATATATTTTTAAAATATACTTAAAAAATATAAGTATTTCGAGATTAAAAATTATATTTTTTATTAGCTATTAACATTTACGTTACCGGTACCGGTTCAAATTTTAAAAAATTATTTTTTTACTTTTTTGATACTAACGTTCTCTTTATCAACACCGATGTGTTTTTTTTTTTTTTTTTTTTTATCGTTGTGCTTTGATTGTCGGGACTTTCTTGCATTAATTGTAGTCCATATACATCTTGCATTAATTGTAGTCCATATACATCTTTTTACCATTTAAATGGTGCATTAATTGTAGTCCATATACATCTTTTTACCGTAACTTATGGTGCATTAATTAAACTATGGTGCATCCAATTACCATAACTTTCTTGCATTAATTGTAGTCCATATACATCTTTTTACCATTTAAATGGTTTTTTATATTAAAAATCATATACAACTTTTTATTTGCATGAAAACTTTTTAATTAATAAAAAATATTTTCTTAATATGCACTGAAGGTCTCTCTTTGTTGCTGAATGATCGTCTATTTTTCAGAGTTTTAAATTTATAAATGAGAGAATGATCGAATCTGGAAACGAACTCTGACAACGACTTAAGGCAAGTGCACCTATCGAACAGTAGTATAGCTTAGGCAAGACCAGATTGTCGAACCCAAAGGAACTAAAAGTACTAATACTAACTTTCTTTTTATTATCTAGCCTAAAATAAATGAAGTTGTTATTTAATCTAAATTTAACTAACTATTAAGCTAAAGACGCAAAGACAAAAGAATAAATTGGGGAAAATAACTTGAGGAAAAACTCAGTTGATTAAGACGATACCCTTAGGAAGAATCCGCCTAGACTTCACTTGTTATTTAACATTGAACCAGACGATTTATTCACTTGACTTGATCCGTAAGATTCCCTAATTTATATTAACCCCTCTCTCGAAGCGAATAACGTCTAACCCTAGGTTGATTAATTGAAATCTCTTTCTAATTAAAACCCCTAGAATCGCATTAACTCGATCTATGGACTCCCATATTAGGTTTCACCCTAATCCAGAAAAATCTCGTCACTCTATCTCTAGGCGTACGATCAACTCCGCTTAATTATGCTAGATCTACTCTTAAGCAGGGACTTTTGCTCCATCACCTAAGCACATCATACTTGAATCAATATCCCAGAAATATCAACACAAGAATTAAGAACACATAATTAAGAACAAATCAAGTATTTATCATCTGATTCGAGAAAACAATAACAAGATCCGTCTTAGGTTTCATCCCCTTTAGGTATCCTGAAGGGTTTAGTTCATAACTATAAAAGAAAACATCTCAGAAGAAAAGATAAAACAAAACATAAGAAATCCCTAAAACTCTTTGAAGGAATTGAAAGGGAGATTCGCCGTCTTGAGTATAATTCCGGCTTCTTGAGATGGATCAACTGGCTATCTTCGAGTGATTTCCACAAATCCGACCTTTTCGGCTCGGCTCCTTGGCCTAGCTAACCGTCCCTTTTAAGGTTACATTTAGGGGGTTTATATAGGCTTTTGCAACGAGTTTCTTTGCCCCTAAGTATCCTTTTTCGAGTGAAATTGCTCTTTTCCACGACAGGGACACGGCCATGGCACACGCTCGTGTGAATCGTCTTTAGGCCGTGTTCAGATTTCTTTAATGAGGCACGGCCATGTGAATGGAGATCAGGCCGTGTTCTAGTTTCTCAAGGAGGCACGACCGTGTGGGCTTAAGTTCAGGCCGTGTTGATTTCCTACTTTGGCCCAATTTGGCCCGTTTCAGGCCCGTTTCTCGTTCTTTCTATCCTTCGGTGCTCTCCTGAGTATAAGACATGAAAAGAAAGGATTAAGAGCACCTTTTTACATAAATCAAGGGATAAATCATCCAGAAGTATGCTAAATGTGGGGTTAAAATATGTTACTTTTGCGGTTTATCACTGAATGAAGCCAAACATAAAATTATGATGCGGGGGGCTCCGATTGGAAGGGAAACATTTGCAATTAATCATCTACTATTTGCCGACGATTGCATCCTCTTTGGTGATGCCTCGGTGGATGGGGCCCATGTTGTTCATAATATCATTAAGAAATATGAATTAATCTCAGGGCAATAGGTTAATTTTGATAAATCACTTATTTATTTTTAAGCGAGTGTGGGTTAAGCTGAGAGGGATGCGGTTTTTTGGGAGTTAGGGTGGCTACAAACCCGGAGAAATATTTGGGCTTGCCAATGATGGTTGGGAGAAATAAGAGAAGGGCCTTTGCAAATTTTGTGGATAGGTTCAGACAGAGGATTGAAAGTTGGAGTCTTCGGTATCTTTCCATGGGAGGTAATGAGGTGTTCGTTAAGGCAGTATTACAAGCAATTCCTGTTTTTTTTATGCAATGCTTTGCCCTACTGAAAACTTTGTGTCCAAGGTTAGAAATTATTTTGAACAAATTTTGGTGGTCTAATAGTAAATCGACTAGGGGTATTCACTAGAGTGTTTAGAATGATCTATGTACTCCTAAAACTGATGGTGGGATGGGTTTTCGGGACCTCCTTTTATTTAACAAAGCTTTGCTAGTTAAGCAAATTTGGCGTTTGCTCTCGCAGCCCAATTGTCTTTTTGCAAAAGTTTTTAAAGCCCGTTATTATCCATTTTCGGATGTTATGGTAGCTAGAATTGGTTTTTACCCCTCTTTTACCTGGAGAAGTTTATGCAACACTCGAGAGCTGATTTCAAACGGTTTGCTTTGGCGTAGTGGTGAAGCTGTGAATATCTGGAATGATCCTTGGTTGCCTGGCCCTGGTAATAGTAGAGTTTTAGTTCAGGGTATAAATATTAATTGGACTACTATGAACCAATTAATTGATGTTAGCTCGGGTACTTTAAATAAGGAAATAATCTATCAGATTGCTGATGATGAGCAAGCTACTCGCATTTTTAACATTCCTCTTGCAACCTCTAGAGCACAGGATGTGTTAGTGTGGCGCCACGATGCTACGGGGGAGTACTCGGTGAAGAGTGGGTATCGAGTCTTAATTACAGCAAACAGACAACACTATGGTTCCAATTTAGTACTTACAGCCAGTTTTAAAAAATTCTACAAATTATTCTAGGATCTACAGACTCCTTCTAAACTAAAAATCCACATGTGACGACTAATCAAAGATTATGTAATAGCCCGATTTAGGGCCTAGTCGGAACAGTGGTGCGAGACCACAAATCCAAAATAGTAAAATGAATTTTTATGATAATTGAAATGTTTGCAAGATAGTATCAAAGTTTTACGTGGAATTTTTATGAAAATTTACATTAAAGGGTCTATTAGGACTAAATTGCAAAAGTTGCAAAATATGAGTTTCTAGAAGCTTTTTGTATGAAATAGCTTTAGAATAGTAATTAGAAGTCCTTAAATAGAAATTTTCCCAAATTATAATTTTTGGACAAAATTGGACATGAGTTAGTAATTTGTAAAAATTTAGAGAAAATGACATTTTGGTCATTTATCAATTAAATGATTTAAATAGGAATAATATGATAAAAATCTCATTCATCTTCTTCCTTGGTGCCGAAAATTTGAAGAACCCCATAGCTAGGTTTGTTCATCTTTCAAGCTTGCTAGTAAGTTCATCTTAGCCCCGTTTTTAATATTCTTCGTAATTTTGAAGTCCTCGTATTATGAATTAGCTATTTTTAGCTATAAAATGAGCTAAGATGTATGTTCAAAAATCTGCCCAAGAATGACATGCTTGCAAAATGATATTTTATGGAAGTTTATGAGAGTTTGATGTTAGATAAACATCTTTTCCTTAATGAATTTCATGAAAAATGATAGTATGGACTAATTTATAATAGTTATGAAATTGGTCATACATATTAGAAATAGTGAGAATTGATGATTGTTATAGTAGAGAAAATGAATCAACTAAGCATGATGTTTAAGAAAGTTGAATGAGAATCATTTTACGAGCCTAGGGGCAAAAGTACAAATATGAGAAAGTTTAGGGGCAAAATAGTAATTTTGCCAAAGTATGAATTAAGAGTCAATTTAGTCAATGTGAGTATTAAATGATCTAATTATTATTATAGATCAAGAAAAATGAAGCCCGGATCGAAACCGAGGCAAGAACAAATTTAAGAACTAAATTGCATATCTACATACATTTTGTATATTGGGGTAAGTTTGTATGATTTCTAAGCTTTATGATTACTATCATTGAATTGCTTAGTATAATGTACATTATTACCATAGAAATGCTTATTGCTATGTTAAATAAAGAAATTAATGAGATTAAGCATGAGAAAGTCCCGATTGAAGTTGAATTACTTAGGATACTCGATCTACCACACGAGATTAGAAAGTCTGTATAAGACCAAGCCAAGGCATGGCATCGGCAAGCAAGTAAAGTTATCATGTAAGTCCAAGACAAGTCTTGGTATTGAAGAGTTATTATGAGATGGAGACTCATGTAAGCCCAAGCTAAGGCATGGCATTGGTGAGTCTCTAAGCAAAGATGTCATGTAAGTCCAAGACAAGTCTTGGCATTGAAAAGCTATCATGAGATAGAGATCCCATGTAAGTCCAAGCCAAGGCTCGGCATTGACCAGTTCATGAGTAAAGATACCAAATAAGACCATGTCAAGACATGGTAATGGTAAATTCCCAAGGGAACACACAAGGAAGACTTTGAGTAAGTCCATGTCAAGACATGTCATCAATACCAAGATGAAAGATCCCATGTAAGACCATATCGAGGATATGGCTTTTGCATAGAGTTATGTGGGATGAGATTCAGTATCCTCGGTTATTCATAGAAATTCATCGGGCAAATAAGTAAAGCTTAAATGATATAGCAAGAAAATTAAGTAAACAAAGCTATTATTAAGTTGTAAATGAGTATTATTCAAGTTATGAATGATGAATTAGAGATTATGATTATTATAGTAAAGTATGCTGATCTATGTGATCAAGTGATACAGGTATCTTGTTTACCTCACGAGCATGAGATTAGTAAGTGTCATGAGATATGTAAGAATCAGTATGAGTAAGTAAGCTTTATAGCTGAAATTTATGATACTATTGTTTATGTCAAATGGTTTATATTAAGCAAGTATGTTGCTATGTGCATTATATGTAAACTTACTAAGCTAAATGCTTACGTCTTTAATTCTTTCTTCCTATGTAGTCCCCCCAAGCTAATCTCGTGGATCATCGTCATCGGAGCTCGGAGCACACTATCAATCGATATTTTGGTATAGCCAAGTGTTTATATTAAGTATGACATGTATAAGAAGCATTTCATTTTGAGAATGTGTTTTAAAATTAGCCAAAGTGTTGGCTATCAATCTTAATATTCTTTTTCTATATGGCCAAAGAGATTGGTCATGAATTATTAAGTATCTATGATTTTATTTATCAATGAAGTATGCATCCTTGTTCATGTTAGATTTATTAAATTGAGTTGTTGATTTGAGCATGAGTTTGGTCTTGATTTTAGGGTGGCAATTGGCTTGGTAAATAGCCTCTAAGTGCCCACACGGTTGGACACACGGGCGTGTGTCTAGGCCGTGTGTACCCTGCACCTTTGTACCTTAAGTCAGGATAGACCGCGGGCTAATCCCACGGCCATTTGTTTAGGTAGTGTGTGTTACACACGGTCATAACAAGGGCGTGTGTCCCAGGCCGTGTGAATAAGTCAGTATGTCAAGGTATATCATACAGTCTAAGTCCACGGGCGTGTCAAGACCGTATGAAATTAGTCAGTGTCGACCACGGTTGGGTGACATGTGCGTGTCTTAGGGGTACACGGGCGTGTCCCAAGCCACATAGGCGTGTGACCCCTGTTTCGAGGAAAAGTTCTCGATTGAATTTTGAAAGTTCCCAGATATGTGTTTAAGGCCTCATAGGCCCATGATATGTATGTTTTGACTAAGAAAGAAGAGTTTCTATTTCGGAACAAAATTTTACAGCCCGTAAGTACATGTTTAAGTGAGTTCAAGCATGGTAATGTCTCGTATCCAGTCTTAGCCTCAGACTCGGGTATGGGGTGTTACAGATTATGTGCCTCATTACAACAATTTACTCAAACGAAGATTGCAAGTTGTCAATGTTTACCCTCTTTGTAAGGAGGCGTCGGAGGGTTCTAGTCATATATTGTGGTCCTATAGTGTATTGCGTCAATTGTGCCATTCTCTGCACCTTTCATTTGATTGTAGCATATGTACCTTAGATGGTAAAATCAATTAGTAAGCACTTTTATAACAGTTGATTAGGACACCAGAAAACTATTAGTTATTTCTTTCTGGGCCTTTTGGTTTAAACGAAATAAAGTGGTTCATAAAGTTCTGAAATTTTCTCAGCAGGATCTTGTAGGTTTTGTGCAGGGTTATGCCCATGAGTTGAGTTTGAGTAAAGTTTCAGTGGTTAACCCAACACCTACTATGACTGAGTTGTGGTGACCTCTGAACCCTGGGGTTATTAAATTAAATTTTGATGCCTCTTTTCAGGGGAATTCTAATACCTCTACTGTGGCTGTTCTAGCCCGTAATGAAATGGGTTTAATTATGGGAGCATGTACTTACCCTTATGCCGGCGTTGCAGATGCATTCGTCACGAAAGCCAGGGCCTGTGAACGACTCTCCTTTTTATGATTGATATGGGTTTTCGGATGGTTATCTTGGAGGAGGATCCCTTACGGTTATTAATAAACTAATAACTGTTAAGGAAAATAGTTCCATGATTGCTGTGATCAGAGTCTTAAAATTTATAAAGAGAATGATCAAACCTGGAAACTAACTCTGACAACGATTAAAGGCAAGTGTACCTATCGAACAGTAGTATAGCTTAGGCAAGACCGGATTATCGAACCCAAAGGAACTAAAAGTACTAATACTAACTTTCTTTTTATTATCTAGCCTAAATTTTAAGTGTTTGGTTGATTAATCTAAAACTAACTAATTACTGGGCTAAGACGCAAAGAAAAAAAGACTAAATTGGGAAGATACTTTTAGAAAACTCAGTTGATTTAGACGATACCCTCAGGAAGAATCCACCTAGACTTCACTTATTATTTATCCCCGAACCATATGATTTATTTACTTAGCTTGATCTATAAGACTTGCTGACGTATATTAAACCCTCTCTCGAGGTGAATAACGTCTAACCCTAGGTTAATTAGTGGAACTGTCGTTCTCTTATAATAACCCCCTAGAATAGCAGTAAATCAATCTGTGGATTCCCATATTAGGTTTCACCCTAAACCGGCAAAATCTCGTCACCCTGTCTCTAGGCGTGCGATCAACTCCGCTTAATTATGCTAGATCTACTCTTAGGTAGGGTCTATTCATCCTCCACCTAAGCACATCAAATTTGGATTAAATATGCATAATTAAGAACAAACTAAGTATTTATCATTTAATTCAGAAAATAATAATAAGATCCATCATAGGTTTCATCCCCTTCAGGTATCTGAAGGGTTTAGTTCATAACTAAATAAGAAAACATCTCAAGAGAAAAGGTAAAACAAAACATAAGAAATCCCTAAAACTCCCTGAAGGAATTGAAGGAGAGATCCACCGTCTTGAGTAGAATTCTGGCTTCTTGAGAAGGATCAACTGGCTATCTTCGAGTGATTCCCAAAATTCTGGCCTTTTCGGCTTGGTTCCTTGGCCTAGCTAACCGCCCCCTTTTCTGGTAGCACTTAGGGGGTTTATATAGGCTTTCAAAAATACGTTTCTTTCTCCCTAAGTATCCAAATCTGAGTAAAATTACTCTTTCCAACGACAGGGACACGGCCATGGCACACGCCCGTGTAGATCGTGGCCAGGCCGTGCTCGGACTTCTTTAATAGGGCACGGCAGTGTGATCTTTGGGCCAGGCCGTATGGATTTCGTGATATGGCCCATTTATTCCGTTTTGGGCCTATTGTGTTCTTTTTATCCTCAGGTGCTTTCTTGGGTATAAGACATGAAAAAAAAGGATTAAGAGCACCTTTTTACATAAATCGAGGCTTAAATCATCCAAAAGCATACTAAATGTGGGATTAAAATATGTTACTTTTATGGTTTATCAAATACCCCCACACTTAAGCTTTTGCTTGTCCTCAAGCAAAATTCTCATCTTACAATTAAAACGAACTTTCCATAATTCATAATTCTATCAACAATGTCTTATCATAATTCATATATAATTTATACATGGATAATTCAACTCAAATTGTCCTAAAGATTCAAACAAGATAAGTCATACATTTGTAGCACGAAAACCTAGGCGTTTCTCTTCATCTAAATAATTACCTTTAATTCAAAATCTACAAGGATTGACATCCTCACAAAAGATTCACTCAAATCACTCAAAAAGTGTTTAAGGTTCAAAATTAAGCATCAATAAGTCGAACATGAAAAGTTAATCCCATAGGCTTGCCTGAAAATCAAATCTCCACCACTGTAAAATGAGATGATAAACAGATCAAAAGGTCTTTGTTAGGGTTGTAACGGGGCTAGGGTTAAAGGTGTGGATATAGGCAGAATTAGAAGGTTAGAACTGAGATCGAATTGACAAGTTACCTATCTAGAAAAATAAACTGATCTAAGATAATTTTCATCAATTGAAAATTTATAATACTAATAATACGAGCTTTTTCTTTTGATAATTAACTTTAACTGTATAAGCTCACTCTTCCTAACACTAATACTGAATATACTTGAATTTTTTTTAAGAACAAACTATCATAATAATAAGAAAGAATTTTTACAACTGAAATATAAAACATAGTTAGGAAACTTGTTTAAAATCAAATCTTGACAAAAAAAAGGGTAGTTAAAAGAAATGGTGATAACAAATACAAAGGGTTTTTTTAGTTAAAATTAGTAGGTGAGTTAATAAAAAGGGTTGTTAGGCTCAACGGGGTTCACTAGGGGTTAATTATGAAGGTAGGCTTTTTTAGTGGAGTTAGTGGATTAGAACCTAGGTGCCTTTATCATCTCTGTATATCAAATCATAACTGTGGTCTTGACATGTATAATTAAGGCAAGTTCTAGAATAACAGTTCAATGTTGACACACTCATAATCAATAAAGTGAGCATGAAAAAGAATATGTGCTCTCTAAGGCTCAAAATCTTACAAAGATTATGGTTATTTTGATATCAGCCTTGTAAATTTTAAATTTCAAGATACTATTCAGATTCAGGTAGATAACCTAAAAAAAAAAATTTAAATTTTTAAAAATTAGGCTTATCATGCTTGATTCTCTAGTATTCTTCAAATTTAATCATCAATGCACAATTATCAATGACTTACTCAAAAACATGTCAATAAAAACCATAAATCATCAGAAATTTCGTCCTAATTAGTAATATGAGGAAATTACTTAAAAACAAGACTAAATTCAGGGATTTGAGAATCATGCAAAAAGTTAGACACTTTTTTCAAAATAACTATTCACCCCCCCACACTTAAGATGTACATTGCCCTCAATGTAAAAAGATAGATATGACATTTAAGGGATAAATCAAAAGAGAAGGGGAATGAGTACTCCCTGAATTTTAGATGGATTCCTTGAGTCAGAAGTGAAGGAGGATGGGGAGGTCGGTCTTGATGACGAACCTGCGCTAGATGAAGAAATTGGGTAGCGCACTAAGAAGTAGCCAGGAATTATTAAGACCTAATGAAAATAAACTAAATGTATAATTAAAGATAAGAAAGATAGAGAAAGAGGAAACAAAAATGTAAACAAAATGAAAATAAAAGATGGATGGACCGAAGAGTCCTTATTTGTGGATGGTTCGCTAGGTGGGTGTGACCTCTAAGGCCGGGGAGGTGCTGGCGGTGGCGGAAGTGATGTGATTCCCTAGCAGCTTGGCGAACCTGACACTACGAAACTAAAATAAGTGAAACTAAATTAAACAGAAAAGATAGGGAAATTGAAGCAAAAGAGAAGAGATAAGTAAAAATTAGATGGTCTCAAAGACTCTTGGCTTGTTGTTTGGAGGAAGCTGCCAGCATGAACTCAAGTAAATCGTTCTCCTTTAAGGAGTTTGGCCTTTTACGCTTCTTCGGCATGATGTGTAATGGCTCAAGAATCTAGAGACTTTTTCTAAGGAGATAAGAGAAATTTTGAAAGGAAAAGATGATGAAATAAGTAAGGGTGGAGGGGAAGGGCTGTGGGGTTCAAATAGAATTTTGTAATCTAATGCTCTCCCACGCCCGTGGATTGAGGGCGTGTTGATTCACACGGCCGCTTTGCACGACCGTGTGCCTAGGCGTGTTGGTTCTCCATGCCCGTTCTTCCGCAAGCCACGCCTGTTTTCGTCAAGTCAGCATATTGGCACGGGTTGAAGGCACGGGCGTGTTCTACCCGTGGTTGGTAAGTCAGTAGCTTCACACGGTGATGGGACATGGCTGTGCCATTTTGTTGGTGCCCGCGGTGTAGTGGTTGGGTCCATGACATCGAAAAGTGGTTGGGACTGATTCACACGGCCTCTGCTATGTTAGTACCGAGATTCTGGTGGTCCACACGGTCAGGGCCACGGCCGTGTGCAAGACCGTGTGACCTGGAATTCTGCACTTCTGGTTAGTTTTAAAAGAGAAAAAAAAATAAAATGAAAACAAAAGAAGTAGGGTTAGTGCTCGGGTTGCCTCCCGAGAAGCGCTCGTTTATAGTCTTAAGCTAGACTTTCCTTGTGTAGAAATTTCAGGGAAGTTTGAAGGTCTGAATATCTTCCCTCATGTTTATAGTTTTATTTTCTTTACAGAGTTTGAGTTGAGAAGCGTTTGCCTTAAAAGTGCCAAATGTTGGGTTGCTAACCTCAACTGTTTCGTATGGGAAGATATTACTTACCTCAAGAGGGATTTCCTTATTCAGGTCTGCTATTGTGATGCGAAGATCAGCTTTATCTAATAGTACCTGGTCTCCTATTTTAAAGTGATTTGATGTCCCTACGAGCTTTTCTGGGGGCTCTTTTGGTTTTACTTTGTGTGGTTTTTCTTCGTGTATCCCTAGTTTTTCCTTGAAGTGTGTTTTCCACTCGTCTAGTTCATTGGTCTGAATCCTTTGTTCCTCATTAGTTACTTCTTTACAGGGTTTAGGATCGGGTTTAATTATGTCCTTTTGTGGTGCTTCCTGAAACGAAGGGTAAACTGAATGGTTATCGAAAGGATTCACATTCTCACCTTTGTTGCTTGATGCCCTAGCCGAGTCGAGGGCTTGAAGAGTGACTGTCTCGTCGCTTACACAAAGTATAAGCTCTCCTGTGGCAACATCAATTTTAGTCTTGGCAGTTGCTAGAAAAGGTCTTCCTAAAATTAAAGGGATTGAATTGTCCTCATCCATGTCTAAGACAACAAAATCTACTGGGAAAATGAATTTATCTATTTTAACAAGAACATCTTCGATAATGCCCCCAGGAATTCTAATAGTTTTATCAGCTAATTGAATACTCATCCTAGTTTGTTTGGGCTTCCCTAGACCTAGTCGTTTAAACAATGTATAAAGCATAACATTTATACTTGCCCCTAAATCAGCTAACGCATTATCAATAGTTAAACTACCAATTAAACATGAAATTGTAAAACTCCCTGGATCTTTTAATTTCTGTGGTAGTCTATTCTGTAGAATTACTGAGCACTTTGTGTTGAGTTTCACATGTGGCTCTTCGTCTAATTTGAGTTTGTTTGTCAAGAGCTGTCTTAAAAATTTCCTCGAGTCTAGCATCTGAAAAAGAGCTTTAAGAAGAGGTAAGTTAATATGTAATTTCTTTAGAAGTTTAAGAAACTTACAGAACTGTTCTTCTGAATCATCTCTTTTTAACGCTTCGGGGTAAGGTATGCTAGGTTCGTACTCCTCGATTACTGGTTTTGGCTTTTCTTGTGTTACCTCCTTTTTACCTTCTTCGACTTTGTTTTCTTGTATTGGGTTGGGTTCGTCTAACTCTGCTTTTTCCTGAGCTGTTATGGCTTGGATTTGCTCCTTTGGATTAATCTCAGTTACTTGGTAGACGCCCTTGCGGTCGTTCGGACATTAATTTTGCAAGTTGTTCGACTGCATTAGTGACTTCCCTGGCTGACTTAGTAACTTTTTCAACTGACGCTTGTTGATCTTTAAGTATTTTCTCATTTTCTTTGAATCGATTTTCTGTGTTTGCCATAAATTTTGTCAGCATCTCTTCGAGGGTTGGCTTCTTCTCTTGCGGATATTACTGATTTTGGAATTGTTGAGGAGGTTGTTGTCTTTGATTTCCTTGTCCTCCCCATGAGAAATTTGGGTGGTTCCTCCAACCTGAATTGTAAGTATTACTATAGGGATTATTATTAGATCTGAAATTATTACCTATATAGTTCATCTGTTCACTCTCTACGTCCAATTGGTAGGGTGGGTATTTAGGATTCGCCACAGTTCCCCTTTCGTCGCACTGCATTACTGGGTGTACCTGCGAAGAACACAAACTATCAAGCTTTTTATTCATCAATTCTACCTGGTTTGATAGCATGGTTACTGCATCGAGGTTGTAAACTCTGACCGATTTGTTGGTTTTGTCCTTGTAACCTGCCGCTGATAATTATTCAGTGATATCTCTTCAATGAACCCGTAGGCTGCTTCAGGAGTTTTGTTATTCAAAGTTCCACCGGCGGCTGAGTCAATTAGTTGTCTCGTTGAGGGGTTTACACCGTTATAGAATGTTTGGACTTGTAGCCACAAAGGTAAACCATGGTGTAGACATCTTCTCAAGAGATCCTTGTATCTCTCCCATGCGTCGTATAGTGTCTCTAAATCCATCTGCACAAAAGAAGAGATATCATTCTGTAATTTGGCCGTTTTGGCCGGTGGGAAATATTTTAATAAAAAATTTTCGGTCATTTGTTCCCATGTAGTGATTGATCCTCGTGGTAACGAGTTTAACCAATGTTTGTCTTTATTTCTTAATGAAAAGGGAAATAACCGAAGACGTATGGCATCATCAGAAACACCATTTATTTTGAAGGTATCACAGAACTCTAAAAAGTTAGCTATATGAGTATTTGGGTCTTCGTCCTACAAACCATCAAATTGAACAAATTGTTGAATCATTTGTATCGTGTTGGGCTTTAATTCAAAATTATTAGCAGCTATAGTAGGCCTAACAATACTCGATTCTGCTCCTGTTAAATACGGTTTAGCATAATCAAACATAGTACGTGCAGCGTTGTGTTCCCCCACATCATGGGGTTGTGGAATATTCTCGTCCATCCCTTCAGTAGGATTGGATTTGTCTTCTTCCTCTCTTTCCGTATAGTTTAGGTCTCGCCTAATTTCTCGGCGATTCCTGCGAGCGGTAACTTCAATATCACTATCGTGTACTAAAGGTCCTCTCGGGTTTCTTGTAGTTATAAACTAGAGGTACCTAACAGGAAAAGAAAGAAAGAAAGAAAATTTAGTAAAAATCAAAATTTAACCTAAAAACAAAAATAAATTACGGAAAATAAAAATAATGGATAAAGTAATAAAAATAGAGTTTTCTTAATATTTTAGTTCCTCGACAACGGCGTCAAAAACTTGATCGCTGTGATTAGAGTCTTAAAATTTATAAAGAGAATGATCAAACCTGGAAACTAACTCTGACAACAATTAAAGGCAAGTGTACCTATCGAACAGTAGTATAGCTTAGGCAAGACCGGATTATCGAACCCAAAGGAACTAAAAGTACTAATACTAACTTTCTTTTTATTATCTAGCCTAAATTTTAAGTGTTTGGTTGATTAATCTAAAACTAACTAATTACTAGGCTAAGACGCAAAGATAAAAAGACTAAATTGGGAAGATACTTTTAGAAAACTCAGTTGATTTAGACGATACCCTCAGGAAGAATCCACCTAGACTTCACTTATTATTTATCCCTGAACCATATGATTTATTTACTTAGCTTGATCCGTAAGACTCTCTAACGTATATTAAACCCTCTCTCGAGGCGAATAACGTCTAACCCTAGGTTAATTAGTGAACTCTCGTTCTCTTATAATAACCCCCTAGAATAGCAGTAAATCGATCTGTGGATTCCCATATTAGGTTTCACCCTAATCTGGCAAAATCTCGTCACCCTATCTTTAGGCGTGCGATCAACTCCGCTTAATTATGCTAGATCTACTCTTAGGTAGGGTCTATTCCTCCTCCACCTAAGCACATCAAATTTGGATTAAATATGCATAATTAATAACAAACTAAGTATTTATCATATAATTCAGAAAATAATAATAAGATCCATCATAGGTTTCATCCCCTTCAGGTATCTCAAAGGTTTTGTTCATAACTAAATAAGAAAACATCTCAAGAGAAAAGATAAAACAAAACATAAGAAATCCCTAAAACTCCCTGAAGGAATTGAAGGAGAGATCCGCTGTCTTGAGTAGAATTCCGGCTTCTTGAGATGGACCAACAGGCTATCTTCGAGTGATTCCCACAATTCTGGCCTTTTCGGCTTGGCTCTTTAGCCTAGCTAACTGCCCCCTTTTCTGGTAGCACTTAGAGGGTTTATATAGGCTTTAAAAAATACGTTTCTTTCTCCCTAAGTATCCAAATCTGAGTGAAATTACTCTTTCCAGCGACAGGGACACGGCCATGGCACACGTCCGTGTGGATCGTGGCCAAGCCGTGCTCGCCCGTGTAAATCGGGGGAGAGGCCATGTTCTAGATGCTCGACAAGGCACGGCCGTGTGATCTTTGGGCCAGGCCGTGTGGATTTCATGATATGGCCCATTTACTCTGTTTTGGGCCTATTTTGTGTTCTTTTTATCCTCGGGTGCTTTCCTGGGTATAAGACATGAAAAGAAAGGATTAAGAGCACCTTTTTACATAAATCGAGGCTTAAATCATCCAAAAGCATACTAAATGTGGGATTAAAATATGTTACTTTTATGGTTTATCACTCCATACTCAGACCAATTTCTCAGAATATTCGGAGGCTCGAGGAATTTCTGGATAAAGTGACTTACCAGTTTGCTCCAAGAAATGTTAATCGGGCGGCTCAGACTTTGGCATTAGAGGGGCGCAGGCAGCTTTCACCTTGTTTATGGTTTGAAGAGGCGCCAGCTTCTGTCGAAAATCTGGTGGCTAAGGACTGGTCAGACTGCAGTCGTTAGTGCAAAAAAAGTTTTGTGGGCTTTGAAGTTTTGGAGTAGGTTCCTTGAATCTCTGATGTTGGTTTTTTCAAAGTTGGGTTTTCCTCTTCATTTTTGGCTGCTATGGGTTTTGAGGAGAAGAGGAAAGGTTTGCTGGTATTCGTTTGGTGATTTCGTTTTGGGGTTTATGGTGCCTTTTCATTTCTGGTTTTAGTTTTGCTGTGTGCTTTTGTTCCTTGTTTTGTGTGGTTTTTTTTTTTTACTTTATGCAGTTTTTTTTTCTGCAGTACCTCGACGTGACATGAGCGTGAAAGGGGTTCAAGAATCCATTTTCTTTTTATAAGGGCTAAAATCATTTATTTTGGCTTTTTGACCCCATATTGTAGGGTGGATCTCGAAAGATATGAAAGATCTCCCTCCAAGCAGTACATACGACTTTCATCGAATACGGTTTCCACAGAATTCCATATGTATCTATGAGATCGAGTATGGAATTTTGTTTACTCACTTTAAATTGAGTATCCGTTTCGTTGAAAGGTAAAGGATTAAATCCTTTTAAGAAATAAAGTTTTTGCTCGGAATATGAATCAAACCGAGGGACCCCTTAACTCTTAGGGGGATTAATAGAACGAATCACACTTTTACCACTAAACTATACCCGCTACAATGCGATTATTGTATTTATTGTATATTTATTGTATATAAAGGGACCCTTTGTCGAACATGGGAATTGGGCGTAATCAAGGTAGGATTACAAGATAGGAGCCTAAAAAATCCTAAAAATTTTGGCCTTGACACCTTTTTGGTGGAATAGTCACATTATGTATAATATCTTCGCTTTCAATAATTACATACAAGTCCAGATAACATAAAAAAGCAGGATGTCTGTGATGTGTGCGTGTAGGATGAACCAAATCCTCATTGAATTTTATTTTTCCATTAAAAGGGGCTCGTCTTTTTGTGTGCTTTTGATCTGTTTTGTTGTCAGACTTTTGCCAACCCCTTAATTAATGGATGCCAGTTTTTTTTCGAAGAAAAAAAAACATTTTAATTAATGTTTTTTAATTAATGCAATTAAATCATTTAAATGTTTAAAAAAATTGGAAATGATAAATTAATTGTATATGATTTTTATTATAAAGAAACTATTTGAATGGTAAAAAGTTGTACATGGACCACAATTAATGTAAGAAAACATGCAAACAAGATAATAAGAAGCTAAGCAGAGAGTATTAATAAACATTTGAATAAGATGAGAAATATCAACCACCCCTGCTTAATTTTTATCGCTTACTAATGCACTACAATTTTTTATTAATTAAAAAAATTCATTATATTTTTATTGTAATTATCTATGCAATTTAATTGATGCACCACAATTTAATTAAAGGGTAAACTATAAAAATAATCACTTTTATTTGCATTAAATTACATTTCAATCACGGTTAATTTACCTTAATAATATAAAATATATTTAATTTATGAAATAGGTTGTCAGTGGGATTAATTACAAAAATGGTATGTTTTTTGGGTGGTGCCTTTCTCATAGGCGTCACCACCTTTTTTTTTATAATATATATTTTTTGTTTTTTAAATATTATTTTATTAGTGGTGCCTTTTTCATAGGTGCCACCATTTGTATTATTTTTTCCCAGTTCAGTACATGACCCGTGTATATGTACGAGTGTGGTATGGAATAGGTGGTGCCTATCTGGTAGGCGCCACTGGTGACTCCTACCAGATAAGTGGCACCAGTGCTTAATTTTTCTCCTTTTTAAACTCACCTAAAAATCAAATGAGCAGGAGACATCCAAAAAATTTAGCAAAACAGAAGTAAGAAGATAGGGAGAAGAAAGAAAGAAAGGAAAACAAAAAGAAAAATAATGTATTTTAGTTTATTTCTTTTTAAATAGAATGGAGAGCTTTGTTAGTAATTTTGTTATTTGAAAGTTATTTTGTTAGGTTATTAATTTTGTTAGCTTCTGAATGAAAAATTTTGTATTAAAAATTTTATGTAACTTTTTTGTTATTCGAAATTGTTTTGAGAATTTTGATTTTTTTTAACAGATCTAGTATTAAAGATGAAGAATCAGTTTTTCGTATGCGTTTATTTCGATGGAGAAATTTTGACAACAATCGTGGGATGTATATTTGAATGTCGCAAACAAGTAGCAATGAGATTTAATAGAAATATCTCGTTTGATGATATGAAGGAAAGGATTAGTGTAAAAATTGATAGACGTTCTGGGAGAAGGATCTCAAAACTTTTCTACAAGTTTCCAGTTTCGACGGATCCCATAAAATTCACTGAAATGGAACTTGTAGAAGATGAAGACGTGGAGACAATGGTTGCTCTTTGTTGTGGGACTCAGAGCAACCAAAATATACCGATTCAGTAATTTGCTAAATTAGCTGTTGTGGAGCCAACTGAAAATCCCACTCCATTAGGTGAAGAACATGGACTCAAGAGCCGTGTATGGTCGTTCCGGTATCGTACGTTGATAGTCAATCAACTATACGCGGGATAGACATTGATCTTAATGCTGCACTCGAGACTAATGTAGTTGGTGATGATGTATACCATAGTAGTGATCCCGATGTGGACGAGGTCCCGGATGATATTGACGACGAAAGCGTGAATGACAATGGAAATGTTAATACGTCTTCAGTCGGGAACCAGATTCGTCGTATTGTGATACACAATAATCTTGTGGCACACATATCGCGGATAAACCCCGATGCGGAGCACACGACTGAGTTCATGAAGTACTCTGAAATCCTACTTGCTAACTGGCTGGCCGTAGATTCAGATCTTGAGAAGTTGTTCGTAGGCCACAGATTCGAAAGTAAGGAAAAGTACGTATTTGCCATTAAGCCGTATAGCATGAATATATCAGTGGACTACAAAGTCGCTTTGTCTAAACTGAAATTATATATTGGGGAGTGTTGGAGGTCGATGGAAGGGTGCAATTGGCGAATACAAGTTGCATTTATCCAGAAGTTGCAGATGTGGGAGATACGAAAATTTCTTGGGCCTCACACATGCACTTTAACACATATGACAGAAGATCATTGAAAACTTGATTCCAAAACTATCTATACGTGCATTATGTCAATGGTGAAAGACATGCCGACCATTAAACTTTCAGTACTGATTGCCGAAATGCAGGCACAATTCTAGTATCGAGTACCATACTGGAAGGCATGGATAGCTAAATAGATGGCAATGGAGTAATTGTACGGAGATTTCGATGCATCGTATAATGAGTTACAGGGATGGATAGCTGCTATGTGAGAGTATATGTCGGGGACTATCATTGAGTTGCAGACAAGACCTTATTACGGCCCAGATGACCAACTACAACTGGGAAAAAGAATTTTCCAACGGATGTTCTGGACGTTTGATCCATATGTACGTGCATTTCCCTACTGCAAGCCATTTGTGCAAATAGATAGGATGTGGCTATACAGTAAATATACACTGATTCTACTTCTTACGGTTGCTAAAGACGGAACAAGAACGTGCTTCTGATAGCCTTTGCCATCGTAGATAAGGAGAACATGGAGTCGTGAGAATTCTTTCTTACAAACCTACGGAGGTATGTTTTTAGTAACGATAATATTTGCATCATCTCCAATATAGTGAAAGGATTAATTACCGCCATTAGACGTTCCGGTATGTCATGGAGATTCGTTTACTGCATTCGACACATTGCGGCTAAATTTCACTGAAATTATAAGAATGCAGACTGGCGGAGACAAGTTGTGAAAAAGGGTAAAGAATAACATTATCCTTTAAACATATAACCTAATGTTTTAGGACAAGACTGTAACTTATATTTTCTTAATCATACACAGGGCATGAGCTAGAGCCACACATTTTCCTTCAAAGGATGACTCGACTAGAGAGTGACATGGAGGGTCACATGAACATATCTTTCTGACAGTGGTTGGGTACCATGTATCCGTTGCAATAGGCTCAAAGTTTCAAAGAGGGCTTTCGCTATGGTCATATGACCACTAATTTGGCGAAGGAGGTTAACTCCGTGTTGTTAAAAACATGACATCTTCCGATTTCATCTGTCTTCTCGACTACATTCTACATGTTAGCTACTTTGGTGCCAAGAATGAGGCAGCACAAAGTCAACCAGATGGAGGTGGGACACGTGTTTGTCGAATATGTCAGGAATGCAATGGTTGCAAACTAGCGGATGGCGAGGTCGATGAATGTAAAAGTATATTCACGACGTAATAAAACGTTTCGAGTTACAGTGACCATCGGTCGTCAACCCGATATACCACCTAGGTCCTACGAAGTTGATCTCCAAAACAGGCGGTGTGATTGCAGGAGGTTCCAGACACTTCATTATCCATGTGCACATGTCGTGGCAGCTTGTGCTAAAGTCTCGCTCAATATTGAACAAGTTATTGACGAAGTGTACACCCTTGAGCGCACGTTACGTGTATGGGAGAACGAGTTCCCCGTGCTTCCTGACCTATCTACATAGGAGGTGCCTCCGACAAATTTCGAGCTTGTCCAAGACAAAGGGTTGCGTAGGAATTCAAAAGGTCGTCCGCAATCATCCAAAATCCATAACGAAATGAACATTAGGGAGAAATCCGATGGGAAGCTGTGTGGCGTATGCAGATTAGCCAGCTATAATAAGAGTAAATGCCCGCTCCGGAACTACTATATTGGACAATCGTCGCGATTGGGTAGAAATTGAGATGTTATTCACTACATGTAGAAAAGATTGAATTAAAATTTGTCTAAATTTTTTTGCGATTAATCTAATTTATATTACAATATTAGTCTAAAGCTTGTTGCATTTATATTTTTGTTGAATTAAATAACATTTTTACGTAAATAATACAAAGTTTATTATTTAAATTGAAAAAAACTCCTAAAATTAATAACTAAAATATCGAAAAAGGCATTACATAAATACAAAGTTGACTATTTTAATTGCAAAAAAAAATTATAAAATTGATAACTAATATGGAAAAAAAGTTATTACATAAAAACAAAGTTGACTATTTAAATTGAAAAAAAAATAAAATTAATAACTTAAATGAAAAAAAGTCATTATATAAATATGATGGTTTGATGGAGTGGTTTTAGAGGTATATTTTTGTGGAGCTTGACGTTCACGTTGAGGGTGATTGCAGCGATCAACGTTCTCTTCACTCGTATGTGGGGGTGTGCTAAACATAGACAAAAAATAATATGTCTCAAACTTCATCGTTGAACTTGAGCCAAAAGTAGTGGAGTACGGCGGTGGATATGGGTCGGAAGGAGTGGAGTATTGACTGGAGTATTGAGACGGTAGTGCGCAGAAGATATCAAATTCTGAATGATATTCGTGGCCTGGCGAGCCCAGGAAATAGTCATCATCCCCCCAAATCTGGATGATAAGAACTATCTTAGAGTGTAGTTCTGGCTCTAGAGTATAATAAAAATTTAGAAGGGGTTGCCCAAGTCGTGTCATATGCAGGGGGACTACCATCGATCCCCCACCAAAAAAAAATGGTTTCCTTATCTCAAAGTACAATTGTATGTATTCTAACGAAGGCTGCAGATCTAAAGCACGACCCATCTGAGGTACCCTCCCTAACCGGTTGTTCCACATTATAACATATTCTTCATGCACTTCTCTCTAATCATTTCCATATTTCCCCCTCTTGTTAATCCCATAGATCTCCCTCAATCGTACTTGCAGTGTCGGGATATACTGTATACAACCGAACTGCTGGAATACTCGATCATCATGATACTACTCCATTGTTTGAAAATTGATAACGGGTGCGCTAATGCACCATAGGTTTGAGTGGACGTGGGCAGATGAGGGAATAATATCCATAATTTCTGAAACAGAATACAACATCCAAATAAACTACACAGTTAATATATTGTTATATTAACGCGGGTCCAGTGAGAGAAAATAAAAAAATTAAGTTGATAGTTGAAAAACTTACCCCCTCTCCAGCCTTATTTTCGATCATCAGACGGTATATCAAAACCGTGTATGACTTCTTGATACCCATATTAATGCTCTATCTATGAAAACAAATTGTTAGAATAATATAATTCGAAAAGAAAGTCAACTAATTGTTATAACGAGTAAAAATTCATCACATATTAACAGGTAGATACATATAATTGGTGACTAATGGATGCCAGGAATGGCATTCGGTAAAGCGCCCACGACTGCAGCAATATGAGGCATCCACCTATGTCCATCGCAGAAGGATCTATCGTCCGACAAAGTTCGCGATACAACATGGCTAACACTGCGGACCCCCAACTGTACAAACGGGTGTTATGCAAATTGGATAATAGGGGTAAGTACATCAAGTGGACTTTGTTGCCGTTTGCAACCGACATGAGTACACCCCCTATAAGGTGCATAATGTAAGCTCGAACGGCCTACATCACCTCTCATTCACTAGTAGTACTCGGAAAATACTCAAAATGGCCTTTAGCCATGAAAACTTCAAACCCGCAAATTTTCTCTCACTAGGCGAGCGTCCAAGTAAGTCATAGCAAAAGGCGACCGGCCTAGAGATCAAACTTACGCCTATGACCACATTCCCGTTGATGGGGAGCCTAAGATGCAGTGCAACGTCCTGTAGAGTGATAGTGCACTCCCCGCACAACAAATGAAATGTGTAGGTCTCCAGACGCCATCGCTTGACTAAAGCGGAAATTAAGTCGTATCGGAGATCAAAGGTCTGGATCAATGTCGTTGATCCAAATCCGGCAAACTCCAAGTATGGCATTAGGTGTTCATCTGGCAGAAACCCTACACTATTAACACGGCCTCTCAATGTGCGGTACGGGCCTTGACATTATTAAATTAGCAAAATAGTTAATACAATCTAATTTAATTCCGCAAATGACATGAGTATCAAATAACAATTTAATTACCATCTCATTAATAGTGCTTGATATGTGATGGTCATTCTTAATCAAAGAACCCATTTGTTGCAAATATGTAATTAAAAAATAAATTTATTTAATTTGTTGCAAAAAAATACAATAAATAATTTGAAATTTTAGAAACAGAAAAACACAATAAATATCTCATAATTTCCCATAATTTACCTACAATAAATTTTTTTATGTTAGTTTACAATAATAACATAATTAAAATAAATATATACTATCTAAACATAAAAAAACATACGAATCAAATAAAATAAAACTAGAAACATACCTATTTAGTTTCTTTCAAACAACCTATAAAATTACATAACAACAAATTTAACCAACATTTCAATAAATCAATAAAAATTGTCAAATAAATAAAAATCAAATAAAATTACATTATAAAAAATTTACATTAATAAAAAATCACAAAACACTAAACTAAACACTAACAATTTATATAATCTAATCATAAATTATTAACAAAATAACTATAAAATTATTATTTTTTAAATTACATTACTAAAAAAATCACAAAACCCTAAACTAAACACTAACAATTTATAAACTAATCATAAATTACTAACAAAATAACTATAACATTTTTTTAAAACAGAATTTTCATTATTAATAAATCACAAAACACAAAACACTAACAATTTATGTAACCTAATAATAAATTACTAACAAAATAACTATAAAATTAGTTTTTTCAAATTACATTACTAAAAAATAACAAAACACTAAACTAAACACTAACAATTTCTAAACTAATCATAAATTACTAACAAAATAATTATAACTTTTCTTTTAAAAAGAATTTAATTACTAATAAATCACAAAACACTGATAATTTATAAACTAATCATAAATTACTAACAAATTAACTACAAAAATATTTTTTAAAATATTTTACATTACAAAAAACTCACAAAACACAAAACACAAACATAAATTACTAACAACATAATTTTACATTAATAAAAAAATTCACAAAATACTAAACTAAACACAACAATTTATAACATAATCCTAAATTACCACTGCAGCAAAACAGACTTTTAGCGGTATTTTTTAGGCCTATAGCGGCGCTTTTAAGCGCTGTTAAAACTATTTGTGGCGATTTTACAAGCGCCACAAAAAACGCCGCTATAGACGATGCTGCTAAATTTTGCGGCGCTTATGTGAAAAAAAATGCCGCTAAAGAACATGACCTTTAGCGGCGCTTTTATCACAAACGCCGCTATAGAGCATGACTTTTAGCGGAAACGCTGCTAAAGAACAATACCATTAGCGGCGTTTTTAACTTTGGCAGATTTGCAACATCCCATTTTCATCCATATACAATCCTTCCTGTATCATGAAATCCAACCAAAAATAGCAAATCTAAATGATACTTCAAATTCAACGAAATATATATGATATAAATTAATAAATGAAGTATAATTCAAAATATTCTTACAATAATTTTAAAAGTTACAATGTTAAAAAAATTCTTATAATCAGAAAACAAATGTCTAAGATGGCAGATTTTGCTACTGCTAAAACATTTTCATCATATTCAAGTCAGAGTTGGAGTGCGTCGACTTTACTCGCTCGCTCGCTTCCTTCATTCTTTGCCTCCGCTTTAAGTTGTAGCTGGAGTTCTTCATATTTTCTTTGAATCTTAGCTTCTCTCGATGCTACCTCTGCTTTAAGTTGAGCAATTTGCTCAACTGTGCTCGCTTGTATCTGAGCCATCTGGTCTTTTAACCTCAAAACTTTAGCTTGAGCCTGACTCCCCGAAGGCATGTATTGTTGCTAACTGGATCTAAAATATTGAGTTAGGTTAACACCAGATCCTTGAAATCGAACCCGATCATACCTTTCAAGACCCAAAACGTCAGTAATAATTTTGTTATCAATGTCGTCAAGATTAACAGAACTATCACTCGAAGCAACCGCTTCATACTCCGCCTTTTTATCATTTAGTTTCTCCTAATAAATCAATCAAAGAGTTAGAAATGAAATATATAATAAAAACAAATGCAACATAACTTAACATTATTTAGAACTACTAACGATGAATTAAACCATTATAAATATTTAAAATAAATCAAATTTTATTAAGTAAATATACCATAATTTCTCCAGCTTCAGAAGTCATAGGAGATCCATCTTTCTTCCTATGTGTAATATCAAAAAGATGAAGGCGTCCAACTTTTTGGCCAGACGAGAGTTCCTACAATATAGTAGTAAAAATATAATTTAATAGAAAGTAATTAATATTTGACACAATTAATAAATTTGAAATACCTCGGCCTCAGCTACACAAGCAAAACTTTTCGACCCTGCTGTGCGTGTGAATTTTTGTTTGGAAATTATTATTACGTATATAGTAAATACTATAAACCGAAATAATTATAAGAGTTTGGAAGTAAGCAATATCTCTCCTTTCTTTGAATTTCAAAATCTAACCGCATCTTCCCATTGGTACCTTAGCATTTCCGGCAGGACATTTCGCAATTTCTCTTCGAGTCTTATATTTTTCTTAAAATATTCTTTCTTTGAAGTGCTTTTATAGTCACTCCATTTTTTTTCCAATGCCTTCTTGAAATTATTATCCCATGTAACACCCCTTACCCGAGACCGTTTCCGGAGTCGAGCTCGAGGCATTACTAAACTTAAATACTCATTTGGGCATAAAAATTTAAACCGTCCATCTGCATCATGTTGACTAAATTAACTATAACTCAAGTTACAAAACTCGAAATTTAGATCCATAAATTTTCCTTGAAACTAGACTCATATATCTTCTTATTATAATTTTTCCAGAATTTTTCTTGTGGCCAATTAGAACAATTTATTCATTAAACTTTCCTCTATTTCACTATTCGATGGTTCTGACCTATCTTTACAAAAACTCAGTAATTTCATTGTACAGAATTAAATTAATGTTCTCGTTTATTCCAATACAAAATAGACTCATTAAGGATTCTAAGTATATAAACTATGCTCCATTATTATTTTTGTACAATTTTTAATAATTTTTCCAAGAAAGAACAGGGGATCACAAAGTCTTTCAGAACCAGTCTCACTAAAATTTAAATATCTCATAATATAAAATTCCTTTGCCTGCTCTATTTCCTTCATATCAAAATAGACACAATAAGATTTAATTCTATATCTTATTTACTTTCTAATTCCATTTATACTTTTTTTGGTGATTTTTTAAAATCACGTCACTGCTGCTAATCAAAAACTGTTTCATTGCAAAACATGGTTAACAAGTTTATAACATCTTTACTCCATTTCATTTAAACTCTATACATTAACCATACTTATATATATATCAAAACCAAATTATACCACTTTTCATACTTCCAAAATAAACTAACCATAAAGCCGATTATACTTCGTACTTACCATATCTCATTGCCAAATCATATAACCACATCACAAACATATTTACCACGAAATATACCTCCAAATTAAACTTAAGACATGATCGAATACGCAACCATTAACATCATAATCAAGCCATATTCGCATGGCTATAGATATATACACAATTTCAAAACCATCAATATCAAAACTAGTCTATACATGCCACGTAACCAAATCTCGAAGCATTTATTTACCTAAGCGAAAATTGGATAGTGTGATGAGATTTCCTTTGACTTTCAACCCGAGCAAGTCTTCGAAACTCTATAAACATAGGAAAATTTCACAAAGTAAGCTTTGAAAGCTTAGTAAGCCATAAGCAAATAATTTACCATAGAAACAGATATAATTCCATTCAAAAGCCAAATTTAGTTAATCACATACACATATACAATCACTTTTCTCATATAATCCATGTTCCTCGTTAAGTAACTGTAACACCCCTTAACCCCAAACCGTCGCCGGAATAAGGTTACGAGGCATTACCAGACATATCAGACTATTTACAAATAATTCACAAATAAATAACATTTATAGTATAATTATTAAATAAGTCCCTATAATAGACTTTCAAAGCCCAAAACATTTATTAAAAGTAGAATGAGACTTATTCGAATTTTCTAGAATTTTTTTTTAAATCCTTTAAAAATTTCGGCAACATTTCTACTTATTTTTACCTAACTCCCCTGCAAGTTCAAACCCAAAACAACCAATACCAAATTTATCATTTTATAACTTCATATCATTTTCCTCATCCAAAACATTATAATCATTTATACACAACCAAAATCATTGAACTTTATGTATGTTTATAATTCATATAACTATCTAGTACACGCCACTTAACAAAAAGGAAGAAATTCATCACCAAAATCTTCTTGTTGGAGTCGGGTTTGTTTTGGATGCTGGACCGGATCCGAAACTCTAATGACCTGCGCACGGAAACAACCGTACGCTGATTATTTCATACTCAGTGGTATTACTATAAATCAAAATTATTTAACATTAATAAATTACAAACATCACCATAAACTTTATAAATTATTACAACTAATTATACATAATTATATATATCACTTCATAAATCTTAAATTCACATTTCATTTAACACATACTAATTCAATTCATAATTTAACACGTACATTCTTTCACATACCTTTCAATAGAGCCAAATCAATCCATCTCATTTTCAAAATTCCATTTCAATTATTTACCCTATTAACAATGCTCGGACTCTGACAGATATGTGGATTCCACCCAAGCACACCAAAATATCCAACCCAATCACACCCGGAATAATATAAATCCTCCATAACACACCAGTATAATATAACCTCCAAAACACACCAATATATCATATCCTCCCAAACACACCAATAAGGCATTAAATGCCTCTTCGGATAAACCGAAGCATATAATAACAGAATCATCTTCTCGGCCGAGCTACAAATCTCCTCATCACATCACAAATCCAATGGCATGCCATTTGTATCAAATCTAGTCCGACAAGTTAATAGGGTATTCAAATCATTTCTCAATTCAAAACACACCTTTCATTTTAATACATTTTCCACTTTCTAATTACTAAAAAATTTAAATACTCAAACATATTCACACTATTAGACTCATAATTACTCCTAATAATTATTTGCTAACTTGATTTACTAAAACGGAGGCCCGATAATACACTTTTTCCGGTGCCCACGGATTTTGGGTCGTTACATTTCTCCCCCCTTAATAAATTTCGTCCTCGAAATTTACCTGAGAATAGGTGAGGATATTGTACTCTCATAGTTTCTTCCAGTTCCCAAGTTGCTTCTTCCACACTATGGCTTCTCCACAATACTTTTACCAAAGGAACTCGTTTGTTTCTTAATTCTGTCACTTCTCGAGCTAGTATTTGAACTGGTTCTTCTTCATATGACAAATCCGGACTAATCTCAATGTCTTCAGTAGAAATAATATGAGATGGATCCGATCGATACCTTCGTAACATGGAAACATGAAAAACATCATGAATTTTTTGTAATTCCTGAGGTAAAGCTAATCGATAGGCAACCGGTCCGATTCTTTCAACTACTTCATACGGCCCAATGTAACGAGGACTTAATTTTCCTTTGCGGCCAAATCTCAAAATTTTCTTCCAAGGCGATACCTTTAAAAACACTTTATCACCCACGAATACTCTATATCCCGTCGCTCCGGATCTGCATAAGACTTTTTCTATCAAAAGCTACTTTCAACTCGTCTCGATCTTTTAACTATTTCTTTACATCTCGAATTAATTCTGTCCAACTATCTTTTTCTCATTCAACTCTGTCCAACATACTGGTGATCGACATCTTCGACCATATAATGCTTCATATGGAGCCATCTGAATACTAAATTGAAAACTATTATTATAAACAAATTCAGCTAACGGCAAGTATCGTTCCCAACCTAATTCAAAGTCAATAATGCAAGCCCGAAGCATGTCTTCTAAAATTTGAATTACCCATTCTGATTGTCCGTCGGTTTGTGGATGAAATGTAGTACTAAATTTAAGCCGAGTACCCAAAGAACCATGTAACTGCCTCCAAAATCTTGATGTAAATCGTGGATCCCGATCGGAAATTATAGACACAGGAATACCATGTAGTCTCACAATTTCTCGGATATAAATTTCAGCAAGTTTCTGTAGAGACCAATCAGTTCTGATTGCTATGAAATGAGCAGACTTAGTAAGTCGATCAACTATTACCCAAGTAGCATTCTTTTTGTTCGCCGATAGTGGCAACCCCGTAACAAAATCCATAGTAATACTATCCCATTTCCATTCAGGAATACTAATAGACTGGAGTAATCCTGTCTGTAATAGACTGGAGTAACCCTGTCTGTACCTAATGTTCTGCCTTTACTCATTGACAAGTCAAACATTTACTGACATATTCAACTATATCTTTCTTCATCCCTGGCCACCAATAAAGCTCCCGTAAATTACGATACATTTTTGTTCCACTAGGATGCAATGCAAAGGCGCCATCGTGTGCTTCTTGAAGAATCATCTTCTTTAATTCAGAAGTAGCTGGAACACAAATCCGATTTTGAAACCTCAAACAATCATGTTCATCAATACTAAAACTCTCTGTTGAACCATTTTGTACCATTTCTCTTTTCTTCAATAATCTGTCATCTTTCATCTGAGCTATTTTAATCTGATCAAACATCATCGGCTTAACCCTTAACTCAGCTAACAAGCTCCCATCATCATTAATACTAAGCCGGGCAAACATTGCCCGTAATTTAATCGCAGCTTTCCTGCTCAATGCATCAGCTACTACATTTGCTTTTCCTGGATGATAGTCTATAACACAATCATAATCTTTTAGAAGCTCAATCCACCGTCTTTGCCTTAAATTCAACTCCTTCATGCATGTAAGATATTTGAGACTTTTATGGTCTGTGTAGATGTAGCATTTCTCGCCATAAAGATAATGCCTCCAAATCTTTAAAGCAAAAATTACTGCAGCTAACTCCAAGTCGTGCGTCGGATAATTACGTTCATGTAGCTTCAACTGTCTAGATGCATATGCAACGACCTTCCCATCTTGCATCAATACACAACCCAAACCACTCAAAGAAGCATCACTGTACACAACAAAATCTTTCCCCGACCCTGGTAATGTTAATACCGGTGCCTCTGTCAACATTTGCTTCAAAATTTCAAAACTATTCTGGCACTGATCATCCCAAATAAAAGGAATATTTTTCTGTAATAGCTTAGTCATTGGCAGTGCTATCTTCGAAAATACATTAACAAATCTTCGATAATATCCAGCCAAACCAAGAAAACTGCGTACCTCAGATACATTCTTTGGCGCTTTCCACTGAACAATTGCTTCGATTTTCTTCGGGTCAACTCTAATCCTATCGGCAGATACCACATGTCCTAAAAATACCACTTCAGACAACCAGAATTCACATTTACTTAATATATATACATCCATCTATTCAAAACAAATATATCTCTTATTTCATATTCACATTTAATTACCTCTATATTTATGCATATACTCAATTAACTCAATTAATCAACACTTATACATTTATATATATACCAACCTTACATTCGGCTAGCATATATATATAACTCAGTTCATTCCATATCACATTCGGCAATAAGAGATTTAATATAATTACTTCTATTATTCATATGCACATTTATATATTCAAAATTCATTTCATCCATTTGCTTAAAAACTTACTCAAGTAGTTCCTTGAACATATCAAATACAATCCCTCACATTCAGCAATAATTGTAAACATTTCAATTCAGCATGAATAATTTACATTTAATTAAAATTAAAAACAACCATTTGCTTATAGACTTACCTCGGATATCGACGAACGTAAAATCAACTATTCGGCTATTTTTGTCTTTCGCCGATTCAAATCCGACTTTCTCTTTTCTTGATCTAATTTAATATAAATTAAACTTATTTAATCAATTTGATTAAATTCACTCAAAAACACATGAATAAGTAATTTTGCACTTTTACCCCATACATTTTACATTTTTAGCTATTTAGTCCAAAATTCACAAAACACAAAGTAAGCATAATTTTCCCTTGCTATGCTTATGCCGAAAACTCATCTCATCCATATGAGTCCATACAATTTATTTATTACACATTTTAACCCCTTAATATATAAATTTCACAATTTAGTCTTATTTAAGCATTTTCACAAAATGGTCCACAATGCATAGAACATAAAATTCACTCTATTTTCTTTCACTAAACAAGAGCCGAATATTTATTGGACTTATACAAGTCCTTGCACTATATTTGTTTTAAAAATCTAGTCCCTCCATTTATCAATTTCCTCAATTAAGCCCTAATAAGCTAATTTCTTGAAAATTTATAGTACAAAACTTAAAAATCTATCACATTTTTTTTATTTTCTAATATCAACACCAAATTTCCCTAAACTTCATCAACGGTCGATCACAATTTCTTTACAAATTTCAAAAATTAAAACATGGGCAAGATAAACAACTCAACAACCATCTCAAATATGTAAAATTTATCCAAAACTAAACTCAAACATACCTTTAATTGAGCTTCAACTATGCCGAAATGCTCAACTCTTTTTCTTTTATTTTGCTATTTTCATTCGGCCAAGAACATGCTCTCTTTGCATGTTTTATTTTCTTATTAGTTTTATTACACACAATATTTTATTATACTATTAACATATATTAAATAATGTACCACTTTCACGTAAAGAAATAATAAACAATTAAAGTTACAATTTCATGCATACCAACTGGCCACTAACTTTCTTTCATGGCCAAATTGCTACTTTAAGCCTCAAATTTATTAAAACATCAACAATTAAGCACAATCTCATCTAACCATCAAATTTTCAATTTACGCGATTAAGCCGTTATTTCAAAATTAAGCATTAAAACGATCAAATTTTAATACGAAAATTTCATACACACTAATTCATACATAATATGCACAGAAAATAATATTTAAATATTTTTTTGACTAGGATTCGTGGTCCCGAAACCACCGTTCCGATTAAGGTCTAAATCGGGTTGTTACATCCCAGACCTCTAAAGCAAATCTCTCCTACAAAAAACACAAGTTTAGAAAGGAAATATAAATGAAACTTAAACCAAAGTATTATAAATTACATTCACGTTTTGTTACCTTAATATTATCAAGAGCTTGATTTTTGTTACTATCGGGCATTTGATGCGATGACTCGTAATTGATAGGCAACATATTGGCATTTCGTGCTATAATGCCCAAATATCCTGCTAAAAGTCGAGCTTTTGATCCAACAAGCTGACCATGACTGTTTCTAGATACATTGACAAGCTCGACAGGATTTAACTTGTATCAATCTCTCACGATAAAAGTCAACACGTAAGTAAATTAAAGTTAACATTACTTTGAATTTCTGCAGGTTCGTCAGGTGAATTCGGAACATTCGAAGATCCAATAGCAGTCTGTTGTTTACTATTTGTTTCTTCCGAATTTGGAGTATTCTGAACAATACTTAGATCTCGCAATCTTCTTCTAGGCATTTTTTCTGCAATACACATAAAATAGTTGAAATTTTAGTAACTAATTACAACAAGAATAGTACATATAAAATAGTTGAAATATTTAACAAGACCAATATTTAAATTATAATATTATATATAATTAAAACATCGTAAAATCTTACTACATCATAATTCGTAAATATCTACCTCCACATCCTGGCGAACCCATTGAAATTGTGTACTAGTACTAAGGATATTTTCATTTAAGTTTTGTTCTGGAAAAGGCAAAATTTCTGATCTTTCGACGATGTAATCTCTACTTCCATCACTCATGTCAAACAAGCCTCTAGGGGTGTTTTGGAGTACAACGTACCAACCCTCATTAGTTGGGTCTTTCGAGTAAAAAACTTGTTTCACTTGAGAAGAAAATACATACGGCTCGTCTATCAATTGTTGTCCAGTGTGAATCAATCGAGAGAAGTTTACCATTGTAAAACCAAATTGATCTTTTTTAATTCCGCGAGCAGTATTAACATCAGCCCAATCACATCGAAATAAGATAACTTTTCATTTGTCATAGTAATCCAACTCAATAATGTCAGTAAGAAGTCCGTAATACTCTACATTTCCCTCAACAGGATTACTGTCCCTAGCACTAGCATAACTTGTAATTGAAGAATTAACAACTATTCCACAATTTTAAGTTCTCCTCAATCTCTCACGATATTTTGTATGAAATCTGAATCCATTGATGAGGAAGGCACTATTTCTTTTTACTACTCTATTCAGACATTAAGAAAGCCATTTAACTTCGTCATTGATGTCCTTTCCATTCCAAACCTATTGAATCGAAAATAAATTAAGTAATTATAAATGTTATGAGAAAACATTATTATTTGTCAATGAAAGCTTCAATTGCATACAGTTTGGCTTAACCATTCATGAAAAGATTTTGTGAACAACTTATTAATCTTTCGATGTTGTAATCTTCGGGAGCGTGAACGAGATCTCAAGATTTGTTTGTACTCGCTATGTTAAAAAGTGGATTACTTGGTTAGAAGATAAATAAATAAAAAAGATGAATATTTATCAAATCCTAAAACTTACTTGTGTAATGGTTCAATCGAATCACGGTGAAAAAGAACATATCGATGTGCTTGTACCCAAGATCTATCATCTAATTTTGCAATTTCAACTTTACCGATTGGTTTTCCATAACTTTGAAATAAATAAGTTTCAGCCAAGTTATGATCAGTGAGTCCAACATTTCTACTTGGTCTATTCAGTCTTGTTCCAACATCTTCTAAATATTTAGAACAGAAAGTCATACACTCCTCTGCCAAGTATCCTTCAGCTATTGATCCTTCTGGATAACGCTTATTACGACAATAAGACTTTATTTTGAATAGGAACGTAAAGACGATATACACCATTATCAAAAGTTGTAACTCAAGGTATATTCATGAATGAATGAAAAACTTTACAAATAAATTAGCAGCACTCTATAGGATACATCCACCAATAAAAAACCGGTCCACCAAGTTTTGCTTCATGAGGGAGATGGATTACCAAGTGTACCATAATAGTGAAGAAGGAATGTGGAAAAATCTTCTCCAATTTGCATAAAGTCAAGGCGGCTCAATCTTGTACTTTCTCAAGTTCTTCAACATTCAAAACTTTGCCACAAATAGCTTTCATTGTAACATCCGGGATTTAGGGGTTATGCGCTTTAATTCTTGATTCATGAGATAGTGTGCTTTGTGTGTGGTTGAATGTGTTTTAGGGGTTTTGGGAACCCTAGGATGTAGGTGAATGCCTTAGGAAAATATTGGGTTTTAAGTCTTAAAGTGGAGCTAGGCAAGTGAGGCCTTAAGAAAAATTGTGTGGGGTTTTAGACATAAATAATCAGCTAGCAAGGTGGCAAGGGAGACGCCACTTAGGGCCTTGGAAAGTGACGCCATAAGGAGAGGAAAGGGGGCTTGGGTTCGACCAGCGTAAGCAACATTTTGGCCTTGCATTTTGCGGCAAAGAGGGGTAGTGATGGACGGCACAAGGACTTTAAGTGGATGAGGATGAGACTTAGTCTTATTCTTTTAAAAATTCGGCTAAAAGGGGGAGATAGGTGTTGACTCATTCAAAATATTTTGAATGAGTGTAAGGGAGGAAAAGTAGGAGAAAAAGAAGGGATTTGGGTGAGGGAAGAAGAGTTGGCCGAATGTGGGGCTTTGGAGGGTGGCATTTTTGGTTTTTGGGTTGAAGTGGGGTGTGTGTGTGCCGAAATTTGGTAGTGAAAAGGGGAGTGAGCATCTTTTTGGTATTTCTTTTTCTTCCTTAATTTTCTTGGTGCTGAAAATTTATTTCTCTCATCTCATTCTCTCACTATGCCGAAAACCCTTAGGAATTCAACTTGTTTCCTCTTCAATTGACCAAAGTCGAAATTGTGAGTACCTATTCTTTTTCTTTTCTCCCTTCTTGCTTTTCACTTTCAAAACCTGAACTATATCTTCTTCTCCTTTCTTTTCTTCATATCGACATTCGTTGAACTTTTTCTACCTTGGCAAATCTTCTTACTTCTCTTTTAGAAAGCCGAACAATCTCTCTTGGTTGGGAAACCTTGGCCGAATCTACTAGAGCCTGTAGAGGGGGAGGTGTTGACATTCACCTTCCATCAATCTTCCAAATTGATTCTTAATATTGTGGTAAGGGGATTTCGTTCTATTTGTTTCTCAATTATTTTCCATTAGGATATCAAATCGAGAAGACTAACTCTCTTTTCTTGTTACGGCCGAATTCATGAAAGGTGTTATCGGGATTTCTGTAGGCTAACGTTAAAGGAGTAGAGATCTTTCAGGATTTGAGTGATCAAGGTAAGCAGGGAATATTGTTGGGCCGAAGGCCATTTCATGTGTTTATTTGGGTTGAGCCGAATCTAACATAAGGTTGTGTAGGAGGATTTCGGCAAGTTCAGGTGCAAATCGTTTAGGCTTTGGGTTTTGGGATTTAGTCAACTGTGCCAAAAAGGTGTGAAGTTATCGCACTGTACTCCTATTGGTTGTATTTGTGTTATATATATGCGTATATGATGTGTATGGTAGCCGGAAATAATGGCTGAGATGGTGGCTACCCATGGTGGGTAATTGGTTAACCAAGTTAGTATTTTATGATATTAATCTACCTGTGGTATGTGTGTGAAATGGTGGTAAGCATGTGATGTATACTCATGTTAATGTTATTTTGTCATGATATCTATATATGCATGGGAATTGGGATATGATTATTGAAGGACAGGGTGTACATATTTATGTACGTGGTCTGATGTTAGCCTTGAGCTACATCGGCGCTTGATGTTGGCTATGTGCTTCATCAAGGAGGGGTGTTGGCTATGTGCCACATCGTGGGCGGATGATAGCTGTGTGCATCACCGTGGATTGAGGATGACCTTGAGTCACCTTGTAGATACAGATATGTGGGGTCACTTAGGTGATCGGTGGCTATACCACGGCCTTGGGCAGCAGGTCTGCCAAGGAGGTGTGTAGCGATTGGAGGGTGATTTAGTAATCCCCTGGTATGTGTGGCAGGTACGGGGGTGTGTAGCGGATGGACACTAGGTTGGGTTGGGATTCATTTTGCATGATTATATATGTGGACTGTGTGGATGTGGGCCAAGCCTATTTGTAGAGGCATGTGAAATAATTACACACTGAGTCGGTTTGACTCACCCTATTTTTTTCAAAACATCGCAGGTGATACATAAATCTTGGACCGGGCTAGAGCGGATACGAGGTGGCCATGCAGAAGATGTTTTTATTTATTTCATGCACTTTATATTTTCAGTACTTTTGAATAAATATTTATTATAATAAGGGCCACTTAAAGTATTTGGGGATTTTTATTTTGTTTAAGTTGGATTGACGATCAAGTCAATATTTGGGAATGTTTTATTTTTTTAAAAGCAATTTACATCTTAAAAACTTATATTGAAGTTTTAAATCCGAAAATTTGTAACAACGTAATTTTACTTAGAATTTCAAAGGTACAAAGTTTATAAATGACGGAAAAATTATTATGTTTCCACCCTTATGTCAAATTCTTTTCAAACTTTTTCCTCAGTAGCATTCTAAATTCGGCCGTGGTGTTTGGGCCGGGCTTGGGGTGTTACATTCATTATATTGGATAGTTCAATTATACAAGACGTCACCTTTTTTGACATACAACACCATAAAGTAACTGGTAGTAAATCTTGCATCAAGATGTGATAATCATGTGGTTTTAGGAAATATAGTCTTCGATTTGTAAGACTCACACATCGAGATATATTTGATGCATACGCATTTGGGACCTTTATGTCCTTCAACACCGTGCAGAACACTTCGTTTTCTTTCTTCGACATTGCAAAAATTGAAGTTGGTGTAACAGTCTGATTTTGACTCTAATCAGAATAGTGGTTTCGGGACCACAAATTTGAGTTCAAAAAATATTTTAATATTATTTTCTGTGTTAATTATGTGTGAATTTACATGTGTGAAAGTTTCGTGAATTAATTTTATTGTTTGTGTGCTTAATTTAAAAAAAAGGGGCTTAATCGCGTAAAATGAAAATTTAGTGGTTATTTCTAAAAGGGCCGAATAGTTGATGTTCTTTTAATATGGAGGTTTTATGTTGCAATTTTGCCATTAATAAAGATAGTGGATGGCATTATGTTTATATTATATAGTTTTTATATTATTTATAAAGGTTAAAATATTATATATTATATTATAAAGTTAATATAATAAACAAAACATTAAAAAAAGAAGAAGAAGCCATTGTCATCTTTATTTTTATCAACCGAAACCAAGAAAAGAAAAAAAAAGAAAAAAGAAAGTTCAGGGTATTCGGCCATTGTCAAGCTAAATCAAGGTATGTGTTCAGCTCAGTTTTTGATAATTTTTACGTTTTTGAGATCGTTGCTTCGAATACTTTCCGACCCATACTAGACTTTCTGATTTTGATGCATATTTGAGTTAGGCCATTGATGAATATTTGTGTTTTGTAATGTTTGATGATAAAATATTAAATATATGTTTTAGATTAACAAGTTTTGTATTGGAGTTTTTGATGATTTTGAGTAATTAGGACTAAATTGCAAAAATAATAAATTGAGGGACTAAAATATGAAATAAATGAAATGCATGGAATTATATGATTATAAGGAAGATTTGGCCTAGCTATGTTGTTGTGAGATTTTGCATATTTTGTGTTTTGTGCAATAGGGACTAAATTGTGAAAATGTGAAATATTAGGGGTAAAAATGTAATTTTCCCATTTATGTGTTTTTGGACTAAATTGAATGAAAATATGTTTGAATGAGCTTAATTTGAATATGTTTAGATCAAGAACCAATGAAATCGGACTTGGATCAGGGAAAAACAAAAATAGTCGAATAGACGATTTTCATCATTCGTCGATATCCGAGGTAAGTCTTTAAGCAATTAAACATTGTAAATTATGTATGTAACTTAGTAATATGCTGATTTGGAATTTGTGGAATTAGTATTGGGTTAGCCGAATGTGAATAAATCTAGAATTAATATGTTTAAGTTTAGTTCGATTGAGTTATAATATTTGAAAGTTCGTATAAAGATTATGAAGTATATGAAAAGTTTGATATATGAATTGGTTGCGAGACAGCTTTATAAATATGATATTCGGGCTTTGAGCCTAGCAAGCCTTGTGCTGGTAAAAGATATCGGGCTTTAAGCCTAGCAGGCTTTGTGCCGGTGAATAATATCGGGCTTTATGCCTAGCAGGCTTTATGCCGGTGAATTATTATAAGTGTATGCTTAAAAAGATTCTTGCTGATGTGGAATTTAAATTCGATAAATGAGCTCCATGTTCAGGTATGTGTAAGCATATTGGTTGGTTGAGATAAGGTAAATTAGTAACTTGTAATTTGTTACTAAATATGTGTGATATAAGTGAAAATAATTTATGAATTGTAGTAAGTGTATATTCGACCCCATGATAGTTTGAGAATGTGATGTTAAATTATGATAATTGAGTTTGAGCATATGATTATTTATATTTTTGGTTATATAATGACATATTGATTTTGATGGTTAGATTATGAGTGAATATTTGGATTTTATAAGCTCTTGGTTAAAGAGAAATTGTTATACGAACTTATAAGTTACATATGTATGGAGTTGTAAGCTTAAATTAATTATGATTACAAAAGTATAATTTGAATTATTTGATTACAATGAATTAGTATTGAATCTATATTGAGTACTAATTGTTTAATTTTCTTAAGGCTTACTAAGCTAAATTAGCTTACTCTGGTGAAATTGTTTACTTTGTTTTACAGATTTTGGATTCCAGTTACAGGCTCGGGGATTGTCAGCAAAGTTCACCACACTATCGACTACTTCGGTATTTTATAAGTTGAATTTATTAGACTTATGGCATGTATAGGCTGGAATGTGTTTTAGAGAAATTGAATTTTGGTTTGTATAAAGGCCATGCGAAAATGGCTTAACTTCTAGGTTTGAATTCAGTTTTGGTTAAATTATGTTTTAAGATCTTTTTGATTATTATACAACATGCCTCAGTTGATTGATACTTATAATATCTATTTTGAGTGTAAATGTTGAATTGGTGATTTTGGATATATGCATTAAGTTGATTAGGTTATGGTGTGCACAGACAAATGACTATTTGAATTTTTGATTGTTGGATTTAGACAAAATGTTATATGTGATTTGGCCTTAAAGGTTAGTTGAATATGTTTGAACATCATATAATTTTTGTCTTGATATGTCCAGCGGTAGAGGCGCGGCCATGGCACACGCCCGTGTGGATCGAGACCAGACCGTGTTCGGATTCCTAACTTGAGGCACGGTCGTGTGTGACGGAGTTGAGGCCGTGCTCTAGGTATTCGTCGAGGCACGACCGTGTGGACTTTGGGCTAGGCCGTGTCAATTTTGTGTTAAGGCCCATTTACTTCATTTTCGGCCCGTTTTGTGTTCTTTTCATCCTCGGTGTGCTTTCCTGGGTATAAGACATGAAAAGAAAGGATTAAAAGCACCTTTTTTATAAAAATCAAGGAATAAATCATCAAAAAGCATATTAAATGTGGGATTAAAATATGTTACTTTTACGGTTTATCAAATACCCCCACATTTAAGCTTTTGCTTGTCCTCAAGCAAAATTCTCAACTTACAATTAAAACGAACTTTCCATGATTCATAATTCCTATCAACAATGTCTTATCCTAATTCATAGATAATTTATACATGGATAATTTGATTCAAAGTGTCCTAAAGATTCAAACGAGATAAGTCATGATTTTGTACTTCGAAAACATAGGTGTCTCCCCTCTTTTAAATAACTACCTTTTCAATTCAAAACCGACAAGGATTGATATCCTCACTTAAGATTCACTCAAATCACTCTAAAGTGTTTAAAGTTTAGAAAAAGATCGCTCATAAGCCGAACTTGAAAAGTTAATCCCATAGGCTTGCCTGAAAATCAAATCTCCACCACTGTAATATGATATGCCAAAAAGATCAAAAGGTCTTTGTCAGGGTTGTAACGGGGCTAGGGTTAAAGGTGTGATCACAGGCTAAAATTAGAGGGTTAGAATCGATATTGAATTGATAAGTACCTACCTAAAATCTTTGGAATTCCATAAATTGAAAATAATAATGAACCTACTAATACGAGCTTTTCTTGAGCTCACTTTTCATACTACTAATATTTGAAAATATATATATTAAGAGCAAACTAAGTACAAGATAAATTTAACCGCTAGAATAATATACTTAGGTAACTAATTCAAATCAAATCTCGATTAAGGGGTAGTTAAAAGAAATGGTGATAACAAATACAAAGGCCTTGGGTTAATATTAGTAGGTGAGTCAATAAAAAGAGTTTGTTAGGATCAATGGAGTTCACTAGGGGTCAATTGTAAGGGTAGGTTATTTAGTGGAATTAGTGGGTTAAAACCTAGGTGCCTTTATCATCTCTGTATATCAAATCAAAAGTGTGGTCTCGACATGTAAAAATGAGGCAAGTTCTAGAATAACAGTTCATAGTTGACACACTCATAATCAAAAAATGAGCACGAAAAAAAATGTATGCTCTATAAGGTTCAATTACTCACAAAAATTATGGGTGTTTTGACATCATCCTTATAAAATTCGAATTTCAAGGTGATATTCAAAATTGGATCAACAACCTAGCAAAAATTTTAATTCCTAAAAAATAGACTTATCATGCTTGATTCTATAATATTCTTTAAATTTAATCATCAATGTACAATTAACTATGACTTATTCTAAAACATGTCAATAATCATCATAAATCATCAGAAATTTCATCCTAATTAGTAATATGAGAAAATTACTTTAAAACAAGACTAAATTCAGGGATTTGAGACCAATGCAGAAAGTTAGACATTTTTATCCTCAGAGTTTGAATTAGGCATTTCCGCAGAATAACTATTCACCCCCCCAACACTTAAGATGTACATTGCCCTCAATGTACAAAGATAGAGAATAACATTCAATGGAGAAATCAAAAGATAAGGGGAAAGAATTACTCCCTGAGTTTTTGATGTTTTCCTGGATGAGTGTCTTTGGTGATGGTGATGGTCGGTCGGGATGGCGAACCTGTGCTAGATGAAGAAATTGGGTAGCGCCTTGAGAAGTAGCCAGATTTTATTAAGACCTAGTAAAAATAAACTAAATATGAAATTAAAGAAAAACAAACTAAAGGGAAGGAGATTAAGAAGAAGACTAAAATGAAAAGAAAATATTAATGGACAGTGAAGTCCTTATTGAAGGATGGTTCGCAAGGTGGGTGTGATTTCTAAGGCTGGGGGGGTTCTGGCGGTGGCGGAAGTGAAGAGGTTACCGTGGCGGTCAGCGAGATTCCCAAGTAGCCTTTCAAACCAGACTCTACGAAACTAAATAAAATTAAAATAAATTAAACATAAGATTATTAAAGAAAAGGAGAATGAAAGGAAAGAGAAATTAAAAATAAAAACTAATTGGTCTCAAAGATCCTTGGCTTGGTGTTGAGACGAAGCTACCGACATGAACTCATGTTGATCGTTCTTTGTTAAGGAGCCTATGCTTAGCTTCTTCTGCTTCTTCGGCATGGTGTTGGCTTACTCAAGGATCTAGAGTCTTAGTAAGTGGAGAATCTAAGATGGAGAAGAGTGAAAAGCACAGAAAATAAGGATGAAATCAGATGGAGGGAAGGGGAAGAGTTGAGGGGTTTAAATAGAGATTCAAATTTGGTGCTTCCCTACGGCCGTGGTCTTAGGGTGTGTCGATTTACACGGCTTCCTTACACGGCCGTGTTATAGACGGTGTTGTCACCCTATGCCTGTGTTTGATCCCTCCATGCCTGTGCCTTACCCATGTTCGATAAGTCAGTAGCTTCACACGGTTGAGGAGACGGCCGTGCTCTCTCTGTTGATGCCCGTGGGAAGGGTGGTTGGATCCGTGACGTTGGGGGGTGGTTGGACTGAATTGCACGGCCTCTTCCCTGTCAGGGTGGTGGTTCAGGTGGTCCATACAGCCACGGACACGGTCGTGTGTAAGGCCGTGTGGTCTGGAATTCTGCACTTTTGGTTAGTTAAAAAGGAGAAGAAAAAGAAAAAGAAAATAAAATGTAAACAAATGCAAAAAAAATAGGGTTAGTACTCGGGTTGCCTCCCGAGAAGCGCTCGTTTATAGTCTTAAGCTAGACTTTCCTCATATTTGAAAATTTTAGGGAGGTTTAAAAGTTTGAATATCTTTCCTCATGTCCATGTTTTTATTTCTTTGACAAAGTTGAAGTCGAGAAGCGTTTTCTTTGAAATTGCCGAATATTGGATTGCTTACCTCGACTATTTCTTGTGGGAAGATATCGTGTATCTTAAAAAAGATTTCTCCCTTTTTCTTTAGGTCTATTGTGGTGATGTGAGGATCGGCTTTGTCTAACAGTGCCTGGTCTCCTATTTTGAAATGATTTGATGTCCCTATGAGCTCTTCTAGTGGTTCCTCTGATTTTACTTCGTGTGATTTTGATTCTTTCTTGTGAGTTATTTCTTTGTTGGCACTGAACTGAGGATCCGGTTTAATCATTCCTTTTTTCGATGGTTCCTGAAAAGAGGGTGTAATTGGATGGTTATCAAAAGAATTTTCTTTCTTACCTTCGTTTTTTAATGACCTGGCTGAGTCGAGGGCTTGAAGACTAATTGAGTCGTCTCCTACACAAAGTATGAGCTCGCCTGTGGCAACATCAATTTTAGTCTTGGCAGTTGCTAGGAACGGTCTTCCTAAAATTAAGGGGATTGAATTATCCTCATCCATGTCTAAAACAACAAAATCTATTGGGAAAACAAATTTATCTATCTTTACGAGAACATCTTCAATAATGCCCCTAGGAATTCTAACAGTTTTATCAGCTAATTGAATACTCATCCTAGTTTACTTGGGCTTTCCTAAACCTAGTCATTTAAACAGTGAATAAGGCATGACATTTATGCTTGCCCCTAAATCAGGTAACGCATTATCAATAGTTAAACTACCAATTAAACATGGAATTGTAAAACACTCTGGGTCTTTTAATTTCTGTGGTAGTCTATTTTGTAGAATTGCTGAGTACTTTGCGTTGAGTTCAATGTGTGGCTCTTCATCTAATTTACGTTTGTTTGTCAGGAGCTGTCTTAAAAATTTCCCCGCGTCTGGCATCTGAAAAAGGGCTTCAAGAAGAGGTAAGTTAATGTGTAATTTCTTTAAAAGTTTAATAAACTTACCAAACTGTTCTTCTGAATCGTCTCTTTTTAATGCTTCGGGATAAGGAATGCGAGGTTAGTATTCTTTGATTACTGGTTTTGGCCTTTCCTGTGTTACCTCTACCTTTCCTTCGTCTACCTTGTCTTCTTGTTGCGAGATGGGTTCATCTATCTCTGTATTTTCCTGAGCTGCTATGGCTTGAATTTGCTCCTTAGGATTAATTTCGGTGTTACTTGGTAAGCGTCCTTGCGGTCGTTCTGACATGAGCTGTGCGAGTCGTTCGACTGCATTTGTAACTTCCTTTACTGATTTAGCAATTTCACTAATTCGGCTCTCGTTGCTTTTAATGGTTCTATCAATATCTTGTAGGCGTTCTTCTGTGTTTGCCGATTTTGTTAGCTCCCCCTCGTGGGTTGGTTTCTTTTCTTGTGTATAGGGTTGATTTCGGAAGTTTTGAGGAGCTTGTTGCCTTTGATTTCCTTGATTGCCTTGACTTCCCCATGAGAAATTTGGGTGGTACCTCCAACCTGGATTGTAAGTGTTACTATAAGGGTTATTGTTGGATCGAAAATTACTGCCTATATAGTTCATCTGTTCGTTTTTTGCTTCCGGTTGGTAGGGTGGGTACTCAGAATTCGCCACTGTTCCACTTGTATCACACTGCATGCCTGGATGTACCTGCGAAGAACACAAGCTATCGAGCTTTTTATTCATCATCTCAAGCTGCGTTGATAGCATGGTCATGGTGTCGATGTTAAAGACTCCTGCCGATTTCGTCGGTTTGGTCCTTGAAGCTTGCCACTGATAATTGTTTAATGACATCTCCTCAATGAGCTCGTAGGCTGCTTCTGGAGTTTTGTTATTTAGAGCTCCACCGGCGGCTAAATCAATCAGTTGCCTTGTTGAGGGGTTTACACCGTTATAGAATGTTTGGACTTGTAGCCATAAGGGTAAGCCATGGTGTGGGCACCGCCTCAAGAGATTTTTGAATCTCTCCCATGCATCGTATAGCGTTTCTAAATCCATCTGCACAAAAGAAGAGATATCATCCCTTAATTTGGCCGTTTTGGCCGGTGCAAAATATTTCATTAAAAACTTTTTGGTCATCTGATCCCATGTAGTGATTGACCCTCGTTGTAACGAGTTTAACCACTGTTTAGCTTTATTTCTCAACAAAAAAGGGAATAATCAAAGACGTATGTCATCATCAGAAACGCCATTTATTTTGAAGGTATCACAGAACTCTAAAAAGTTAGCTATATGCATGTTTGGATCTTCGTCCTGCAAACCATCAAATTGAACAAACTGTTGAATCATTTGTATTGTGTTAGGCTTTAATTCAAAATTATTAGCAACTATAGCAGGCCTAACAATACTCAATTCTGCTCCTGTTAAATGTGGTTTAGCATAATGGAGCGTTGCGATCTCCCACATTGGGTGGTGGTGGTTGTTTTCGTCCATCCCTTCAGTAGGATTGGATCTGTCTTCTTCCTCCCTTTCTGTGTAATGTAGGGCTTGCCTGGTTTCCCGATGATTGCTTTGAGCGGTAGCTTCAATATCACTTTCGTATACTAAAGGTCCTCTCGGGTTCCATCTAGTCATAAACTAGAGGTACCTGGAAAGAAAAGAAAGAAAGAAAAATTAGCAAAATTTAAAAATTAAAATAAAAACAAAATAAATTACTGAAAATAAAATAATGGCTAAAGTAATAAAAATAGAGTTTTCTTAATACTTTAGTTCCCCGGCAACGGCGCCAAAAACTTGATCGTTGTAAATCAGAGTTTTAAAATTTATAAAGAATATGATCGAACCTGGAAACTAACTTTGACAACAATTAAAGGCAAGTGTACCTATCAAATAGTAGTATAGCTTAGGCAAGACCAGATATCGAACCCAAAGGAACTAAGAGTACTAATATTAACTATCTTTTTATTATTTAGCCTTAAAAATAGAGTGAAGTTGCTTTAAACTATATTGACGAAGACTAAACTAAGGACACAAAGACAAAAAGGACGAATAGGAAAATAACTTTGAAGGAAAATTCAGTTGATTATGACGATACCCTCAGGAAGAATCCACCTAGACTTCACTTGTTATCTAACCCTAAATTATATAATTTCTTTTACTTAGCTTGATCCGTAAGACTCCCTAACCTATATTAAACCCGCTCTCGAGGCGAATAACGTCTAACCCTAGGTTAATTAGTGGAACTCTCGTTCGCTTATAATAACCCCCTAGGATAGCAGTAAATCGATCAATGGACTCCCATATTAGGTTTTACCCTAATCCGGAAAAATCTCATAACCCTATCTCTAGGCGTTCGATCAACTCTGCTTAATTATTTTAGATCTACTCTTAGGCAGGGTCTATTCCTCCTCCACCTAAGCATTAGATTTGGATTAAGCAACATAATTAAGAACAAACTAAGCAATTATCATATAACTTAAAAATCAAATAAAAAGATTCATCCAGATTTCATCCCCTGTGTATTATCGAGGGTTTAGTTCATAATGAATAAACAAAACATCGCAAGAGAAAAGATAAAACAAAACATAAGAAAATCCTAAAACCCCCTGAAGGAATTGAAGGAGAATTCCGCCATCTTGAGTATAACTCCAGCTTCTTGGGATGGATCAACTGGCTACCCTCGCGTTTTTCCCTAACTCTGACCTTCTCGGCTTGGCTCTTTGGCCTAGCTTTCGATGCCCTCTCAAAGGTGGTACTTGGGGGATATATATAGGCTTTTGGAATGCGATTCTTTCTCCCTAAGTATCCTTTTCCGACTGAAATTGCTCTTTCCAGCGACAGAGGCACGACCATGGCACACGCCCATGTGGATCTAGACCAGACCATGTTCGGATTCCTAACTTGAGGCATGGCCGTGTGTGACGGAGTTGAGGCCGTGCTCTAGGTATTCGTCGAGGCACGACCGTGTGGACTTTGGGCCAAGCCGTGTCAATTTCGTGTTAAGGCCCATTTACTCTGTTTTCGGTACGTTTTGTGTTCTTTTCATCCTCGGTGTACTTTTCTGGGTATAAGACATGAAAAGAAAGGATTAAAAGCACTTTTTTTATAAAAATCAAGGAATCAATCATCAAAAAGCATATTAAATGTGGGATTTTAAAATATGTTACTTTTACGGTTTATCACATATCATTTCCTTATTCAATTTCCATCAAAACTTCAATATAACCATAATTTCATGTTTCTTTCAATTTAGCTCATAAAACTCAAAACTTATAACCTAATTTACAATTTAGTCCTTCAATCGATTCTAATCACAAATTCTATCAAATTAATCCCTAATTCCATTATTAGTTCAACATAAACCCTACTAAAAATTCTATCATTTTTCAAAATTTCCACATAAATTCAAGAGTATCTTACTCTAAGACTTCAAAAACATTAAAATCAAATGAAAAGGACTTAATTAAACTTACCAAATAATCTCCAAGCATCAAAATCCTAGTTTTTCCCTTTTTTCTTTCTTTCCTTTCTTTCTTCCCCAATTTTCGTTTGTCTCCCTTTTCTATTCTTCTTTTTTTTTTTCTTTCTTTCTTCTTTTATTTATTTTATTTAAATATAAAATATCTATATAATAACCAATATATAAATTACATGTTTATTAATACATATAGATACACATGTATAAATCATCACCACACATTTGGCACTATCATATTTATTTAACAAAAATAATATAATAAACATAATAAATAAATACTAATAATAATAATCTTTTACTTAACTTATAAGTAAATATATATAATATTCATTTGTACTAATATTTTAGCTACACTTGTATTTATTCTCTAACTTACACATGTCACTAATTTGGTTTAATTACTAATTTAGTCTTTTAATCTTTCTCTATTCTATAATTAAAACTTTATGCTCTATTCAATTTAGTCCTTTCTAATAATTATTTCTAATTAAACTAAATTCACTTATCAAAAATCTAATTCAACCCATAATAACTTCGTAAATATTTTTAATAAATATTTACGGACTCGTTTTCCTAAGACGGAGGCCCTAAACTCACTTTTCCGGTGCTCGTAGAATTTGGGTTATTACAAGTGTGATGACTTCTGACATTTGAAAATGTGTTTTCATATAGTAATGAATCCCGATCGAGCCGTAGCTGATGATGTCAAGAGTGTAGTGCCTGCTCCCGCACAAGGGACAGAGCCAATAGATTTTCGACCTACTTCGAGTAATCCAGAGGGGGAGGCTAGACAAGCCATCTACCAAATGATGAACGATTGGTTTACACCGTATATCCGGACTAATTCGACTGTACAACAATCTCCACCCCCGAATAATCCATCTCCGATACCTATGGAACCTCCGATCATTGATCCGATGAGATTTAACAGGCCTCCTGTAGATAAAATCAGAAAACACGGGGCCGAAGAGATAAAAGCTAATGATGATGATGATGCTGAATGAGCTGAGTTATGGCTTGATAATACTATTCGTGTGTTTGACGAGCTATCTTATACTCCGGATGAATGTTTAAAGTGTGCCATATCTTTATTACGAGACACGCATGTCAATGGTGGAATACACTAGTATCGGTGAATTCTTTCAGACTGAGTTCCGTAAGAAATACATCAGCCAGAGATTTATCGACCAAAAATGCAAAGAATTTGTAGAATTGACACAGGGTCGTATGACCGTAACTGAGTATGAACGAAAATTTGTGAGATTAAGTCGATATGCTCGTGAATGTGTTTCAACCGAAGCTATCATGTGTAAAAGATTCGACGATGGTTTGAACGAAGACATTAAATTACTGGTTGGCATACTTGAGCGAGCCTGCAAAGCTCAAGAGCTAGGGAAAGAGAAAAGAAAAGCCGATTTTGAAGCCAGAGATTTCCATAAAAGATCGTCGAGTAAGACTTTTCACTCAGCATTGAAGAAGTTCAGAGATGATTCAGGTTGATCTAAAGCTACTTCAGACTTTTCTAGACGATATCGAGACCGACCTCCTGTAAGTTCACGAGTCACTTCAATAGCTAGTGTTGGCAATGTTCAACAGAATAGAGTTGAGTGCAAGCACTGTGGTAAATGGCATTTTGGAGATTGTAGATTACATGATGGGTCTTGTTTTAAATGTGGATCGAAGGATCATTATATCCGAGATTGCCCGAAGTTGATAGAACAAAACACTGTTCAAAATGCGAGACCGAGCAACATGTCAGTGCGAGGCAGACCACCCAGACATTCGGGTAATGTAGGTGGCAGTCAGAGGGGAACAAAAGATACAGAGGTTCGATCTGAGGCTCGTGCACCTGCTAGAGCATATGTTATTCGCGCTCGTGAGGAAGCTTCTTCCCCAGATGTTATTACCGGTACTTTCACTTTTTATGATATTAATGTTATTGCATTGATTGACCCTGGTTCGACTCATTCATATGTGTGTGAAACATTAGTATCCTGTAAGACTTTGTCTATTGAGTCTACTGAGTTTGTGATTCGAGTATCAAACCCCCTGGGCCGGTGTGTTCTGGTTGACAAAGTGTGTAAAAATTGCCCGTTGATGATTCGAGATTTATGTTTTCCAGCTGATTTTATGTTGTTACCTTTCGATGAGTTTGATATAATTTTGGGTTTGGACTGGTTGACTTTGCACGATACCGTTGTTAATTGCAAAAGAAAGATCATTAATTTGAGATGCCAGAACAATGAAATTATTCGGATTGAATCTAATGATTTGAATGGGTTACCAGAAGTAATATCTTCGATGTTAACTCGGAAGTATGTGAGAAAAGGTTATGAAGCTTACTTTGCTTATGTACTTGATAGTAAAGTGACTGAAAAGAAGATTGAATCTATACCAATTGTGTGCAAGTATCCAGATGTGTTTCCTGAAGAATTACTGGGTTTGCCACCTATCCGAGAGGTAGAGTTTGGTATTGAGTCAGTACCGGGGACGAATCCTACTGAATTAAAAGAGTTGAAAGCACAGTTGCAAGAGTTAACAGATAGAGGTTTTGCACGATCGAGTTTCTCTCCCTGAGATGCGCCAGTTCTATTTGTGAAAAAGACAGCTGGAGCTATGCGAATGTGTATTGATTACCGCCAGCTAAATAAGGTGACTATAAAGAATAAATACCCGTTGCCACGGATTGAAGATTTGTTTGACCAGCTGAAAGGGGCTTCAGTGTTTTCAAAGATAGATTTGAGATCGGGTTATTATCAATTGCGAGTCAAAAAGTATTTGGATATGCCTTTTGGACTTACTAATGCACCTGTTATTTTCATGGATTTGATGAATCGAATTTTCAGAAAGTATTTGGATTGGTTTGTGGTAGCGTTTATAGATGATATTTTGATCTACTCCAAAGATGAAACCGAGCATGCCAAGCATCTGAGACTTGTGCTACAAACTTTGCGAGATAAACAGTTGTATGCAAAGTTTAGTAAGTGTGAGTTCTGGTTACGTGAAGTCAGTTTTCTGGGCCATTTTGTTTCAGCATCAGGTATTCGGGTTGATCTGAATAAAATCTCAGCTATACTTGACTGGAAACCACCGAAAAATGTTTCTGAAGTTCGAAGCTTTCTGGGACTTGCTGGTTACTACAGACGGTTTGTGAAGGGTTTCTCTATGATTGCTACACCGTTGACAAAGCTGTTACAAAAAGATGTTAAGTTCGAGTGGTCAGAGAAGTTTCAGAAAAATTTTGATCAATTGAAAGCTCTTTTGACTGAAGCTCCAGTGTTAGTGCAGCCTGAATCAGGTAAGGAATTTGACATTTATAGTGATGCATCTTTGAATGGTTTGGGTTGTATTTTTGATGCAGGAAGGCAAACTCATAGCTTATGCCTCGAGACAGTTAAAGCCACATGAAAAGAACTATCCAACACACGATTTGGAACTAACAGCTATTGTGTTCGCGTTAAAAATTTGGCGTCATTATTTGTTTGGTGAGAAATGCCATATCTATTCTAATTAAAAAAGTCTAAAGCATTTGATAACTCAGAAAGATTTGAATTTGAGACAACGCCGATGGTTAGAGCTGTTGAAAGATTATGAGCTAGTGATTGACTATCAACCGGGAAAAGCTAATGTTGTTGCTAATGCTTTAAGTCGAAAGTCATTATTTTCTCTACGTGCAAGGAACGCGCATATGGTTATGTCTGATGATGGTTCGATAGTAGCCGAATTAAAAGCAAGACCGTTGTTTGTTCAACAAATTGGTGATGCCCAGAAAGTTGATAAAGATTTGTTGGCAAAACGAGCTCAGTGTGAAATTAATGTTGAATCAGAGTTTCAAATTGATGAGAATAACTGCTTGAAGTTCAAGGATCGAATATGTGTTCCGAGGAATCCAGAGTTGATTCAGATGATTTTGAATGAAACTCATAGCAGTCGATTATCTGTTCATTCGGATAGCACAAAAATACATCTCTCAAATACTCTAACAACATTGTAAAAGAGTTTCTGGTCCACCCTCCCAAACATTTTAATTGAAATAGGCAAATGCAAAAGGACATTTTTGAATATTTTGATCCCTCGTAAAGTTCTTTATTCATTTCATTAAGTAACTTATAGAACTTCACCGCTTTTCCACTTGGCTCTTCATCAGGAACACTTCTTCCCGTTTCGGTAAAAGTATTTCCACCAATATTACAATCATCGAATGCAATAAAGTTAGGTGGAAATGATTGCAAACCATGACTGTGCATATTAAATGCATCCCGCAACATACCTTCAATGTCATCTTCTCTAACAGACTGATGGTAAGCACTATGAGGATAAGTCAGATTAATCGTTGAAGAGATTCTATTAGGTGTACACTGTAACACCCGGCCTAGAGGTTACGGCCGTATCTAGCAATGTCACACGATAGTATTTTTGAAACCTCGTTGTTACGATGAAAACATTCCATGTTATTATCTTTAGTAAACCTTTGTTAGAACTTAGGAAGTCGTCTTTATTCATTTAAAACATTTGTTTTAAAACATCCCTTGTTGCAAAAGCTTTAATAAAACAGTCTAAGTGATCATGCGTTTAGAAATTACTTAACTTTTTAAAAATTGAATTTCCTACGACCAGCGAGTATAAATCCATAAAGTAAAATAAATAAATAAAAACCCAAATTTAAAACCAAAGTCCCAGAGGGTCTTCAAATTACAACCCAAATAATCAATAATAATCAAATCATAAATCGTAAATTGAAAACCATGAAGTCCAAAAATTTCTGTGGTCACTGCTGAGTCCTCCGTTGCAGCGATCCATCTAAGTCTGGGGATTACCTGTGCACATTAAACAAAAAGGGTGAGTTTACGTAAACTCAGTGTGTAATCCCGTAGAAACAAACAAACAATCAGTATTCACAGTGCACAGTTGAACAGTCTTGGTCCTAAGCCCTTTTTAGTATCAGCGACAGTTTGGGCCTTAGCCCATCTCAGTACAGTGTTAAAAATGCAGTAGGGCCTTAGCCCGTCACAGTATCAGTAGCAGTAACAGTTATGTAGTAGCAAAATCCTACCCAACCAGCCTCTAGACACAATCTCCATCCAACCGTACACTCCATGTGGGGATATAATCAACCCACTCATCCCTACACTCCAAGTAGTACCGAATGCGGCACAAAATAGTAGTTTACAGCTGAGCTGCCAATAAATTAGGCTTAAATCCTTTCAGTACACTTCCTCCGAATAACAACCCCTAATCCAATGCAATGCAACATACAATGGATGATATGCTATTATGAAATTTCAGTACATATAATTAGTTCAGTCAATTTCACACATTTAGGTGTCTAAGTAGCGCTTACCGACCCTACAGTAGGTTCACAATCGACTTGGGCGACTCGTGCAACCTTAAAAACATTTCGGTAAAAATGGGCCCACATGCCCGTGTGATCTACCTGTGTGGGCCCACACGCATGTGTGGCCCACTCGGCCTAAAGTGGCCTTGGCCGTGTGATCCATTTTTAAAGTAACCAATGCTAGCTCAATACTCATATATGTTTTCACTATTTACTTATATGTTCATTCAAAGTTGTCTACTTGAGTCATTATCACTAAATTATTTATGTCTTGAGCTAAAAAATTCCAAATTAAGATTCGCTTGATGTTTTTGAAACTAAACTCAAATACTTTTCTACCATAAAATTTTCAGAATTTATAATTTATCAAATAAGTACAGTAAAATCTTTAAAGTTATCTCTATTCTGCTGTTTGACAGCTTCGACCTTTCCTTACTAAAAGTTATTTATCTCTTAGTACAGAATTTAGATGATGTTTCTGTTTATTTCTCTTGAAAATAATTTAAGCCCCTAATTATTTTTTTTACAATTTTTGATGATTTTCCTAAATCAGAACAAGGGAACCCGAAATCATTCTGACATTGTCTCACAAAATTTATTATATCTCATGATTTACAATTCCATTGCTTACATTGTTTCTTCCCTGAAAAACTATACTCAATAAAATTTAATTTCATATTTTATTCAACCTCTAACTCAATTCCCATTATTTTTGATGATTTTTCAAATTTAGACTACTGCTGTTCAAAACTATTTTAGTGCAAATGTTGATTTCCAAGTTTATAACACCCTTATTTCCTTTCTCTATAATTTTTCGCATCATTTTCTCTTATTTCTCTTATTTATTGACAGCAAGCAATTTCAACTTTTCACCGAATCTCATTTTCTGCGTTTTGGGTACACACTTGGTATCGATTCGCTGTGCAAAGTAACTCGAGCCTTCAAAAACCTATATTTGACCAATATATCCCTTAATTAATCACTTGATTCGTCAATCAAACCAAATATCCCCAACATAAAACTCAAGAAACTAAACCAACGATGATTCGAAAACTTACCATGACTAATCCGATAACAAGTCGTCTCCACACACTGGAATATCCGCTTAAAACAACACCTAAACGAGAGTAAAACGAACCATTTGTTAATTGCTTACTCGAAATACAATAACTAAGGGGAAAAAATTCCACTTACCGAAACAGATGAAGTCAAAAGTTGCACCCAAAGAGATGACTCGCAAAAAATACAGAAATGAAAAGAGAGGGGAAAGAGAAGAAACAAGATTCAGCCAAAGGGGAACAAAAACCAAAAGTGAACAAGAAGGGAAAATAAAGGGCAGAGAAACAAAAGTTTAACGTCAGAAAATTTGTTGGGAAAAAAGAAAATTGATAAGAAGAAAATCTTATTTTGATAACTTCTCCCCAATTATCTCCTAAAAACACTCCCTATTAACCCACTAAAACACAACTACTCAGCAGTCCAATTTAATTTGAACTCTACCACGCCACACGCCTCAAACAAAAATTAGTTCCTGTACTTGCACAGGGACTCGAACACAAAACCTCCTACACACTAACACTGCACTTAACCACCAGACCAGCAGGCCCATTCTGATATATTTTTACCAACAATCAAATAAAAGCCTACTGAACAAGAGTAAGGCTTAATTCATTCAAAATACCAAAATTTGCCCAAGCGAAGGCTTGAACTTGGGACCTCCCAAGCACTCCTAGAACACATAACCATTAAAGTTGACAGATATTTGTGTCATTATTTCACAATAATGAAAGTAGAAATTTTGGGGCATTACATACACTCTCCATGGAAAATCTATTTTTTATGCCCCCGAATAAAGCCATCAACAATTAGATGTTAGTAGACAAATTCTCGAAAATGCCAATTGATGTTGCCACACTTCTTACACGGGCAAAGAATCATATTCTCTTGGCTTGCATCTTGAAATGCTAAATTTAGAAAAATTTGTACTCCATTTCGATATTCGTTGCTTACCCTTGACAAATTCATCCAACTCTTATCCATTTCGTAGTTCTTGAAGTCTGAAGTTGACAATAAATTACGGTTACTTAAATGTTCTCAATTGATTTAAATCATGTCATTGTACTAAAATAGATAATGCATATCAAGTATCAAGTATCTAATGGGTGTAAACTATGTAAGTTATGTAAGTTAGTAAGTCCATAGATATGATATATATTTATGTAAGTTAGGTAAGTTATATATTTATCTAAGTTATGTAAGTTATGATATGACATATATTTATGTAAGTTATATAAGTTATATATTTATCTAAGTTATATAAGTTATTGGGTTTCATCCACTACAGTATTTACGTTTTGCAATTAAACTATCATATTGTATTCATCACATGATGAATTGCCAATTAAATAGTATCCTATTCCAATATAATTATAACAGTTTATCTGAGATGTAATAAAAAATAAAATGATGCAGAAATGTAATGTAAATATAATTATTATTAATAGTATAATCAAAGAGAAAAGAACTAATTATGTAAAGCATAAGAATATATTAGGGAAAATCACCGTCTACAAAAGCCTTAGAGAAAAGAACAATTAATCCTCCGACCAAATAAACTTATGGAAGCACAAAAAAATATGTCCCCTACAATAAAAGAGAAAACATTGGATAAATAGTTTTCTTCAAAAATTGGATAAACAGTCATTCACAATATATTGGTTAATGAGATAGTGACTCTTCCAAACTATGACTCTAAATCAATTGATCTTTAACCTTTGTCCAAACTATGACTCTAACTAATTTTCAATTTAATTAATCAATTCAATCCGAATTATTATTAATATAAAAGCTGAATTGATGTGGCACATCAACAATGGGTTTAGGATAATACTTTAATAAAGAAAGAAATTAAAGGCATTTGGAGGGGGAGTTGGGCACCCCTTATCTGATAACACTTTAATTAAAGTTTTTGGAAATGGACACTTTTGTTAGGGAAAAGGGGACGGACGACTACTCTTTTCTCTTAACTAAACTAATTTTATTTTATTCCACCAATCAAAAATAATGTCTTAATTAATTCATTAGCCACCCACGAAATTTTAATATAAATCACTTTCCACAAATTCAGTTATGCCTGTTGTCTTGTATTCTTCTTTATTTTTATTTTTTTACATGTCCTACATTAATCTTAAATTAAAATTTGTAATTATTTTTCTCAATTATATCGTTGTAAAATTGGAGCTGATGTCACTAAATGATGTGCGTCTCATAAATATCAATATAAAACTTTTGAATTTTAAAAACAATTAATAAATAAATTTCTATCATAGTTTTAAAAAATATACATCACATATTAAATTAATAAAAAATGAGTACCCATTAAATCAATGCATGCAGAGAGATATCGTTGGTCAATATAAGCATATACTTATTTTTGCATTCAAAAATGGATTACAAAAACTTCAACGTTTGGCTTCTTTTTATTTTTTATTTTATGGGGTTGGCAACTTGGTTATAAGAAAAATGTGAAGTCGTTTTCAAGGAATGAGTCAAAACGACAGAACCGTTCGCTAGGAATTCTCAACAACAATGTAAAATGACATCGACTTAGACTTAAGAGATGCTCGGTATATTCTAAACCAAACTTGGTATGCAAAAGGAGATGCTCTTTGATTGGGATAAGTTGTGTCACCTTTGATGTTTTTTTTTCTTCTATTTATGGGCTAAAATCGGCAAATTTCGAACTCAATTCCAAAATTCAAACATATTAACACAAACACTAGTTTTTAGCCAAAGTCGAATTGATGCCCACTTGATTGGCAACAACCATCATAGCAAGTTGAACGTTTATGTACATTTCTAAAAAAGAAAAATTCTTAATTTAATTAATATTTTCATTTAAATTCGTTAAATCCTAGAGCTGAACTGAGAAGATAAGTAGCAAATCCTAGAACTGTTTCATATACCAAACCAAATCAACGAGCAAACAAAAACAAAATAGCTGACTGTGACAACGATGATTATGTGGACATGCAAATGGTTGCAAAATACCTCTAGGACCTGAATTTCCAATGGCGGCGACAGAAAGAAGATACGACTCCGGAGAGAAGAGGCGAAGAATTTCCTTTTGAAGCGGCGGAGAGAAGAACTAAAATGATTTTCCAGCCAATATCTAAAATGATTAGGCTAAAACAAAAACTAAAATGATTTTGAAAATTAGGAGGGATTGGGGAAGAAATACAGGGATTTGGGAAAATGTGGATTTCGATCAGAAGGGATTTTGGTAGTTGGCAAATTAGGGATTGCAAAATTTGGGGAAGAAGAACTTGGGGGAAATTGGGGGAATAAAAATTGGGGTGTTGGTGAAAAGAAATCGGGGAAATCTGAATTTGGGGAAAGTAAAGGAAATTCGGGGCTAAAAAACGATGTCGTTTAAGCTGAGTTTAATAAAATATGTGGCGCTTTTAAAAACGACACTAAAAATAAAGCATAAAAACAGCGACGTTTTGTAAACACTTAATACATATTCGCGGCGTTTTTGGCTAAAACACCGGTAATGCACAACCTTTTGCGGCGTTTTAGACGAAACGCCACTAAAAACAAGGATAAAAATGCTGTCGTTTTGCACTCTTAATACATTTTTGCAGCGTTTATATTGAAAATGCCGGTAATGCATAATCTTTTGCAGCGTTCTAGAGAAAACGCCACTAAACATGCAGCATAAAACGACGCCGTTCAACAACTTTTTAATACATATTAGCGGCGTTTTAACAAAAAAAAATGCCACTATTGCTAACTTTTTTGCTGTGATTTGACCGAAAACGCCACTATTGTTAAACATAATTAAAAATTGATTCAAGTTATACCCTAATCTAGATTTGCTCCAACTTTTAATGCCCAAGCTAACAAGTAAATTGACAGAAGAATATGATTGATAAGATACTGATTATTCGATGACTCAAATAAAATGTTTTAAAATAACTAAATTAGAATTCTAACCATAACTTAAGAGAGATAATTATGAATTCCGAAAAATTATTTTTCATAAGCCTAAAAATAAACATGAAATATATGTTGAATTGAAAAGGAAAATTAATAAATCTAAAAATGCATCATTTTTCCATTTCACTTTTTTTTTCCTCTTCTATTGTTTGTGTTTTGCTTTTTGACTTTTTAATCAATATTAAGTATTTCCAAAAATTATTATAAACATAAGCTTTTACATTAATATCTATATATACACACATCAATATATATCCATATGAAATTTATTTTCATGGTTTAGAGTTTTACGGTTTAATATTTAGGGTTTAATAGATTAATGGTTTAGTGTTTGTGGTGTAGGGTTTTATGGTTTTGGGTTGAGGGTTTAGGGTTTAGAGTTTGTGGTTTAGGGTTTAAGATTTAGAGTTTAAGGTTTAGGGATAAACAGATGCACAATCATAATTTTTTTAGGGGCTGAAATTAAATTGTAAGTAAAAAAATGCAATCTCATCATTTTGATAGCATATATTTTTATAATTTTTAAATGATTAAATCAAAATTTTTTCATTTTCAAAGGGACAAAGTGCAATTTTACCTTTAAAATTTTAAAAAATTTCAAAAGGCCTAAATGAAATTTTTTTCATTTTAGGGGGGCCGAGACCCTTTCAACCCCCTAGTTATGCCCCTAAATGTATATTAATTATAGGGTTTAGGATTTAATTGAATATGATTCACTTAAGATTGTAAAAACTCGAACTCAAGTTGGATCTGTAATTTGAGACGTAAAGTTTTATTTAAGTTGGATTCAATTTTATAAGATTCAAAATAAAAATCGAGGCATTCAAAAGTAGTTGATTAAGCTGATTTTCAAAAAAAGACCAAGGCATTTCGGGGATAACAAAACGGGGTCGTTTTGCAAAAAATAATACATATTCGCGGCGTTTGGACTAAAAATGCCACTATTGCTCAGCTTTTAGCGGCGTTTGGGACCAAAAAGGCCACTATTGCTCTACTTTTTGTGGCGTTTTCCTTCTAGTGCTACTAATATATTACATTTGTGGCGTTTTTTATCCAAGCGCCACTAAAAACGCCGCTAAAGGTCTATTTTTCCTGTAGTGTACTAACAAAACAATTTTAAAACAATTATAAAAAAACAAAAAAATTACATTCATAAAAAGTATTAAATCAAAACCATAAACACTAAACGTAAACAATTTATATATAATAATTAATAACAAAAAAAATTACATGTATTAATCAAACTCTTTAAATTAAAAGACATTATTTACTAAAATAATACATACCTTTTTTTTTCTTTCTTTTTTTCTTCTTCTTCTTCTCCTTTCTTTCATTCTTTTCTCCCCAATGCATTCATATTATGGAGGACCATGCTGCTTATAAGGTCCCCCATTCAAAAAAAATTTCCCCATTGAAGGAACATAACACTGCTTAGCGATGTGCACAGCAGGCAAGGGGAAGGCTGCCGTTTGGCGCAGCAACAGTGCAGGGGTGAGGCGAATGCGACTGGTCACACCAGTGCCGCCTATCTGACAGGTGCGATTGGTGCCGCCAGTCCAGGTGGCGCCACACTCACGGGTATTTTCAACCCATATTTTGACTCGTTGACTGTATTTTGACCCGTATAAATATATATATTTAAAAAATATTTCTTTATAAAAACAAAAAAAAAACTATTATAAAAAAAATGTGGTGGCGCCTATGAGAAAGGCTCCACCCAAAAGACATACCATTTTCGTAATTAATCCCACTGACAATCCATTTCAGAATTTTTTTTATACTATTTATGTAAATTAACCTCACTTATATTTGAAATGTTACGTTTTAGTCACTTACGTTATCGTTTTGTTACAAAGTAGTCACTCTACCGTTAAGCTCCGTTACCTCCCTAATGGCGGTCGTATGTAGCAGTCCAATTGGGATTTAGATGCCAACTTGGATGTCCTAAGTGGCAGTCCAAATTAATTTTATTTAATTAAAAACCTATTTTCATCCCAGCAACTGGACATCCAAGTTGGCATTTAAAATCCATTTGGACTGTCGTTAGGAAGGTAACGGAGTTTAACGATAGAGTGACTACTTCGTAACAAAACAATAACGTAAGTGTCTAAAACGTAACATTTCACACATAAGTAACTAAAATGTAATTTGAGGCAAACAAAAGTGACTATTTTTGTAGTTTACCCTTAATTTCTTAACTTCCTCTCTTCTTCTCACTAGTCCCCGCAACCAAAGCACACCGGCAAAAAAAAAAATTCAAAAACTACATCAATGCTGGTAAAGAGAATGCCAACACAAAAAAAGTAAAAAAATCATTTTTTTTTTTAATTTGAATCGATGCCGGCAACGTGAACATCGGCATCAAAAAAGTAAAAAATCATTTTTTTTAAATTAGAATCGATGCAGAAAGTGACAACACCGACACCTATTAAATTTTTTTTAATCCTAGAATATTTATATTTTTTAAGTAATTTTGAAAAAATACATACTAGTGCTGACAAACACAGTGACGACACTAAAAAATTATTTTTTCATAAACCAAATAATTATCGGATAATTATTAAAGTATGATGGAGGGTGATGCTGACAGCAAAATTTTAAAACATGTTATTTTCATATAAAATTTTAAATCTGAATTATTTTCGTAAAAAATCAATTTATTTGTGTTAGTTATGAAAAAAAGCGGCTAAGGTGACAGAATCCCAGCTAATCAGGCAATTAAGGAAAGGGGTCCAGCTAATTCAAGGCAAGGTTACAGGTCAGCAACTGAGCTTACCAAAGACAAGCAATCAACGCATCAACACCAATGTAGGGACACGAGGCTTGATGCATCATTATATTTGTATTTTCATTTCTTCACCACATCATCTAACCCTCAAATATTACCCTTTCTTTCCTTTTCTGTACCAAACTCGTGGGTTTGCACCGCCCTCTTCATTCTCTATTTTTCTCAATTTGGGTTCAAACGAAGATACTGAAATTAATGCATACACTCTTCATTACTCACTTTTTATACATATTAACATCAAACCTTTTTTAAGTACATCAAGAAAGGCAAACGAAATCTGTCTTTTCAACTGCTTCTCTCTTCCAAATCATTTCATATAATATTTTACTCAAAAAAGCGCAAACTTAAGTGTTAGTGAATTTATATTAAAGAAAGATAAATTATTGGTCCCTCATTCAATTTTTAGTATGTTTTTATTTTAGTCCTTTAAATTATTTTTTTTTTAATTTCATCATTTTACTTTTAGGGTATTTTTATTTTAATTGTTCAACCATTAAATCTTTAACGGCAGATAACTTGTACATACCACATCATGCTCTCACTTTTATTTTAGTCACCAAATTTTTAAGTCACTTTCATTTTGATCACCCAATAGATATATGTATATATTAATATTGATCAAGGTAAAAAACGTTAAGGATTAAAGTAAAAAAGTAGTAGAAACTAAAACAATGCTTTAAAAATTGTCAAATTGTACTTGTTTACCTATTCGCTGAAAGTTCTAAATTTCTTTTCCAATATTGAAAATTTAAATTTCAATGCATCAAAATTAATTAAAATAAGTTATTGAAAATATTTGATTCGTTGATAGTGTCAACCGATTTGTTAATATAATATTTAAATTATTTTAATTAATTAATTTAGTCTCCTTTTAGATCTTAAAATTTTATTTTATGTTTCCAAATTAAAATCCGCTCAAATAAATTATCTTTAATAATTGTATATAAAACTCAAATTTCTTTTGATTATATGATCTCTAGTCTTTCATAATAAGCTAAAAACAAAGAAATATCCTTACAATTAATTTAATTAATTAATCTCCAAACAAAACCCAGAATTTTTTCATAACTTTTTTACCCAATTGAAGAACAAGCAATTAATATATTAATTGCAATGAAATTTTTTTTTCTTTTAGTTTAATATATATGAAAGATTGGAGATTATATAATCAAAATAAATTTAAGTTTCGTAGAAATTATTAAAATGAGTTGTCGAGTTGATTTCATTAAGAATAATATGAAAACATGAAATAAAATTTTAATTTTTAGAAGGAGATTAAATTATTTAAGTTCAACATTACAATAACAAATCAGTTAATATTATCAAGGGATAGAAATTTTTCAACAATTTATTTAATTGATTTTTATGTTTTGAAATTTAAATTTTCAATATTGAAAAAAAAATTCGGCAATGTGATTAACAAGTACAATTTGACAATTTTTAATGATTTGTTTTAGTTTCTACTGTTTTTTTTTTAACTTTATCCTTAATTATTTTGCCCCAATAAATGCATTAGAAAAGGGTATTTTTTTTGTAACCAAAATGAAAGCGACTTAAAAATTACATGATCAAAATGAAAGTATAAACATAATATAGTGTGTGCAGTTTACTGTCGATAGAAATTTAACGATTGAAGGATTAAAATAAAAGCGTTATAAAAATTAAGTGATGAAACTGAAAGGATTTACTTTTTATTTTAGATGACAAAAATAAAACTAACCTGGGTCACTAATTAAATAGTTTAGATGTTAGTGAAATAGGTAATAATGGATGTTGCATGAAGCTTGCAATTGGAGGGACGTAGATTCATCCACGTGCCTAAGAGTTGACTTTTGGATCTCCTCAAGGCTTCAACTTGCTACTCCCACCCTGATTTTTGCCACACATTGTTTTTTTTCCTTAAAAATATCAATCACAATCTTGAGTCAATTCCCAAGACGTGAATCATGCTTTTTATTTCTCACTTCTATAAAGAATATTATATAGATATATCATTTTAGGAGAATTCTTTTCCTTATATTTAATATTCCCTAATTCCAAATTGTAATCTAGATTGAGTATTTAATTATAAATATGTGCTTCCCTATATATACATCATCACTCCTTTAACATTCTCCTCAGAGATTCTCTCATAGTATATCTCTTTCTCTCGAAAAAGCTACCAACTAATAATACCCCAGAAATCGAGCAATGGATTCCAGGTCCGTAAGGGCAACAATAAGGCATCTCTTGACTGTCATCTTTCTTGGGATTTGTATGATGTGGATCATGGCACCCACAAACACTTACAAGCAAAAATGGAAGCCGAGCATCTCCAAAAAGGTTGTTTCCACATATTTTGGAACCCAAGGTAATTTTGCTGATGATATATATATATTATCCATATATAACAAGTTAAGTTCCGAGGTTTACATTGTATTGTATTGTATCATCATGGTTTCAGCTCCCAATATGCTGATTTGGACATTCCCCGTCCTCTTCGTTGCTTCTTTGGGCTCTTTGTACCTTCACTTGGGAAAGAACTCGAATCAAAATGCTTCACAAAGGTAGAACCAGGATTTTCAGTTTGCTTGGTTACAGATATGTTAAACATATATATAAAAAGATCAAAAACCCAATTTTAATGGCTAATTATTTCTGATGAACAGCAATGAGAAAAAGCATAGGCAGGCGTTATGGAGGAAGCCCGTTTTAGTGAAAGGTCCCCTTGGGATAGTTTCGGGGATAGAGTTAGCCTTGTTGATCATGTTTATTGCACTCCTGGTTTGGTCACTGGTAACTTATTTACGCAGGTTACATACCATCACTCCAAAAGCAGCTGCAAAAGAAGGAGTCAAAGTGTAAGATCAAATTAATCAATTCATTGATACCACAAATGAACGTTAATTCATTCAAAAAAAGAGAGAACATTTCGAAATTCGAATATAATTTGGTGTATTTTGGCAGATGGGAAATGAAGTTATTCGATGTAGCGTTGTGGATAGGGCTTACGGGGAATGTGTGTTTAGCATTTCTGTTCTACCCAGTGGCTCGTGGCTCATCGGTGCTGCCGCTGTTAGGTCTAACCTCGGAGGGCAGCATCAAGTACCATATATGGCTTGGACACATGACCATGGTTCTTTTCACAATTCACGGCATTTGCTATATAATTGATTGGGCCGTTACAGGCAACATATCTGAGGTAATTAATGTTCTTTATTACATAATAACTAGACAAAATTTGAAAGGGAATATTAGCTTACTCTCTTTTTTCTTCATCTTTTTTTGGTCTTCCTTTTTCAGTCTTGTTCAAAGATTGCACGTAAGTATATGAAAAGAAGGTTTTAAGAAACTCTGTTGAAAATGACGTAAAAAAGACTACAATCAAAGATAAAACTCGGGTATTTAGTTCCATTAATAGCTCTCCACTCATTTTATATGAAAAATAAATGTTCATTGTCATGAAACGGTCCACACTACATAAAAGAAGAACCATAAAATATGGGTGTCTTTATCAAAGGAATCTTTGAGATTGTAGGGTCTCAAACAATAGTTGTAGTTCAATTTTATTTTCGTCTTTTGGTTGTGGTATTTCTCCAACTTTTTTCTTCATTTGTTCTGATTTTTCCCCCTTTTTCTATTCAAATGACACCTGTTTTTCATGCACAAACAAAATTGGTTTCAACTTTCAAGCTATTAAGTACAAATACATTAATATGATTAGTACCGAGCAAGATTTACACTGAAATCAAAACTAAAATTTATTATCCTATGGGAATTACGTCTCCGCCGATACAAATTGATTGGTGCACACTAACCGGTAGAGTCCAAAATTCTAGCGGTTAAGATAAGATTTTGATGGGGGATTTGACTTAAGAGTATAGGGATCTGATCTAGGTGAGACGTGTAGGGGTAACTGGACCTGACCCATTTGTCAACTATCTATGGGGTGCCTTTAACATCGATGCTGTTTTTGACCACGAAAAGCAAATGAAAAAATAAAGGTGAGGGAGATGTATCTAGCGTTTCCGTATTGTATGAGGTGTATAGTGGAGCACTTAAAGCTACTACCCTTCTTTCTGCTCTACGGATAGGAACCACCATAGTCAATGATAGATTACATTACCAAGGTGAGAATCTTTTAAATTAATATGGTGAGAGTTTTATTTTTTGTTTGACTTGGATAGACAAATATATTATTAATACTAAAAACCAATCTAATACTACTTTTAACAATGTGTACCCATCCCTTGTTTCTTGAAATCTTCAAACTTTAAGCTATAATGTTGATGTGAATAATTCAGATGCTAAAATGGAGTCATTCGGATATTTCAAACGTGGCTGGAGAAATAGCATTGCTGGGTGGCCTAGGCTTGTGGGCTGCAACCTTTCCTCAAATAAGGCGAAAAACCTTTGAGCTCTTCTTTTATGCCCATCATCTCTACATCATCTTTGTATTCTTCTTCATCCTCCATGTTGGCATTGGTTACACCTTCATTATGCTTCCTGGATTTTACCTCTTCATCGTTGACCGTTACCTCAGATTCTTGCAATCTCGAACCTCTGTTCGCTTACTTTCAGCTCGACTTTTACCTTGTAATGTTGTGGAGCTTAATTTCGCAAAAACCCATGGTAATCATTAACCCAATAACTTAATCGAGTTTCTTTTTTCATATAAATTTTAGTTTAACCCTTTTTTTTACCCCACTTGATTTGTTAATATATTGGTTTAAAACTAGGTTTGACCTATAATCCGACAAGTATTATGTTCGTGAACGTGCCCAGCATTTCAAAGTTGCAATGGCATCCGTTTACAGTTAGTTCGAACAGTAATATGGAGCCTGATAAACTTAGTGTGATCATTAAAAGCGAAGGAAGTTGGTCGACCAAGCTCTATCAAAAGCTTTCATCTCCAATTGAACGTCTTGATGTTTCCATTGAAGGACCTTACGGACCTCAATCTAACCATTTCCTAAGGTTTGCAAACAAATCCTACCAACTAAAAACATTGTTTCTTCCAAGTTTGTTAAAAAACTATTTAACTGTACAAATATTTTTCAGGCATGACACGATTGTGATGGTGAGTGGAGGCAGTGGAATTACTCCTTTTATATCCATAATCCGAGAGCTCATTTTCAGGAGCAAAATATCTCAATGTAAGACACCAGAAATGATCCTAATTGCTGTATTCAAAAGCTCTTTGGATCTCACTATGCTAGACCTGTTGCTACCTATGACTGGTTCCCCATCTGAACTTTCTAACCTGAAGCTCCACATTGAAGCTTACGTGACCAAGGAAAACGAACCAACAACTGATAACTCAAAACGAGTTCGTTCCATATTGTTCAAGCCCCTTCCAACAGATAAACCTATGGCACCCATTTTAGGCCCCAACAGCTGGTTCTGGCTTGCCGCCATAATATCATCTTCCTTCATCATGTTCCTTATCTTAATTGGGATCATCACCCGGTTCTATATTTACCCAAGGGATCACAACAAAAACGAATTCTCAGCCTCCACAAAAGCTGTGTTGAATGTTTTGGCTATATGTGTCTCCATAGCTGCAACAGCTAGTGCAGCTGTTTTTTGGAACAAGAGACAGTATTCCAGGGAAGCGACGCAGGTACAAAACATTGAAGGACAAACCCCATTAGGATCACAGAACTTGAGGGCTTATAATGGCGATAGAGAATTGGAAAGCCTCCCTCACCAATCTCTTGCACAAGCTACCAAAGTTCACTATGGAGGGAGACCTGACTTGAAGAGTAAGTTACTTTCAATTTGTCTAATGGCTTAACTAAGTGCCTGTTTTGCAGCAACTAGAATTCACCTCAAACCTTTTCTGTTCATTTTTTTTTTTTTGATGGTTTGGGGGTGCAGGAATGCTTTTTGAACGTAGAGGAGAAAGTGTGGGGGTTCTTGTTTGCGGTCCAAAGAAATTGAGGCATGATGTTGCAGCAATTTGTTCTTCTGGTCTGGCAGATAATCTGCATTTTGAGTCTATCAGTTTCAGCTGGTGATTACTGTTTAGAAAGCAGAGGAAAAAACAAGTGGGTGGAGTGGCAGAGTGGTTTTGGCGCCCATCATTTGTTAAAGTGCGCAGGTTCTGCTGTTTATGTTTGATATTTCATGCAAATTATGTAGCTACATAACAACTGTACGAGATCCTGATATAATTAAATAAACCGATGAATATAGCTTGTAAAATTTCCCCTTTGTATGGTGATGGTTTAAAAGTAAGCAATTCTGTCATCTTCTCCACTTTCTCAAAAACCATCACATGTTTTCCCGTGGTCCCACAGAATAGGCTGAACTGTAACATCTAAAAACTCCGGATTTGGGTTTTTTTTTTCTTTCAGGTTAACGAATCATTTTCACTTAACTGAAGATGTATAGAAATTCCACTTGCTATTTTCTAAAGAAGGGTTACAACTTATTAAATGATGAGACTCGTATCTTACGACCCACCCATCTTCAAAGGGGGACACATCAGTGATGCTAAAATTCAAACAATCATCAGTGATGCAAAGAAATTTATATACCTCGGATCGTCTTAAAAGAGTAGCAAGGACTCCTATTCACCCCTTCAACTTGACAGAGTACATATGAGCCAAGAGGAATTCAGCACCCAACCTGCTCTGCAAAATACCCATTTTAACGAAAGAAAGGGGTTCAATCAGCTAAAACACCAAAAAAAGACGAAAAGAAAATTGCAGGAAAAGAATGGTCGTTATTTTTAGTCTTAATTCCCGATTTAGCTCGTAAGTATACCAATTTTCTCATTTGGTATTTAATTTTTTTTTTAATTTGATACTTAAAATATCAATAGTTTCCTAATTTGGTATCTAATGTCCATTTTCTAGCATATGTTAAAAAAAATCTTATAGCTAATCACAAAGCATCAACTGATGTCTTTATATATTAAAAAAATTATTAAATATATATACACATTAAAAATATAAAAATAGAAATAAAAATATAAAAATTCAGAAAATATATATAATCAAGAAAAAATAGATAAATTATAAAAAAATGTACAAAATGAAATTTACAAAAAAATTAAAATTGAAAATAAATTAGTTGAAATTAATAATATTATGAAAAATTGTAAAAAATTATGAAAAATCGTAATTTTTTTAAAAATTTCAACAATAACTTTTTTTTTATAAAATTCTGAAATATACAATTATAATTTTTTAAGAAAGTATTTAAATTTCAATTATTTTGCAATTACTTGAATTTCAAATACTTTTTTTAAAATTTTTATAAAATTTTTCAATTTTTATATATCATTTTGAATTTTTAAATTTTATAATTATATATACTAATTTTGTAATTTATTTTTGTTTTTTTATATATTATCTATTTTTTTACATTTTTAATCAATATAATATTAAAAAAAAGGACACATTGTTTATTCTAATGGTGCCACATGGCTGGTCAATGCTAGTCAATGTTTGGCCATCTATGTTGACCGACCACGTGGCACTATTAAAATACACCACGTGTCTTTTTTTTTTTTAGCTTTAATATTAAATTGATTAAAAATGTAAAAAAAATCATATATAATATATAATATTTTTTAAAATATTTTTTATAAATTTATAAAATATATAATTTTAAATTTTAAAAAGTCAAAAATATATATAAAAAATCAAAAATGTTATAAAATTTTTTATAATATATATTTTAGAATTTTATAAAAAAAATTATTTTTAAACTTTCTTAAATTAATTTTTTTTACATTTTTTTGTAATAATATTATTAATTTCAACTAATTTATTTTCAATTATCATATTTTTTGCCAAATTTATTTTTATGATTTATAGTTTTATAATTATATATATATTTTTGAATTTTGTATATATTTATTTTCATTTTTTATATATTTAATGTGGATACATTTAATAAAAGAAAATAATTTTTTTACATAAAGATGCCATGTGGTGCTTTGTGATTGGTTATACGAATTTTTTACATTTGTCAACAAAAGGAGTAAAAAATATAATAGAGACATACTTTAGGTATCAATTTAGGAAGTGATTGATACTTTAAATACCAAATTGGAACAAAAAAAATTAACTTACCAAAGTGAAAAAATAGGTATACTTTTAACCCTTAATTGTGAATTAAACCTTATTTTTATGATATAAAATTGGTGTTTTCAAATTAATATTAAATTTTTCATAATCATTTCTTTGGTATTCAATTTTCCCTTCATCAATAATATTTTGACATGTTATAAAAAAATACACAATATTCTTAATCTCATATTAATTTTTTTATTTATTCATGATTTAAATGTAAATTTTCATTTTAATTTCATACATATTGTTATTATTAATTTTAAATTATATGTAATTTTAAATACGTGATTTCTACACACATACATATGTAATATAGTTTCTATTTTCGTTTTATGAGCTTTGCAAAACAATGGATTGATTTCATTTCATTTTTTAAGATAAAATAAATTACTAACATTCTAAGATCGAGTACTAGTTTAATTGACATTATTATTGTTAAACTAATTTAAAATTATTTTAATGCATTTAAGTATGTACTTTTTTATTTAATTATATTTCCAATAATAAATTTAATTACAAATTAATTAGTTTAGGAATTGAAAGGTTTATAAAGGATAAATCCACTTACACCAATGTAAAATGAAAGTAGTTGTACTCTCCTTCATATCTCTTTGTATGATTATTTAATGATTCAACTATTAAATTTATCAATATAGTTGTACTTGACATGCATGTAAAATATCGAAGGGTCCAATATCTTTATCATGTCGATCTAAAATACTATATATATATATACTGAACATTTGAAAATTTTTTACATAAAAGAAATAGTTAAAAGTTTTTAGTTTAAATCAAATTTGACTTGTATGATTATATGAATGGAATATAACATATAAAGATTGAATCATTAAAATATTAATAGTATAAAAAATACTAAAGGAGATAAAATTATTTTAATTTTGTATCTATATAAGTGAATTTCTCCTCATTTAAAAAATGTGTAAAAAATATTTTCTTCTTCTAAAAAGCCCACGGCCGGATAAAAGAGCAAAATATTATGTGGATAATAGGCTTGAAGGAAGAGAAGTTACATGATCCACATCGCTATCTGATAGTGATAGATGTTTTGAGCTAGATTTTTTGAGTGCCAAAAGGGCCGACACTCGGGTTTTATATGACCAGTAAATGGAAAGGATTATTATTAAGTTTACTAAAAATTCTATCACAGTGTGTATATATATATATATATATATGAAAATTATAAATTTAGAATATAATATATGTTTAAAATTAATATATAATAAATAATGAAATGTATGGTTTGAAAGTAATTAATAATAACACATAAAATACGCATGATATTTAAATAAAAATTTAGATTAAATTGTTTATTATAATATTGTCATCAATCTTAAGTCGGTGTCGAGCTAATTTGTAATACCAACTCAATCAAATATATTATTAATAAAAAATCCTATCAAACTCATATACGTGTGGAAACCATAAATTTGAATACAAATGTGTACTTAAAAATAGCATACAGTAAATAAATAATGAAATATATGGTTTGAAGTTATTTAATAGTAATAATAGCACATGAAATATGTATGATATTAAAATAAAAAAAAGATTAGTTTAAATTGTTTATCATGTTGTTGTCATTAATCTTGAGTCGGTGTCGAGTTAATTTGTGACACCAACTCAATCAAATACATTATTAGTAATAAAGTGTGCATAATAAAATTAAAATGTACGAAAATAGTAATAAAAAAAAAGTTGATGTGGATTCAAGTTCTACCGTATGCATATTTTTATTTTTATTTTCTAATAAAAGGAATAAAATATCATTGAATAATATAACTTGCTTAAAAAACGGATGACCATTTTTGAAATTTCCCAACTGAGTTTGTGCTTAGTTGACTTGTGACGCCAACTTAGTTAAAGATTTTGTTAATAGTATAAATGTTGATTATTATTTTTTCATCTATTATGTAGGGTATAAATCAACCGAGCTTGAACAAATGAACCTTAGTTCATGTTTCTTTATTTATTTTAAAGCTCGTTCGTGTTTGTTAAAAAATTTAAATTTTTTGTTCATGTTATTTTATTTAAAATTATGTGTGTACATGTTCATTCATTTAAGTTAAACAAACATATTCATGAACATATAATTAAACAAACATATAATTGAACATTTTCAAGAGTAATGTTCATGAATTGTAACACCCCTATACCCAACTTGATTACTGGATCAAATATAGAAGTGCTACATTGGTTTTTAGAAACTCTAATAATAATATCTTAATAAAAAATATCATTATAATTTGTACATATTAGTTTTGTTGTTCTAGTATATTGATTTTTGGTATTTGAGATAAGCCGAAATAAAAATTTTCAACTATTTTTACATTTAGAACAATATACTAAAGTGAGAGAAGAGCCATTGTAAAAAAAAATAGGGAACGTGACTGTGTGGATTTCAGTAACTATGTTTAAATTTGAAATTCTAGGGATAATTTGCCAAATTAATTCCTAAAGTTTACCTAGTTTAACCCTTGTTTACATCTGAAGTTTTAAGCCAATTTAATTCAAATATAAATCGTAATTAAGCATTCTAAGATCTAACTTTCTTATATCACTTAATTAACATTTAAACTATTTCATATAAATTAAGCAATTATCACATTTAAGTCTCATCACATTCAACCTTAATACACACACCTAGGTACATGCCATTTACAGAAAAAACAAAAATTAATACTTTACCCCTTTCTCAGATCCACTGATGTGATGAGATGAGGTGCCTTCAATCTTCAAAGATCCATTTTTCCTCTACTTCTAACCTACGCGTATAAACACGCGTTAAGCTATTGCTAGCTTAGTAAGTACAACTATTATTTAGATCATAATCCATATTATAAATTATAACTTATTTATTATCACTACACAGAATCATTTAAATGACCTGTTTGTATTCATCATACATAATTTACCAATCAATTCACTTTTTTTTTTTTACAATTAGGTCCACATTTATTATTTGCTCATTAAACACCAACTAAACATATTGATTTAATTATCATCTATACAATACTAGAATCACATGATTTATTTTAAATTCTCATTTACTCCATTTAGCTAAAATTTCTGATAATTTACTTTACTTATTTCAACTATATATTTTCTTTTTCTTTCACTTTTCTTTTTTTTTTTCAATTTCATAACTTTTCAACACATATAATCCATATGATTCAATAATCACTAAAATAGTTATGTACCTTTTTCAGAGGCCCAGTAAACTTAATAGAATAAACAAGATATACGGAATAGAACACCATCGAAACAGATAAACAGAGAGCACAAATGTGCTAATCGGAGAGCACTGACGTGCTAATAATCAGAGAGCACTAACGTGCTAATAATCAGAGAGCGCTAAGGTTCCTTAATGGCATGCCACTAATATCCCAATAGTCCTTATCTCATCTACTTGGGCAAGTCATAATATACACACGTCACTTTTGTACTTTTTACCATTTAATCCTTATAACAATACTTCGTATAATTATATATTCCTTTTTCATTAACACATGTAACTTGTCTCAATATTTAATAATCTTCCATAATGCTACTAATAATTCTTATTATACATTTCACTTATCTCTTTTACTTATTTTACAATTTATACCTCATTATAACATTTCATGTAACAATATCTTTTTCTTTCAATTTCGTATATAACATATTTCATTTCTCTATTTAACTTCCATATTCCACCATAATTTCTTATCACATTCACATGTCATTTTCATATTTTTTTTTCTAAATTTTGTCTTTGAGGCATCAAATCCACAAATAGAATTTATAATTCTTTTAATACATGTAACATGTTTCAACAATTAATATAATTTCCATAGTTCATCACTAATTTCTTTTTCATGTTATTTTACGTTTTTAACGCACTAATCCTTGTCTTTCATTTTTTTTATAAAACATCTGTAAATTATTTCACATATCATTATTTCAGATATTTCTCTTCATATTTACTTACATAAATATATAGTTCCATCAACTTTTACATCCTCTATAATTTAGTATTTTTTTATACACTTCAAATCTTTTCTCACATCTCTTTTAATTTCTTTATCACATATTACTTAATAAATACAATCAATTCATTATTTATTATATTTAATCATTATCAAGCCTTATTCTTAACTTATTCAACTTATAAATTTGTAATTAAATATCATATTAAAATTATATTCATTCTAACAATTAACTTCATAATCATCAAAACAAGTAAGAATCTAGTTGTACTTACAACTTTAAGCTTGAAGTCAACTTCGTTCTCCTCCTTCATCCTTTGTCCAGTTCCTTGCTTTATTTCTCTATTTGTTTATCAATTTTCTTCACTTTTTCTTCACTCTTCTTCATTTTTTCATATCAAGATACACAATATTTTCACATTAAAAATCATGTTCACATATCATAATTCATGTTTTCTAATCAAAACTAGCATGTATTTCAAGAGAAGTTAATAGTTCTTACCTCAAACACTTATATTCAAGTCTAATCTTTATTTTCTCTCTTCTCCAAAACTCTCATGAATGCTCTTCCCATGAAATTAATGTAACTATTATCTCTCTCCATTGATCTTACTCACAAATCATGAAGAAATTTAGGAAAAATTAGCTTAATTGGTTTGTATTTGGTGAGAGGGACTAAGTTGAAAGAAAAATAAAAATTGAAATGGTGGAAAAATAGTGACTGACATGAAGCACCATGACCATGGCTTTTACAGCTTTTTTTTAATCATTTTCTTTCTCCATTCTTCTAGTTTCTTCCATTAAAAATATCTCTTTTTGTTTTATTTACCATTTTACCCTCACTATATATTCACACTTTTTACTATTTATCTTTTTGAAGCAAAATTCGGACTGGGCTTATTATAAATTAAAACGAACTTACAAAAAGGACCACAAAAAGAAAAGGCCCGAATAAAACCTAAGCATTCAGCACAAAAATAGACTAGAAAAAGAAAGACGGCCCTAAAAAAATAAAAGACTAAAAAAACAAGCAGAAAAATAAACAATTCACAGGCCCGAAAATTCAAAAAACTCATAAAGAAATGGAACTCTCTAGAGCCATATTAATGGCTACTCTGACGCTTGCCCAATCTGAAAAGGGGGTCACCGAATAGTCCCATCAGCTTCTTCCTTTTACAACGCTCTTTCGGTTTTCCAGGAAGGTCGTTCGTCTGCCACTTGATACTCATTTTCCAGCCTTTCAATATCATTTCTCCTCAATCAATCCATCAAAAAATCAAAACGATATCTCTCCCTTTCTTCTCACACATACTACCCTCAGCATCTTATCTCCACTTTCCTCCAAGTTCAAACTATTGAGCCCTTCAAAAAACCAATCGTTATCTCTCTCTTTCTCCTCCCGCATACTGTCCTTTTCGACTTAACTCCAATTTTCTCCAAGATTAAACTCCAGAGCCCTTCATTTCCTTTTCTTTCATCTTCTCAGCGAATGCCGGAATACTTCCAAGCAGGTAAATTTCTTCCTTTCTCTTAATGGTCTCAGATGCAATAATATGCGCTAGTTTGTTTGCCACTCATGGAGTATGTTCGAATCTGCAATCTTTAATTTTTCCACTTATATGATGAATATCTTGAATAAAAGCCCCAATCTTTGACTTATCTTCATTTCTTTCTTTGCATTTTTTTATAATCGTTAATGCATCCCCTTCAATGATGAGACTTGGCCACTGCATGTCGATGCCGAGTTAAGAAGCTGTCCTACATACAATTGCTTCAGCAGCAAAGGTAGAATCCACCTTATGGTGGATCTTGGAGAAAGATAAGAGGACTGAACCCTCGCTATTTCTGGCGACTATACCCACTGCTGCTTGGCAAGTTTTACCGTCAAAGGCCACGTCAAAATTCATCTTTATAGTTTGGTTTATTGGGTGCTTCCAACTCTCTGCTTCCTTAGGGACCGCAGGTGATTTTTCTTTTATGCCTTGGAATTCTGATACATAGCTTTGAATGAAATTTACTGTTTCTTTCCCCGATCGACTAATTTTTTCATGAACTTGCTTGTTTCTGTCACCCCATATAGCCCACAGCGTACAACAGAATACTTCGCATCGAGGAGGGTTACATCGCTCGAAAACCAATGTAAGCCACTGTAGGAACTCCATCTGTGGTTCTTTAAGTATTTCTGTAAAACTGAGCTCTTCCCAAACTATTTTTGTAACAGGGCAGTCTTTAAACACATGGTTGTTAGTTTCTGCTTCTTTTCCATATCGCGGGCAAATACTAATATTGGAGATCCTGCGGAGATGCATATTGACCCTTGTGGGGAAGTAGTTCCATGAGATTCTCTAGATATAATTTTAACTTTTGAGGGAAGGTTGAGTACCCACAATTTCTTGTAGAAATTTCTGTAGATGGTTTGTAACGCAAAAGCGCTAGGATCTGTTGCACTACCATGTAATAGTTTACAAGCACTACGTACTGTAAATTCACCGAAGGCGATGCACTCAAGGCTAGTCTGTCGTCGTGGGCCTCCTTTGCAAGAGGGATGCGAAGAATCTTCACAGCTACATCCGTCGGGAAGGTAGACCCTATTACTTCTTCTTTCCATTCCCTACTGCTTTCGTCAATGAGTTCAGCAACTTTGAAATCACACAAATTATTAACATAAGATGATAATTTGGCATTATTAAAATCTGGAATCCACGAATCATCCAAAACTGAAATTTTTGACCCATTTCCCACTTTCCAACACAAACCGTCTGATAAGACTCCTTTAGCTGCCCATATGCTTTTCCAAGTGTACGAACAATTATTCCTCAAACGCGAATTTAAGAAACTTACATTTGGAAAATACTTTGCTTTAAGAGTTTGTGCTACTAGTGAATTAGGATTTGTAAGTATCCTCCAGCCTTGTTTAGCTAGCAGTGCCATGTTAAACTTTGCCAAGCTCCTAAAACCCATTCCTCCCACCTCTTTTGGTTGACACATATGTTGCCACTAACACCAATGAATACCCTTCTTCCCATCTACTTTTTGCCACCAAAATCTGGCCATAATCTTTTCAATCTCTCCACAAAAGGAGCTGGGAAGTAAAAAACATGACATGGCATAAGTTGGGATAGCTTGAAGTACAGACTTTATGAAAACCTCCTTTCCTCCTTGTGACAAAAATCTATTACTCCAACCTTTTATTCTGATCTGAATGTTATCTTTAAGATTTTGAAAAGATTCATTTCTTCGTCTACCAATCATGTTTGGAAGCCTCAAATACCTTTCCATGTCTGTTGAAGGTCGCACTCCAAGAATTTCCAGAACCTGCCTTTTACACTCTTCTGATGTGTTCGAGCTGTAGAAAATTGTGGACTTATTAAAGTTTACACACTGGCCAGAATATCTTTCGTACTCCTTTAGGATCCCTTTTAGCAATTGTGCTCCTTTGTTCGTTGCTTCCCCAAACAATATACAGTCATCTACAAAAAGGAGGTGAGAAATTGTCAGCCCTCTTCTACTCGCCTTTGCCCCTTTTGTCAGACCCTCTTTCAAGGCCAATCTCATTAATGCCGAAAAGGACTAAGAGGATCTCCTTGTCGCAATCCTCTGGTAGCTTGAAAACCTCTTCCTCTCTCCCCATTAATGTTGATAGCAAATGAAGCTGTAGTTATGCATTTCAATATTAGTTCAATCCACTTTTCTGCAAAACCCATCTTCAATATTAGTTCAATCCACTTTTCTGCAAAACTCCACTCAACTCTATCATAAGCTTTGCTCATATCAAGTTTGACTGCCATGTATCCTTTCTTCCCTGTACGTTTTTGCCGAAATGTGTGAAGAATTTCATAAACAAGAATAACATTATCAGTAATTAACCTCCCCGGGACAAAAGCACTTTGAACTGCATCTATACAACCCTCAATCACACCTTGAAACCTATTAGCAATTGTTTTTGCCACCATTTTATAAAGTACTGTACACAAGCTGATTGGCCTAAAATTTACCAAATTGGTAGGATTTTGGGTTTTTGGAATGAGTATGATATCTATGGAATTTAGTTATTCCAGACTCTGGTCATTGTTGAGAACTCCAAGACAAAAATTAGAAACCTCTTTACCTACTATATGCCAGTAACGCTGAAAAAATATTGCCGGAAAGCCATCTGGTCCTGGAGCTTTTGTTGGCCCCATCCCCTTTAGTGCCGAAAAAACTTCTTCTTCTGTATAATCTGATAGTAAAGCAGCATTCATATCTTGTGAAACACTAACTTCAAGACCTTGTAGTAAGTGCGACAAATCCCCGATCCCATTTGATTTAAAAAGACTCTGAAAATATAAGGTAGCAACCTCTGACATCCTGTTAACCTCCGTGGTCTCACCTCCATCATCAAGCTTTAGTCTTGAAATAGTGTTTCTCTTCCTCCTGGATGTGGCAAATTTATGAAAGAAAGACGAGTTTTTATCCCCTGCTTTGAGTCAATTTACCCGTGCCCTCTGTTCCCAATAAATTTCATCTTTATCTATTTCCATATTTAAGTTGATTCTGGTTTCAATAATTTTTACTATCGTATCATCATCTCTTTCTTTTTCTGCTAACAACTCCAAGTCCTTTGTCAGCTTCTTTTTCAGCCTCTCTCTTTTTCTACGCACTGATCTCGCCCAAATCTTCAGATGTTCTTTCAACTTTTCCAATTTCTCCATGATTGTGCCTGTAGATGAATTCCAAGATGACTTTATTTCTTCCTCTAGAGAATTTTTCAGAATCCACCACGCCTCAAATTTGAATTGTGAAGTACTACCCCGTGTGCTTTCCCCTAAAGTATTCAAGAGTAGCGGACAATGATCAGACAATGATTGTGGTAGATGATGAATAGTACCTGTCGAAAAAAGGCACTTCTATTTATCATTTGCAACACCTCAATCGAGTCTCTCTTTTACGTTTTTTTCTGTAAAATTTCCTCTTTCCCAAGTAAACCATACCCCTGAATGCCCTATATCTTCTAGCTTACATTCTTCTAAGGTATCCCTGAAAACCTCCATTTTCCTTTTGTCCCTAGGTAGCCCTCCATCCTTCTCGAAAGAGTATAGTATTTCATTGAAATCTCCTTTTACTAGCCATGGGTGACTTTGATATTCTCCTAGTCTCCTAAGAAGTGACCAAGTATAATTCTTTTGATTAGAATATTGCGATCCATAAAAGCTCATAAATCTCCATTCCTCTTTTACATTGTCCTCCTTAACCATTACATCAATGTGGTTCCTCGAGAAACTTCTTAAGGTGATAATAATTTCTTCCTTCCATGCAAGACATAATCCTCCACGTGAACCTTCAACTTCAATCTCAAACCCATTCATAAAGCCACACTTTCTCCATTCGTTTCTTGTCAATTTTAGTCTCCATTAAGAAGACCATATGGGGATTCTGCTGCTTTAAGAAATATCGCAGCCTTCTCACCTTTCGTGGACTCCTCAATCCATGAACGTTCCAACTTATGCTTTTCATTGCGTCCAGTCGGCTTGCCTCCTGGCAGCCTCCGATCTCAATTGTTTTGGACCATCATCGTGATCTATATCTTCAAAAGAATCTTCTGAAAGAGCTTCCTCATTGTACTTCTCTCCTTCTAATTTCAGCCTTTTCGTTTTATCTTCATGAACTTTTTCGTCACAGCCATTCACAACACCCTCTTCTATAGCCTTTCTCTTTCTTGTGATGTCATCTACCTTACTCTTCATCAAATTGTGAGCTGATTCTATCCTTTTCCATCTTGCTTTCATAGGTAAAATTGAACTTGTTGGTTCCTTATCACTGCTAACATTCATCTGATCATCTTTCATGATTTTACTTTCGTCACTCTTTTTGATTCCCGAATCCTTCCACAGCAATGTATTCAGCTGCACCTCTTTTAATCTGTTTTCTTCACCAGGTGTGCTCCTTCCTGTTTGAACAACAACACCTCTTGTATACTAACATTGGGTTTTCCCTTTTTTCAAAAAGGTATTGAATTTCATGCTTTCCTTCCCCACTAAATTTGATTCTGCTTTTAGAGCTGACGTGAAAGGAGGATCAAGTCTTATTTTTTCTTTTCCTGCCTGATCAAAGTCTTTACAATCCATAATTCCATGCCCCATTCTACCACAACCAAATCAGAATATAGGTAACTTCTCGTACTTAAAAGGAATCCATGAATTATTAATATTATCAATTGAGACAAGAATACCTCGACGAAGGGGTTTTTGCACATCGAGATTAATTCTGAGACGACATAACTCATCATTTATTTCAGATCTAACCACTCCACCAAAGGAAACACCAATGGCATGCAATAAATCTTTCTTATCAAATTCTGGTGGACATGAATTCAACCTCAACCAGTATGGTGAGGAAACAAGTCGGATCTGCCCTCTAGCAGTCGGCTCAATGATCTTCTCAAAAAGGATTAGACTTTTCCTAAACAACCACGACCTCCCCTCCATAACCACTTCGAAATCTTTTTCCAAATCAAACACAATTAAATATAAGTTCTGCCCCACCGTTTGAATTTCAAATTTTCTTTTAGTCTTCCATAAACTTTTCATCTGAGACTTAAAACTTTCTGGATTATACATCTTCTCTGTCCAAATTGTACAGATCAGAGACGGCTTCTCACTAGGAATTACAGTCAACCCTTTAACGGATAACTGTACGAGTTTCTCTGCCAGAAGGGAGATCTCATCTCTCTCCGCTTGATCGTCACTACCGCTATCTGCGATCCCCAACCGCAGAAGTTACTGCACTCTCTAGAACTCTCTGCAGAGCACTCTTGGTGACCTTTTTATTATTCGTTTTACTATTTATCTTTAATCATTACCTTCCATGATTATCTTTTCAATTAATTTATCATTTTACCCCTTCACTTTTTTTATAATACCACCCATATGTCCTAGTTCCTTTTGGTATATTTTCACCTCTAGTCTTTCCTCCTTTTTCATCAATTTAATTTAATCTTTCAACACTCAATTTTCTTACATTGTCCCAATACTTTTCATTAATTTAATCATTTTCCAAATAAATTTATATTAATATTTATACTTTTCCAAATATCTTATGCCTATCTTTTATGTCTCATAACTTTTTAAATTTCCAATTTCTGACTTTTCTCAAAATTTCAACTAATTTATTATATATTTATCACTGTTCAAGACTCCAGAAATTTTTTTCGGGATGTTACATTTCTCCCCCCTTAAAATAAATTTCGTCCTCGAAATCTTCTTGGTTTTCTTGGCCATAAACTTTATGATCACTTTATCCTTTCAACTCTCTCAATTCGATTTTTTTTTTTCACAATTTTACTTATCGTACTCTCTTATTCATATAACATCACTTTGCATTTTCTTATCATTTATTTTCTTCTATCCAATCTTATCTTGAATATCCTAAATTCTTATAAATTTTTGTACCTCCTGTACGATAATATTCTTTTCTTAAATCCCTTTATTTTACTTATTCAAAAGTGCATAATCTAATTATCTTAAAATCATCCCTTCGATTTCATAGACTTATGTATATATATTTTTAATTCATCAATGACCTGTAACTCTCTTGTCATTCTGCAAACTCTTATTGTGAACATGCAACTTTTTACCTGAATATACTTTTCATTATTTCCTTCTAATTTCACTTATCATCCTCCCTTACTTAATTCACTCTTTAACATATAATGTATGCCTATCATTTCGTACCAACTACCCAATTTACTTCTCACTTAATTTATCTTACCATGTCATCGCTTCACGAATTTATGTATTTTTGTATATATGTTCTCAATCCATTAGTTATCTATATCCTTCATATCATCCTTTTAATTCTTGACTTAAATCTTCACCTTCTATTATTTGACTTAAATATACACTTCATTTATTTTACATTACTTCAATAACATATAACTTGCTATACTACTCCATAACTTCCAATATAAGACATTCTAACTCTCAATTACCATTATATAATTCTTTTTCATCTTCCTATACCATTACTTGAGGAACTCCTTGTATTTTATTTCACCTTTCTAATTTTATTTATTTATTTGTTTTTGAAATAAACAGGTTAACATTGCTACGTTTCAAAAATTTCCATTTTAAACCCTTATAGTTTTACCTAAACTTGATTTGCTCTCTTCTTTACTTGATCTATTCTTAAACATATACTATATATTTATCATTTCATGTCAACTGTCAACTTTACTTCTTATTCAATTTGTTTTATCATATTATCTCAAATAGTAAATACAAACTAGTCTTTTCCAACTTTGCAACTCATTTTCCTCTCGATCTTATTAACGTTACCAAATATTCGGTTATTATCTATCTCATTTCTAGTTTCTAGAGTACTCTAATCAATCTTTATACTTGTTTTTATTTCCTTATTTAATTATCATATTTATCACCTTCTGATTTCTTATAAACCCTTTTTTTTTATCTCTAAATACTTGTATTATTTCATTTCTTCTCACTTCATTTAAATTTATCTCTTTAATCTTACTCATGCTAATTCTTCATTTACTTGTAACTACTCGGCCTTTACATCTCTCATAACACTTACATCCTTTCACTTATATATTTAAAACTTGGACTCACATTCTTGACCCTTATTGGAAATTATTTTTCTTTTCTCATAAACCTTTAATGCTTTTTTTTTTTCAAATACTTACAATGTTTCTCTACACTTCTTTTATAATTAATACACCATTAATTAATTTTCTATTTACATTCACATTCTTCTTCTTTTTTTTTTTTTTAAATACAAACAATGATTATCCCAATTACGGATCAAAGTTATTCCTTTTAATCCACACCTCGTAGAAATATATTAGTCCGACCGCTGTCAATAGTCTCCTCAAAGTAACTGTTCCTATCAAAGTTTGCCTCTTTTATTACACAATTTGTAATTTTTCCTTTCTACTATTCTTATTTTCACTTCATCGCTCAAACTTGTACTCATTCTTTATTTACTAATCCTTAAAATCTAATCACCACTTTTTCATATTCTCTAAAGTACTTACTCTACTTTCCCTATGATCAATTCATTTTTTTAATCTATTCCGTGATTTGTTATCGCAATTATTTCTCATATTTTCGTTCCTGTCTTCTATCATACATTCAAATTCTATTCTTTCTCTTTCATTTCTTTTATGACTTGAATGTGACTAATTATCTTTCTAATCTTTATACTAAACTAATTAGTAACATATAAATTGCTTTGCTTCTTACTTGTTTCATAAACCTTATCATTATTCCATAACATTTCATTCCTAAAAGACATTTCTCTTTTACTTATTATATCTTCTCATTCATATCTTTGATGTCAAATCATTACACCTTCATATCCTTAAGTTATCATTATTATTTTATCAACCTTTATCACACTTCTTTTACATTTTCACTTTTTTTATACTATACTATTTCCATCACTATTTTCATTTACACCATTTAGGAAAAATGTTAGGCTCAATGAATGTTTTTAGAAGAATCCTCAAATCCCTATCTAGTTCGGACTGGAGTGATGTCTCCTGATCCTTCCCTCTTGGTTTTACTGACTCTGCAGCGACAATAGAACCTTGAGGTAACTGTTAGTGATCAGAGTTCATCTTCTTTTAAACTTTCACAATCCTAACGTATTTCATTTCTCCATTAAATAAACTAGTTAAGTTCTTTCTCAACTCTAATATCTTCAAACTTCCCGTTACTTATATTAAGGGTTTAAATTTATTCACTTTTCATCTTATTTTTCTTAATAAAATATTAAACAATATGGTCCTCACACTTCATTTTAAAACTTAAACTTCTTACTAGTATATCATTCACTTTTCCTCATCAATCATTCAATATTATGAGTTTGAACTTTATCTATCTTTCAAATCTATATTTCATATCAATTAATATTGATTACTCCAAAAATCTTTACCTAATTAGAAACGATTTAAACCACACTCTATAAAATTCCCATCTCATCACTTCAGTATATCAAATGGCATGTACCTCTAAGACTCATTTTTAGCCCGGGAATCGAAAATTCTAGGCTCTGATACTACTAAATGTAACACCCCTATACCCAACCTGATTACCGGATCAAGTATAGAAGTGCTACATTGGTTTTTAGAAACTCTAATAATAATATCTTAATAAAAATATCATTATAATTTGTACATATTAGTTTCGTTGTTCTAGTATATTGATTATTGGTAATCGAGATAAACCGAAATAAAAATTTTCAACCATTTTTACATTTAGACCAATATACTAAAGTGAAAGAAGAGCCATTCTAAAAAAAAAATAGGGAACATAACTGTGTGGATTTCAATAATTATGTTTAAATTTGTAATTCAAGGGATAATTTGCCAAACTAATTCCTAAAGTTTACCTAGTTTAACCTTGTTTACATATCAAATTTTAAGTCAATTTAATTCAAATATAAATCATAATTAAGCATTCTAAAATCTAATTTTCTTATATCACTTAATTAACATTTAAACTATTTCATATGAATTAAGCAAACATTGAGTATCACATTTAAGTCCCATCACATTCAACCTTAATACACATACCTAGATACATGCCATTTACTGAAACAACAGAAATTAATACTTTACTCCTTTCTCTGATCCACTGATGTGATGAGATGGGGTGCCTTCAATCTTCAAAGATCCATTTTCCCTCTACTTTTAACCTACGCGTATAAACACACGTTAAGTTATTGCTAGCTTAGTAAGTACAACTAATTATTTAGATCATAATCTATATTATAAATTATAACTTATTTATTATCACTACACAACATCATTTAAATGACCTGTTTCTATTCATCATATATAATTTACCAATCAATTCACTTATTTTTTTTTATAATTAGGTCCACATTTATTATTTGCTCATTAAACACCAACTAAACATATTGACTTAATTATCATCTATACAATATTAGAATCACATGATTTATTTTAAATTCTCATTTACTCCATTTAGCTAAAATTTCTGACAATTTACTTTACTTATTTCAACCATATATTTTCTTCTTCTTCATTTTTTTTTTCAATTTCATAACTTTTCAACACATATAATCTATATGATTCAATAATCACTAAAATAATTATGTACCTTTTTTAGAGGCCCAGTAGACTTAATAGAACACACAGGATATACGGAACAAAATAGAATACCATCGAAACAGATAAACAGAGAGCACAAATGTGCTAATCGGAGAGCACTAACGTGGTAATAATCAGAGAGCGCACTAAGGTTCCTTAATGACATGCCACTAATATCCCAATAGTTCTTATCTCATCTACTTGGGCAAGTCATAATATACATACGTCACTTTTACACTTTTTACCATTTAATCCTTACAACAATACTTCGTATAATTATATCTTCCTTTTTCATTAACACATGTAACTTGTCTCAATATTTAATAATATTCCATAATTCTTCTAATAATTTTTATACATTTCATCTATCACTTTTACTTATTTTACATTTTATACCTCGTCATAACATTTCATGTAACAATATCTTTTTCTTTCAATTTCGTATATAACATATTTCATTTTTCTATTTAACATCCATATTCCACCATAATTTATTATCACATTCACATTCACATGTCATTTTCATTTTTTTTTTCTAAATTTTGTCTTTGAGGCATCAAATCCACAAATAGAATTTATAATTCTTTTAATACATGTAACATGTTTCACCAATTAATATAATTTCCATAATTCATCGCTAATATTTATTAATTCTTTCTTTTTCATGTTATTTTACGTTTTTAACACACTAATCCTTGTCTTTCATTTTTTTTATCAAACATTTGTATATTATTTCACATATCATTATTTTAGATATTTCTCTTCACATTTACTTACATAAATATATAGTTTCATCAAATTTTACATCCTCTATAATTTAGTATTTTTTTATGCACTATAAATCTTTTCTCACATCTCTTTCAATTTCTTTATCACATATTATTTCATAAATACAATCAATTCATTATTTATTATATTTAATCATTATCAAGCCTTATTCTTAACTTATTCAACTTATAAATTTGTAATTATATACCATATTAAAATTATATTCATTCTAACAATTAGCTTCATAATCAAAACAAGTAAGAATCTAGTTGTACTTACAACTTTAAGTTTGAAATCAACTTTCTTCTCCTCCTTCATTCTTTGTCCACTTCCTTGCTTTATTTCTCTATTTGTTTATCAACTTCCTTCATTTTTTCTTCAATTTTTCATATCAAAATACATAATATTTTGACATTTAAAATCATGTTCACATATCATAATTCATGTTTTCTAATCAAAACTAACATGCATTTCAAGAGAAGTTAATAGTTCTTACCTCAAACACTTATATTCAAGTCTAATATTTGTTTTCTCTCTCTTCCAAAACTCCATGTATGCTTTTCTGATGACATTAACGTAACTATTATTTCTCTTATTGATCTCACTCACAAATCATGAAGAAATTTAGAAAAAAAATTAACTTAATTGATTTGTATATGGTGAGAGGGACTAAGTTGAAAGAAAAATAAAAATTGAAATGGTGGAAAAACAGTGGCTGACATGAAGCACAATGACCATGGCTTTTATAGCTTTTTTTTTTTTATCCGTTTCTTTCTCCATTTTTCTAGTTTCTTCCATTAAAAATATCTCTTTTTATTTTATTTACCATTTTACCCTCACTATTTACATTTTTTACTATTTATCCTTAATCATTACCTTCCATAATTATCTTTGCAATTCATTTACCATATTACTCCATCACTTTTTTTATAATACCACCCATATGTCCTAGTTCCTTTTGGTATATTTTCATCTCTAGTCTTTCCTCATTTTTCATCAATTTAATTTAATCCTTCAACACCCAATTTTCTCACCTTGTCCCAATACTTTCCATTAATTTAATAATTTTCCCAAATAAATTTATATTAATATTTTTACTTTTCCAAATATCTTATGCCTATCTTTAAGTCTCATAATTTTAAATTTCCAATTTCTAACTTTTCTCAAAATTTCGACTAATTTATTATATATTTATCACTGTTTAAAATTTCAGAAAATTTTTTTGGGATGTTTTATGAATAATAACCAAATAAACATATAAATTATTTTCAAATATGAAATAGTCAAATATAAATATTAATAAGTATATTATAAATAAAAAAATAAGCACACGAACCATAATAATTTTATTTATACTAATGGAACAATAAATGAATTTTAAATTATTTATTAAACAAGCTTTAAGCGAACGTAAACGAGCCTCAAAATCATGTTCATGTTCGTTTATTTAACTTAATAAACGAACAAAAATCGAATTGCATGAACTATTCATCAAACGCTTTGTCCATTTTCCGTCCTAATATTATATGTAAGTTGTTTTGTGTCTTTAATTTATTGATTTTATTTTTAATGTAATGATGAACTATATGCAAAGTTACTAAATTATTAGAAATTTTATATTTTGATTATTCAATTTTAAAAAGTTACAAATTGGTTACTAAACTATTTGAAAGTTTGTTGATTAATGTATTAAGTTCCTAAGGCACATTAGATGTAGGGACGGATTTGTTAATTTCCTTCAACTATTTCTATATAATATTTAAGGCTATATTATATTAGTTTAACACACTACTGAGCAGGGGCGAAACCGGGGGGGCTAGCAGGGGCACTAGCCCCCCTAAAATGGAAAAAATTTCCATTTAGGTCTTTTAAAATTTTTAATATTTTAAATTAGTAAAAGTAAATTTTTACTTTGGCCCCCTAAAAATGATAAAAATTTAATTTAATCATTTAAAAATTATAAAGATAGAGGCTATTAAAATGGTGAAATTGTACTTATTTGTAAAAATTTAATTTAATTTTGGCCCCCTTAAAAATTTTTGTGGCTTCGCCCTTGCTATTGAGTATGATAAATTTTTTGTTTAGTTTGATAGAATTTAAAGATAATTTTACGAGAGAATATAAAATAATTTAATAGCATTTTTTATTTAATTGTTTCAATTTAAAAAATATTAAATTATCCCGAGAGTGATTAATTTGTAAATTTATTAATAATTGAGTGATCAAATTATAAATTTATCTGCTTTCGCATCTAACATCCATTAAGAGCTGAATGGGTTAGTGATAACTTTCGAATAATTTAACAATCAATTTGTAAATTTTTGAAATTGAATGATAAAACGTAATTTTTTAATATAATTTATTAATTTTCAATAAGTAATTATCCAATCCAACAATTACAACTGCTTTGTATAACTATTCTTTTTCAATAATGTTTTAAAAAAGCCTGGCCATATAAAAGAAATTATATAAAATTAATAATTCTTTATTTTAAAAAAATTTGGTATAACTGATTGAGTCTTAACTCGATTAGCATGGGTCTTGTTGCTAATGCAGGAGGATGTGAGTTCGAGTGCGCTGAAGTGCATTATCCTCCTATTTATGGATTAAGAAGAAATTATGGGTAATTTTAGATATTATATAAAAAATTAAATATTTAATGAGAGGTATAATTAAGTTGAAGAAGTATATGCAAGAGAGGAGGCAGCAAGCGTGCGGTGTTGTTGAAAGGATACATAAACAGAGACATGTTGAAATCAAAAAACAAAACGGCATATGGATATATTGTCAACAAAAGAAAAGGAAAGAGAGACAGAGACAGAAGAGCGGATGAAAACCACCGAAAGTGGCTTTGCAGTTGCGGATTGGGGACAAATCCAAATGAAGAGTCAAAAGCAAATGGAAAGCCCACAAGATAAGATTTATAATTGAGGTCCCCTTTAATTCCTATGCTTATTGTCGCTTCTAACATCTCCATAGGTGGTGACCCAAACATAGATCCAACATTTTGGGCTTTCCTTTGGGTCCCTTGACAACATGTTTGCTTAACCTTTTAACCATTGCTTTACCCTTCGTTTTTGTCCCTTTTATCTGTGTTTCAACGACATCGCTTACTGTTCTCAATTAATTATTTAGTCTCTCTTGTATTTATGTTCATACTTTCAACTTCCAATCTTATCTATAATTTCCTCACCCATCACCATCCCCATCTACGTTCCTTTAATAAATCAACCTATATTTGAATTTCTCAATGTAATTATACTTTCTTTTTTAATTTCTGTATCTATACTTTTATTTTTATACTTGTTAATTCAAATATTTTTAAATTACGCTTGCAATTAAATATTTTTGGGTGAAGTCTATTATTAGCTCCGTGTTTGAATTGCACTAAAATAAAAAGAAATGGAAAGAAAATAAGTAGGTTTTTTTTCAATATATCCACTGGAGCGAATTCAGTAATTAATCTTTCACATTTTGTAGGTCCATCAAAAGGATAGATGTTGACCACGAGTTTTAAAATTGCTCCATACTCAAGGCGATGATTGAATCCTCGACCACTAATTAAGGTAAGAAAAACCCTTATCATCTCACCTAACTCTCATGGTTTTAATAATTCTTTTTCATTTAAGCAAGAAAAAGTAAAGAGAGTTGAACTACTTAATTTTTATTTACACTAGAGTAAATTTAGAAAATTTAAAGTAAGGTTTCTTTTAATATGTGGAATTACATTTTTATTCTATTAAAAATTTATTATAATCACTTTTTTTTATTTTTAGTATATCCAAACAAAAATCGATTTATTTTGCTTTCATTTACTAATCTTATCTATCAAAACAAAATAAACCCACATCCCCAAACACTATTTAAGATTTAATTCATTGAAAAAAATGAGTTTTATGAGAAGAACTCAATTTTTAATATATGTAATATAGTCATAATCTAATATTTCATGTGTTTTTTTTTATATAAATTTTTTTCTTACTCATAACTTGTCACTAACTTTTAAATTGAAAAAAATGTGTGTATAAACACGTTTGACCTCATATCTTCCTTCTTGCTGCATTAACAATAATTTCCAATTAATTAAAACCCAACCAATTAATCCTTAAATTAATATTGAAGAGTCAACTAACCAAGAATTGAACTATAGGGGCACAATTTTCTTATAAGGTATCATTTTACGTTATTTAAAACTGAATAAAATCCTTTTAACTATGAAACTAACAAGTATATCACATTGCAAACACAGTCTAACAATCTTTTACATCAACAATGATGTGGTCCATGCAAACTTTTTATGAATCGTCCCAATCTAAATGTCGTGAATATATATATATTTATATCATTCATATTGGTAGTTTATAATTACATCATATTCAAAGTTTTTTTTCAGCCCAAAGAATGGAGAGAGGTGAAGGAGACAGTTGGGCCATGGATGTCTCGTCCACCGCAGACGAGAAGGTACACCTAAGAGTTGGGCATTGCAATCAGACGTTGGGAGGTCTTCACGTTAATGGCCGCACCCTTGTATTGATTTCACTTCCGAAAGGACGCTCTTCTAAACCAGCCATGGTATCTTGTTGGTTGGTCAGGGTTCGCGTCCTGCCTCCCACTATTTTTGTTTCGTGTCTCCTTCATTTCACTGCCGCCCCTACCACCACCACCCACGTCTAAAGCTTCCATGGACCAACCTCTTGTAAAATTAATCAATCTCATCTAATTTTTTAATTTTTAATTAATATCTTCAAAACACTTCATTTGAATATGAGTGTTTTAACGTAATTAAAATATTTTTTCTATAATTTATTAATTTTATTAATAATAAAAACTTCAGATTATATTAATTTTATTTTATTTATGTGTATTTTATAATTATATAAAATATAATAATTAATTAATTTTGTCCATTCAAAACAATCATAAGTTTATATTATATATATTTGATATAATGCCTAAAACTATCTGTATCCCTCGTAACCATTAAATAAGAAGATAAATGTGCTTCTACGTGCTTTAATCCATATTCTCTTACATTAACAATAATAGCGATACTAATCAAACTAAAACTCAATTAAACTCTAAACCCTAAACCCTAAAAGGAGGACACTCAAACAATCTTAAACCTAGACTTGTGTCTCAAACCTTCTTGACTAGACTATCTGCAACAGTATTCTCCTCCCGGTGAATATGTTGCATCCTCCACTGCTTTACCTTTTTCAGGATCTGTTCAATTCTTCGAAGTAGAGTTGAGTTTGAAATTCTAGAGGCTCCCTCCTGAATAGCAATAAGCAGCCTCAAGAATATCTGTTTGAATTAAGACCATTTCGAATCCTCTGTCTAAGATCAGCTTTAACTTATCCAAGATAGCCCAAAGCTTTTTGCTTCTGTCTCTATAAAATTACCTAAATATCTGCTAAACCCAATAATCCATATACTATTTTGGTCACACACTAACCCTCCTGCTACAGCAAATTCATTATCCTACCTCACTCAACCATCCATATTTAGGTACACCCACCTTCGATCCATGAGGGAAGTATCCAACTATCTTTAGATTTTGTGAGCCGAAGACTTGAAAGCGTATAAAGCAGTTTTAATTTAACACACTTTATTACTTCAATAAGCATTTACTAAAATGCTCAAAAGTCAAATTAGTTAATAATATTATATTATGCCATGCCATTTTAACATGGATGAATGAAAACGTTTTATATAAAAAATTTAATAAAAATTATTTAACAATGATTATAGGTAAAGTGATTAAAAAGGTGTATATAAATTTTATTAAATATGTGTTTAATTCTTAATATATTGTTTATTTAAATATTATAATAAAATATGAATAGGAAAAAGTATTATTATAATAATATTAGTCATTATTTAAAAGAAATGATATATTAAAATTTTCTCAACTGAGTTTGCATCCGATTAATCCATGACACTAATTCGAGTATCAATTTTATAATAAGTATAGATATATAATTAGCAATATAGGCCCGCTATACGGTTTTTTTTTTAATTATACCATGTTTAATCATAAATAATTAATTTGAAACCCATTTGTTTAATAGTTGAAAATATAAATTTAATGTTTTTTTTTTCAATTGAAATATAAGTCTAATTAAAAACAAAAGACTCTCGTTTCGTTTAATAGTGAAATAGTAGATATACTTAAATGTGTATTTATCCAATATAAAAATAAATTGATGTACTTATTTTATTTAAATGTGTATGGTTAAAACAAAATTAAAGTTTCAAGTATACATTTGAACTACAATTAGAGTTTCATGTGTATAATTGTACAAAATTAAAGTTCATGTATACCATTGCAAATTAAATCAAAGTTCGTTTATAATTTTGAGATTTATCCCTTTAATAAAATGTGCTTTTAGATAATTTTACATTCCGTCAACAAAGCACCAAGATCTTACATTCCTACTAAATGAACAAAACTGAAATGTAATGAATTATAGCTTTGAATCGAACATCACTACAGCAAAACAGACTTTTAGCGGCGTTTTTTTTGGCCTTTAGCGGCTTTTATAAGCGCCACTAAAAGTGTTTGCGGCGCTTTTGTAAGCGCCACAAAAAACACCGTTACTACAACCGCTGCAAAAGTTTGCGGCGTTTATGTTGAAAAAACGCCGCTAAAGATCATGACTTTTAGCGGCATTTTTAACTCAAACGCCGCTAAAAGTCATGGTCTTTAGCGGCGCTTTTTTTTCAAACGCCGCTAAAAGTCATGGTCTTTAACGGCGCTGGCCCAAAAAATGCCGCTAAAAATCATGGTCTTTAGTGGCGCTTGCCCAAAAAATGCCGCTAAAAGTCATGGTCTTTAGCGGCGCTTTTTTACAAAAGCCGCTAATTTGTACAGATTTTTGTAGTACAATTTTTTCAATATTATACCCCTCCTGCACTAAATCCAACCAATAACAGTAAATATAGCATATAATTCCAACGCAAAACAGCAAATTTAGCATAAAAATCACACCAAATACATTAATTCTAAATAATACTTGAAATTTAATAAATTAAATGAATGATAACTGAAAATATTGTAACAATAATGTTAAATGTAATAATGTCAAAACATCCTTACAACGAGAAACTAAATGTGTCTAAGATGGCGGTTTCTGCATTTCTTTGAAACATCTCATCATATATGGCAAGTCTTTGAAGCTCCTCGTATTTACGTTCGCTCGCTAGCATCGATCACGCCTCTGCCTCCTCTATCGCTTTGCCGCTTCGCATCCGCTCTAAGCCATTCTTTGGAGTTCTTCATATTTTCTTTGAACATCGCAATTTGTTGCCTCTCTTTGAACCGTGCTCTCTTGCATCTCAGAGCTCTGCGGTCTTGTAGCCTCGAACTTCAAAGCAGAGATTGACCCGGAAGGCATGTATCTGCGGGAGCGGATCCAAAATATTGGGTCGGAGTAACACCGGATCCTTTAAATCGAACCCTACCATACCTTTCAAGTCCAAAAACATCGGTGATAATTCTATTAAAAATATACTAAAGATTAACAGAACTATCGATCGAAGCGATGCGTACCTTTCGGGACCCAAAACATACGTAATAATTACATTATCAATCTCCTCAAGATTAACAGAACTATCGATCTAAAGCACCGCTTCATACTACGCCTTTTTGTCCTTTAGTTTATCCTAATAAATCAATGAAAGAGTTAGAAACGAAATATATAAATAAGTAAGAATGCAACATAATTTAACATTATAAATTTGAAACTATAAACGATGAATTAAACTATTATAATTAAACAGTATAAATATTTATAAAAATAAAATTTTATTAAGTAAATATACCAAAATTTCTGCAGCTTCGGATGTCATCGGAGATCCATCCTTCTTTCTATGCGTAATGTCAAAAAGCTGAACGCGTCCAACTTTTTGACCAGTCGAAGTTTCCTACATTTTAGCAGAAAAAATATAATTCAATAGTATAAAGTAATTAATATTTGACAGAATTAATAAATTATAATACCTCGGCCTCAGCTACACAAGCAAAACTTCTAGAACTGCCATGGTAATGCGTAAATTTACATTTTCTATCACTTTGCTTATTCCAACTCGCTCACGGTCTTACATGATGCAATTTGAATTATATATATAGTAAATACTATAAACCAAATAATTTATAAGATTTTAGAAGTACGTAATACCTCTCCTTTTTTGGAATTCCAAAATCTAACTTGATCTTCCCATTGGTACCTCAACATTCCCAGTGGAACATTTCTTAATTTTTCGTCGAGGCTTATGTCTTTCTTAAAATATTGTTTTTTGAGCGTGCTTTTATTGTCTCTCCACTTTTTACCCAATGTCTTCTTAACATATTCATCAGAGACCTCTAAATTAAATCTAGCCTGAAGAAAAAAAGTATAAAAAGTTAATATAAATGAAAATTAAATTAAAGTATTATAAATTACATTCACGTTTTGTTACCTTAATATTAGCGAGAGCCTGATTTTTGTTGGCATCAGGCATGTGATGCCATGATTCGTAGTTAATGGGCAACATATTGGCATTTCGTTCAATAATGCCCAAATAGCTTCCTAACAGTCGAGCTTCAGATCCAACAGGCTGGCCATGATTGTTTCTCCTTACTTAACACGATCGGTAGGCTCTAAGTCGTATAAATCTTTAAGTAGTGTACGTCCCCGAGCTCTGCGCGTCCCACCACCTTCAGCTGAAAAATGATATATTATTATATTAAAATTGAAAAATGAATCAATAATAAAATTCAACATGCATGTAAAATAAACTTAACATTACTTTCAAATTCTCCATGCTCATCATCTATGTCCGGCAGAGTAGAAGATCCAACAATTGTTTGCTGTTCACTATTTGCTTCTTCTGGATTTGGAGTATCGCGAACAATATTGAAATCTCGTAATAATCGTCTTCTAGGCATTTTTCCTGCAATACAAAATAGTTCAAAATTTGAGTAACAAATAACAACAATAATAGGACATTTAAAATAGTTAAATTATATAACATGCCCAACATTAAAACTATAATATTACATATAAATAATAAATCGTAAAATCTTACTATATCATATTTCGTAAATATCTTCGTCCACATCTTGACGAACCCATTGAAATTGTTGACTAGTACTAGGGATATTTTCATTTAAGTTTTGTTCTGGAAAAGGTAATGTTTCTGATCTTTCGACTATGTCATCTCTACTTCTACTGCCAATGTCGAAGATCTCTAGGGGTGTTTCGAAGTACAACGTGCCAACCCTCATCAATTGGATCTTCCGAGTAAAAAATTTGTTTAACTTGAGAAGAAAACACATACGGCTCGTCCATCAGTTGTTCTCCGGTGTGAATCAATCGAGAGAAATTCACTATTGTAAAGCCATATTGATCGACTTTAATTCCGCGAGCCGTATTCACATCAGCCCAATCACCTCGAAATAAGACAACTTTGCAATTGCCGTAATAATCCAACTCAATGATGTCAGTAATAAGTCCGTAATACTCCGATTCCCCTCGACCGGATTACTGTCCCTAGCACTAGCATAACTTGTAATCGAAAAATTAACAACAATTCCGCAATTTTGGGTTCTCCTCAATCTCTCGCGATACTTCGTATGAAATCTGTATCCGTTGATAAGGAAGCCACTATATCTTTTTAACTAATCTGTTTGGACCTTGTGAAAGCCATTTAACGTTGTCATTTACTTCGTTTCGACTCCAAACCTATCGAGTCGAAAGTAAATCGAGTAATTATTATGAGAAAACCTTATTACTTGTTAATGAAAACTTAAATTGCATGCCATTTGGCTTAACCATTCATGGAATGATTCTGCGAACAACTTATTAATCTCTCGTCGATTTAATCTTCGAGATCGTGAACGAGCTCCCAATATTTGTTTGTACTCACTACAGTAAAAAAGGTTTTACTTTGTTAGAAGACAAACAAATCATAATTGATGAGTATTTATCAAATTGTAGAACTTACTTCCGAAATGGTTCCATTGAATCGTGATGAAAAAGAACGTATCGATGCGCTTGGACCCACGATCTATCGTCTAATTCTGTAATTTCAACTTTGTCGATAGGTTCTCCGAAACTTTGAAATAAATAAGTTTCAGCCAAATTATGATCTGTGAGCCCAGCATTTCTACTTGGTCTGTTCATTCTTGTTTCAACATCTTCCAAATACCTCGAACAGAAAGTCATACATTCCTCTGCCAAGTAGCCCTCGGCAATTGATCCTTCCGGATAACGCTTATTGCGGCAGTATGACTTCAATTTGGAAAGGAACCTAAACACGATATACAACATTATCAAAAGTTGCAACTAAAGGCATTGAGCTGAATGAAGGAATATTTTGCAAATAAAGTAAGACCTTTCAATGGGATACATCCATCGACAGAAAACGGGTCCACCAAGAAGTGCTTTACGCGGGAGATGAATTAACAAGTGCACCATAATAGTGAAGAATGAAGGCGGGAATATCTTCTCTAGATTGCATAAAGTCAATGCGGCTCGATCTTGTAGTCTCTCAAGTTCTTGAACATTCAAAACTTTACCACAAATGCCTTTCATTATATTTGACAGTTCAATTATAGGAGCCGTCACTTTTTTCGACATACAACACCGCATAGCAACTGGGAGTAAGTCTTGCATCAATATGTGATAGTCACGCGATTTTAAGCCATATAATCTTTGACCCTTAAGACTCACACATCGCAATATATTTAATGCATACGCATTCGGGACCTTTATATCCTTCAACACTGTACAGAACACTTCTTTCTCCGTCTTCGACATTGAAAAAATAGCAGTCGGTAATCGATATTTCATATTCGGAAGTGCTCTGGGATGAAGCTCACGCCGAATTCCCATGTGGACTAAATTAAGTCGACTCTGAAGATTATCTTTTGATTTTCCATCGACATTCAAAATAGTCCCAATGATGTTCTCGCAGACATTTTTCTCTATATGCATGACATCAAGATTATGGCATAAAATCTGATGCTCCTAATAAGGCAACTCGAAAAAAATACTTCTTTTTTTTCACAAGTCCGCCTCATTAGGATCATCCTCTTCATTAGATTCATCATCAGATTCATCTCTAGATCTTCTATTTCTATGCGGGTTTGCCGGTTGATTCATCTTCCCATAAATGAAATTCATATCTTTCAACATTAAGAATATTTCGGATCCACCGGTCTGCGAAGGAGCTGGTCTGAACTCTTCAGTACCATCAAACTGAGCACTCTGAAATCTAAATATATGATTTTTCGGTAACCACCGACGATGCTCCATGTAAGAGAACTTCTTCCCATTATATAACCATTGCGAACATGTCTGCGCAGCACAACACGGACAAGCATAACGTCCCCTGGTACTCCAACCAGATAAATTAGCATAAGCCGGGAAGTCGTTAATAGTCCACATTAAAGCCGCACGTAAATTAAAGTTCTCTTTTCTCATTGTATCGTACGTCTGAACACCAGCCCATAGTTGTTTTAACTCGTCAACAAGTGGCTGCAAATAGACGTCAATATCATTCCCCGGCCCTTTCTCTCCAGGTATAATCATAGACAAGATAAAGGAAGATTGTTTCATGCAAACCCATGGAGGCAAATTGTAGGGAACAAGTACCACAGGCCAAGTACTGTATGTTGTGCTCATGAGTTTGTAAGGGTTAAATCCATCGAATGCTAGCCCAAGCCTCACACTCCGAGGATCGCTTGCAAAGCTTGGAAATTTGGAGTCAAAAGTTTTCCAAGCTAAAGAATCTGTAGGATGCCTTAACAACCCATCATCTGTTCGTCCATCACGGTGCCACGTCATTGATTCGGCTGTCTTCGACGACATGAAAAGCCGTTGAAGCCTTGGTATTGGAGGAAAATACCGCAAAATCTTAACTGGCTGCTTCCTTGACTGTGTATCGTGTTCATCCTCGTTACCATCCTCTGTATTTCTATTAATCCAACGAGATTGACCGTATACATGACAGCACTGTTGGTTTATCCGGTCGCCCCAGTACAACATGCAGTCATTTGGGCAACTATGGATTTAATTGTAGCCAAGGCCCAAATCCTTTATCAGTTTCTTCATGTCTTTCGAAGATTGAGGGATTTTCGCAAACGGAAACATTTCTTGCAAAAACTCTAACAGCATTGTCAACGAGTTTCCGGTCCATCCTCCCAAACATTTCAAGTGAAAAAGGCGAATACAGAAAGACAGTTTGGAAAATTTTGACCTCTCATACAGTTCTTCATTCATTTCACCAAGTAACGTGTAGAACCTCGCCGCTTTTTCATTTGGCTGTTCATCAAGTGCACTTCTTCCCCCTTCAGTGAAAGTATTTCCACCAAAATTATAAGCATCAGTTGTAACACCCCTTACCCGAGACCGTTGCCGGAGTCGAGCACGAGGCATTACTAAACTTAACTACTAATTCGGCATAAAATTTAAAACTGCCCATCTGCATCATAGTCACTAAAACATTTATATCTGGAGCTACGGGACTCCAAATTAAGATCCGTTAATTTTCCCTAAAACTAGACTCATATATCTTTTTACTATAATTTTTCCAGAATTTTTGGTATGTCCAATCAATACCAGATTTTTCTTAAAGTTTCCCCTGTTTTACTGTTTGACTGTTCTGACCTCTCTTCACTACAAATCAAATTACTCTTCGTGCAGAATTCATGTGACCTTTTTATTTATTTCATTTGAAAATAGACTCATTCAGGATTCCATACATGTAAATTTTAATCCACAATTATTTTTGTGAAATTTCTAATGATTTTTCAAAGGCAGAACAGGGGATCACGAATTCATTCAGAACCAGTTTCACTAAAATTTAAATATCTCATAATTTCGATTTCTTTTGCTTACTCTATTTCTTTTATATGAAAATAGACTCAAAGAGATTTCAATTCATATCTTATTCACTTTCTAATTCCATTTCTCCTATTTTTGGTGATTTTTCAAAATCACGTCACTGCTGCAATTCAAAAACCATTTCATTGCAAAATATTGTTAACTAGTTTATAACATCTTTACTCCATCTCATTTAAACTCTATACATGCCATATAAATCTTTAAACATAAAACAAAAGCTACCGGAATTGATCTGGATAGTGAGCTTTGCTGTGATGATCCGATCTACCAACTTCTCTTTAATTCAATCTACATAAAAAAAATCAAACACACACGAGTAAGCTTGATGAAGCTTAGTAAGTTCATTGGTTTCAAAGTAACTTACCACACATAATATTTCCAAAACAATAACAAAATATTTACTAAAGTTCCTGCCATCCACAACCATTGTTAAAATACTTCACATAGTTGAGCTCAACATTAACAACTACTCAATCTCTTCCATTTGATTCACTCATTTTATATTACTACTTATCAAATTAGGAAACGTCTTACGAATTTGAGTACGTCGTTGCTCAGTGCCACGTTTCACAACTCAGTATGGATAATTCCATACCTACATTTCACAACTCAGTATGGTTTATACCATACCTACATTTCACAACTCAGTATGGTTAATACCATACCTACATTTCACAACTCGGTATGGATGATACCATACCTACATTTCACAACTCGGTATGGATGATACCATACCTACATTTCACAACTCAGTATGGATGATACCATACCTACATTTCACAACTCAGTATGGATGATACCATACCTACATTTCACATTTGCCATGGATTAACCATGGTCTTATCCGTCAATTCATCACATGTCACGACACGAACGTACTCAATTCTGCGTTTTTCCTAATTTGAATTACCACCATTTATTCTTTCATTTATCATATTTTTCACAATCCCACAGCAAATTCATATTAAACAGCACATTATATCATTCAATCATTCACAAATAAACATATAAATTCAACCATATGAACTTACCTTGATTTGTAGAAGATTTTGAAATTTAGGGACTACTCTGCAACTTTTTCTTTTCCTCTTTCTTCTTTGGTTTCTTGATCTATAATATAAAATATTTTCACTCATCAGCATATATTTCATTTCTATTTCACTTCACAAATTATGCTCTTCAAATTTCGAAATTACACTTTTACCCTAAAATTTACAATTTTTACAATTTAGTCCGTGCTCAATTCAGCCATCAATTGAACTAATTTTTCTCAATCAACACTTTATTCTATCATTACAAACTACTTCACAACCTTTGATATTCTGAATTTCAACACCAACCTCTAATTCACAACTTTTTCACAATTAGGTCCTAAATATCATTTCCTATCAAAATTACTTAATAAAACCACCTTAATATGAAATTATAATTTAATTTTCATAATAATTCATCATAAACTTCCATTTCTCAGCAAGGGTAACTTTTAATTTTACCCACCAAATCAAAAACTAATGAATTCTATAAGTGGATCTAGTTGTAAAAGTCATAAAAACATAAAAATTATCAAGAAAAAGCAAGAATCAAACTCACATGGTGTAAAAATATGAAAACCAGCTTTCTCCAGAACTCCTATGGTGTTTTGGCTGAGATAATGTGAATTTTTCTCTAGATTATTTTCAATCTTATCTTAATAAACATATTAAAATCACAAAAATTCCAATTTTGCCCTTGTTTCACTTATCCTCTGCTGATTTCCTTGCCTTTGCCGTCCAACCTTCTCACTTTTAGGTTTAATTTCCCTTTAAACCCTCCTTCTTTTAACACTTGAGCTATTTAATTCTTCTAGCAATTTTGCATTTGTTACAATTTAGTCCTTTTTATTAAATTGGCTACCCAAACATTTAAATTTCTCAACCAAATTTTAATACTAATTTAATAACACTCCATAAATATTTCTAAAAATATTTATGGCTTGATTTTCAAATTTGAGGTCTCGATACCTCGTTTTTGACCCATTTGACCTAATAAATTCTTTTAATTCACTAAATTCACCAATCCACAAATTCTTCTAAATTCTCACTTGACTCATAAATATTAAATTACTATCTTATTTAATCTTACTTGCCGGATTTAGTGATCTCATATCACCATTTCCGACACCACTGAAAATTAGGCCGTTACATCAGTTGCACCCGAGTCAGGTGGAAATGACCCAAAACCATCATTGCGCATATTAAAAGCATCCCGCAACATGCCTTCCATATTATCATCTCTAACATTCTGATTGTAAGCAGTATGATGATACCCCAGATTCATCGATGAAGATGCTCCACTAGATTTACACTCTCCATGGAAAATCCATTTTTTGTACCCCCGGACAAAACCATCAACAACTAGATGTTCGTAGACAACTTCACGACAATGCCAGTTAATATTGCAACACTTCTTACACGAGCAAAGAATCATATTCTCTTGGCTTGCATTTTGAAATGCGAAATTCAGAAAAGTTTCTACTCCATTTCGATAGCCGTTGCTTACCCTTGACAATTTCATCCAACTCCTATCCATTTCGTTGTTGTTGAAGTCTAAAGTTGACAATAATTTACACGGCTAAATTGTTAATTGACAATAATTTGATTTTTAAAACAAAAATTTCTTTAAGCTTCATCATACATGGCATTGTAAGTATTATTTAAATTGCATGTATTATTTAAGATTCTTCATACGTGGCATTGTTACACCTGGGGAGGATCCGTTATATCTTCCAGTGAGATATAAGGCAACCCGTCAGGTTTCCAGCCTATATACTTTGAATCTTTTTATTTTTATCTATACAAGTATTATTTATGTAGGTTATGTATTATGTAAGTTAGATAATTTGATGAAAGCTATGTAAGTTATGTAAGTTATTTATTATGTAAGTTAAATAATTTTATGTTAGTTATGTATTACGTATTATGTAAGTTAAATTAAAATTTCAAATCGAGAATCGGTTGAGGTGTTATTATATGTTTTGTTATAACTGAAATTTCTTTGAGATGTTAAATTTAACAAGTTTTTAACTTACTTCTTTTAAAAAAAGAATTTATTTTCTATTTTTAAAACATATTTAAATAATGATCTATATTATTATATTGATAACAAAATATTTATAAGTTTTTAAATTTAAACAGTTTTTAAATTACTTTTTTTAAAACAAATTAATTTTTATAATAAAACATATTAACATCTTGATCAATATTAATATTATCACGATATGAGAATATTACTACCATTTTATATCATTTTATATCATCTTATATGCAAGATTTTATCCATTTTATTTTACAATTTTTAAAATTTAGGTCTCATTATTATTATTATTATTATTATTATTTGTTAAATTAAAGTTAATCAGAAAATTAATTTTTACATTTTTAAATTTAACAACAACCAAAAATTACAAGAATTAAATTTAATATATAACAAATTTATAACATTTTTAACAATTAAATTTTATATTGTGTTTATGTTAATCTTTATATCATTCCATACCTTTAACTTAGTCAAATTAGAACCAAGTTGTTAATGTACTTGATGTATTTTTGTTGACATTTGAGCTGATAAATCAACTTAACCAAGTGTGCAAGTTTAGTTTAGTTTCAATGTAAGTAGTGGTAGTAGGTAGATGTTTAGGTGAAATTTGTTTGTTTTTTATCACCCTATTATATGTAATGGCATTATGCCTCGATTTGAAGTTAATGACAATACATATTTTCTTCTTCAATTTTTTTGGCTTTCACTCAAGCCACGCATCCTAGGCTCAAAAAATTCAATTACAACTTTCACAGCTATAGGCTTCAAATCGCAACATTCTTAGCAAAATGAAAAGAAATCAAACAAAGCAGAATACCATAGTTTAAAACTTCATTTTACAGCATTTAAATTGATCAATTTGCAGCACAAAAGGGATATATATTCACAAAATGGTTTAACAACCTCCAGCAAGCAACAATATATAAATAAGAATAATAATGATTTCATACCTGTTAAGTTATTATCACCAAATCCAATCCAACAGTTGCAGGAGCAGTAGGAAGCAATAACTGAGATACAAACAACATAAGATCAATTTACTTCATACAAATATATATTAAAAACGTATATTAAAAGAATAACTTAAGCTTAAACAATTAGAAACAATAACTTACATGTAAACATATATATCATAATATATACATAGAAAATAAGGGATCAATTTAAGTAACTTAAGCATTTAAATTGATAACTTAAGCATTTAAATTGATCAATATGGTTAATAAGGTTAATGCATGGGGCATGCACTCGAGTGTTCATTATTGTCTTACCATGTGAATGCTTGAACTTGTAAAAAGTATACATTTTGTTCTAACCATAATGTAATTATTGTTTCTTCTAATATATTTGTATGAGCTTAAAAGGCTTAAATATTATTATTCGCTAAGATAGTTAAGTTATTTGTCTGCATGTTTAGATTTGGGTCCAAACTCCCAAAGTAGTGTATCCCCTCAAAAACTATATCATAAACAATGAGAATTTGCTTTATATTGGACAACAAAGTTAAAATTTGCTATTACTCCCTATATTATTTTTAAATTCTAAATTTAATACTTATATATTTTAATTTAATTAATTTTAGTTCTTGTACTTTTTCAGCTCTAATCCAATTGGTAGCAATTAAATCAATTTGGATCAATTTTGCTTGTAGTCTTATAATTAGTCTATGGTCTTCAATTTGGTCGTTCTTAAACTCTATACTTTTTCACATTTAAGTAACTTACATGTAAACATATATATAATCTGAATAAACAAAGTATTCAGGATTAGAAATTAAAACAACAAATAATCAGAGGACATTTCTTTTACACAAGCATCAACAGATTAATTTGAAGTTCAAAATCAAGCGCAAATACAAATCTTGAAGTTTATCGATTGTGCGTGGCGGCGGAGAGCGTGATGGACCGTGAGGTAGCAGAGGAGACGGTAATGCAACAAGCCCTCGGCTCGGAAGTCCTCTTCAATTCTACTCACTTTGAAAATTACCTGTGAAGCCAAATTTAGAGCTTTCAGATCAGCAAATATATACAGCACGAAATTTAATTTCACTTATTTACATCATTAAAATTTTTTAATTTAATTTTTTAAAGTCACATTTTGAAATTAATTTTTTTAATTAATAGCTATGTAATAAAAAGTCATTATAATATGCTTGAATTTAATATAATAAATTTGATAATATTGACAATTGAACTTGTATTTTTAAATTCAAAAAATAAAAGGACTAAATGTAAAAAAAAATTATAAAAACTTAGAGCATATTGATTATTTCTACATTTCAAGTTTGATTTACTTTTCTGATTCGCACATGAAAAACAATGATATACATTTGAACTTGTTGATTCGAGCAATATATATATATCAACTATAATTAGAATTTACCATTACTGAGTATATTATTATATTAATAATTTATGTAATTTAAATAATAGAAATTTCAGTATATATCATCCCACCATTGCAAGCAGAAAGGGAAGGCTACAAACATGAGGGTCTAATTATACATATATGTATCAATCAACACACTATCTCTTCTTTTTACAAAAACGGGGGTCTAATTATACATATATGTATCAATCAAAATTTGTAAACACGCACACAGCAAAATTTGTAAACATTACCTTCAAGTAGTGAAAACAGAGGTGGTTACGATAAAATCTTCTTAAGAAAGTTCGTTAATCGAGCAATACGAGTACAGAGCACACAGCAGTCTGGCACAAAGCGTAAACACGCCTGCAGTTGTCAAATTTCATTTCCAGTTATCTCCAATGCAGGTAATTATTCTTCAAAACTGCTTAATTACATTTAACCAGGTTTTTGTTGTTGAGTTTAACAAATGTGAAAATCTTAATGAAAATATTAACCAAATTTCGGAACATCAAAATCATAAACAAATGAATTTCATTGATATTAACTATATATAACAAATGAACATCAAAATCATAAACAAATGAATTTCTACGATGAGCCGACAAATTCAGAGAACCAAACAACAAAGAACTAATACTAGTCGATAACAAAGATCCAAACCTATATTCTGTTCACTTGCATGTTACCTTTTTGAGAATCTGAGATGTGCATGCGTCGACAGTCCGGCGAAAGAGAGGTAAAGCTTGAAGCTGAAGGAGCGTTGGTTTAGACGATAATAGTGGAGCCGAAGGAGCGTTGGTGGCGGACTGAAGAGAGGTATAAAATGAAGAGAGGGATGAAAGAAACTAAAACTTTAGAAATTTAGGGATTTTAGAAGAAGGGGGAAATGAATTTCAGAATTGGGTTAGGGATTTTAGCAGAAAGGGACTTTAGAAATCGGGTTTAAGGGTTGGGGGAACTGGAGGAGAGCAAAATGGGGACGTTTTCACTAACACAGTTCAAGAATTGCGGCGTTTATAAAATAGCGCCGCTACAGACATACCTATTGCGGCGTTTACAAAACAAAACGCCACTACAATAAACAAAACTACGTCGTTTTATTTGCGGCGTTTCTTAACAAACGCCATTAAAATTCTGATAAAACGGCTGCGTTTTCAATCTGGAGAACATATTTGCGGCGTTTTTTACGAAAACGCCACTATTCTCAATTTTAATTTTTTTTCCATTTTTCAATTTTAATTTTAATTCTAATTTTAACCTAAATTTTTCTAAGTTTTTCCTTTCAAAATTTTCTTAATTTTAATTCTAATTTTGTTATAAAATATTTATAAAACAAATGTACAATTAAAAAGCGGTGGAAAGTTTATAAAAAATAAATTTAAAATATTTAAAAATTAATATTTAATATTTAATTAAATATTATTTTGATACTACATATTTAGAAAATTAAATTATAAATTGCGGTGTATAATTATATTGCAGAAAAACCCAATAAATTATGCTTATTTTGATTTATATTCTAAAAACAATAAAAACCCAATATTCCAATAAATAATAATTTACATTTATCTTATTTTGATTTATATTCTAAAAATCTAATATCAATCCCTAAATCATAAACCTTAGACCTTAAGCACTAACCCACAAACAGCTAGCCTTAAACCCCAAACTCAAAACCCCAAACCTTAAATACTAGACCATAAAACTCAAACCTTAAACTACTTTAAACTACAAACCCTAAACCATAATCCGAGACCAACTTTTTGGGAATTCATGTAGCCAATGTTTGTGTAGTACAAAACATATATTTTAATATCTAATACATTAACCATCAGTCCCTCATGAGGGATTTCGATTTCGGGTCATATATATAACACCCTAAACCCTAAACCCTAAAATCCTAAACTAAAACCATAAACCCTAACTCAGAAACCTAACACAGTAACTATTTTCCCTCAAACCCCTAACCCTAAACCCATAAACCATAAACCATAAACCATAAACCCTAAACCTAAAACCCTAATCCATTAACCATTTCATTCTAAACCCCTAACCCTAACCCTAACCCTAAACCTTAACCCTTAACCACTAACACTTAAACATTAATACCAGTAAACACTAACATATTAAACACTATACAATAAACCCAGACAACTTTAAAGCACTAAACCCATACACCAAAACAACAAACCCTAAACCATGAAATTAATATAATAGACATTAAACCCTAAATCAATTTTAATAGCTTAATTTATAACTTTAATGAAAACTTCTATATTGTTTAGTTAACAATTTATAACTTTTCATAATTAAGTAACTAAAATGAAACTTTCTCATAGCTTATAAGTGAATGTATCAAAATAAAATATAATTCAAAGAGAGAAAAAGGAAAAAATATGACAAACTTTTAGTGGCGTTTTCCAAAAAGCGCCGCTAAATCCCAGACTTTTAGCGGCGTTTTCCCAAAAGCGCCGCTAAAGCTCAGACTTTAAGGGCGTTTTCATAGAAGTGCTGCTAAAGCTCAGACTTTTAGCGGCGTTTTCCAAAAAGTGCCGCTAAAGCTTAGACTTTTAGCGGCGTTTACACAGAAGCGCCGCTAACGCTCAGACTTTTAGCGGCGTTTTCGCAGAAGCGCCGCGAAAGCTCAGACTTTTAGCGGCGTTTTCCCAGAAGCGCCGCTAAAGCTCAGATTTTTAGCGGCTTTTTCACGGAAGCGCCGCTAAAGCTCAGATTTTAGCGGCGTTTTATAAATAAACGCCGCAATATGTCCTTTTTAGCGGCGTTTTGCTAATAAACGCCGCTATTGCTCTCTTTTTTGCGGCGTTTTCCATCAAACGCTGCTAATGTATAATATTTGCGGCGTTTTTATCTAAAACGCCACTAAAAACATCCTTATATCTTGTAACCAACTGATTCAAATATGTTAATTCTAATGTGCAATCTTGATATAGATTCAAAATTCAAATTTGGATACTTAAATATGCTATTCAAATAAGCAACATAGATTCTAATAATAGATATAAAAAATATCTATCTCTCTTCATTGTCACGTATAATAACTCTAATATTCAAATTTAAATATTAACCAAATTTATAAAAAAAGGAGTTTGATTTCTGTAAATATGCAAATTCGTAATCTGGCATATTTGTATTTCTCCTCTTTTGAGATACGAAGGAAAGCCCTTCAAAAATAAAAGGTGCAAAAATAAGAGAAATGATTGATACTCTTATAAAATAAGAGTAATCTACGTTGAAAATCTGTACATCATGGAGTTTGGTATCATTTAAATAAGATATTATTGTGTTAAACAAAAAAATTAATATCGTATTTAACTTTTGTAAATATAAAAATAAAGATTTTTTTGTCGGTTTGAAATTATTTGATTTCAAATTTAATTAAAATATGATATAATTACTTGTTATAAACGTTGATAATGATAGTAGGAATGATCGTAAAATAATAAGAAAGAAAAGTAATAACACATATATTTTACGCGGAAAACCCTTATTGGGGAAAAAACCACATGCAGAGGAGAAGAAATTCATTATGTTGAAAAACATACAATACAAGAGGAGTTCAACTACATCTATTTAAAGGTTAAAAAACCTGTTATAATCAATGTCTAATAGAAGTAGGGACGAATCCAGGGGGGCTGGCAGGAGCCCTGGCCCCCCCTATTTAGGCCCTTGAGATTTTTTATAAAATTTAAATAGTAAAAGTAAAATTGTACTTTGGCCCCCCTAAAATTATAAAAATTTAATTTAATCCTTTAAAAATTATAAATATGTAGACTATAAAAAATTAAAATTTCATCCGGCCCCCCTAAAAAATTGTTCTGTCTTCTCCCTTGAATAGAAGAAGTATAGTCTTATACAGATTCAACTTGTACAACGGTCGTTCGCCTCCATCCATCGCCTATTTTGCCCCTCTACTTTGCTTAACTAATGTTTATAGTGAATAATTAAATATATTTATTGTTGTAATTCGATATCTTAATTGATGTTTCAATATAGGTTGGTAACATAATTCAGATCAACAATCTTACGTCAACGGAGCCTCGTTTAAAGAATGATTTTACTCAACATTTTATTTGGTACAACTTCAACGCAAGCCCAAACTATACTTACACTAACAGATAATAGCAGCCTCAAAGTCGAACCAAATTATTATAGACCACTCTCGCAAATATCTTCACATGCAAGTAATAAAAATCTCTCCAACAAATGCCTAAAAAGGTAAAAAAAATACTCGACTAGAATAACAAAACAATAACTTAATAAGACATTAAAAAAATTACTTTCAGAGTGACACCAAACAACAACTTTTTTCTAAGCTCCATTCAATTAAACATTAAGTTAACATGTTAAAAACTTATCTTTGAACGGGTGGTTTTTAGTAACACAATTATTTTGAATAATTATATCATAAAAGCTTTAATAAATTAGTCTCACTTCAGCTTCAAATACACTAAAAAGGATGAGATAAGAATAAAGTTTGCTTTGAATTAATCTCTCCTCTTTCTTCTTTCATTTCTCTAACTATATTAAATAAACAAAAAATAAGAGATAATTTTTTGATAGAAAGTCGATAAACATTACCAAAAAGTTTACTACACTTGTATCCAATCTTTATCCCAAATGCTATCATAATTTAATTTTTTTTCGGTGAAAATTACAAAGATCATAGAGAATTAAGATACATTAACAATGTCGAAGGCACCACTAGCCTTATCACTATCGAGGGTTTCAAGTAAATCTATAGGAACTCTTTTCAAAACTTGTACCTCTTCCAAATCAGCAGAAACCATCTTGGTAATTCGATCAACAACATGATTGGTCTCTCTGAAAATGTGTCTTACCCTTCAATACTCTTTGTTATGTAATAGCTTCGAATCCGTCTAATCAAAGCTGAGTTCAAATTTGTTGAAATTTTTCTTTAAATAACTTGAACTATCTTTAGACTGTCAGTTTAGATTAAAACCCTATTCACTTCCTAAAATATAAAATGATGAGTCCATCCAAAATGCGACAAACCCAAAAAATGATTGCAACCCATAATTCATTCCTCTGGCACCACTTCTCGTGCAAACTCAAATCGTGTATGATTTGAAAAATAATGAAACAATGTAGCACAGAGGATCACTAAATACGCATTAATATTTTGAACACAAGTGTGAGAGAAAGATGAATAAGAAATGGTTATAATGAAGAGGTGATGCGCGGAAACATTAATGATGGGTAATGGGGATGAACAGTGTCCAATTGATAAAAAAAAAAGTAGTAGTAGTAGTGAAGTACCTGTGCTTTTCAGCTTTAAATATTAAATCCTATATTCCAACAAAATATTAAATCTTTGTTGCTTTTGCAATATTTTAAGTTCTGGACCTCCGCTGGATTTCTATTTTTGTTTTAAATAGAAACGAAAAACAAAAATTAAATTATGTGAGTTGAGACCGGAAACCATATTCATTTATAAAATTGAAGGCTCCAGTAGGTTTGTGCTTGGAGGTCCATTTAATACTTCATCATTAATATATTCAATCATTCCATCTTATTAAATATAACAGCTGTTATCAATCAATTGTTGATTCAGGTTGTACTACTCTTAATTTTCATAAATTCAGATCCCCATAAATAATATTTATTCAACGGTTAATAAATATTTAATTTGATTGAGTTATTGGCATGAATATTGTCGTCAATATAGGAGGAGGACGTGAATTCAAGTGTATTTAAACGCATTATACTCTTATTTAGAGACAGTTTTAGATATTGTATAAAAAAAACTTATATAATTAGAACTTATAATGAGATTATTAAAAAAATAAAGGTTTTTTTTTAACTCTCCAATTTTATAAAAAAAATCATTTTAGTCATTTATCTAATTCTTAGTCCCTTTTAGCTCTTATCATTGCATTTTTTGTCAAATCACTCAAAATTTGATAAAGAAATTAATGTTTGTTAACTTTACTATGTGGTATACACATGAATTGCCACATATGTAACATGTCAGTATTTTTAATATTTTTTATAATTATTATAATTATTTTTAATTTTTAAAATTAAAAAAATAATTAAATGCTTAGGTGTTATCCATATGTACGTCACATCAAAAAAAATTAAAAATAGATTAATCTTTTCATTCATTTTAAGGTAAAAACACAAATTTAAAGGCTAAAAAAGATGAAAAATTAAATAAATGGTTAAAATATATTTATCTTGATCATGATGGACATTCATTAAATAAAATATTTATAACAAAATATATATTTTTAATAAAATTAGAGAGCCAAATAAATTATTATGTCCTTGAGTTGAATATGTGTTGAATTATTTCAAATAAAAATTATATTTTAGAAACAATTAAGTATTCATTCGGTTAAAAATATATGTAATAGTTTTTATAACGCTCAAGCCTCAAGCTATGGCTCCCATGCAGTCCCCTTAGGCCTAGGGTGTTACCCAATCTACGACTTTAGGTCAAAGCAGGCATAAGAGTTTAAGAAATAAAAAAAAAAAAAAAAAAAAATCACAGATATAGGTGTGGAAATCATAAATTCGATTAAAGAAAATATTTTATATTAAAGCTAAATCTTTTTAAATAAACAAGTGGTGAGATGATATAAAAGGAAAATATGATATAAAAATCGTACATAAAGAGAAAATATTCTCTTTTTCACGACATGATATTTTTTTATTGATTATTATTATTTTAAATAAATTTAATAGTTTGACTAATAGTTGAACAAGTAGAGGTATTAATTTGAGAAAAAAATAGTTTACGTATTACTCGTAATAAAAAAAAAAGTTAGACAATAAAATTAAAAAATAAATTGATATAGTTTAGGTACCAATTTGTAGGTTAAGCTTTTTTTTTTGGCTTAATTCACGATTTGGTTTTTAAAGTATACCCATTTTCTCATTTTGATATCTAATCGTTTTTGTCCCAAATTGAGACTTAAAGTACACTTAAATTCTCAATTTGATACCTAATATATGCCTCTGTTATATTAAAAAAAATTCTTATAACCAATCACGAAGTACCATGTGACGTCTTTATATAAAAATATATATTATTTTATTAAATTTATATACACATTAAAATATATAAAAATGAAAAATATATATAAAAATTCCGAATATATATAATCTAGAAAGAAAATATATAAATTATAAAAATAAAATTTACAAAAGAATACAATAATTGAAAAAAAAAGTTAAAATTAATAATATTATTACAAAAATGTAAAAAAATTGTAAAAATATAAAAAAATAAAAAGGTTTAAAAATAATTTTTTTGTACAATTCTAAAATATTTAATTTTAAAATTTTAAAAATATTTAAATTTCAAGTTTTTTGCAATTACTTGAAATTTAAATAAAATTTTATTTTTTATATATTAAATTGAATTTTTTAAATTAATAATTATACATTTTAGAATTTTATAAAAAATATTTTAAACTTTTAAAAAATATATATTATATATGATTTTTTTACATTTTTATTTAATATATATAATACTAAAAAAATAACAAAGGGACACGTGACATGTTCTAATAGTGTCATGTGACTAATCAATGTCGGTCAATGATCAAAAAACGGCCATCAAAATCAAAATTGTTTTTTAATATTTAAATATATAATATTATGATTTTCTTTTTTAATTTAAATTTAATAATTTTATTTTAAATAAACCTAATTACCACGTGACATTTTTTCATTAGTCAAAACATGTCACATGATTCTTTTTCATTGGTTAAAATTACTTAACAAATTTTCTTAACGTCTGTTACAAAATGTACTAAAAATAGATAAAATTGATACTTGAAGTATCAGATTGGGACAAAAAAAATTGAAGTATCAAATGAAAAATAAGTTTTGTCAAATTATGAATTAAGTTTTTTTTGGTTTATAACTAAAAAATAATTGACCAAAAAAGAATAGAAATGGGTGAAGATAAATAAAAGCAGTATAAAAAGAGTAAAAAAGGTTGTAATGATAATGGATTAATATCTGGCAGTATGAGTTAACCAAATCTATAAAATAAATAAATAAACTGTCCTAAAATCTAGTGGCTCTATTGCAGATAATTAAGAAAAGAAATGATGGAGAATTGAATACTGACTTTGCCAATGATGATCAGCGGCCCACTCAGACTTCCATTCACTCCTAATTTTAATTTCACCCACACCCCTTACCTCACCCTCCGATCACGACCATCCCTCCATGTCACACTCAGTCACCCAATCACTCATAATTTACAAACTACTACTATATTAATTTCCAATTTCCCATAAGCCAACCCCCAATAGCTGAAACTACAAACCTTCCTCTTCTCCCTCACTCCTCACACACGCACACATACACTGTCTGTATAATCACGTAAACAAAACCTTTCTCTTTAATTATAATTCATTTTCATCTTAATTTCTTCATGGGGTTTCCAGTTGGTTACACCCAAGTTTTCTTACCGAAACTCTTCGTCCACATGCTTTGGTTTCTGGGTTTCATCCGATGTCTAATTGTTACTCTTTTTAGCTACCTCGGACTCTCCGATTTCCTCGAACCAGACACTGTCTGGCAGGATAACCGGACCCGAATTACACCCGAGAACCCGCCCGTATCAGCTCTTCTGATCCGTGAAATCCTTCCCGTCATAAAGTTCGAGGAGCTCGTCGTCGTGGGGGATCCACCGGAGAGTTGTGCCGTTTGCTTGTACGAGTTTGAAGGAGGTGAAGAGATCAGGTGGTTGAGGAACTGTAGGCACGTTTTCCATCGGGCGTGTTTGGACCGTTGGATGGACCATGATCAGAAAACATGTCCGCTCTGTAGGACACCGTTTGTGCCCGACGAGTTGCAGGATGAGTTCAATCAACGACTCTGGGCTGCTTCCGGTGTCGGTGATTTACACAGTGAGTACGTTTCGGTTCCGGGATTGTAGGAATTTTTTTAATAAAAAAGAGGGGGCACTTGATGTTTCTAATCCAATGGCTTCTTTTGTAATGAGCTTGGTGAAAAGTGTATATATTAAACATCAGTACATCACAATTTGGTGCATAATTAAGTCAGAAAAAGATTTAAAAAAAAAAAAAAGGAAAAGTTTTCCACATGAAGTTCTTATAGTTTGAATGTTGCATAACATGCTTTGTTGTAATTGTTTCTCAAATCGAGTAATGGGTATTATTCAATCTACAGTCAAATTTCAATTTTGTTGCATTAAGTTTGTGTGAGGCTATTTTAGTAAACATGAATGGGCTGCCTTGTTACTGAACAGTGAACACGAAACAGATGAATCCAGGTTTTAGTTTAGGGCATTTTTGAACAAGTTGTTAATTGCAGAAAGTTTTGGTGGGGGCGCATTGATTTTATTTTATTTCTTGCTTTCTCATTGCTTCTTCAAATGGTGGTATTAATGAACTTGGATTCTGTGCTTGACCCATCTCTTTTTTCAGACGCTGTGTTAGCCCAGAGCTTTAAATCCCAAGCTAGCTCTCAAACGCTAAAAAGAAGTTTGCATTGGTAATTTAGCAATGACATCTGAAAATTCTACCAAAGTTCCCTTGCTGCCGCACCTTTCTGTTTCAACTTTTTAAGGAGACAAAAAGAAGGAATTTAAAGGATCCTAAGTGAAATGGTCAACTTTCTTTTATCTATAACCCCAAAGCTCAGTCCCAGTTCCTAAACATCAATGTGATAGCGGTGCTGATTGTCTACTTTTGTTTATTTTTTGCTTATCCTATTCCTAGTTCCTACCGCCTACCAAGTGGGTCTCTGCTTTTCTAAATGTTGAAACCGATAAAAGCAGCTGCGTATTTGCTCTTGGGCTTCCCATAAGCTGGGAAATGTTGGGCTCCCAATATTATGTCAGCTGCAAACCCGGTTAAGTTGAAATGTTGTGATTTTGCATACTTCCTTTGATATCTACACGCTACAGCCTTACATTCTTGGACTTCCCAAGGGTTGGGTGTCACAGTGACCAACAAAAACTTCAGCACAATTTAACTAATTCTATGTGAATAAAATGATGATACATGAATTTAATCTTAAAATTTTTAATGATATGTCCTCGTCATCATCTGACTTGAGATTGCATATAATTAATTACAAATGATGTGTAAATTTCAGATCCAAAGCTTTCATGGAAGAACAAGGACACGAACCCAACGTATGTAGTTTTTCAGTCAACACTTGGTGATGGTAGTTTCAACTCCCTACCTCATGCCCTTATTGCTTAAACCCAGAGGCTCTTCCACGATTCTCCACATTACTTGAAAACAAAGAAACTGAATGTGAAGTCAACTAAACATAGTCTGTTCCTCTTTCAATCTCTTGATAACTGTGGAATATAAGTCTCTATCTACCGTTCCTAGCTTTGTTGTTTGGGTCATATTCCAACAAAAAAAAAAAAACGCAACACCTCAACTTTCAACTTTCATCCTACCCTTTTTCATTTTCATTTGATTCTCTTTCCGTTTATTTATTGTAAACAAGACCTGCCCAGTCAATGTAAGGAAAGTTTCAGGTTGCATCTCTTTATAATTGAAACATACAGGGGCATCGACATTTGACAACCTAATAATAAGGGTACAGGGGATTCAGTCTCCTGTTAATTATATACGAGAAGATTATGATTCTATAGTTGAAAAAACAAAGCTGGTTGATAGAAGTATCTGTTTGCCAATGTGTTGTTGCACTTTACAAGAAGAAGAAAAAATAGTACAAATCATTGCAGATTCGAATACCTCATCGGGGAAGCAGTAATGTTAGTACGAATGTGACAGTGGGTTGTGGTGGGTGTGTCCATTTCGTTTTCAACCGGAGCAGTAGCAGGGGCCGGCACCCATATATGCGAATGTCCTGGTTCCAACCGGCTTTACTTCACACAAAACAACTTCCCACCACTGAAACAGCGGTCCTCCAGTTTCAGATATTATATACGCATCCGTTCATCTAAAGTTTTAGAATGATTTTTCAACAACTTCGAATATGGAAATTGTATTTCAATCTTAAAAATTACAATAAATATAAGATAAATCAACATTAATTGAATTGCAAAAAAAAAAAAAAAAAGCCTATAAAAATTACAAATCCCAAATTTGGTCAGCTTAATTTAGAAGAATGTGTGGTAGTAGTGAAAACAATAGAAATGCACAAAACTCGTCGTTTAGCCACGTCAACCAGTAAGCAAGCCCGTTGCAAATACAAAAAGATAAAAGATAAAAAGAGTTGAAATTACAGAAAACGGCATTGAGTTTTGCAACATTGACTAACCTACCCTCCATTTGGTCCACGCGAGTCACACCGTACAATATCTCCTCTACTGACAAGTTGGCAGAGCAAATTCTAGTCTTACCCGCGACAAAACCCAACATCATATAAAACAACCCAAAAGTAAAATAAAATCTTTAAAATTTAAATTTACTTAATAATAAATAAAACCCTAGAAGCAAAAAAAATAAAGACAAAAAACATACCCATTAAAAAGAGAAACGCAAATGATAAAAAGTACAACAATTTTCAACACATTTAAGCCAAAAAAAGGCCAAAACCCTTTTTTTTTTATTATATTTTTTTATGTGATGGTCTTCACATTAAGGACTTTAATGATCTTGCTTTAATAGGTTTCCTCATCCGTTTCTTGCCACTATCTACGTTCTCGTCCTCCTCGTCATCATCATATTCATCATCCTCATCATCCACATAATCAAATTCTTCATTATTATCGAATTGCGAAGACGACGACGGCGTCGTATTGTTTTGAGCGGTGACAGCGCTGCTGTTGTTTTCAACTTCTTTACCCTCGATAATATTCTTCCTCATTTCGCCGCCTCTTCTCCTTCCCCACGACGGCCCGAACCCCGAATAATAGTAAAATTCGTACGGGTTCGACGCTGACGACGACCCTTTCTTGGCGGCTCGGGCTCGTCCGCGGCGGTTACCGGTTAGCTGGTAATTATTCTTGTCCGATTTCTTGCTGGGATTATTTCCGCTATCGTTGCTGCAAGATTTCAGCACACGCTCTTGCTTGGATCCCTCTTCTTCCTCTTCGCATTGGGTCTGAAACCCAAATTTCACCTCGTCGTTATCGTCGATAACCATGCCCTCCACTTTCATTATCGCTTTATCTTCACTCTCCATCATCGACGCTACGCTGCGTTTCGAGTAATAACCGCAACATTTTTCAACACCCGCGGAATAACATAAACTGGGTTTTTCATTAACTCGCCAACCCATCATCAAATTTTTGGATATTTATTCCCATTATTTAAGATACGAATAGCAAAAAACCCTAATAGAATACCACGACAGCAATTGATAAAAAACAATCGGATCGAACAAGTAGGGAGTGTATTACCTCTCGACAGCACCAATAGAATCGCCTAAGCTCCCATTTCCATTAAAACTATCTTCTGCTTCGAACTGGGTTTTTTTTAAAGAAAGAAAGAAAACAATAAACGAAGCTAGCAAACGACTGAAAAACTCGAACCAGAAAATAATACGCAGAAATGACAACCACCCATTAACCTAAATCGACTATTTCGAAGAAAATACACGATAACAAGGAGATAATTTAGGGTTTTGTCGAAACCCTAAAACGGGAAAAACCCTAAAAGAAATGAGGGATGTGTAGATGAAATGTCAGACAAAGAAATACAAAATGGAAGCAAGGGTGAAGGAGGAGTAAGTAGATCTGCCTTAAGGAACGAACCAATTTATTTCGAAAGGAAGCAAAGAAGGAATAAAGAGAGAGCAAAAGAGTTGGTTACCTGGTGATGAAGATACGATGGGTATGGGTCTTGAGCGAAGGAAATCACATCCCATGGCGACTGGTTCAGCTCGCACACGTGCACACTCTCAGCCCTTGAACCCTCGGAGTGTATCAGCGACGATAGCTTCGCGTTCTTCCGAATCCTCATGTTGTTGTATCGGGTATCAATTAAAAATAAGCGAACAAATACGAGAAATAAAAAAAAAAAAAAAGAGACAGCAAATTATAGGTGATGGAGGAGGGAACTGAAAAGATAAAATACCAAGTGAGAGAGCCAAGAAAAGAAACGAGAAATATTTAGATCCAAAAAGGGTGTGTTTATTTATCCCTTGTTTTGTTTGTCTCTTGAGAAAGAGAGAAAGGGGGGGGGGGGGCTTTGGTTTGGTGGTGCTATGGTGTTTTTTTGCAGATCTCACAGAACTCGATAATCAGGGTTTTCTTAACTTTCTGTTGCTTTCTCGGCCCTTCATATGTTTCGATTTTATTTTTCCTTTCTCCATTTTGTCCTTAGGTTTTTTATTTATTTTCCGAACGCCTTCCGCAGGAAAAAAAGCTGCCGCTATTACACGTCATGATAGTTGTCCAAAGTTTATTTTTTATTCTAGTATATTGGGAGGACGTTAATTATCGTGTACAGTTTATTCCACATTTGTCTCCCGTGGGGTCTCTACCATTTAACTAATACTTTCACAAATTCTATTAAAATATAATTAAAACAGTACATTTAGCACTTGCCTCATTACATGATTAGTACTTCAACCCTTGGGGCTATTTCCGTCTTTTAAGATCTTTTCTTATAAAAAAGGTGATTAAACAGATAAAAAACCATACATCTTTTTAGTTACTAAAACAGAGACCGAGATAGGGAGACAATGTTGAGCGAGCGTGAATCAAACGCGCTACAATCGACGTGCGGGTGTGAGAAGTGGCAAACACGTGTGGCCCAGGAGAAATTTGGATTTGAAGATTGTACTTTAGCGGGTCCCGCTCTAGATTGGAGGGCTGTGATTAAAGAGGCCAAAACTCTTCAAGGAAAGTGAAAAGCAGAGGATGTGATGCCCCATAAATTCTTAGTATTTAGTGGTAGGTTTTATAATTATATAAAAAACTATAAATAACAGCCACAGTTAATTGGAAAGACCTAACTCCCAGCCCTACGTGTCAGTTTGCTGCTTATTTTCAATGGATAAATTAATTAACTTACCTTAATTGCTTGATTCATTAGGATTTACACACATTAAACCATTTCTTCTTCTTCTTTCAATTTCGCCTTAAATTATCTTTAACAACAAAGTAAAAAAATTTCCCAATTCAATCTTCTGTTAACAATAAATAGTACTGCTTTTTTTATGTCACTATTGAATTAAATTATCAATGATGCATTAAAATATTTCTGTTGGTATCAATAGGGGTGAAGCCAGAAAATTTTGTTAGGGGAGTTGAAATTAAATTATAATTTTTACGATAGTAAAAATATAATTTTAAAGGATTAAGTCAAAATTTTATTATCTTTAGGAGGGGTCAAAGTGTAATTTTACCTTTACTAATTGAAAATTTTAAAGGACCAAAGTGCCTACCATCCCCTAGATTTGCCTTGGATATCAATTTCACATTTTATTTTTAAAAATCATATTTTTTATATTTAATATATTTTTAATTTCAAACAACAATAAAAAAATAATTGAAGCAAAAAAAAAAATAATCTGTATATAAAAAGATTAATAAATAAATTATAATTGAATGAAAATTAATAATAAATTTAATTACATAGTGAATGATAATGGCTACAAAGACCCGCTCAACAGACACATGATGCGTTACAAACGGTCTACCCATTTAAAACATACTCATACCAGATTTAAACAAAGTTGCAACACATTTTTTTTTCACTTATCATTAAAAATAAAATAAGAAACACAATATAAAAACAAAAAAAACAAAAAAACTATAGAAACAGGGGCTGGCTCTATTTGCATGATAAAAAACAATGTATAAAAATGACTAAACACGAATATTGATGTGGGGCAGCCATTTTTTTTTCTTGTAATTAAAAAGAAAGCAGAAATGTTGATGAAAGGCAAAGCATCTCTTGCTTTCCCCCCTCCCTCTTTGGCAAAGCCATTTTGTAATTATATTTCTAACTCGGGGGTCATTTTCAGTCGCCCACACTTTCCTCACTCACATCCGTATAATCCAAATTACATGCAAATACGGTGCGTTTACTTTAAGCAAGATTAAAAATGAGGATGAAGGTAAAATTAATTACTATAAGTAAAAATATTTAAAAGCTCTTGATACTTGATTTTGTAGCTGTTGATAGCTGATAGGTTTCCAATAACTCAAAAGCATAAAACTTGACATAAGGTTGTATAAAAATTATATATTTGGGGTTTGCAATGACATATGAAACGAGAGTTGAAAAAAAAAAAAAAAAGGGCTTGGGGTTAAGCATTTTCTGTCAAATTACTTTAAGGTGTGGGATATGGCATGCATGATTGTGTATTTTTAACTTGAATGAAATGGGGAGGTTTCTAAATAAAATAATAAAATAAAAATGTTGGGTAATGCCTTTGTCGACATATCTACCAGACTGTTTTCTTTTCCACCATTATCAACCTCTCTAATCACTGCATTTAACTTTATTAATTAACTTTACCGTTTGTGTATTAAAGTTGATAAGCAGATATATGAATGGAAGTAGGCGGTGAAGGACCCATAGCTACAGGAAACCCTAAATAATATATGTATGTATATATCTTTATCATCACATAAAATCTGTGGATCATACAAACCAATATTTAAAAGATTGAAGCACTTGTTTTAAGTAAATAATGACCAAATTAATTAAAAATGGAGTTAACTCTTGAATCCTAAACCTAGAAACAGTGAGATAATACTACCAACAAGTGGGAAGAAAAAGGATATGGAGAAGATGAAGATCTGAGACGAAGTTCCATTATCAGCTAAAAATCAGAAACAAAAATTGAACTGAAACTGGGAAAAAGGGAGAAAATGAACAACACAATGAAATCAAGCGTTATCATATGCTTCTTCAGCTGCAAAGTCTTTCTTGTTTGAGTTGATATATCGTTTCCAGCCACTCTAAGCTTGCGGCGGTGTGGAGATCGAGTACGGTCAAGAATAACCAAATACATACACCTCTACCATTATTCAGACCAAAGGATAGATATATATGGGATGCGAGTGGTGAAAAAACAGAAGAAGAGAAAAGCATTTAGCAGTGAAAGAAACAGTACAACTTTCTGTGTTTGAAACTGACCTTATCTGATTTTATGCCTCTTTTAAACTTGAGCCACCATTGCTGCACCTTTACCACTTTTTCTTGCTTAACATTCTCAGCATTTTTATTGTCCTCAAAATGATTTTCAGAGTTGGAAAGAGAGGAAGGTAAAATGGAAAGAAGCATTTGTTATACATATTATATAAATATAATATTAAAATGGGATGGTTGTAGAACGATTGAACTGAACATGGAGTAGTGATCGCACAACCGACGAGGGAGCGCTAGTTTTTATGACCCTTTGTTCGTATGCCCCGAGAGACACTCTAATTCTGACACTGAATGGATCTCTCTCTCTCTCTCTCTGTCTCTCATTTTATTATTATTATTATTATTTTTGCTCTTCTAGAGCTTTTAGGATTATATATTTATGGCACTCATTGAAAATCAACGAATTATGATTTTATTTTTATTTACTTCATTTTCATGTCCAGAGAAGGAGAATAATATTAATAATCTGATTAAGAATGTGAAGCGTATCACTGTGATATTTTTTATTTTTAAAAAAAAAGGTAATCATAACGTAAAAGTACTTATTAGGTATTCTTTTTAAGCCAAACAAGTGATTTATTAAAATAGAAATTTTGATGTGACAATTACAGCAACATCCGACTTGCTTAGCAATTTCAATACATCTCTATGGCTTTACTGCTGCAAGTGGAGCATATATTTATTTTTGGACTTTCTGGTATTTGATAATGACATTACATTTTAATTAAATTCAAATTTGGGGGTTGGGTTATATCATTTCCTTTATTCACATATTTTACTGAGTAGAGATGATAAGTAAATGGAGAATCAACTTTGCTCTAGCATCTAATTATTAAAAAAAATTCCTTCTCATTACTGAGGATATGAGAATGGAGTAAAATAATAAAGATCCTTTTGACTTTGGAGTATTCATGACATGAGCCCCGTTATGAATGGCAGTACAGTAGACACAATTATTTTTATTTTTATTTTTATTTACTTGGAATAAATAGAGGTAGACATCGACATCACAGAACAGTTGGGTCCCTTCCGTTGTACCACTTCATGGAACTACTTTTGTTAATACTCGTATTTAACACTGGAAAGTACAATACATAGCTACAAACATTACGTACAAATATATATATAATTACGTACCACAAATATTTGTCTCATAATCCGAACACACTCTTAAAGAGGAGAGTTTATTCAAAACCCATACAAACTCCTACCCTATGCCATAATAGAAGAGCATAATCCTCGTGGTTATGTGGAACTATTTATCTCATTTCAACGCACTGCACCAGAGAACAGTGAATCTCAAAATTTATTGTAAGAGTAATAATAGATGTTACACGAACTAGAATACAACTGTCGGATATGGGTATCCTCGAATTAGAAAAAAAATAATCCATAAATTTAAAGAGTTATAACCCATAGTCATGTCTGAATATAAGTAAGAATCAGAACAGAATAAGGCAGCACAAGAAAAATGAAATGGGTCGGAAAATCACAATTACAGGAGCAAAGGTGTAAATCATTTTGGTGAAGTTGAAGAATGGTAGGTATTGAGCTTCTGAATCATGTTTAGACCAAATAGAGTTCGAAAATGCAGTAAAAGATATTGTAGTCAATCCCACATAGTTTGAAAGATTTTAGTTGAATATTAGCAAACCATATAAACGATGCTATTTTACTTCCCTACATGCTCTGAGCCGACATGCAACAATTTTCAGAACATAGAACTGCAATACTCGAATACTAAATGTTTCATACCATAGAATTGAAGAAAATTAGGGAAACTTACTTGTATAAATAGGCAGCGATTCCAAGAATTATACATAAGAGGATGATATCAATGCAGAAGTTGCGACTTGACCTCAGCTAAACAATATTAAAACACACATTAATAGAAATTAAGATATAGAAAGCAGCTTCCATCCAAAAAAGTCAATATAATTACCTTGTGTACAGTATCCTTAAGTCTCACATTCGTGCTTTTCAAATCAGAGGTTGCCCTGTCTACCTGGAAGATACCAAAAACAGTGTCGAGATTGAACTTCTAAGCTGCAGAAACTTTCAGATGGAAAAGGACGACGTTTCAAACTTACCTTTTTACCTCCCGATGACCAAACATTAATAACTAGTTCCTAAATTTCGGATATTTATAAAAAAAAAAAAGAAGGGCCTTTCTGATGTAAATTGCCATGCTTTACAGTTCATCTCAAAATATATGATTAACTATTAAATGGTTCATATCTGAATTTAATATTTCCTAGAATGCTATGAGCAGACTAATAGAATTCTCCATGTCCATGACAAGCAAAGAAGGATAACTAAAATAGAGAATCACCTTGTCATCTATTTCATCCATTAGTGGCACTTGTCTGTCCAATTCCTGTCATATGGCAAGATGGTACTTAAAGGACTTGAATAACTAAGGCACTGTTTAATATGATTTATACACAAGGAAAACCGCAATATTGTGCAAACTAACCTCATTCATATCATGAGCCATATCCTTCAAGGTGTCTAAACCTTCAGCTATAACCTCCAAACCTTGATCCTACACACACAAAAAAAAAAAAAAAAAAAAAAAAAAAAACTAATGGTCTTGAATATTATTAAATTCAGGTAGAAAGGAAGATGAATTTACCATAATCCTCCAAAACATTACTACCATGAAAGTTATAAATGTTTAACATAATGGAACAAGAGATGGAGCATTGGCGTAGCAAGCAAGCAAAGCGAAGCGGAAAATCTCATAGCATTGGTAAGGCAAACAATAACGTCAACAACAAGAAAAGGAATTACAACCTGTCTCATTCTGCGCATTTCATATTCTTGCCTGAAGCGGTCAGACTCTTCAGTTTGTTGAAAGTACTCACTTGTGAATGTCTCATCTGATTCAATCCAATTCCCGAACATTCACAACGTTTGATTATATTGATATCTTGAAAATAAAATATTCCAACAAATAAGTTACTATTACCTGAAGATGAATCAAATTTAATGCCAGTGGAGGAAGTTGAAGTTGCCCAACCACCAGTACTTTGCTTAGTTGCAGTTGATGATCCATCTGGTATTGAATCAATCCTATCTTTCAGTGAATAAACCAAATCGTTTCGAGCTTCAAGCTCTTCTTTTGAAATCCCCTTCACCTATAACCCCCACAAATTAATACTACCGGTTAACAAATTCTAGTCTAATTACTATTAAGGTAAACCAATTAGAAATTTTGACAACTAATCAAGCAAAAAAAAAAAAAAAAACAAACAAAGGAAAAGACCTTTTTGAGAGCGAGGCGTTGTAATTTGGGGAGTTCTTCAAGCAATCGAGCCTTGGTTCTTCGAATTTCCGCATTCATAGCAACCGCTGTAGCCCTATTCTTTTCCGTTGCAGCAGCTTCAGATTTCTACGGGATTTAAAATAAATTCATAAAACAAAAGGCAAACGAAAGTAAGAAATTTTTTGTTTGAAGCAAAAAAAAGAAAAAAGAAAAAAAGAGTCAGTTAAGAAAAGCCCTAGAGAAGAGGAAAGGAAGAAGATTACACCTGGAGAGCGGCATCGATTTCGGAGTCAACGACGCCGTAAAGGCGAGCAAAAGCGTCATCGCCGGCGACGTTAACCGCCTTTTGCTTATCGATGTCGTACTTGTCGTACTTCTTGCAAATCGCGTCAACTCTCGTGATCAAGTCTATCACCGTCATCTCCTTTTCCTTTCCCTTTTTTAAAAACTACGCCGTTTCTCGCTGTTTTCTCTGGAAGTTCCTTTCCACGTTTTCAAGCGAAGAACCTGTTCCTTCAGTTTCTGTTTTCGGAGTTTTGAACTTGAAGAATAGATAGAGACAAACGGTGGACGGAGACAGCGAGCGAGAGTCAAAAGCATAATTAAAATACTAAAAAGGAAGAGAGGGAAACAAATGCTGACGTTGGATCCTTGCCAACTGTGACTTATTAATATCTGACGGTTATGAGAGATAGATTGAAATGATTTCAGATGCAGCAGATTGCGTCTCCCCTAATCTTCTTCAAGAGTATATTACCAAAACATGTTCGCTTAAATACATAAATAAATTTTATTCTATTCCTTTATAGAAAGAGGCTTTTCCACGTCAACAAACGTAAAATAAATAATAAAAACATTCGAATAACATTAAAAATTAGATGTTTTCTTAGGACAGTGTATTTTTTTTATATTTGAAATTTGGTGTTTATGTTTTTATTTACAATAATGTATTGTTTTTAGATTAAAAAAAGCATAATAATTTATTTTACCCTCAATTTTTTCTAAACTTTTATTCATTTATTTAATATTTTAATTTTTAATTTACATTTTTTACAAATCATCTTAATATGGTTTAGTTGATATAATTTCGAATTTAAATAACTTTTTAAAATATTTAATTTTTTAAATAAATTAAATATTGACATGTCATCTATGTGATAATTCACATGTCTAATATTAAAAAAACTATACTCATTTAATAGTATTGTAACAAAAAATAATATTATTAATGGACTTAAATTTAACAGCAACTTTTTAGCCTAATGGTAAGAATATTATATTATGAGACATGAAAGTTTAGATTTAATCCCAAACAATTAATATTCTAAAAAAAAACATCTTAAAAACTCACCTTAATATTATTTAAAATATTTTTATTAACTAATAATATTATAAAAATCAAAATATCAAAATATAAAACATTAAACATAAAAATATAAAAACGAAAATTAAATTTAACTGCAGTTTTAAAAGCTATAATCTCAAGAGAGAAAGGGAAAATGATGAGTTACTGGTTAAGAGTTGCAAGAAAATAGGATTTAACTCCGTTATTATTGAGTTAGAATTCGTGTATTTTAACTATTAAACGAACTGAGAGTAGTAGCTCCTGAGTTTAATTGAATTTATTCAATTTTAGATTGAAATCGTTAAATAATTCAAAAATTATTTTAAATTAAGCTTGAATGCTAAAATCAGCATTAATGTTACTTTCAGTTAGATAAACAACTTTAATTGAGTAAATTTAACTAAAACTAAATTTGCATTAAGCTTTTTAAGTTTAACTCCACTGCTCAATTTTTTTATAGTCAAAAGTTAGATTTAATTTATATATTAAGTCGATTGGGTCTTAATTCAATTGGTATAAATATTATTGTCAATATAAGAAGATGTGGATTTGGGTGCACTGAAGTGCATTACCCTCCTCTTTATAAGTTGAGAAAAGATTATGAATAATTTGAAGTATTGTATCAAAAAAATTGTAGACTAAACCATGACAAAAAAGTTAGATTATATTTTATCTTTTTATTAAAAAGATTAGTAAAATAGTTCATTTGTATTAGATAAAAGAGTAAATTAATTTTTATAAAAATTTTGTCTATTTTTCAGATTAAAAATTAGTATTTATATGTCAGCATGAGATAGATAAAACACATTACGTGGAACTGTCTTATTATTTTGTTAACTGCACTAATATTTAACTATAAAAATTTTAATATAAAAAATCAAATTATTTTTTAATTTATTTATTTTCCAATAAAAAAAATGTAATCTGAGATTTATTACGGGATTTTTAAAGTAGTTTTACCTTATTCTTTCTTAAGAACGTCGGTGACGCGTTTCCTACACGTTCCTCTTGCCTGAGCGTGGCCTTGTTTTCATGTTTTCTACATCCTTTGCTTATGTTGACTTGCACTGTAGCAGCAGTCAACAAATAGCCATTTTAAGGATATTTATAAAAAATCATCATCATCATAATCATAATTCAACACAGTCCACTGAATTAAGGACTTCAAAACAGTCCGCAAATTAGATCTTTAATACGTTTTTAATCACCCACTAAACCAAAAACTTTATGCTTTTAATTCCTTTATATATATATATAGAATCTCTTTCTTTATTACTATTAATTTTCTGTTGGCTCCTTCTTCGAAATCACCTCCCAAAATGGCAAAAAATTCGATTCTTTGCTCGGTTTCCAGTTTGATTCTCAGCATTTTTATTCTCTTTTGTTGTTTATTTGGGCATTGTAATTCGGTGGAGCAACTTGGTGGATATGATACCTTTACTATTTCAAGCTTCAAATACCCAGAAACCCAGATCAGACCTTTTGACATGCGTTATATAAGAGGTACGGAGAACTAATTTTATGGTTTTCAATTTGTCATTTCAGGTTTTTTTTAATGATTATTTAATTGTGGAATGCTCTTTAGTAATGAGTGGTGGTAAAAAATTTAAACTTTACCAATTAATGCATGAAATATTTTCATGTGAATAGATCATTGTTTCTGTTTTGTGCTTTTTTTTTCCTTTCTATTAATTAATTTCGATTTCAAGACTGATTTTATTCTTTTTGTCTATTATAATGAGGAAAGCAATTAGAATTTTTCCGAGACAAAGATTCATCATTTGTTTAAAAAAGAAAAAAAAAAAAAACCTTAAAGAATTACATTTAACACCGTTTCAGCAGCAGAATAAGGCAAATTAGTTATGGGAGACATCAAGTTTGAAGCTGTTTCTCTCTGTCTTCATAATTATTAGATTGTTTTCCTTTTACGGAAAGCTACTTCATTCCTGTTTTCTTGGAAATGAATTTCCCGGAAAACAGGAAGGTTAAAAGAAAATGGTAATTAGATTCGATGTATTACTGTCTCACTGGGTTTACTATTTGCTTGTTCCAGTTGATTTACCCCCATGGTTCTCTTCAATGTCGATAGCATTGAAGTCGAGTGTCAATCTTGTAAGTATGCTTGTCCAAGTTAATTAGGCTTTTAGTTGATCACATTTTCTTTCTATGCTGTTTCTTGAATTTCTCTTGTTTGCTCATACTATTAGTTAAACTTTTTATTGTTTGCTCATCTCTTTTGTTTATACTTGAAAAATGCTTGCAGGACATTAAAAGTGCTGAAAAAGTTCCTAAAAGTGTGCTGCCGATGATATGCTTCAGAGATGGCAGCCTCCCATTGCCAGATGTCTCAAGCACTTCATTAGAAGGTATCCTGCTAGCAAATGTCAGATACTATTTCTTTCTTTCAATCACAGAATTCGTGAACCAGAATGAATGTTAGTAGTTTTAAGACGTTCTCCTCTTGCTGGTGCACTAGTTGCACTATCTAACAGATCTTTTGATGGAATACAAGTACTTCAAAATATGGAGCAGTGCTATCCTGTGCCAAGAAATATGACAATGAAGTTGACGAATGAGCAGGTTTGCTGTCTTTATCAAATGTTTTTATCTGGAAGACATGTCATGCTTTTGGTCTTAAAAAATTCATATTCTCATGTAGTTTGTTTAACTGAATTCTTAGGTGAGTATTACACTATATTATCCATTTGGCATTTTTTAACCCACAATCCGGGGTAAAATTTTTTAGCCTACAGCATCCTTTTATTTTCTTTTATGTTCTATTAGAAACTCAACTATTGGCACTATAACTCGAAAATCTGTTCAGATATCTGCCAGGGTTTTTTATTTTGGTCTTTTCAATGGTGTTGGGCCTACAAGAACACAGTCAAAGATGGTAAATTACTAGCTCTACTATTTTGCACCTTGTTCTCCACTTGCATTTAGGCTTGTGGATATCTGCTGGAAATCAAATCCTTGTTTAAAGAATGCTTGCTTTTGTTCCTATTCATCTCATTGTTGTTCTTCACTACTGCTATGTGTTGCAGATTGTTAGGAACCGTGCTTACTCCTTTGCAGCTAATATTAGCGTGGAAGGATGTACAACCTCAACAATGCAAGGACAGTACTGCAACCAAACTATTGAACTGCTTTCTTGTGCTCGATCTGGCAATAGTTCAGGAAATGGTTCAGTATCTGGGTTCTTCAATCAAAGCATGGTTTTGTGCAGGAACAATTTTGAGACCTCCTGCCATGGGGATGGAGAAATGAAAATATACTCCTTAGAGATACTACGGATAACTGAATCCTTAACAATTTCTGTACAAAATCTAAGGTTAAGACCTCTGGACAGCATTGGGAATAGTAGCAGAATTTATTTAATGTGCTTTGCTCGTTATGGTGCAATGCCATTGGCTACTCTGCATGATTATTCTGGTGACTTAAACCAATCCCCTTTGGTCATTCGCTTCCCAAAGGTTGGCCAGTGGTATATTTCTATTCTAGCCCTTCATCTTGCAAAGGAAATTGGTGGGGCCCTGAGTAATGTTTCAAAAGTTTGCTATTCCTTGGAAGTGCAAGAACTTGAATGTCCTTTGGGAAAGGCTGGGCCAAACTGTTCGTCTGAAAGATACATGCTTCAGGTGGTCATTGTCAACATGCATGTTACATTTGTTTTCTGTATCGCTTACAACTTTATAAATTTCATCAATTCATTTTTATTTTTACATTATGCTTGGTGCATGTCAGTAAGTTTTAGTTTTAAAATTTGATGCTATTAGTAAATTATTTGCCTATTTGAAATTCAATGCCTTAAATAATATTTACATGTCCACATTTGCGAGGATAAAGCAGATATCAGGTGTAGGAGAAAGTGATTACTTGCTTGTTAGTTGTGGCTTAGAAACAGGCTTTTATAATTAAGGATGAGAAGATGACAGTGTGAACTTTATTTGTGGGTGTCTGGACACCATGTCTTGAGATTCTTCTCCAGAGGACTGAGGGTGAAATTTCCTTAAACCTGAAGAGATTCATGTTAAAAGGTGTAATCATTTTGAAGCAAATAGGACCAAATTTCAGTTTGGAAGATTTGGCTTCAAAGTGTTCACTTACACTTCTTATTTTTTTTAGTTTTAGTTCTTTTTTAAGTAGATTTGTGAACAACTTTATTCCTGTACTCCCTTTTCTTTCTGTTGATGCTTGAAAAAACTCATTCGCAGGAGTAATTTATTGATAAGCTGAGAATGGTTGTCTGCAGACGGTTCTCAGGAAATATTCGACCCCTTTTGAATCCTATTATTTGCCAGATGGTGGGAATGTGATATCAGATGCTGCTAATTTTCATCTTGGGCCCCTTTTAAGCAACTACTCAGTTGGAGGACTGGACACCTGGACTTATTTTCTTCTGGATGTTCCTCGAGGTGCAGCTGGTGGAAATCTCCATGTCCGGCTAACGTCAGATAGAAAGATGAATTATGAAATATATGCCAGAAATGGTGGATTGCCATCACTTATTAACTGGGACTATTATTATGTAAACAAGACAAGCAGCAGTGGTGACTCCGTGTTTTTTGTATTGTACAATTCAAGTGATGAAAAGGTCGATTTTTACATCTTATATGTTAAGGAAGGAATCTGGAATATTGCGCTAAGGCATCTAAACAGCACTGGTGACATTTCCGATGGCCAGACTACTATGTCTATTTCACTTGAAAGATGCCCTAAAAGATGCTCCTATCATGGTGCTTGTAAATCTGCTCTTGATGCAAGTGGATTAACTTCGTACAGGTATTATATTTTTCAGCCATTCTTTTCTTTTCTATAACTTTTTTTCTTCTGATTTCCTATTTTTATAATAATTTTATTTGTTATAGCTAAGCATATAGGATTGGATGAGGGTCTAAAATGCATTTTTTGCCTTGTCATTGTACTATTTCCTTTTTCTCAGCTTTTGTGCCTGTGATCGGAACCATGGAGGTTTTGACTGTAGCATTGAGATTGTATCCCATCAAGGTAAATTCCTTTCAGGAGTTGAATGCAAAAATATGGATGCCATTCCTGCCACTTCTTTTCATCAACAATAATTGTTTATGGCTCCAAAGTAGCCATTTCTTCCTTCCTTTTAGGCTAGCCTTCAGGTTTATTAGAATTTGAACTAAATTCCAGGACTTGGTATTATTATAATGCTACAAAACAAATTTAGCCTCTTGTCTTCTTGGAAACTGATGCAGGACACTTATGGCAATCAATTGCACTAATCGCATCTAATGCTGCAGCTGTGCTTCCTGCTTTTTGGGCTCTCCGGCAGAAGGTAAATCTCCATTTATTTTGTGGACTCACTTGCAGATGTTTCTGATTTCTGATGGCAAAGAGTGCCAACCTTTTGTGATGAAACATTAGAGGTTTCTCGTAATTTCCAGCCATGTCATTGACATACCTAACCATCATTCTTTGATATCTGTATTTTGTCAAAGACTAAATTACCTGTTTATATGCAGGCATTCGCAGAATGGGTGGTCTACACAGTGAGTGGAATTTCAAGTGGATTATATCATGCATGTGATGTGGGTACCTGGTGTGCATTGTCCTTTGGTGTTTTACAGGTACTTGTTGGTACGATTTCCTAAGAATGATTCATTATTCGTAATGAAAAACTTGGAAAGATCATGGTTGAAATACATTTGGAAAATATGAATCTAACTTGCATAAAAGTTCACTATCCTATTTTAGTTACTGGTTTGAACTAATATTGACTGGTAACTTCGGAAATGTTTCAGTTTATGGACTTTTGGCTGTCTTTCATGGCTGTAGTGAGCACTTTTATATACCTCACAACAATTGATGAAGTCTTTAAGAGGGCAGTCCACACAGCTGTGGCTATCCTTACTGCCCTGATGGCCATAACTAAGGCAACCAGGTATATGGATCTGGTGACATTTGTGTTAATTCCAATATATGACCCAGTTCTAGCAGCAATGGAAGGTGTTTGACTAAGCTAAGCTGTGCAGGTCATCCAATATTATCCTTGTGATGGGAATCGGAGCATTTGGTCTTCTTGTTGGGTGGTTGATAGAGTTCTCTACCAAGTATCGGTCACTTTCCTGTTCAATGGATTTATGTTTGAACAGACTTGAAAGGTGGGTTTCTTTTATGTACCATCATGAAGTATTAGGAATAAACTGCATGAAATTAAAGTCGAGAGAGTAAAATGCATACTCAGGGTTCTGTACGGTAGCACATAACCTGCTTTTAGTTATTAGTAAATAGGACGTAGCACTGTGAGAATAGGATCTTTTTTTCTTTTTTCATTTTAAATTGTGCTAACTATCGCTTGAGTTGGTCAAGGGACTCCATTACCATTATTGTGATTTAGCGTCTTAGTTCAGGATAGGAAGCCATGCTTTGTCATTAGAGAATCCTATAGCTGTATTAACATTATAGAAGCACTATTTGGTAGATAGACTGTGTGGACTAACAAAACCCAAATATAATGCATTGCATTTACAAGATGAATTGTTAAACTGTAGATGGCCGAGCAGAGAATGGCTGCAGAATCTTGTAAACACTGTAATGAAACGATTTAGATGGGGATTTGTGCTTGCTGGTTTTTTTGCACTAGCCATGGCAGCAATAAGCTGGAATCTTGAAAGCAGTCAAAGTTACTGGATTTGGCACAGGTTAGTTGTCTCCCTTCTTTTCGGTATATAAAATTGCTTAGATCTCTCTCACTCTCTCCCATGTTTGACTGTTTCCATGCAGTGTTTGGCATGTTGCCATTTATTCATCTTCTTTCTTCTTCCTCTGTTCAAAAGTAATAACCATAAATAGTGGGAACAGAACACCCACCGACGCAAACTATCAGTTGACTCAGCAGGATTCTCTCTCTCAAGGTGCATAGGAAGAAGGAAGATTTTTCAGAGAATGAAAGTTCACATAAGGAAATAAGTTACTATCAAAACATGCAGGGAAAAAGTTTCATCTGGCAATATAGTAATTTGTAGACCCAAAATAATATTCGACCTCTTCAATAGCTTTCCCTTTTTTTGGTAAATGGGCCTATTTACCACCTTTTTCCAGGATTATCTTCTCCTCTGTATATAATGTATACACCAATAGGTCGGGTAAAGAACTGAAGCAGCTTAGCAATGTGACCCAAAATCTTTTAGCCTTTGGGAAAGCAAAGTGTGAGCAATAGATGCAGGTTTTTCTATCTTGCAACTGTAAAAAGTATTTGGATTTTTTTTTCAATATTTTTCATAATTAATTTTTATTTATCAATATGATAAGGTGCTTTAGATTTATTAATATTTTGTGTCCACATGAGCTCAAACACGAATAAGGGATATATATATTTTCCCAATATATAAAAAAGAATTAAAAAAATTTAAACGTACGCATTATAGTGTATATACACACTTTTACACAAAGCCAAACCTCAAGATGCAATAATGTTGCAGTTACCTTGAAGATTTAGCTTTAAAAACACTGGTACAAACAGTACAGAGGACGATTTGTACTAGGTTTCCAAGTAAATCATACCTTTTGTTTATTGCTCTTTAACTGAAGCACTCCTTTGAGAGTTTGATGAAAGAGAGCGAAAGTCTAAAGCTGATTGTTCTCTAAAATCCTTACGGATGCTCCATAAGACCTCCCCACACCTCCTCATACTAGGCCGACTCTGCCTACGGGGAGCCAGGCATTGCAAGGCTAGTTCAAGAATCTTTTCGAGGGCTAAGTTAATCCCAGCAGTCAGTTCTAGCCTAGGGTCCAAAGTTGATATGGCATCACCGTCTGTAAACTTCTTCATTGCCTGGAATTACAAAAAAAAAAAAAAAAAAAAATGCATCAGTAACTTCATTCATGAAAAGGATGATTGAAGATATCAAGAGAGAAGGGAAAGGGTTTCAATGCACACCCATTTTGGTGTTATCCGCTCCTTGATTTCCCGTTTTGGTTCAATGGGGCGCCTGCCTGTGACTAGTTCAACTAATAATACTCCAAATGAATAAACATCACTCTTTTCTGTAAGTTGATAGGTTCTTAGGTATTCTGGGTCCAGGTAGCCGGCAGTGCCTTTTACCTGGGTTGACACATGGGTTGCACCAGAGTCTGTATCTGCGGCCAGCCTAGCGAAGCCAAAGTCAGTGACCTTGGCTCGGAGCTTTTCGGTAAGGAGAATGTTGGAAGACTTTATATCTCTGTGGATAATTGGGTGATCTACATAGAATTCAATTCATGATCTAATTAATTCATCAAAGAAGATCAAAGCTCTTGTTTTTGAAACCCCAGAAATAAAAAAACGCAAACCTGTGTACATATGAAGATAGGTGATTGCATGGGCCACATCAATGGCTATATCAAGCCTCGAAGCAAAGTCAAGTTCTTTTCCATTAACACCTGCAGCAAATTTTTTCTCATATTTTGATTATTTGAAGTCTGGAAATTCCAGAATAAAGAGGAAGAAGAAACAACAAGAACTCACCATCCAAGTGTTCCCTTAGAGTTCCATTGGGGACATACTCGACAACCACAACTCTTTCATCTCCATGCTCTAAGTACCCATAAAACCTAACCAAATTCAAATGTTCCACTTGTGCCAGTGTTGTTACTTCACTTTGGAATTCCACACCCAAATGCTTATCATATACACTCTACAAAACAATCAAAATGTTGATCCATTTCTTAGTTAAACTTAAACCCATGAATTTTAATCAAAGATGAGAACCTTATCGTTCCAAATCCAAACCTTTTTAGCTCGTTTGATAGCGACCAAAGTTCCATCATCAAGTTTTCCCTTATAAACTGTTCCGAATCCACCCTGCCCGATCTTGAAAGCAGGGGAGAAGTTCCTTGTGGCCTTAAAAATTTCCTCAATCGTGAATTTCATGCTCCCAGGCGCTCTCTCCTTTGTTGAATTGGAATAAATCCCTCGATTCGGACCCCTCATTCTTGACGTTTCCGACGCAGCTACAAGTTAAACAACTACAACTTTAAGCGATAGTTTAAACTCATCCAATACCTTTTTTGTTACTTGATTATTGGAAAGTTGATCGACAATGTGGGTTTCACTATGAATAAAATCTTGATTAACCTCTCTGAACTTAAACTTATGACTAGTTCAAAGTAACTATACATACTTTCTAAAATCGATCAAATAAAAAATTTTGGGTTCTTCTTTAAATTCTTTTAATACGGAGCTCTACCTTTAACAAGTAATTGGTAGCAGAGCCTGAGAGCAGGGAGGTTGTTTGGTTGCGGAGAAAATGTCAAAGCAGAAAAAAACATCGGTAAGGGTTTTTTTTTTTTTAAACACTGAAGACTTTCAGATAACACGTAAAAACTGGATTTTTATCGTTTTCTAAGATCTGAGGATCTAACTCGGCAAAAGTTTTGTAGGGAAGTTAACGACTTGCTTAAATCCGGAAAATTAAAAAATTTCTACAACGTCATCATCGTTTAAACTAAAACGAGAAACAGGCATACCAGAAGGAGCTCCAAACTCATTGGACACTTTTAAATTATTGCTGTCGTCTGTGTCGGGAGGTGTAAAACACGCGACAAAAGCTCCAGCGATGGACCGGGCCGCAACCTTTACTGGATTCCGCCCTGAACGAGAGGCAGTTGATGCAGTGTAGGAAGAAAAGCTAGGAGAGTAAGCGGATCGGTCCGGTGTTGACCTTATGCCGGAACTAGGGTTCCGGCTTCTCGAACTGCTTGTGGAGCTGGTCATCACGTGAGAGAGAGGGAAAGGAAAATTATGTGTGTACGTGATGACCTTAGAAATGGCGGAGAGTAGTATTAAAGAGACGACTTTTGAATTAATTACTTTATAAAAGCGAATGAGGCTAACATGCGCCTTTTAGGTTCAACTTATTAAAAGCGAAGTTTGTTGGCAACATTAAAACCATTACCCCGCCGTTTCGATAAAACAAAAAACAAGATCTTTCTTTCTTGCTAGCTAGCTGGATGAACGCGTCTTCTCTTCACTTGTTCGTTTGCTGCTTTTTTGTTTTTTTATAATATTTGAAAACATTAATCAAAGTTTGTGAGATTGTTTATCCTACTAATTTCCCAATAAATATAGTAATTATCACAACTCTCCTAATAATAAACTACTGTCAATTCCTGAATCTAAAATATTAAAAATAAAAATATATTACGGATAAATTCATCTTTAAATATAGTATTTTCATTTTGTATTCAAAATCATCCAACTTATATTAAAAGATAAATAAAGAATGTTAACTTGAATAATTTAATTTACGTGATAACTTTAAAGACCATTCTCGGATTTTGTGATTGACTAATATTGTGTGTTCATATAACGGTCCCCTTTGTGGAAGAGAATTTTCTATGGTCATAGTCAAAGGCCAAATAAAACAAAGAAAGGGAACAGCCAAAAAGGGGAACTTGGCTCTAACCTAACCTACACTTGATTTGATCAATTCAAAGGGTAAGTTTCAACAGGGATGCTTTCTTGCAAGCTACTTCTACCTGAAAACAGCAACGTCTGAACAAAAATAGGGCTGGTACTTGACAAGTTAGCTCAAACTCCCCCACTACTTAAAACCCGGATTAACATTGATGGATCCACTTCATGTCTGCAGATATAAGACAACATATAACAAAAGCAACATCAAGAACAACCATTCTCATCCAACTGTGGACTGGTTCAACCAGATTTTGTAAATTCGGAAAGAGGAGTCGCATGTTCATCGAAATGGATCTTGATGTCCGAGACTAGATGGTAATAGCAATGGAATCAGGCATTTACGAAACTGGCCTAAGATCTTCCTGGTTCTTTTAAGCTCAACAGATTGATCTCACCAGATCTCCCTTACACTTCATTTTCTGGATGGAGACCGTAAAGCTCTTCAGGCACCCCTCTAGCCATTTATACACCACACTTTTACCATGTGATTTAAATATATATATTTATTATTAAATTAAAAAACCAACAACCACAACAGTCTAGAACTGATATGATAAATTCGATAATATAGTTTCCATACCCATTTGCAAGCAGCAATGCTTCCTCATTCATCAACATACAACGTAGAAGAGGAAAGTGTTCTTCCTAGCTTCCACTAGGAGTAATTGCATTTGCCCTTAGATTAGAAGTCAATCAACTATCAAGTGCAGTGAGAATAAAACTTGTGTGGGTTTAACCAATAATTTGTGGTATAGATGGAGAGAAAATTGACAAAGTTCTATAGTTACTTCAAAGTTGCCAGACTTTCAAGCAAACCTTCCAATCAGCTTAGAGGACACTTAAATAGACTAGTATTAGACCTACTGTTATTACTAAAACATTTAAAAGAAGTTAAAGAGATGTATTCATTCAATTCCATCATCATAAAAAAGCTATTGACATCTACCAATCAGCATAAAACTGTTCATCAATTGGATAGAAAAATGCTATATAAAATGCACTTCAAGATAGATTATTCGAAATCATACCATAGTAAGAGTTTTACTCATTACCAAAAGACTTACCTCAGGGTTAATGGGGCATACAGGTTCAGTTAGAGCAGGCAAATCCTTACTAAAAACAACAAGAGAATTATTTAAAGAGCACAGTCATAATATTGCTGAAGCACATGTCCTGACCAGCTGATGTGTTATATTCCCGCTTCATTGGAACAGGTAATATCGGTTACATGTCCAAAGCTTCAGGTGAGATTATCACTTGAGACAAACACATTAACATGAGCAGCAAGTTACACCCAGCTACAACCAGGAATTTTGTAATCACAACAGTCTGTCATCATATTCCTAACACGTTCCACATCTAACCATCTTCCTTTAGAGGCATATATGTTCGAGATAAGAGTATAATTTACAGGTTTGTAAGGCTCCAAGACAACAAGCTTTTCTGCGGCCCACTTGGCCAATGTTATGTTGCCATGGATGCTACATGCCCCAATGAATGCTCCCAAGGTGTCTGGTGTACATGCAACGGGATGAGATGTTATAAAACTAAAAGCCTCATTGAGAAGGCCAGCTCGACCAAGCAGATCAACGAGGCAAGTATAGTGATTTGAATCTGGAATAATTCGATAGTCATTCATCATTATATTGAAATAATGAAGCCCCTCATTTACTAGCCCCCCATGGCTACATGCGGAAAGAATAGCAAGAAAGGCAATTTGATCTGGCTTTACACCAGCAACTAACATTTTCTCAAAAGCTATAACACTTCCTTTTGAATGACCAAGGAACGAATAAGCACCTATAATCGATGTCCAAGTAACAAGATCAGGCTCTGAAACTGAAAAAAAATATTGTAATGCACCATCAATGTTACCACACTTGGAGTATGCATGTATTAAAGCATTTGTAACAGATAAAAAGGACTCAAACCCATTTTTAATCACATAAGTGTGGACTTGCAGCAGTTCAGCAGAGCTGGATGAAACACCACAAGATTGAAATATGCTAGCCATAGTTAATTCATCTGGACAGAAATGTTGTAACCTCATTTCTCTAAGAAGCTCCATAACCTTCTCCATATCTCCCCTCTGTGCATAACCCACGATCAGAGTGTTCCAAGACACGACATTTCTAGCAGTCATTCCATCAAAGGCTTTTTGAGCATCATACAAATTTCCATTCGTTATGTACATATCGACAAGTGCACTCGCCACAGGAACATCTAAATCAAAACAAAGTTTAATGATGAGACCATGAACCTGCCTTCCAAGTTCATAAAATCCCCAGATACAGCAAGATTTAAGCAAAGAACAAAACGTATAACCATCCCCTTTAACACCTTCCTTCTTCATCAAATCGAAAACCACAAAAGCCTCTTTTGTTAAAGAATTCAAAGCATAACAAGAAACCATCACATTCCACAACACCAAATCTCTACAAAATACTTGATCGAAAACCCACCTCGCTTCTTCAACCAGACCACATTCCCCATATAAATGAACAAGAGCACTGCTCACAAAAGAATCATACAAAAACCCGCACTTCACTATAAAGCAATGCAATTCTCTACCAAAAACAACGCCCTTTACCTCAGAGGAAGCATGGAGCAAAGTATTCAAAGTTATATGATCAAAACCTACCTTGTTTATCAACATTTTCTTGAAATAAGAAAAACCCAAACAAAGATTCGACTTACAAATCATAGTGTTCCACGTCACCAAGTTTCGAACACGCATTTGATCGAACAATTTCTCCGCGTCGGAAAATTGTTTGCATTTAACGTATAAATTAAGCATTTGAGTTTGCAGAGGCAGTACATTATTGAACCCTAGTTTTATCATGCGTGAATGGAGCTGTTTCCCTTCCTTAAGGAGACCCAATTTGGCTGAGATTTTAAGGGCGTGGGGGTAGAAGCCGGTCGAACCCGGATGCAGCGCCGACACCGTGTTTCCGAGTGTACTCAACGAGAGAGATGGATTGGGTTTCAGCTTCAGCGCGCGTAATTGGGTAGTTTCTCGAGGGAGTGTCCGTGAAGAAGATAACTGTCGTTTGAAATGGACGGTGGAGATCAAAGGAGGGCATTTCGAATGCATAGGATCAGAGACTGCGGGGACGACCGTTATACGAGACCAAAGCCGACATAGAATGAAATGAACGGTAGAAATTAAGCCGAATAAACTATATATTATTAAAATTTTAATTAAAACAAATTTGGTGATATTTAGACTGTGTGATGGACTTGCAATTTATACAATTTCTCTTTATTTCCTTCCCCATATTTTGCTTTAACTATAATATACTATTAATTAATGTTGGGTGGATTTGAACGGCGGTTACGTACAGGTAATGCGTTTAATTTAATTTTTATATCACGTTATAATATTATTATAATATCGATATAATATTTGATCTCACCGCTATCACTATTTTTATCCACCCTAAATTGATTAAATTTTATGTTTTTTATTATTTTATAAAAATATTCATGCCCTATAACGGATTTTCTTTCTCTAAAAATTACCCTTTGAGGAAAAAATTATATCTAAATTTATAAAATAATACAAAGGTTGAAACCAACTCCAAAGAAACATAAATATCTCAATTTACTTCATCCATTTTTTTAAAGTTATTTAATTAAAAATTAAAAATATTTTTTTAAAACTATAATTTAAACTCTTATCAAAAACTTGTGTAATAAAAAAATTCTAATTTTATCATTTTAACTTGATCCGTATCAAAATTAAAAAAAAATATTGAAAAATATAATGCATTTATAATAATTTTTTTAATTGAGTTGATATTGACGTATTCATAAAGTTTAACATTATTTTTCAAAAATATCTTTAGGTCAAAAAGCACTTTTAAACTAAAGTTAAAACTTATTATTATTATTATTTGCTAAAAATACTTTTTTTAATCTTAAAAGTACATTTGAAAAATTTTAAAAATATCTTGTTTCTCAAATTAGAAATGTTGTATGTATATCTATATAGAATAAAGAAAAATTGTAGTTTTCATTAAATTTAGCAAAGGTTTTTTCTTTTTCGTTTGTGATCATGAAATTCATTCCAGTATAATAACCCCGGATTTGGCTCTAATTACGTTAGAAAGAAAATCTTTGTGCGGTATTGCCGCCAATGAAATCATTGCACCCAATTAATAAAAATAAATAAATCATGAAAGAGAGCTAAGTGCAGCGCAGACTGTCGAAGAAACTATATAACAACAGACAAAAATTAAAATACAAGAAAAACTAAAAAGAAGAAAAAAAACCTTAAGTGTTTTTTTCTTCTTTTTCTTTTTCCTCCTCAGAAAGAGATCTCTTCTTCAATTTCTTATAAACGCTTCCAAGTTGGAATTTTTGGCTGGAAATTCTTCGCCTCTTTCTCTCCGCCGCCGCTTCAAAAGGTAAAATATTCTCTTCTTTTTTTCCCTTAATCGTTTAACCTTATTTTTGTTCACTAAAACCTTTTCCTTTCGGTTACATGTCACTTTCCCCCTTGTCTCTTCCATATTTCTCAAATTAGGGTTTATGAAATTGGTATGACTTCCAGTTTTTTTTTTGGTTATTATATGGATAGTTTCGTCGTTTGTTGGTATTCCAGTTAATTAGTGATTAATCTCGGATTTTTAAATATGAGCTGTATTGCGATGTAAGTTTAACTTTAAGGTTTCGGTGTTAGCTTCTATAGTTATGAGTTGGATTGCCTTTATAGAAGATTTCAAAAGTATGAAATTTGCTAATTTGAGTTCTTTAGTGTCTGCTTTTGGGGGATTTTCAAGGCTTTTTATATTCCATTTTTGGATAATCAGAGCATGTGGGGCTCTAAGCGGTTGGATCTCATTTTCCAGCTTATTTCAAAAAAGAAATTCCTTTCAAAGGCTAAACACATTGGATGACATGGCCACTTGAGTCATGCTCTGTATGCATGTCATCATTTCTTATATTTTGTTTTCCTTCTCTAGTCGTGCATGGTGTGCTAGTAGATACACCTATCATTTTGAGCTGTATGGTTGTAATGTATACACCAGAAGCTGTTAATTTGTTATCCCCAGCTAAACGAAGAATTGGTATGTATTGAAATGATGATGTCTCAAGTATTTTACTTCCCAGCATGATCTGCGTATTATATTTGTCAGATAACTTAGTCTACGGCCTTGTTCTTTCTAGAAAGAAAGATAATCACCTTGACAACATATTTATGAAGTTTTATACCGAGCCTCATTATGATCATGGTCTTATTAATGTTTTAGTGTATTTGTATATAATTTGTCTATATATGGTGATGATTTATTTTTTTATTCCCAATTCTGTTTGGCATGATTAGTAAGGATTTATTTACTTTGTTTGTTCATGCTTCTCAAAGCTTGATTCTATTTTCTAGTATGTTACATGTTTTTTCCCGGCTTGTAAGTTGGTTTTTTCCCTCTCCTTGTGTTTGAAACTATTATATTCTACTTGTCCTTTGATGTCGAATAACAGGGGAAAATGCACCAAACTACCTTTGTATTGAGTGGATAACAAAGATAACTGTGGGATATGGGAGGCTGCTGTTGTTCTTCCCGGAAACCTCATCTGCATGGGACACCTGTATATTATTATGTTAGTAATATGCTCATCTTATGAATATGTCTAATGCCTTTATTATCATATAGGACTTTTTCTTATTTCATACTTAAGAAATGAAGCATGTTTGTTTGGAATATTGGGAGTATTCACTCACAATAATCCACAATAACTGGTTGGAAAACGAATGGAAAAGGAAGAAGCAAATGAGAATGAAAAGAAGAATATTTTTAATACCATTAGTTCACTCTTTTTGTAATTGGTTATTCCATGAAATTGACATTCTTTTTAATCCCTTTTGTTCCTTCTTTCACTTGAACCAGTTGTAGAACCTGTGATCTGCAACTGATTTTTTTATCTGATAAATGTTGGAACTTTTTGTTTAATCATCTGAATAGAGATGTCTGTTTGTATGCATGCTCAGACTTGTGGAAACTGTTTTTATTGTGATTTCCTGCTTCAGCTTGTCTGATTCTTCAATGTATTTTGCTATTTCTTTCTTTATTTTTAATATTGATGAAGAGCAAAAGGGAAAACAAAACTAGAGGTTTGGTAAATGAATCCATCGATTCCCCTAACATGAGAATCTCCTCCAAATACACCATAAAAAACTTAACGGGAGATTGAGTGTTTATATGTGTGTGAAGGATGAAGCCCTTGTTTTGTTTGTTTTGGCCATTGTGCTAATATAGTAGCTTACCTGGTGATTTCTAATTTCTTTAGGTGGAGATATCCCTATAACTGCTACCTTGATAAAAGGGTTCTTGAGAATCCCTGTCTTTTATGTATTATTCTTTGAATTTTGAAATCCCTTTCCACAGTGTCCACCAGCTTTGGTAGAGAATGAGTCTTTAACACCTCATGGTGGATCAGCATCTGCAATGACTGCTGTTCTGGTTAATTTGGATCTAGAAGTACCTGATACATTTAGGGCACCTCCAGCACCTTTGCCATATGATATGGTCTTTGGATGTCCACATTCAGCTGATTCAGAGTCTTTCAGGGAAACTTTCAGTGGGGGAAGTTTTGAGACCCTGCCTACATTTGAAGATCTTGAGGAGTCAGACTCCAGAACACAGTCTAGTTCTTTGCTTCTTTCGCCAAGAAAACCAGAGGTCACAAACTTAATTGAATCTAAGAAATCAGCAACAGAGGAAGAGGATGCCTGTCCTATTTGTCTTGAAGGTAGGTCTATTCTTATTGCCAGAGGCATTAATTGCTAGTGTAAGCTCTAAAAGCCATGTTTTCTGCAACCTGAACACTTATGTTGAAAACAATCCCAATTCCCTTGTTAATTTAATATCTTTAGCAGCTCATAAGTGATGGCTTGTCTATGGTACTTGGGCATGCAGAGTATGACGCAGAGAATCCAAAACTTTTAACAAAATGTGAACATCATTTTCACCTATCTTGCATTTTGGAATGGATGGAAAGAAGTGACACCTGCCCTATATGCGATCAGGTTTTGCCTCTTTTCAGATTCCTATCAACTTTAGACTAATAGTTGATTACCTGCATAAGATTAGCCTGGTTGTGGTCTTGTAGAGGGATTAATTTGGGACAAGGCTTACAGTCATGCTTGTTGGATGCAATTTACTCTGCCAACAAATGAATTCAAGTTTTGTCTATCTCGTGGATGGTGCAGGAAAAGAAAAGGAAATTATAGTGTAGTATTTTAATAGTAACTCACACAGACTTTGCATAACCTTGCAGGTATATGTTTACGACTATGTCTACAAACTAGTGATATGTTGTACTATTTTAATATTACACAGGAAATGATATTCGAGCAGACTTTTGATCAGTAACTCTTGATTCAAGATGGAATTTCTTTGTTGTTTGAGAGTAAAGCTTTCCACTCAGGATGCTGCAGATACATATTAGTTTTTGGTTCTGCAGCTGGTCAGACGGTGTTACCTGGAAGATTGAATTTTACCTTTGATATGTAAAAGGTTGCATGTATTTATGCTGTGAATATTTTCATCAATTCTTCAAGTTTGTGACTTATGAGAGCAAAGAATCAAGTTGACAGAGTCTTACAGCGCAACTTGGGATGTTGATGCTACTCTTCTATATGGTTGAATATTGTGTTAGCTTTTAGATCAGCGGGGGAAAGATGGTGTAAGCTATGAGGTAATTGAAGCAATCAGAATCAGTTTTTATGGAGCTTTGTTTGCAGAACAGAATGATTCTACTTGTTCATATTTTCTGTCATCTCCTCTTTTTTTGTTTTATTTTGAAATTGAATGCTTTATGCTACCTCTCTTTTGCAATGGTATTGTAAATATGTATATGTTTTTCCTATTTAAATGGATTTATGATGGAGGATGTTCAATGTGTTAATAGAAATGTACACTTAACATGAATTTAGAATTTTAGATCAAGCGAGTTCTCTAGTCTTTATTCCTGTACCTGTGTTTTTCCTATTGGGAGCCTGTTTTGCTTATTACCTTTGTGCCCCCACAATCCTATAACTCCTTGCTCAAGAAAGAGCCTGATGTTATTATTCCAGACATTGCTGGCAGAATATACCATGCAAGTTATACCTCAAATGCTCTCTCTTTTTCTCCTCTTCTTCCTCTTTTTAGATAGCAAGTAGACGCTGAAAAAGGTTGGAGCCTTAGCATGAATCGGCCCAATAGAAAAAGCTCAAATGTTCTCATTATTTTTTTTCTGTCGGAAAGAGAATTCATTCAAAGGCCATCAAGCTGAAGTACCGAGGACAATAGACCCGTCTCATATCTAAGAGTGGAGTGATTATCATCATTACCAAATTGTCTACCAAATATTTACAATGAGATCAAGGAACTAGTGTCACGGGTCAAAGTTCAGAGCCCGTGACCATGGCACAAGATGCGCCCCATGGAGGTCGGTCGATTAGATGGGGATCATTTAGCCCACAAGAACTGGCCCGATTCCAAGAATTGTTGGAGAAGCTGTTAGATTGAAGCCTGGTTGGCCCGATAATGAATGTATGGCAACTTAGGCTATTTTGGGTAACTAATCTTAGAAGATAGAGAGAATCATATCTTGTAAAGATTAGATTAGATTTGATAAGGCAAATCTTGTAAATCATTTAAATCATGGGATATCATTAATCTCGTTTGTCGATGTAAATGTATTTTGACTGTCGATTTTGGGGGAGCTCAATTATAAATAGAGAGCATCTCCCTCATTTGTAAACCATCCATTGTATGTTGAATTCTTAATAGTAATAGAATTCTTAGCATTTACTCAAACACCTTGCGTGCATTCTTTCTTTTGGCTTTCTGTTGTTCTTTTGTAGTTTCTTTTGGCACAATCACTTCCGTTATACAAATTAGTGCATTGGAGGAATTCTTAAAGAATCCTCACATTTGGGTGTAAAGGCTGACTTACACTGTGACAAGTGATATCCGAGCTTTTGGTTCGAAGGCACTGTTGGGATGTCGAAAGAAGTTGTTGATCAGAATGAGCCAATGCAGACTAGTGGGAGGGTCAGAAAAATAAGTCGCTCGAGGGACATGCTGACAGCTTTGGAAGATCGAGTTGTTATTATTAAAGAGTCCGTGGGGAATATGAAAGAAACGCTTGAGTTGGTTGAGGGACGCATAGATGAGTTTGACTCAATGGAAGAGCAACTCAAAGATTTTGTGTTGGATTTCTCGGTGCCAATGCGGAAAAGCTAAATGAATTAGTCAGTTTGACTACGGAGAAGTTGGCAGAGAGGGATGAGAATCTCGAAGAAATTGTGCTAGCCATGAAGAAATAAATTGAAGAGCTTAAGGGGGAGCTTACGATTTACAAAGTTGTTTTGAGTAATGGAATGTTGTCTTCAAAGTCGAAGCAACCCCAATGGATGTTCCCAAACCAGAGAAGTTCAAAGGTGCAAGGTTCGCAAGAGACGTGGACAACTTCTTGTGGGAAATGGAGCATACTTCCGAGCGATGGGCATCGAGGATGATGCAATTAAGGTAAACACTGCTTCAATCTATTTTACTGATGTGGCTTTCTTGTGGTGGCGTCGTAGGTCTACGGATGAGAAATGTGATAGGAATGCTATTGGGACTTGGGAGGAGTTCCAAAAAGAGTTGAAGAAGCATTTTTACCCACAGTATGCCGAGAAGGAGGGTTGGGTTAAATTGTGTCGTCTCACGCAACAAGGCACTGTCCGGGAGTATGTTCGGGAATTTAGCGAGTTGATGCTTCAAATCTCTGACTTGAGCTAGAAAGAAGCGTTCTATTGGTTCGAGGATGGGTTAAAGTCGTGGGCAAAGCATGAGTTGCGTAGGTAAGGGATCACCGAACTTACTGTAGCTATGGCCGAAGCAAAGTCCTTTGTTGAACTTGGTCCAACGAAAGACAAGTTCGAGTCATCTAAGCCCAATGGAAAGGGCAATGGTGAGGGAAACCATGAGAAAGATGAAGAGGGACATAGCGATGATGGCCACAGTACTGATAGCACAAGTGGCAATGAGAAACCACGAGATGTGAAGCGGGAATCCAACAACTCAAGAGACAAGAGGAAGAGGATAAAATGCTTCCTTTGTCAAGGACCACACATGTTGCGAAAATGTCCGAAAAGAGCGATGATGTCGGCTTTCTAAAAGAAAAATGAGCCGAAGGAAAAGGCAAAGCTTATCAAGGGAAAGACATCGAGAGTAGGTTCGATGGTGCTCATTCCTAACAAAAGGAATGGTAGAGGAGGGTTGATGTTTGTGGACATCAATATTGCGGGTCAGAACCGGAGTGCTTTTATTGATACGGGAGTATTGGACTTGTTCATATCAGAAAAGGCTACCAAGAAGCTTGGTCTGTCAATTAGAAAATCGAATAAGAAGATCAAGACAGTAAATTTAGAGGAAGCCCCAACTGTGGGAGTAGCTCGTAATGTGGAGCTACAAATCGGCGAATGGAAAGGCAAGGAAGAATTTGAGGTAATCCATTTGGATGATTACGATTTTGTACTTGGATTAAACTTCCTTGACAGGATTCAAGCAGTTCTGTTCCCATTGGCCGATGAAATCCATAGTCACTGGTCTGTTATCGAAGATTATTGTGCCAGTGCATCGGGATATGAAGGTTGGGACAAAGGCGTTGTCGTTAATCCAACTAGTTGAAGATGTTTCTTATGGGAGAAACATCAAATCGAAAAAGCGGAACGCTACAAAAGCCCCTTCGGAGAAGTTAATGGAGCGTGAGTCTGATATAAGACCTGTGGAGTTGACTGTAGAGACGCCACCTTTGGGGAAGGTGGATTGTGCATCGAACTTCGAGGAGAAAGAAGCTATGCAAAAGCAGTCGAAACGAGTAAATGCTGCGAGTAAGGTACATTGCAAACACTCTGATAGTGTTTTGAATTCTGACTTGTTGGCTTGGCAAGGTCGTATAGGCCCTTTCAAAGTTAGTAAGCAAGGAGGTTGAGGGACTGTGGGCGGAACGAAGCCAAGATGTAAGAATCGAGGGGATTCCAATGAGAACAAGTCAAAATGGGGGAAGTTAGAACAGAGACTTCTTGCCAACGCGATGTACCAACGAGTGCAACTGTTCAAGTAAAAGGCGACGGAAGCTGAGGCAAAGGTTCCGAAGAAAAGAACAACCCAATTGCAAGGCAAGTAGGGAAGAGGCCAAGGCAACGAAAGAGTTCCAAGACGAATCAAGCCAGTGTCATTCAGAAGTCGTAACGAGGGCGTTGCGAGAATGGGTGGGGGAGAATGTCACGAGTTAGAGTTCAGAGCCCGTGACCATGGCACAAGATGCGCCTCATGGAGGTCGGTCAATTAGATGGGGATCATTTAGCCCACAAGAACTGGCCCGATTCCAAGAATTGTTGGAGAAGCCTGTCAGATTGAAGCCTGGTTGGCCCTATAATGAATGTATGGCAACTTAGGCTATTTTGGGTAACTAATTTTAGAAGATAGAGAGAATCATATCTTGTAAAGATTAGATTAGATTTGATAAGGTAAATCTTGTAAATCCTTTAAATCATGGGATATCGTTAATCTCGTCCGTCGACGTAAATGTATCTTGACCGTCGATTTTGGGGGAGCTCAACTATAAATAGAGAGCCTCCCCCTCATTTGTAAACCATCTATTGTATGTTGAATTCTTAAGAGTAATAGAATTCTTGGCATTTACTCAAACACCTTGTGTGCATTCTTTCTTTTGGTTTTCTGTTGTTCTTTTGTAGCTTCTTTTGGCACAATCGCTTCCGCTATACAAATTAGTGCCTTGGAAGAGTTCGTAAGGAATCCTCACATTTGGGTGTAAAGGCTGACTCAGGCGAGTTTTGACGAGCAGATCGCTTAAGGCCGCACGGATTGCGAGACGAAAGGTCTAGCCCCGTGACACTAGCACGAGACTATTAGGGTTCAAGAAATACAAAGTTTGCTTTTGATTAATTAGGAAAATTGTTGTATGCCGCTAGTTTGCTTTTGATTAATTAGGAAAATTGTTGTATGCCGCTTGATACGAATAGTCTTGGGCTAAATAAAATACAATAACAAAACAAAGTTTTCCTACTCAAACTTGGGTTTAACACTTATCAATATGGATGCTTTTTGGGTTTGTATTTTATGAAACAAGTATAATATTTGTGATACTTGTCCAGAGACCATCATTGTTAGAAGTAAATGCTCTTATCTTTGGAGACCCTTACTCAATATTTGGCTTGCGGTGTGGTGATTGAACGTATTCGTTGATATATTAGAATTTTTCTCAAAGATTAATGATTAGATTCAACTCTTTTTAAAATGTTAAAGGTAAAATTTAGGTTTCAAAAAAGAATAAATATAAAAATTATACATGAATTTTTATCAAATGTGTAATATCATACATAAATTTTGATTTTATGCGATTTTATACATAAAATTTTAATTTGATCTAATTTTCGTAAATCACTAACAACATTATCGAAGTAACACCATTTTACGTATACACAAACAATAATATTAATCCAATATGAAAATAAATGTATGTATTTATTTCTTTAAATGTGTACAATTAAATTAAAATCAAAGTTTCATATATGTATATGAATCACATTTTAAGTTTCATGTGTATGATTACGCCAAATCAAAGTTAATATATAATTTTGATATTTATCCTAAAAAAGAATAATGGCCAAACTGAAAAAATATATAAACATTGAAGGCAAATTTGGAATTATGCTTTTTATATCTTTCTTAACAATCATTAGATGTTTTAAAAGTAATCGTTAATTGTCAATTGAGTCTTAGCTTTGATTGACATCGGCATTGTTGTCAGTGTAAGAATACATGGGTTCGAGTGCACTGAAACACGTTATTCTCCTATTTAAGGGTTGGGGTTGGGGTTGGGGTTGGGGTTGGAGTTGGTGATGGGCTATGAATAGTTCTAAAAGAACAGACATGATAATGACCTATAATGAGATTAATGTTTAAAAAATAATTATTAATTAAGCCTGTCTCTTCTATTTTCCTTATTTTTTATATTATTTTTATGTTTTTCTTACACGACGAGTATGCATATGGTTAATTCATACTATACTTTTGTTTGGATCTAAATTGACATCACAAGTGAATCAAATACCAACTCAATTGAGAAATGACTTTTTTTTTTTTTACAAAATAACAATTATTGCCATGTATTTTTTTTTCTATATTTTATAAAAATCAACTTAAACTAAAAATAATATATGGCGAAATTTAAATTTAGAACATTATAATTTTGCGTAAACTATGCTGGTAGTCACCAAACATATTAGTAAATTTCTTTCTTCTTCTTTTTTTTTTTTGTCAATTAACTAAATCAGTTTGTGAATTAATTCACTTGTGACATTCATGGTGGTGACGTTCATTGTGTGATTTACCTAAATTCCGAGTCACTTGTGACATTCAGTTTGTGAATTAATTCACTTGTAACTCATCTGCTTTAATATAAGTGGAGGCTTATTCTCTAAAGATGATTAAGCCCATAGTCAATATGTTAGGTACAAGACTTGTGTATGACATGAATTTTCCAGCAACAATGGAATTCATAGCTCGATTAAAAAGTTAATGATAGTGTGGATTAATAAATATGGAACGTGGTCACGAGTTACTTATTCTCGAACAAGCAATTTATCACATTCATCTGTTGATAGTGATTATATTAATCATTAAAAAGGCACAATGGTTATAATGATAGAAAATAGGATTGTATTGAGTGAACGAATTTAATTCAAAGGAATTAAGAATATCATATGATGGTAACACACACATGACGAGATCATTGGACAAATTAGTTGGATGAAATGTTTTCATAAATAGTATAAAATAAGGAGTCAATCATGGTACTTCTTGTGGATTGATTCTATGATTAAGTAAATTGTGAATTATCATAACAATGCTTCTAGACATAATTGCAATTACCAGAGCTTAATTATATATGTCTGATTAGTCCCTCTGCTAGCTTAACAAAAACTCGATTGAATTGCATTTGAATTATATGAAAATTCTACGACTTTGGAAATAATTTAATCGAATCAATTTATTCGACGTGGAATTAAATTGGGCAGTCGTGAGAATTGTTCAACTAGAGAATTCAATTAAGTAATTTTCTTAAAAAAATAATTTTGGAAAATTTTATTAATTTTTGGGAAAATTAATTTTGATCAAATAAAATTAAATTAATTAAATTAAACTAATCAAATTAATTAAAATAAACATGATATTTTTGAAAATTAAGTTTCAAGTTAGACAATTAGCCCAATAAGTAATTGAATTTGAAAATTGGACTTGAGATTAAATATTGGAAACGATAACAAAAAATCGAGACTGAGACCCAAAACTGGTCGAATCAAGATCAGTATGTGAAATCAAACCGACGGTCCAACCGGTGGTTGGATCGGACCGATCGAGCCGTCACTAGCTCGGATCAAACTGACAGCAGCCAAACCGACTCGAGGTGTTGTGCCTACACCATCGAGCATGACAGTACTGACGACTGGGACAGCGGCAATTCGGTGGCCGATGGATGATTGGCGGTGTCAACTTTTCAACGATTGAGCAGTGGAAGAATCACACTCCTACTGAAACTCTATCGGATAATTTGATTTCAGATTAACTAATCAAAAAATAATATTATTTTAATATATTTAATATTAAATTTAATTTAATACATCTTAATAGTATTTTATTAATTTAATATTAAAATGATTATCTTAATATTAAATTTAATTTAATATTAAACTGATTAAATTTGATTATAGTTGAACTCTCTAACCTTTCCTTATTTAAAAAGAGACTTGGATTATTAGTTTTTACATAAATTACGAAATAAGACTACTCGATCGAAACGTTCATTATAGACAAATTGAATCGAAAAGGTACAATTTTGATTAAGTGTTTATTACTCTATATATATAGTTTTCTAACTTATTTTTCGTTCATTTTTCAAAACCATTTTTCCAACATGTCATAATCCAACATCTCACAAATAATTAAACTACCCCTATAGTACCCCAATATTTATCAACCATGGTTAATAAATAACCTAAGTTAACCCATCATGCCAACTAGTATAAATTAGAGGGTTTGGGATATAGTTTGAAACCCTAGAAAAACATTTTCCTTCTCTTTAATATTTGTTCTTAGAAATCTCTTTCTCTTGGAAAGAGAAACCAAAAGGGACTTAAAAGAAACCCTAAAACAGGTATTTATTTAAGGCAAAAACAAAAGGTACGGTCGAGAAGACAAAAGATAAGGAAATTCTCAGAGGCAAATAGAGTCTCATCAAAACCTCATTCTATTGCACAGTCAAAACATTATTAAAAGGTATGTTTTTCTTTTCTTTCTCTCTTTTTTATTCTTAGTATAAAAATTGAAAAGAAAAACCCGTTGGAATTATCTATGAATGTTGCAGAGAAGAACAATTTAAAATTTTGGATTTTGATTCTATTTGCTTAACTCTCGTGAATATATAAATTAATTAAGATTCAACAAGATTATATATTTCAAAATTATGAATATTTATTGGAATTTTGAATTGATGACTAAATAAACATTTAACAAAATTATGACTCTTAAAAATAATCGTAAAACCTTATACTTATATGCATTTATCATATAAATTATATTGTTTCTAAGATTTAAATTTATTTTCTGAAATAGAAGTTCTAAGATGGAAGCCTTTTTGCAGAGTGTTTAGAACTTATAGTTTATATGTAGTTTATCATAAAATTATAATTTAATTTTGACCCCTAACAAGACTTTCTGGCTTCTGCGTGAGAGAAGGCACGGACAAAATGAAAAGATTTTCTTTTTAATTTTCAATGGAAAAAAAACCCCTTAGACTATAGCCTTTCCCGTCCAAAATCCATTTTCTAAAATGCAAAACTCATATATTTAATCGGTTCTCTTGTGTGTTTAGAAGGTTAAATTTGAATTTAGATTTGTAATTTTTAAATTTATGGATTCAAAATTGTTTGTTTGGGAGAATTGGAAATTTTAAGTTGGGTTTGGATTTACATCAAATCTTTACCTTTTTATTTAATTTGTGATGTATTAAGCCAATATTCAATAATCTAAACACAACAAAATAAAATAAAAATTAATGTCATTAATAGAAGTGAAAATCTATATAAAAAATATTAAAATTTATATAAATATATATTACTTTGAAGACAAAAAAAAAAATACAAATGCGATGATAGGCGACACAACATTTTTTATTTTGTATAACATAATTATACAAATACAATATAGAAAAATAATTAAACTACAACAAATTAAAAAAAAAACACAATTACATGTAAAAATGATAACTTGAATTACACTAGAGCATGAAAAAAATTATATAACACAACACAAAAATACAAAATAATTGAATTAAGAGATAATTCTTATAATATAAGGGATATATTTCTGCTTTCAGACCATAATGTAGAATTAGAAAAAGAATAAGAGATATTTAACTCAAATCTAAGTTTTCAAATGAAGCAATAAGTTTTTCTATTCTTATTTTAATTGTTTATCAATTTGGCCTCCAGTCTTCATTATTTGTTATGTCGAAGAATGAAAGATTATATAATTGTTTGTTTTTAAGTTTTGAATTTGAAATCCATGAGAGGATGGCCAATGAGGGTTGATGGGTCTTTACTAGATTGCAAGAATTCCCTATAAAAGCTTGACCCAATTGGTTCTTTGATTATCCTTGAACCCATTTCAATGGTTTATTTTTTGAAATCTAAATCTAATAACCTTAGGTTATAGTTTAATAAGTTCCTCAATGTTGTTTTTAAAGGAGACATGTGCCCAAGGTTGTTTTTGGCCTCTTTCTCCGATGCTTGGAGATGGATAACTTGTGGATTTGTTTAAGTTTTCTTGGTTGTAAGGGAAAGGGGGACGCAATTTGCTTAGAAAAGTGGTTTATGGAATTTGGTTGCTAAATAGTTTGGGTTGGGTTTGGATGTAACATCTTAGTTAAGTTGGTTTATATTAAGTACTTAGTTTCATTAGAGAGATGGTTGGAGAGAATTGTTTAAAGCAAGGACTCAAATATTGAAATGAGTTTCAATGGCTTGGATTTGTAAGGTAAGTTTAAGGGGTATTTTTTTTATTAGAACCAGATAACAAGGATGTGGAGGATTGCCATGTAGAAAGAAATGTGTAAAAGGTGAAAAAGCTAAGCATATTGATCAAGTTGAAAAGTTGAAAATTGCATAATGATGAGGATTTAAACAATGTGATGGTTGGTTCATTTGGTGACAAAAGTGCATTGATGATGATAAGTACAAAGATAATGTCTTGAATGTAAAATATGTATCAAGAGTGATAATATTGATGATCTTATGATTATGGATCTGAATAACATAAATGAAAAAACATCATCGCATAAGAGGAAATGAGATTCGTCATGAGGAATGCTTAATTAGGTTATTAGGGTGGCAAAGGATTCATGTATCCTTAAGGTTGGTTAATTATCTGGGGGACCAAAGTGGAAGTCTTGGAAGTGAGAAACTTTGGAAATAGGTTTTATTCTTTTGAGAGATTACTTTTTGTAGAAATATGATCTTGCAAGTTCTATTCAATCCAATTGGTAGGCATATATATTCAATTGCAACATCTTATTCTACCTTTTGTCTTTAATCAATGGATAAGTCTTTATTAACTAGCTATTGTAATGATTAAAATGCAAGTAAAATATTTTGTGCTTCACTACTTCTAACACATCTTTTACTTATAATTTCTTATTGGTTATGTATTGTAATATTATTTGTTCCATAAAAATCCATTTACTTTTTGATACTTTTGTTATGTGTTTTAATTCATTTCCTTTCTTATTTATGTTATAATGATTGCTTGATGTTCACACTTTGTAGAAAAATCAGAAGATGCATTCGAGCATGTATAATGATCACCCTAAATTTAGGTATAATTTCAGAGAAAGGTCGAGTAGCATGAAGCAACTCCATTTAGGGAAAATGGTATCAAAGGGTCTTGATTGGTCACAGTCTTCTTCCTTTGGGAATCATAGCCACTTGGACAATTCTATATTAAGTGTTGACAAAAATTTGTGTGAATGTAGTGACTTTACAATTTCAAGTCTAATGTTCAATTATAATATTGACATACAAGTTCCTATTGGGCCACTTTTTCAAGCTGAAGTACTAAAGTGGACTGGGGTAGCTTTAGAAAGTGATGTGAAATGGTTGGGGACTCTTATTTGGCCACTGGAAAAAAAGGAAAATAGTTTTTTGATTGAAGGGGATCGAATTGGAAAAGGAAGACAAGATTCATGTGGTTGTCAAATTCAAAATTCTCTACAATGTGTAAAATTTCATGTTGCGGAGAAAAGGTTGGAAGTAAAGTATGAGTTGGGACCAGCTTTCAACCAATGGAAATTTGATAAGATGGGTGAAGAAGTTGCATTTGGTTGGAATGAGAAAGAAAAATATATGTTTTCATCAATAGTGAAGTTGAATCCTCCATTAGGAAAATGTTTTTGGGATGAGATATACAAGCATGTTTATGACAAAAGTAGAGAAGAACTTGTTTGCTATTATTTCAATGTATTTCTTTTACAACATAGAGCGTACCAGAATCGAATCGATCCCAATAGCATTACCTACGATGATGAGGAAGTTGTATTAGGACCAGAATCAATTGGTAAAGGCATTGGGCCTAAATCTAACACTTCCATCTTAATTCCTATAAAGAAGTCACAAAAGAATTCAAAAGATGCTCTTCCTCAATTTAGTACGGAGCACTTTGACAAAAGATGGAAAAGTGGAAGTCCATTTAAAGAGAGATCTGGAAACAAATCTTCCAATGGTGAAGATTCTGTTTTATGCAACAACTTAAAAAGGAAGAATCGAAAAATTGATCAAACCTTTAATCTTTAGTAGTTTGGATGCTTTTGAAGTTTTCTGGTCAATGCTTTTTTGTTTTCAAGCGCTCTCTCTCTATGTCATGTCCTTTATCATTACTTGTAAACTTCATATGTATTTTTTTCATCTTTTTCTTCATTAAGCTTTTAAACAAATAGTTATGCCTTTTAGTGTGTGTTTAACATTGCTTTTAGTTACTCAAAAGTACTTTTTGACAATAAAAGCAATGCTTATCAAAAGGTTTTTCTTTTCCATCAAGTGCATTTTAGAGCCAAACAAAGGAGGTAGGTGTTTATCAAAACAATTTTTCAATCTATTCTTAAGTAGTCTTAAAGGTACGGTTAGCATTGTTTTTGGTTGTTAGTAAGTACTTTTTAATAGCAAAAACAATGCTAAATAGAGGGTTTTTGTTGTTCAAAAGTTACTTGGAACCAAACCAGGAAGTTGCCTATTGAGGCCCAATTCTTTATTGTGTTTGGGATTTAAAAGTGTTTTTTCACCATAGAAGCAATGAAGAACACCTGACTTTTAGGGTTAAAATTGTAGTCGAAAAGCATTTTTTTCACCCAAATGCAAATGCTTAAAATTAGGTGTTTTGAACTTTGTCTTTGGAAACGAAAGTTATCAAAATACTCTTATTTATATTAACTATTTTAAATTATTTATCGATTGTTCACCAAAGAAACAAACCTTATTTATGTGCTTCCATATCGGTCGGATTGTGATAACTTTTTTCTTCACAAGATCCAGTTTATTTTGTTGGCAATCTAATTTAGTAACCCACTGTATGACCCATTCCATGAATTGTGGAATGATAATTCTATCAACTCGTATTCCATGATTCGACCCAAATTAGGTTGTAAGTGCAAATGTGCATGTGCGAAATACATGGTCTATAATTTCCTGCTCAACATGGCAAAGCGAGCATGTGTAGTCAATGTTTGGTATCTTTTGTATTATTTTTTATTTAATTGGAAGGAAATCGATAATATCTTCATTCCATATTTGAATAACCAAGCCTTGAACGCATGTCTCGTCCTTACAAGATACTCTTCCAAGTCTAAGAATCAGTTGATTTGGCTATTAATTTGGCTATTACTTGCAAAATGTTTTGCTTCGTGCAGTCTTTTGCCAAAAGGATTAAATTGTATATTTTTACGATAGTAAAAAATGCAATTTCCTCATTTAATAGTCTATATCTTTATGTTTTTTTTACGGATTAAATCAAATTTTTATCATTTTGGGGGGATAAAGTGTAAATTTTATAAATTATAAAAGGTTTAAATGTAAATTTTTCATTTTAGGGGGGTTGGGGCCCTTGTCAGCCCCTTGGCTCTGCCACTGGTCCTTTGCATAAAACCTCATGGGTTAGTAAGTCTTCACTGTGCTTACTTGCTCAACTGAAAGGGTTTTATTCATTGTCTGAGAATGGTGAATTTTGAGACCACTGTGTTGCATAGGTCTACAAATTATTCCCACCTATAGAGGTGTAATCCTCGGTTAAGAGAATCATGGCCCCACCAAAAGGATCGTACCATTGTGTTAAATAGATTAAGTGTTGATTTTGGTGTCTAAACACGTGATAAAGAGTGGAGGGGAAGTGATGTTAGTGATGATTTTACTAGAGTTGGACCAGGCTTTTTTTCAAAAGTGATTCGGAAAATTTATTATTTATGAAAATGATTTGAAATCTACAAAGCACCTTGGTTCTCATCATGCCCTAACGATTGCCCCCTTTAGTAAAAAATAATTTTTGGTGCTGACATTGTATTCCTCGACATTTGTATGTATTTTTTTTAAATGCCTTTAAAAAATATGGTATTCCATGCTATAAGAAAAAAGTTAATATTTTAATAGGTGTTAATGTTTAAGTGGCTGACACTAGTTCAAAATTTAAAAAAAAAAAATTGTTTTTTTCGTGCCAACTTCCCTTTGCTAGCACTGGTGTGATTTCTATTTTTTTTTTTTTTTTGCCGGCGTGCTCTAGTTATTGAGATCGACGAAAAAAAGAGAGGAATGTGAAAGCAAATGAAGCAATGGAAGTATACAAGAAACAAATGTAAGAATACAACAAATCTACAAAGGAGTAGCAGCAACAGTAAAAAAATTTTAATGTTGATGTTGAAGTGTTTGTTTGAACATAAATCCTTTTGATAATGATCTAATTAACATTTCCTCACCTTAATTTAAGATTTTGTTTAAGTTCTAATTCAATGTTTCTTTCTCCTCGAGTAAATCTAATGTGATTTCTCTCTCGTATTTAACGCACAAAAATAAAGATTAAAGTAAATTACATTAAAAAAAGGGAAAATAAAATTTCAAAAAAAATGTTTCCTATATTAAGAACTTGAAGTTAAATAGGGTAAGAGAATAAAGCATATTCAATAGAGGCAGAAAATGTGTTTTTTCTCTTTTTTTAATGCAATTGACTTTGACGTTTCTATTATAAAATGAAAAATAGAGGATAAAGAACAAAGAGAATGGGAGAGAAAATAGAGAACGTATTTTATTGATCGATCGGAATAATTTACAATGCTTTTTCAAAGTTTATATTTATAAATATAAGAAGTACAAATGAAATAGAATTCTACTTCTAATGACTATTAGAATTTAAAGTATATCAAAACTTATCTAAATCTTGATAGACATCCACTTCAAATATTCATAACACTCGTCATTAGATGTCCATTTGTAGATAATGTGTCTTGATGAAATCTTACTAAGATAAAAATCATGTGGGAAAAAAATTCTAGTGAAGGAAAAAGAGTACACATATCTATAATATATATAATATGTTGTCTTATTAAAAATCTTATTAGGAAAACCTAATGGGACAAAACATCGGTTAAGGAAAAAGAGTACAACGCATATTTACTCTCCCTTATGAAAATATAATGTATTTTCACATATTCTACATATTCAATGTTGAATATCAGATTTTCAAATGACTATTTGAATGTATTTGTTAAGAGAAAAGAATCTTCATGAAGGAAAAAGAGTACACATATATATAAATATACATAATATCTTGCCTTATTAAAAACCTTACCAGGAAAACTTAATGGGACAAAACATCGGCTAAGGGAAAAAGAGTGCAGTGCATATTTACTCCCCCTTAGGAAAACATCACATACTTTCTCATATTCTACATATTCAATGTTGAATACTAGAATTTCAAATGACTATTTGAATGTATTTGATAAGGGAAAAAAAATACTAGTGAAGGAAAAAAAGTACACACATATATAATATATATAATATGTTGCCTCATTAAAAACCTTATCAGGAAAACTTAATGGGACAAAACATCGGCTAAAGGAAAAAAAATACAACACATATTTACTCCCCTTCATGAAAACATTATATACTTTCTCATATTCTACATATTTAATATTGAATACCAGATTTTCAAATGATTATTTGAATGTATTTGTTAAGGAAAAAAATTCTAGTGAAAGAAAAAGAGTACACATATATATAATATACATAATATGTTGCCTCGTTAAACACCTTATCATGAAAACTTAATGGGACAAAATTTCGGTTAAAGGAAAAAGAGTACAGTGCATATTTACTCTCGCTCATGAAAACATCAAATATTTTCTCATATTCTACGTATTCAATGTTGAATACCAGATTTTCAATTGATTATTTGAATTTATTTGTTAAGTATTTATATCACCATTCTTTTGAAAGTCATGAACGAAGAAAAATTTGGGGGAAATATATCTTGATCTCTTAAAGAGTTTTAATAATAATCATAGCAAACTTTAATTATGATTCTTTTATAAAAACACAAATAGGTAATTTGGATCATTTTATAGTTCTCATTCAACTACTATTCAATAAGTCAAAATTACCATATGTTTAAATTATTTTCAATTCATATAAATAAACAATTTCCTGAGAATTTCAATATGCTTCTAACATTTTAAATCTTTCAAGAATTTCAATATAAACTTTACTATATAGTGATTCATAAAAAAGTTGTTACAACAATCATTAGATGCAAGTTAAATCTTTTATAAACTGTCAGTTTAATAATATATCTAAAGGTTATTGCATCCAATACAAAAGAATATTATATCTTTTTAAAATCAATGCTAAGACTTAGTGAAAAATTTTATATTTTTCTTTCGCTTTTGTAAAACTACTTCATTTGCATCCTCACCGACTTTATATCTTTAAATATTTGGACTACTAGTCCAAAAAATTTACGAATATAATTGTACTTAAGTTGCGTCTTTCTATTTTGACCAGTCTATTTCATATTTATATTTCTCAATAGAATTATTTAAGATTCTCCTTTTATTTTATTATTTCAATAATAATATTGCATGTAAAATCATTATCGATCACTTTTATTATCGGTTCGACATTTTTTTGAATTAAAATAACAGATTGAGATTTATTTATTTTGACTATTTTAATCTTCAGTTTTAGGTGCTTGAATCTCTTCTAGAGTTTTAGTTTTGTCTTGGGTCTCTTCTGGAGCACTCGCCTCCGTTATATAACCATCTAGAAGAATTTTTATTTTTGGAACCAGTCAATCTATCATTTATTTTGATTGTCCTATTAGGACTTTGATTCAAAATATTAAATGGTATATAATGTTTGGTTATTCTAATTAAGTTTGTGAACACATCTAACAGTTAACTAGTAATAAAATAATTAACTAGTAATAAAATAAGTTATCCTTTTTGAGCTTCTGGTTTAAATTACTCTCTATAAGGATCCAGATAATGATAACTTATTATAAGCAGTAATTTCATTCAGTTATTATTTTTCTCCCCTTAATATCGATAAAACTATCAAATCAAAATAGTAAACTGTCATAATTGAATCTGCAATACATTCAAAACATCTAATAATATAAGTAGACTTATAATTAATATATATTTTGAACTTTCTTTTAGGATATACTCATTTTTATGCGTTGTAGTGGATATACTTATATACAAAAATTTAAAGATGAGAAATATTTATCTTTTGACTAAAAACCAATTATAATGGAGAGTATTTATAACTTATTAACTTGATGCATACAACACGTAAATCAATATAATCTCATGTTGAAATTGGAAGTTTAGTTATCATAAGTAATGATTTAAATATTAATCAGATGCATTCAATCAATAATTTCTCTAATTCATTATGCGCATAAATAATAAGCTTTTATGAAAAAATTTCAAACTTAATCAATAAAATACTGAGATATAAACTTATCAGCTTTAGTAATATGGATTGTCTTAATTGTATAATCTAAAATTAATTATTTAAACAATCTTACAAATGACAGGCTGCAAGTTGATAACACATATGTGATTTTTTGTGGACGTATCTACCAAAAATAATATAATATCAAATTTATACACATGGTGGATGGATGAGCCTATATTCATTTAAAAAATGCAAGACATTAAATTTCAATTTTAGCTAGTGAGTTTCTAATAAGCAATTTTCATTGAGAACAAGTAACAAACGAGAATTTTTTAAATTAAAGAACTTTATAATTGTTTAATGAATGTTAGATATGAATTCTCAATTAATTTTCACATCATATATGATATAGGATAGTAATTGGTCATGTAACACCCCCTAACCCTAAACTGTCGCCGGAATAGGGCTATAAGGCATTACCGGACATATCAGACAACTTATTAATTATTCACAAATAAAATAACATTCATAGTATAATTTAATAAATAAGTCTCTATGGATTTTAGAAGCCCAAAACATGTATTAAAAGTGAAACGGGACTTGTTCGAGTACTCCTGAAATATTTCTGAATTTTTTTTTAAAATTTTGACAGTATCTGCTTATTTTTACATAAAACCCCCTACAAATTCAAACCAATACCATAAATAAATTTCTGTCATATCACTAGTTTAAAAACATCAAAACACCAAATACTTTTCATTACAACAAAATTTTATAACATACCAAAATAACCATTACAACACCTATGTACATGCCACTTTCATTTAAGGAAGAAAACATCACCAAAATTTTCTTGTTGGAGTCGGGATCGTTCTGGATGCTGGACCGGATTTGTGACTCTAATGACCTGCGCACGGAAACAACCGTACGCTAGAGTATTTCATACTAATAACAGAATCATCTTCTCGGCCAAGCTATAAATCTCCTAATCACATCACAAATCCTATGGCATGCCATTTGTATCCAATCTAGTCCGATAAGTTAATAGGGTATTATTTTACTTTTTCAAGTTCGAATTCATTTCCACAACAATTTCAAATATTCAATTAATTCAAAATATCTATTTTATCAATTCACATATAATTCAATATTCACACATATTCTTACTTAATTTCAAATGTTATTACTTACTTTACCTTAAATGTCCCATGATTACAAATTTAATATAACATTTAATAAATAGATTGAGTTATAGTAATACCAACCTGGAATACGCGTTTACTCCACAACGATCTTTTCTTTTCCTTTGGATGTCGATGCCTCGTTTTCCTTGTTAGCTACAAAAATAATAATAACAATCTACATTTAATTACAGTAGTAATTTAATAATTAATTGAATTTTTTTCAATTTATATCTTAATTTCAATTTAATCCTTATTAACTCTTTGGTTTGTTTAACTTATAATTCATATTTCATTTCTATTTATTTTCCTTCCATATTCACTCTAAAAAAAAATCAAGTATTCATAATATAACCCTAATTTAAAATATCTTTCAATTTAATCCTTACAACACAAAACTTATAGTTTCTTTTACAATTTAATCCCTTTTTCAATTCTAACTTAGAATTCATTCAATTTAATCCCTAATTCAACAATTTATCCAACATGAACTATGTTTGGAAACCTAAGAACTTCTATGGCTTTTACTTAATTTCAACAAAACTTTGTTTAAAAGCTTCTAAAACATCAAAATTAAAAGAAAATGACTAAATTAACTTACCTTTTAAAGTTTTAAACCTTAAATATTTAGTTTTTCCTTTTTCCTTCTTTTTCTTATTTCTTTCCTACTTGTTTCGAAATGCTTCTCTGTTCTCTCTTTATTTCTTTTGTTTTTCTTTTTACTTTATTCTTTCGTTATTTATTTTATTTTATTTGCTTATTTATTTTATATTAACTTAATAATAATATTATAAATATCTTATTTAATAACAAATAAATATTTTACAAATGTAATATTAGATATACTTACACATGTAATATATCATCATCCTACATTTGTTATATTTTTGATTCATTTATCATATAAAATTCCAAAATTTTAATTAATAATAATATAGTTAATTCTATTTATCTATTACTTTAATATTAAGTAAACAATCTGTTTTATAACAATGTACCAATACTTTTATTACTATTGTCATTATTCAATTTGTTTATTATACAAAAAATCATATAATTTAATTATTCATTTTACAATTGTACTAATATAATTTTTAAACATGTATTAATTGTGTATCATACATTTGTCTTTATCTTATTTTATTTTATAACTTAATAATAATAATAGTAATAATAATTATATAGAAATCTAAGAAAAATCTTAGATTTTTCTATCCATTTTGTTGCCTCAACTATTACTAATGGCTTAATTGCCATTTTAATCCCTTTTTTTCTTTCTATTATTTTAGAATTAAACTTTTAACCTTTACTCAGTCTAGTCCTTTTTACTAATTACTCTAAATTAAACTAGACTCATAATTATTCGTAATAATTATTTAAGAATTTAATTCACTAAGACGGAGGCCCGATAATTATACTTTTCTGATACCATGAATTTTGGGTCATTACATGTCACGTCAAGTAGTAAATGCATTTATATCAGTAAGCTTCTGGTTTACTTTAACATGAATTTCAATTGTACTAATAATGTCAATATAAATTGTGATAAATTGATAATTTTACTATCATTCCTTTTAATTTGTATCCACATATAAGCACTATTGTGAAATATTACTACTGAAAATGTCTAAATCAATGTGTAGTTTATGTCACTAAGTCAACAAAATAAATATTAATTTCTAAATAATTATATGCAATATTCGCTTTAGAGAATATGCCAAAATCTTCAAATATACAAAAAATGATTATAACTCGTTATTTTATTTATAATGAGATATGAGATCAATTCAAAATATATACTTGCTAGGTCATGTATAGAAACAAGCCTAAATTAAATATATTAATAGAAGGCACATCTTAAACATAAAAATGACATAATGAAGAATTAACAATTTTTTTCTTTCATAACCATCATCATAAATCATAAATATGCATGAAATTTAATTCAAAATTCAACTATTCATGCTAATAAAACTTGTCATTTACAACCACTCATGTCATTTCTTTAAATCATTAACACAATGAATAATATAAAACGTATGAATTACTGTCTTTAACAATTTTTTGAACTAAATCAAATCCGAATAACCGTAATATTCATTGGTTTATTAACACAAATTTACCTACTAGATATATTTTAATTAAATAATATATTTAATTATAAAATCTATTATAGCAGCATAAATAAATAAGTTAATATTCATTTTCATGAATAAATGAGATATTTATAATAATATGTAACTCATGTAATAAAAACTTAAAAAGAACCATATATTAAATCAACTTTTTTTTTATGCATTGAGTCTTGATGATTTTATCAAGAAGTAAGCAAATTAAATTTTAATAGTAGACTTTGAATCATTTACAATCCTCCTCCAAAATTTATATTTATATTTATAGATATAAGAAGTGTAATTGAAATAGAACTCTACTTCTAATGTCTATTAGAATTTAAAGTATATCAAAATCTATCTAAATTTTTATGGATATCTACTTAATAAAATATTTATAACAGTTTTCTATTTTTTTTTAAATTTATTTTTTTAATGCAAATTACTGTTGTGAATTAAATGACGTTTCTTATATATTTTTCTGAAATTTGATTTTTTTTTCTTTTCAATGCAATTTACTTTAATCTATACTGTTGTGTATTAAATATGAGAGAGAAAAATCAAAATCGAATTAAATTTACTCGAGGAAAGGGAAACATTGATGTTGAAACAAAAAACTTAAACATCAACATTAAAAAAAGTCTTTTATTGTTGCTGTTCCTTTTCCTCTGCAGATTTGTTGTATTCTTCCATTTGTTTCTTATATACTTCCATCGCTTCACTTGCTTTCAAATTTCTCACTTTTTTTCATCGGGCTCAGTAACCAAAGCCTGTCGGGTAAATTTTTTTTGTTTAAATCGCACTAATGTTGTCAAAGAGAGTGTCAATATAAAAAAATCAAATTTTTTTTTTTTTAATTTTGAATCTGTGCCAACCAGTTCAACATTGATATCTATTAAAATATTATTTATTTTTCCTTTTTTTAATCATGGAATATCTATATTTTTTAAGGTATAATATATATACGAGTACCGATAAATACAGTGTCGACACAAAAAATTATTTTTTATTGAACGAGATAATCATTAGGGCATGATGAGGGTAGTGCCGGCGGTGAGATGACTAACATCAAGGTGTATTGTAGATTTTAAATCATTTTTATGAATGATTTTGAATCTGAGTTAATTTCGTAAATAGTAAAAATTTTGGGGTCACTTAAAAAAAAAAAAAAAGTCGTCAGACAACCAACTAGTGAAAGTAGTATGGCTTTCCATCCAGCTAAACTAGCATGCATGCGGTCGATAATTTGTTGAAAATAAAAACATATTTAAAAGTTGAAGATATTGTTAAAAACTTAAAAATGTTCAACTTTTACTTTTTAAGTGTTATATGAACACACATGCAAGTTTATTGTACTTTTCAGTGAACTTAACTTTATTAATTGTGTATAATTATGTTAAATACGGTAGAGTTTCTGTTTTTAATAGATTTTGAGACTAATTTTAATTTTTACTAATAAATAAAAAGTTGATTTCATTATAATTCATGCTAAATGGAAATTTTTTTATTCTATTTGTTTTTAATAGATTTTGAGACCAATTTTAATTTTTGAAATTGTTTCAAAATTTAATTTTTTAAATAAAAAGTTTTTTTACTAATAAATAAAAAGTTGATATGTTAAATTGGGAAATAAATTTAAAAATTTTAAGTGTATCATATACTAATTAGATTTTTATTATAATAATGAATATTTATAGGTTTTTTTATCCAAATAATATAAAAAAATTATGAAAAAGGTATGGAAAACAAATTAATTATTAAAATAGGCATTTGTTATAGTGTTCCAGCAGTGCTGCTTGATATATTGGCGGCACCAGATTGAAATGTGATAACTTGAAATATTCAAGGACCTGATATGAAATTTACCGTTATAATTGGTAGTTGAAAAAAAGGCTTTAGGGGCGCTGCTTGACAGTGTGGCGGCATTATATATTAAAAGGGTAAATTGATTCATAAACCCTCTTGTTTATTATTTTCTTTTATTCTCATTTAACACCAAAAATAAAGAGGTCTCTTATCAATTAGTCCAAAAAAGTTTTTTTACCAAATTTTTATAGTTAATTTCTTTTATTCCCTTTTAACACCAATAATTATATTTTTTTATCAATTTAATTTACAGATATGATATAAAATTATAATTATAAAAGCTATTGAAAAATCTTATTGTTTATAAATTATAATTATTAGTTAAATTTATAGTTTTCAAATATAATGTGAGTGAAAGAAAACTATTATGAATATCGTTAGCTGTTATGTCAGATATAATTTGAACAAAAAAATATTTTTTGAAAAATAAATAAAATTTATTTCCAGTTGGAATCGACTTTTTTACAAAAATACTTTTTGGACTAATTGATAAGAGACCTCTCCATTTTTTGTGTTAAAAGAGAATAAAAAAATAATAAATAATGGAGGTTTATGGAGCAATTTACCTTTTTTAATGTTGTGGGGCAACACCTTAAAGCTTAATTTTTTACGACTGTCAATTAAGACGGTAAATTTATATATTAGGTTTTTGAATATTTTAGATCATTACAGTTCAGTCTGGTGCCGCCAATATGTCAGACAACACGTCAAAATACTATAGCAAATGCCTATTTTTGTAATTAATTTATTTTTCATACCTTTTCCGTAATTAATTATTATTTTTTATATTATTCGGGTAAAAAACTCATATTTATAGGATTGGGTTTCTAAAATATATTCAATATAAATAAATTTCATAAATAAAAATTTAATAGATTCCATAAACACATTCTCATTTATGTTTAATATGGGAAATTGCATAGAGCATAAAATGATTTAAATTTATATATAATATCAATCATTAAATTAAATTTATACTTAGACAAGAATTGCATCAAATGCAAATATTAAGTTTATAACCATTTTGATAAACAGCTTAATTGAATCAAATAATTTGTTTTAGTAAAAAAAATAGGGTTCAATTGTATAATTTAATCTAAAATTTTCTTTTAAAATAATGATTTAACGTACCACGTCAGCTTACCGTTACACCGTTAACGACAATTAACGCTCAGTTACAACACAATAATGTAAGTGACAAAAACTTAACATTTTAAACATAAGTGATTAAAATGTAACCTGAGACAAACAAAAGTGACTATTTTAATCGTTTACCCATTTTTTAACTTTTTTTGTGGTGAACTTTCTTGATTTTTGTTTGCTTTTACATTTTTAAAAGAAATATGAAATGAGCATTTTTCAAAGTTGTTTAGTTAGATCATTTGCCTTCGAAGTGAAAGTGTCTTTGTGTGTCTGTCTTTCAAAGGGGATTAAATTCTCTATTTCTATTATACGGTTTCTGTTCATGGATATGATGTCTTAAGTAGATTCTCATACATGCCAACTCATATCTTATTGTAGAATTAACACGTATTCTTAAAGCAGGGGTTCGCTTGCATGATGGTGTGAACCCATCCTGTACGATTTCATGAGAGGATGTAAACCCACATATGCGAACTCTGTAGGTTATAGGTCGGTCCCATTCGAGTAAATAAGTAGCAGATCGGCAATGACGAACACCATAAAAAAACTATTGATATATTGGTTTAACTTTAAACCATTGAATTTATGAAGTTTGCCCTTTTTATTTTGAAGTAATTGAAAAAAAAAAATTTTAAGTAAAAAAATCTTTCCGGTCTCTTTTAATATTAATATTAAGTAAATTATAAAGATATTTGCATGGTAATTAATTGTCTTTATTTATTCAAAATATTTTAAAAAAATTTAAAACAACCAACTCAGAGAAAAAGATATTTTTACCTTAATTTTTATAATAATTTATTAATTTTGATTAATATAGAAGTTTTATAAACAGGACCATTAATTTGGGGTTGTTGCTTTATAAATAAGTTTATTGGAGCCTGAGAACCAAAGCTTAAATCAGCTGGATTGTATTTCATGAAAGGACGAGTTTATACCCATCCGGCTCGGATGAACTTCAAAACATTTGACTTTACAGTTTTGGTTTTTTTTTTCTTTTCTTTCCTTCAATATTTTGGTATCACTTTAGGCATGGACCCTTCATTACCCCAAAACTTAGAGGAATATTCCGCTTCTTCGACGACTATAAAATTCGACCGCCCCCTCTCATTACTCCGTGGTCCAATCCCGGCCGGAACTTCCGACCACCCATCATCCGGTCCATACATCCTTGCCTTCAAAGACCTTCCTTCCTGGGCCGCCGCTTACAAATCCTGCGAATCCAAAATCATATCTCAATGCGAGGAAGGTGCGCGAATTGGGTGCGCCATCACTGCTTCCAACAAGTGCAAACCCCCTTGGTGGCAGTCCCTGATTGGTTGGAAATCAATGGACTAAAAGGAAAGAGAGCGCTGCGAAGATATTGAAATGGAAGCTTGTTTGGTTGCCGCTAAGGAAAAATGCATCGGCTTCACCAAGGAAAAGTGTACGACGCCGTTTCTGAATGTGAGAATCGCAGTGGGGGAGAAGGAGATAATGAATAAACGGGTTGAGAGGATGGTACACGCAGCGTCGTTGCCGGAGGAAAGCAAATGGGTCTATTTTATCGGGTCGGATAATTTGGGAGGACCCGAACCAAGGGTGACTAATTACAGAGCTAGTCGGTATTTGGGCACCGATTCTCAACTTCAAACGTGAACCGTCACATGGTTCCGGAATTTCGGTCGGTTTTTTTTTTTTTTTTGAAGCAGTGGCAATTCTAAAGTGGACAATTAGGTGGTAATAAACAAAACACCAAGCTAAGGTATGTTAAAGCTTTGTTTGTTGACAACTTGTATGAGGTTTTTTCACTTTTGGGACGAACATTGGCTTTGAATTTCTGGGTAGAATTTAGAAACATCTTATATTAGAAATGCATACACAATGCGTTAACTTTTGTGTCTTTTTTTGGTCATGTAATGAAAGAGACCTTTAAAAGAATTTTGGATACAACATTCAACAGAAATAAGAAATAGCCACAAGAATAAAATACTTCAATTTTCAAAATGGGTTCTTTCAGCAGAATAGAAGCAATGGCCAACCTTTGACTGTGCCCATATAGCATCTTAACTTTCTCATTTTTTTATTCCATATTATGATCCGAAGAGTGCACAACAAATTTCAGCAGTAGCTTCCATCTGCATGCTTTTCACAAATACATAATACTTTTCTAAGTACTTGAGCTTTGCAGGCATGTTAGTGACCATTGTTATGGATGGTTTTTGCCCTTTAGTGGCAGAACAGTAAAGTTTTTTTAGGGGTTGAAATTAAATTGTATTTTTTATTATAGTAAAAATGTAATTTCATCATTTTAATTGTCTATAAGGATTAAATTAAATTTTTATTTTTTTAGGGATCTAAATATAATTTTATTTTTACTAATTTAAAATTTTAAAAATTTTAAATGGCTTAAATGAAATTTTTTTTTTATTTTAGAGAGACCAAGCCCTTTTCAGCCCTCCTAGCTATGCCCCTTAAAATAATGTTCGGTAAGTTGAAATAATTATATTGTATTTAACATGCATTTAACTTTTAACCACAAATTCGAATAATAATAAAGTATATTAAAAATTAACAAATCACATTTTTTCATGAGAATTTTTATCACACTTTTCAAAAGCACTTATTATAAAAGGATTTTTTAAAATCACTTTTCAACACCAGAATAACAGTGAAGAAATAGCAATAACAGTGGCAAAAACGCAATAGATTAAATATAAACAACTATTAAGATATAAATAACATGTCATTAGAAAAGTGATTAAGTGCGTTAACGATAGTAACATTATGGTGCAAGAGTCAGTGGCACTTCAATGTATCTTATCGATATTTTCGTATATCCTATTATGTTCTATTAAGTTTATAATTGGACAATTGAGTTAAAGGCTTGTATTTTGTTGAATTGATGCCATATTATAATTTTTATTGAAACAAAATTGTGCATGATGATAAAGTTTAATGATAGTATTATATAAACATGTTTATATATATGTGTATGTATGTATGTATGAATAAATTTTAAATATATTGTCTAATTCTTGATATGTTTATTAAGTTCTTGTGAGCTTAACGCGTAACTTTTAAATTAATTTTGGGCATTAGTTTGACATATACATTAGGAATACGTTGGATGTGATGTGGATGAATTTGATGGAAGCATTAGGGCGTTGGTTCATTTTGTTGATTTTGTAAATCAAATTGGAATGATTTGAAATTGAATTGAAAAAGAAGTTATTCAAGGTTGAAAATTTGTATCCTTGAATGGCTTATTGGTTATTAAGTTTACTATGAACCATGTATGCAATTATAGGTGTTAGAAAGCAAAGTGTGCAGGTTTTTGGGGCGCAAGTTTGAGGCCGCGTTGTCGGGTTGTTGTTGTTGTGCTGAGCTCAGGTTAGAGAGTCACGGTGCGACCAAAAATACCTTGAGGTCAGATGTGAAAAATCGTGTAGTCTCGATGAGCTCTTGTGGCTTGGACTTTATCCTTTGATCCTGAATCGATTTTTGGTCATTTAGAAAGCTTTCGAAAGTCTATTTTAAGCTCAGTTAAGTTAGTAAATCATATTCTACATGCATTATGAATGATTAATTGATATTTTATTGTAGTTGTTTTTGTAACGAATGTGACATCCCGATATCTTGACCCAACAATCGGGTTGAGTAAGGGATGTTACAGATTTGGTCTTCTCATCATTATCACTGCAAGCAGGTTGAGATTTTGTTATGTTGGACATATGGCAAAATTTTATCTCTGTTTATGGAGTTAAAAATTTCCGCTGTTAGTGTTTAAAGTTAAAGAATCGTGTTTTTAGAAAAGTTAAATTTTGCTATTAGTTCATGTAGTATACATGAGTTGTGGATTTAGTTGCTATACTTTACTTTGATTAATATTCGTGCATGTAATTTTCAAATTTTGAAATTTTAGTCTTAACCTAAGTGGAAGCAATTAAATTTGTTTCGTCCAATTTTGCTATTAGTCTCGTACTTTATGGATCCTTTGCTCTCTGATTTGCTCATTTTTACTTTTTATATTTTTTGAATTTTGAAATTTCAATCATGATTCAAACAATAACCATTAAATCTAGTAATTAAATTATGTGACTTTCTTGTGAGTAACATGTGAAAATACCAAGTTAACATGATATTATATATTTGATAATATGTTTCTTGCACAAGATTTTGAAAATAGCAGAATTTAACAGCTATAGTTTTGACTAGGACTCATTTCAAATTTAAGAAAATATAAGGACTAAAAAAGGATAAAATTAAAGTATAAAAATTAAATCCACAATTTACACGTAGTACCGCATTTGGTATTTTTCTAAATTTGAATAGAATATAATTGCTAAGAATGTTATACTAAGTGAACATTACAACATTTGACATCTATACGATAGTGTTAATTAAAATCTCAAAAATATTATAAAATTAATTGGTTCACGAACATTTTTAATAAATTTCAAATTACTATATCAAATAAAGTAAAGATGTTACTACTTTCAACCATTTTCAATGACATTTAATAACAAAAGTTAGTTTATCATGAATAAATGTGCAATTTAATCTATTCATTAGAAGTGAACACCTTCGGCATCTATGAGATGTAGAATTTATTTTATTATCGGATGTCCAAAACAAAGAGTAACTCACTGAACCACCTAGTTTTTATACAAATACTACACAAAGTCGCATCAACTTGTTGAATACTTCTTCAAAGTGTAGAGGATTGATCACTCATAAAAGGGCTTATATATTAGTAACACCAAAATGGCTTTGATCGGTACAATTTCTAAACAGATTTAGGGACCAATATTTCTGTAAAAAAAAAGGAAGGGGGGGGGGGGAGAATCGGAGCTTGAAATAAGAATGGACATTATAAATACTGAAATTTGGACTCTGAACTTGTAACAGAATAAAACAATTTAAATAAATCTCAATTTCAACAGATTACCTTCTTGGGCACTGTCATTTATTCATTACAGGTTGCTTAATATATGTTTCAGCATCTGAACTACAAGGAAAAGGGTTAATTACAACTCATGGAGCCTGTGCTGCTAACGCTTCATCTTTCACGTGAATAGATCTTTGCCTCTCCATTGGTACCTGTTACCACTTTTCTCTCTAATAGGTATTGCAACAAGGGCACTTAAAAAAGGTGCAAGCTATCAAATAGACAATAATACCTGCAAGGTGCAGATACGAAAACTATTGCATTGATTGAACCTAAGAAAAAGACCAATATACAACGAGGGCTCAATGAACCTACACTACTTTAATGGTATGATCTAATTGCAATTGTACAGGCCATGATGAGCCATAAAATACAATTCAGTGTTTGCGGTCAATGGCAACAAAATAAATTTTCATTACCTGAGATACTCTAGAATGTCATAGAAGGCTTGGTCTCCTTTTACCTGCGTCTGTTCTCAATTTCTTCACAGGATTGGCCCAACCAACACTCCCACCACAACTTTTTGGTGGATGACCAGGCTGGTTGGGCAAACCTTGCTGATGGCTACTCTGTTGGATCAGTCTTGCATCCTTGGAGACTGATCCTGGACCCTGACTCCTCATGTTGCGACCTATACTCGGGGGAGAAACAGGGCCAACTGATCCACTCCTAGGCTTTGCTATAGACTTTTCCCTTTCTTTCCTCTTTTTCTTGCAAATAACCAGCTCCCCTGGATGAGTTAGAGGAGAATCATCCTGTTGATGTTCCTTGGTAATACCACTTCCTTTCCCAAGTCTCGATTCCTTTTGGGGCATGTGCACTATAACCCTTGTTTCCTCACCAGCATGAGGGAATCCACGTTGCAATGTCTTTTGAGTTAGGTCTGGATCAGATTCCACCTCGTTTATTGGCTTCTGCCTCTTGCTAACTGCTACCTGTCTTGCAGAAGGACCAGAGGTCGACGTAGATACTGGGCTAGAGAAAGAGAGAGCATTTCTAGCTTCTCGGAAATCGTTATCTGGAAATACAATCTTCAACAAGTCAAAAAACAGATCATGTACTTTCCTGGCTTCAGATCTGACCTGCAAATCCCAATTACATTTTCACAGTAAGTATACAGATCAGGACATTAATGAGAGCATTACAGAAACAGATACGAGTTCAATTGGTAGTAAGGAGATTGGAAAATTTTGCATAGTGATAAAAGCTTCAAGCGCACAAACATAAAAATCTCTTTGGAAAGCTTCCAAAGTAATTGCTTCCAGAAAGACTATCCATGGCAAAAATCATGCAAAGGCAAGTTTGTGTTCTAACATGCAAAGATACTGAAGGCCAAAGTTAATTAGAAATCATACCTCATGTGAAAACCCATAAAATTGCATTGCACTTTTTAATACTAACTGCACATCAAAAACAAGCTCTGTAACTCCGCTGTACTCTAATCTGTCAACACGCTGATCAATCTTCCGCAAATCCAAATGATTACTTCCACTTCCAATCTTCTTCCACAAATCTGTTAAAAGTGGTATAATCTGTTGGCCCTCCTTATCAATTCTCCTCCGAAGCTTGCTAATCACATTTTTGCACTGGAAATATGAGAATTTTCTAGTCAATTAATTGATTAACAAATATCACAAGATAGCATGCAGTACATGAGCAATTAAATAGAGTATCAAGTCAAAGGTGAACCATTTCATAAAAGTTTAAAGGGAAGATATTTTGACATACAAGCGTCTAATTACTCCACATATGCAACCTTGAAAATTTTCAATGACCTCAAGACCAAATAAAAAGAAAACTGATTCTAAAAAGCTCAAACACAGATGGACACGGCAAACAACCAGGTGGGACAAATGATAGAACATATTATAAATGCATAGAACTTCATAAATCTAAAAAACAAATTCCTATGCATTAAATTCACCCGACTAATCTGAATGTATGCTGTCGTATTAGATGCAATAGAAAGGATACAAATGAAGAAAGCGGAACTATTAAGGAGGATCATAGCTATAGCAACTGATCAGAGCCTACTACAAGCAACAGCGTCAAGCAAATCCAAATACTAAAACAAGGTTTCCAAAAATCCAACTTATTACCGAAAGGAATCGAGAGACGGTTAAAATTTTAAGGTAAAAAACAGATCACATTCCAGACACTAGTGTTTTAGTCAGTTCAAGTATACCTTTCTTTGGATGCCATCAGACATCTTCACACCAAAATTTGACGATCCACTTGTATTAACCAGTTTACCGTCCCAACTTTCTCTGGTGGGTTCACAAGCATTTTCTGCAGGAGATGCCATGTTCACTCTACCAGACTTCGGTGATGCATGCAATTTAGTTGTATTAGCTATTTTTCTTGGAGGCAAGTTCCTCCTCGTTTTAGAAGATGAATCATTTGGATCAAGCCTGAAAGCATTCCGCTCACGAGTTGGTTTTGTCACAGTATCAATCCTTAGTTGTGATTGGTACTTTTGGTCCAGCTGTGAAGGCAACAAAGATGATTCTCCACGTAGGAGATGAGGCACTTCAATGACAGATTTCTCCTCTGCCCTTTCCACAGTATGACGAGGTCGAACCCGAATACTACGCTTTCGTTTTATCTTGGGTTGGACAACTTGTTCATCTTCACCTTCTTCACGATCATGAATCCAACTTTCGGATAGCTGGTGGTCCATGTGAGAATCTCCAGATAAAGCAATTTCACCTTCCTCAAGTTCATCATGCTGCCAAAATTAACTTATTGTCAGAATAGCAGAAATCAACAAATGCCATAATTACAAATCATTATAGGAAATGAGGCATACCAGTTTTTTTGCAACAGAACCTGGCCTAGCATCTAACGCGGAGAGAGATCCAAATTTCTGAGGAGAAACAGGAGACACCATCTGCGTTGGCCTTCGACTGTCCAATGATGATCCTGAAGAACCACCTTCTTCAAGTATATGATTGTTTCTAATGTGTTCTAAAGCCTGGGCATACTCATTTCCATTATCAACTAGTGGGCCATCTTCTTCAGACTGGTCCTTATTTAGAGAGGGTGCACCAACAGCACCACTAAATTCTTCATCTTCAAATTCTCCAGTTTCTCCCTCTTCATCGTGTACAGAATAACCATTTCTCTCATCAGAACTTGCTTCAGAGTATTCCCCATTGTCATCATCTATTTCCTTATAGTTTGGATGCTTTTTCCCCTTGGGTCGCCCCCTTTTTCTCTCTGACTCCATTTCATTTGAGACACCAACAACACCAGCAGTAAATAAAATGTTCTTGGACGGCTTTTTTGATAAAGTAGCCACAGTAGCATTCACTTCTTTTGTACTGGCTCGAAGCCACTTAGGTACCTCTTCATGGCAAGTCATCTCATCTGTCCAATCCAGTTCTTCATCCATTTGATCAAACAACTCAACTTCTTCTTCACTTCTTGCTATCATACGATTTAGCTGGTGCAAAGAAGGAACATCATGGACAGTTTCTTGATACCTCTCCTCATCATGCAATAATGTTTCTAAAGTCATACGTCTCTCTTCATGAGTCGTTCTCTGGTCAAAACGTCCAGCATTGATTACTTCATCAGCCATGTCAATTTTATACTGCTGAATGTTATTCCTTATGAGGCTCTCAATAGATCCCATATATCTATCCTTACCTGCAAAATCATCCTCAAAATCAACCGTACCTCCATTCCTTAGTTCATCCTCCTTCTGCTGACTAGAGATTTTGTCAACAACTGCTTCCATGTAAATGACTTTGACTTCCCTTGTTTGTCCAATTCGGTGGGCTCTAGCGACTGCCTGTTCCTCATTTTTTGGATTTGGATCAGGATCATATATAACAACAGTGTCAGCAGATTGAAGATTTAGACCACGTCCAGCTGCACGAATACTTAGTAAGAATATGAAGCATTCAGAGTCAGGGCTATTGAAGTCAACAATAGCAGATTCACGATCTTCCAAGCTAGTTGTTCCATCAATACGTCTGTAGACAAGCCGCCTCCACTGCAAGTATTCCTCCAAGATATCCAGAAGCTTTGTCATTGTACTAAAGAGTAATACACGATGCCCAGTGCTTTGCAATTTTATTAGGATCCTGTCTAGAATCCACAATTTTCCACAAGACCTCACAAGGAAATTTTTGGTTAAGTCATTGAAGTAGGGGAAATTAAGCAAAGGATGATTGCAAGTCTTCCGAAGCTCCATACACCGGTTATTTAAAGTTTTGTACACCCTAGCCTGATATAGTGGATTTTTTGAAACCCTGATCTTCTCATCTTCAGGATCAGCTCGAAGTGTTCCAGTTGACTTTATCCAATCATAAATGGCACTCTGAATAGCTGACATTCTGCATTTTAAAACTATTGAGACCTGCAATCAGCCAATGAAATAACACCATTACAAATAGCAGTATGATAATGAAATAACATCATTACAAACAGCAGTATAATAAGTGATTATTAAAATAAAACTGCAACAACAGCAAACCTTTGGAGGGAGGGAACCCTCCACATCTTCAACACGACGTCTAAGCATAAAAGGCTCTAGGATTTGATGAAGTCGGTGGATGATGATAACCTTCTTCTCCGTCTCAAGCCAATCATCCTCTGCATTATGCGTAGGGCCTTCCTTTTGAAATGGTTGTGAAAACCAATCATGAAATGCCTTGCGATTATCAAACACTTCAGGAAGGAGAAGATTTAACAGTGACCAGAGTTCTTTCAAGTCATTCTGTGGCATAAAAGAACCTTAATGTTCAACTCGTCAAATAAAAAAAAAATCATAGAAACAGACACACAAACATACATAATAAAGTGAGCCTGAAGAACCTGCATGTATATGCATGTGTGTAAAATTTTCAATTTCCAAACATATCGAAGAGGGGCCTTAACTAACCTGTAAGGGTGTCCCAGTAAGAAGTAACCGCCTCTGGCAGCGGTATCTATCAAGATCACGAGCTAAAACAGATTCCCTATCTTTCATTCGCTGTGCTTCATCAATTATAATGTACTTCCAATCGATTTTAGAAAGTTTTGTTCGATCATACATGATGAATTCATAAGTTGTCACGAGGACATTAAATTTCATTGCCAGAACCTCCTATGAAACACGCAAACCAAAAGAAAGTTTAAACAAAATTCGACCCTTGAAAGAACAACACAAACTTATATTTCTTACTTGAGAAAATAATTTTGAACGCTGATCTTTTCCTCCAACATAATATATGCATGACACAGACGGCAGCCAATTATGCAACTCACTCTGCAAAATAGGATTCAGTTAGTTCTGTTTAACGATTTTGGGAAAATGTCAAACCTATCAACATAAAGCAAAAAGAAAAAAACACTAACCTTCCAATTTACCAGAACAGCATTTGGAACAATTATAAGATGTGGACCATAATTTCCTTTGCATTCCATTAAATAAGCAATCAATGACATAACCTGCACAATAAGGAAAAACCTAAGAAGTTAACAACAGCCCTACTGTATAATATAAGCATCTACCAAAAATACAAATGCAACTCTAATTAATCCTAACACCTTCTCCAACTCCCAAATAACATATGAAACTGCAGTGTTGCTACAACTACTATTTTTTAAAATCAAAATACCTGAACAGTCTTTCCAAGGCCCATCTCATCAGCTAAGATACCATTTAGTTTATTATTATACAAAGAAAGCATCCACTGCAGACCAACCTACAAAATAAAATACACAGATGAAATGAAAATATTAGCTAGCTAGATTAAATAGTAGCAAATTGAAAGGGACAAAAACCAACAAGATGGGAGAGAAACTCAAGATTTTAAATATAACAAGCAACCTACAAGCTGATAGTCTCGTAATGTTCCAGCTCGTAGCATTGATGGTTGCCTTACGACTCTTTCATTCACAGCATGAGCAAGATTATAGTACCTATCGATGAGCACAAGAAATGACAAATAACTAATATTGCCAGAAATTCAGTGGCCTTTGAGAAAAAAAAAAACATGTCCTAAGAATAAACCAAAAATAAATGCTAAATCTAAATAGACCATATGATATGATAGTTATTGAACTAAAGAAAATGAGAGAAGTTACTGCATAAGCCCCATCTAACTGTCACAAAATTTACATCCCATCCCACTCATGCTTTAATGACTGAAGCCCCCCTTCTGTATTATCAAAAATGAAATGTACTGTAATAGAATTAAAAACATAACTTACTTGCTAACAGATGAACCATCCCTGGGTGCATTCATTTCCATAAACCGATTTCTTATCATTACTTCCTCTCCAGCACAAGCTGCTGCAACCCTAACTTCTTCTTCTGATAGACCCTGTTGTCAAGAAGTAGAAAATGAGAAAATAAGTGAACTGGAATCTACCTAAACATACAGATAGGGGAAGTATGTGTAATATTCTATTAGCTCAAAACTCAGTCCAAACATGTCCAAACATTTTAAAGGAACTCGGAAGGGGAAAAATCCCAAAAAACAAACAGAGGGGTTACAAGAGAGGGAGGGTTCAAGAAATCCTGCCTGCAACCGTGCAGCAACAGCAGCAGCATTTGCTGCCTCCTCCACTTCTTGCTGATTCTTGGCTGCAGTTATCTTACTTCCCAGTTTATGAAGATACTCTTCAGTCTGCGTCAGGAATGATGAAAGAACTTCATATCTCTCTGCAGCATCACCAGGGATGTTTGTCTGCTGCTCAATCAACATCTCTCTGTACCTTTCAACATCATTATTCTTCAAGGCCTCCATCCTCTTATTCCTGTCATCATCTTTTCTCTTTGAAAACTCCCGTAACATTCTTTCATGGTACTTGGCAACTCCCCTATTGCGAGCAGTTCTTGCATCACGGATGGCCCAGTGAGCCTCCAAGAGCTTCTTACGCCACTGAAAGATGGATTTCAATTGTTTCTCTCTTAGGGCCTTCTGAGTGGCTTGTACTTGTCTGGCCAACTCCATACGCTGACGTTCACACAGGCGGACAAATTTTCTGTATGGTCTGTCAGGCATCGCCATTATCTCGTGTTGCTGCTGATCAACTTCATCTCTTAAACGTGCCTGCAGATCTACAAGTCGAAGCTTTCTTTCTTCAATCTGCAGTCGCAGAACAAGATCTGGCCTAATCCTTTTCCTTTCCAAATTTACTGCTAGTAAGCCACCAATCTTCCTTAAATTTTCTGATCGTTTCTTGCTAAGGACTTCCATCCCTTCCTCAAAGAGAAGATCTTTGACATCATATGCCAGTGTTAGATTATTATTATTATTGTTAGGCATTGCTGAGCCGTACGAGTCATGCTTCCTAGTGAAGAAGGGAAAATCAAACAGTGGTCCATGATACTTTCGGGCAGGGCCAAGGTCTTTCTGGGGCGCTGAGTTTGCTTCCACAGGTTTCTTAATTTGCCCTCCATCAGATGCAGCAACTTGTGGTGCGACAGACTTTCCTCTCTCCACACTAGAATCATTTCTAACTGGAATTTTTGGAAGACCAGGTTCCACTTCTTGGTCAGACTTGGCAGGAAAGACAGAACTTTTCTGCTCTTCTTTTGCGGCAGGTAACGCAGATGAAAAATCCTTGGCAGTGGCTGACACACCTTGCATATCAGCTGTTGATGCAGTTGCTTTTTCATCTCCTGCATAAGCTTCCTCTTTAATAACATTCTGTCCATCAGTAGATGGCCCAGCCTGAGAAACCTTTTCATTAGATTCCAAATGCTTCCCTTTATCTTCTATACTCTTTCCACCATTTCTGTCCTGATTATTTCCACCTAGCGGAGGAAACTGCAGCTGCTGCTGCTCAAGTGCTGGGGGTATAATGGCTTGAAGAAGTTCTTGTGGAAGTGTACCTTCTCCTTTCTGTCAAGGACCACCAAAATCAGCAAAATCCATTCAATTTTTTTTACTGAACTCCAAGCAATTGGTACAAAGGTGAAACATATAAATAGTCAGAGAGGCAATGATAGGGTGGGGAGAGAGGTGTTAGTATACCTTCAGGCGCCTAAATGCTAGTATTTGCGCTTTGAGAACATGAAGTTGTTGTTTAGAGAAACCAAAACGTTGCTGTGCCATCTTGCTAGCTGCTCCCCCTTGTGATGGTGTGTTGTTAACCGACCCCCCATTATTATTAGGAGCAGCAGGCTGTGGAGAAGTTCGACTTAACTGTTTGATATTCTGCATTTGCAGTGTTTCTGTGCCACCTAGTGAAGTTTTTGCTGGAAAAGATGGATCAATGCTCTGGTTAATATTTGCAGATGATTGTGGAGGATGCATAGGAGGCATCCCATTCCCGTGCACTACTGTCTGTCTGGGAGGCACTTGGTTATCACGGCCATTAATAGCTAACTGCTGCATCGCTATGTTCTTAGCATCACCAACTGCCCCAGCACTGGAAGTTGAGATAAAAGGGCTAGGTATAACTGTCAGCCTGGTTTTTGCAGGACCAGACTGGGCAGATATATCATTAGATGAATTACCACAGGGAGAACTCTCACTTAGAACTGATGGAGAAGAGACTTGCGGCTTGGACACAGGCACAGGTGCCATATTGCTTTCATTTGTCTTTTTCTGGGCAGCCATCCTTGACTGCATGAGTGGAATGAGCTGTGCCATCAAGTTGGCATTTGCAGGCTGTGACAGATCAATATTACGCTCACGTGCCCATGCCTGCAACTGTGCAGCCATAACAAGTTGATTGTTTCCTGAGTTTTGAACGGTTTGCTGAGCTTGTGCCTGCATTGTCCTCAAAACATTTCCAGGCATTGATTTTCCACCAACTGTCGCCTGGGCAGGTGCCTTGAGTTCATGTCTTTGCTCAGAAGCTGACTCTGGTCCTTGCTCTATCTGCTTTTCAACACAATCAAGCTGCTCAGATGTGTTCTTAGAGGATGATGCCTGAGCCTGCTTAGTGACTTGCATGGAAATAAGTTCCTGCATTTTCAAGTTTCCAATTCGCATGTCCTGATCCTTAAGAGATGCAGAGCCCAACAGTGCCATCTTAGCCTGCTGCTGTGCTAAAAGTGTCTTTTGTTGCTGAGCAGCCTGGTAAGCATACTGATAATATGCTTGCTGAACAGGGTTCAACATTTGTTGATCCACACCTTGACTCCTTTGCTGGCTGTCCTGAGCAGAAGCATGCGGTTGAGCCAGATCAAAAAACTTCCTGGACTGTTGAGACGGTTGCATGGAGCCTGGAGATGAAGGAAAATTGCTTCCACCCATCATACCTTGAAGACCACGGGCTTGATATGCTAGGATGGCTTCATTTCCTTCAGGTTTTCTAAATAGTTGTTGTTGTAATGACTGCAAGAACAAATATTAACGCAAAAAGATAAAGCATGAACTTCTCAAACAAATGCTTAATCTTAAACTAGTATCCAATTGCATTGAGGAAACGAAAGGAATCGAACAAAAATCGCTGCATCCTTGTATCACAGTATGTTGTACAAAAGTAAACTTCCCATCCTATGACAGGATAACAAAGTCATAGTGGTAAGCATATCATGGAATGTGGAGCCACTAGGTAAGTTCACCATATAAACAAGAGTGCAAGGACAAAACCACCCGTGCTTTAATTAGGGTATGAGATCCTTAAAAACTAAAAAGGTAGAGAAGAAAGAATAGTAGTCTCAGCAGGCTACCTGCTATGATTAAAGCATCTAGGAGTTAAGGCTATGGACATTTAATACAGACCAAAAAGGTAATCCATGGAATGGCATAAAATTCAGGTTTGGGAATATCCTATATGACCACTGAATAACCCATGGAAATAACAAAATTCCTGATGAATAACTATGCACATCAGGAGAAAATATCAGGTTATCTAAACACAAATGAGATGGATTCATGATGGTCACATAGATCCTAATTGATTGGAGAGCTTAAAGAAAAGCTCCATATCACTATCTAGTACTCTCTTTCTTCTTCTTTTTTCGGGAGCCGAATGTTGCATGGAGAAAGGGTTGAGTAAACTAGATACTTCAAACAAAGAATCATATATTCTTTTATCAGTTTTCTCAAACGGAAAGATAGAAAATTTTCAGGTGCACTTAAATATAGGGGTATACAAAAGAAATTCTGCCCCAAAGTTTGAATTCAAAGGCTTTTGTTCCTCTTCCAAAGACCTAAGAGCGGAGTACGGTTGAACCCCTTGACACTTGGAACTCAAGAGTTTAATACTGCTAAATAAAACCTTCTCTGAACCCCAAAAAAAAAAAAAAAAAAAAAAAAAAAAAGAAAAGACAATTTAATTACTGACAATTAACTAATCGACTTTGTGTACTACCGCAATTACATCTGAAATTGCTTTTATTATACCAAATTAAAACTCCCAATACCTGCCACACTCACCAATTCATCACAGCCCCTCGCGAAAAGATACTGACTTCCTAAAATCACGGGTTAATTCAACCAAATGTCTATTACATTGACTGAAATTTCGTAAACCTATACCTGCCTAGACGCTATTTGCTGCTGCTGCTGTTGTTGCTGTTGCTGCTGCACCGAATCATATCCGAAGTGAGGGGCTGAAACGGCCGATGACGAGGAAGAGGGCGAAGCTGCAGACGATGTGGACGCGGTCCGCCCTACCGGACCCACCCCAGAGTTCCGGCTGGGCCCACCTCCGCCACCACCACCAGATTGCATAAAAACTAACTCCAATTTTTTTAACTATAGTTCCCCGCAAAAACCAAATTATTACCACAAAAATTCCAAAAAAAAAAAACCCACCAATATCACTACTCAAATCCCTCCAAAAAAAACTTTATTAATTTTAATAAAACCCCTTTTTCCCTCCGATCCCAACGTTCAAAACAAAATTAACAATAAAAAAATTAACTAAAAACAAAAAAGAAATAGTTGAAATTTGTTTTTGTTTCTCTCTCTAGAAATCCGGAATTTTCGGTCTAATTGAAAGGTAGATCTTGATGAGTTAAGTGGAACACGAATTTGACGGAAACGAAAATTAAAATTTAAAAAAAAAAAATCGATGATTCGACTCTCTGCCCTCTCACAACTGATCTCGTCCTCTCTCAGTTTTCACGGAATTTTGCAAATTCTTTTTCCTTCTGGGGGTTTAAAAGAAATTTTCGTTTTTTTTTTTTTGCAGATTTCCTTTTTTCCCCTCTTGTTAGTAAAATGACGAATGAAGGGACCTATTGCGTTTTGCCTTTTATTTATGCTCTCTGATTTGCGTTTTGCCGTCGGTGCTTATTGCTGGCTATAGGTGAGGTCCACTAGGAGCTGGTGATTTGCCTACGGTTAGAAATTTACGGAAAAGGGTAGAATATGTAAATTTAACCCCGTGTTTTTTTAATGATTTTAGGGTTTTTTTTACCGGATATACCCCCCTGCAAAGCTCAAAATTATACGCGAAGTGCCAATAAAATATTTGACTTCACTCTCAACAAATACTAAGTTAGTAATCCCATAAAGTATTCGACCAATAAATGCCTTACACGTGCCCACTACGTTTTGAATATTTTTTCTTACTCTGTAGTTCGTACATAAAATAGTTTTCTCTCCTTTCTTCGTGCATTAAATAGTTTTACCAGACCCAACATTTCAATATATACTTGATGACAAATTCATGGAGCTAAAGTTATTTTACTCATGTGGATACACCAATATATGCGATGAATTTTCTTAAAAGACGATTTTTATCGTGTGATGGGAATTTTATCTATTGAAGATTAAGTTTAGTATAATTAGTTTTCGCTAATTTTTTTAATTAAAAAAGTTATTTTAGTTAATTTAATTTTTTTTTACAGTATAACGAGTAGAATAATGATCATTTAAAACACATAATTATTTTTTAAATAAATTTATTAATTTGAGTTTTTTCACAATCAATTTTTAACTTTTAAGTTATTTTAAATGAAAAATTATTCAGATTCTCTTAAAGTTTGATATAAACGTATAGTCACTTTTTAGTAAATTTATCAATCACTTGATTCAGGTTGCCTCAAATATTTAGGTTGCCTCAAAATACATATATTATGAATTGATATTGTTTTGAGTTATTGGGAATTTTTTATTTGTTTGATAAATTAAAAAAAGGAGAATAGAAATTTAAAGTGCATTGAATATTTGAATTTATATTATTAAATTTATTTGATAGGTTAATAATAATTTAAAAATAATAGTAATTATTATATAATTTTTAAAAGTTGAGTGATTACGGACAGTTTATGCAATATTTTTTTGCTTTAGATGAAATTAAAGCAAAAAAAGCTTTAGAAGGCTAACATGTTGAATGTTGTATTATACGTGCAATTAAAGGTGGTAGGGAAAATATTTGTCATTGCAATATAAATGCATCGTTGGTGGTATGTTTACAGATACATTGCTTGTCTAGACCAAGATTTGATCTTCACGACACACGTTCATGGTCAGGATGGAACAATTAAGGTAACCCATGTTTTACTTGCAACGTGAAGGCACAATACATGACATCCTTAAAAGGTTACATCCAGACATTGTTTCCTGAAGAAGTTTTTATGAAGAATCTTTGTGTCGAATGTGTTTCTAGTTTCCTTACGGATATGTTCTGAACTAGTATTTGTTTAGATTGTGGCTTCCAAACATTAATGAATATATTTAGAGTTTTATTCATGGATTAAAACAGTGCACTTCCAATTATTACTGATTTCATTTCAAACAGAGTTAAACATGGAAACTGAAACAAATGGGTTCACAGCAGATTCATAATAAGAATAGATGCCAATGTTTCAGTTGAAACATTTGGTATTAACAGATAGAGCTTTTGTTTTCCCAAGGGAGCTTCCTAACATGTCCCCTGAAAAAGCATTTAGTCAACTGCAACCGGTTGCAAGTTTTCAGCTTCCTTCCTTAGTTCTTGGAACAGGACTGACGACAAGTATCGCTCCCCAAAACTTGGAAGAACTGTCTGAATTTTATTTTTTTACAGAACCAAAAAAGGAACACTAGGTAAGAACTTGTATCAATCCCAAAGCTAAAGCCTTTGATTATCGACTTAGAATTGCTATTCAAAACATGCTAACACTACTGGCATCTTACATTATTGTAAAGATCAATAATGTTAGTAATTATATATAAGCTTGTGAGGAAGTGCTTACCACAATCAATTTGCCTTTGTTCTCAGGCATTCTTGCAAGTCTGAGTGCTGCAATAGCGTTGGCCCCGGATGATATTCCAACCTACATTCCACAAAAGTTGATACGAGTTGAAAAGAATAATTTCGAGTTATCAGTCCTTAAGATCGATTTGTGAAGATTCTTCTAAAAAGTACGTTCACATTCCTAGAAGCCAACAAACAATACTAAATGGTGAGCAAAAGTTAATATTACTTGTAGTTAGTCGTTTAGTAGATTACTGACAGTAGTAAACTCAAACAAGCTCTGTTTATCTCAAGTGAAATAGAATGTGATATCATGATCTATAAACAGAAGCATCGACAAAAGCGAATCAAAACATGATTTTAGGTTATTACCAGAAGCCCCTCTTTTAGTGCCAATTCCCTTGCCATATTTACTGCATCTTCACTGCTGACCTGTCATAGAATATCCAAGCATAAACCCAAAAGGACTAGAAATTCAGCAAAAGATATTCTTATTCGACACCCCTTCCTCCCCATTTTCAGAAGTATATTTCTCAGAATAATGAACGAAAAGGGGTATCGTTTACCTCGAGAACTTTTTCCATTACATCCATGTCTAATATATCTGGCTTGAACCCAACTCCATTACCAGTAATATGATGAGGACCTGTTGTGATTGATAAGATAAGAAAATGCAACTTCCATGACAAAGACTCGTGTTCAATGAAGTCATTATCTTTACTATCTCCTGTTTCCCGGGTAATTCTTTACTTAATCAGTTTACCGGGTTGATAAAAGAAATAGAAAAACCGGCAACACATAACCGCTTGGAATTGCTCTAAAATAATTCTGAAATTTCAATCATTGTAGAAATAATATAGCACAAAGTTTACCCGGTTTGCCACCATTCAGTACATTACTTTCAGCAGGCTCCACTCCATATATCTATCATTTAAAAAAAATCATACATCAGTAATGAAATGAAACACAATAAAACAAGGTTATTGTTGTTACAAATTTTGAACTTGGAAGGAAATAGTAATTAATTTACCTTAACCTTAGGATTTTGGGATTTGAGGTACTGTCCGACACCAGAAACAGTACCACCACTCCCTATTCCCATTACAAAAATGTCAACTTTACCAAGAGTGTCTTCCCATATCTCAGGGCCTGTTGTTTCAAAATGCGCCTATTTTTCCAGTTCGAAATAACTCGATTAAGTAATTTATCTATATTTGGAAAGCAAGAGTTAAACACACAGTTGACCAAGGTTGCAGTGTCAGTCCAAAGAACCAGACAAACTTATATCTAGTATAGTAATAAATTATCAGTATATGGTTTAGAAAAGCTAACCCAAGTATAATTCTTAGTAAAGCAGAATTAAAATATGATATAAGAGTGTACCTGAGTGTTGGCAGGGTTTGAGAATTGTTGCAACATGAAAGCATTCGGTGTGGACTCCAAAAGTTCATAAGCCTTCTTCACAGTTCCTTCCATCCCTTTCGTGGGATCTGTGAGAACCAAACCAGCTCCAAATGCTCTCATGGTGACTCTTCTCTCCAAGCTTGTGTAAGAAGGCATAGTTAGAACCATCTTATAACCTTTCATGGCTGCCATGAATGCCATACTTATCCCCATGTTACCTGATGTCGGCTCTACCAGAGTTGTCTAACATAAAGTTGAAAAATGTGTTAGGGGGTAGAAATTAAAGCCACTCAACATCAAAGTTCAAATCATATAGGATTTCACAGTTTCCATCAACAATTTAATGATGCCCTTCGGCAAAAGCCGAACCTTTCCGGGAGAAATTAAGTTTTTCTTTTCGGCATCAGTAATCATGGAGAATGCTGATCTGTTGATATAGAAGTGCGTATATTAGTTTCGATTTGGCCTTGTATCACAAACTCTACTTCTCTAAAACTTCAAACTAATACTAAATCATAAAGTTCCAAATGCCATGAAGGGCTCGGAAGCAACTAATACCTGTCTTTAATGCTAGCAGTGGGCATCATCATCTCCTGCTTCACAGCTATGTATGCACCACAGCCTTCAGTTACTTTATTAAGAAAAACAAGAGGTGTTCTTCCAATTAACTGAAACATGTAAGAACCAATTGTTATATAAAAGATGAACTTCATTTAAACAAGAATTTCAAATTTTTAAGAGATTAAAGGGGAAACGACTATTACTCTTATGAATTAAGCATGCTCTGGTGATGACCATCCACATACCGATTAGTGTTTGTTTTTTTGGCAGAATCTTAAGATAATCGTCACTGAACATCTTATCATTTTCTTTTAGTTTTATTTCTTTTTTGCAAAGCCTAATCAATTAGCAGATTATACAGACTTTTGACTGTTAATCACAGCTTAGCCATCCTTGAACTTCCAATTTACCCCATGCATGCTCACTTCATTGAATGTCTTCACCAAGATAATCCTTGCACTTGACATTATGTTTCACTTTGAAATGAAAAAAAAAATGATGATGGTACTTGGATTTTTTTACATTTTTAAAGGAAATAAGACAGAATTTTATTAGCAGAGCTACTAATTCACTACTTCAAGTAAATAAATATTTAGAATGCAAAGCAAAACCAACAGATATAGGAATTGTTTAAACTTTAGAAGGCAATTCAGTGAAGTAACTATGTTCTACACGTGAAACTTGCTAAACGATCTGTTGAAAAAGAAAAAAAAAATCCATTTTTAAGAATTGTTTAGAACAAAACAAATGGGAAAACCCAAAAGAGAAGAAGATTGCATAAAAAGAAATTAAAAATGATTAAGCATCTAACAACCTTCTCAGATCATGGGATATTGGGAATACGCTAATCTTTAATGAAAAACAACCTTGAAAAGGTCAAAAACCAAAAAGAAGGGGGAAAAATAAAAAATAATTAATTGCAAACAACTGTGAATGAGACTACCTGGTAAACTTCCCTCTTAATTTTAGTATCAAGAAGATCCGTAGGAAGATCTCTGAGTCTTTGAGCAAAAGAAGGAGAATCAATGATGGGTTCGGTGGACACCAGCCTCCTTGTCATCATCAGCTCGTTGTATGTTAAACATCTTTTCCTAAGGAAGCTCCTTAGAGCAGCCATTAATGGAAGTTTTGAAGAAACTCTGCTACACTAAATGCAGAACTGAGCTGCGAGGTATTTCTTCCCTTCAATTATCACCTTAAAATCATTTTTACTACTTTTTGTCAAATTTAGCACCCGAAACTCGCGCATCACTTGACAAAAATGTGTCGTCAGATGTATTTCTGTAAAACACAGTCTGATGCGGCTCGTTATACTGATGAGGTGCGCCCTGTTTACCATTTCAGGTTTTTTCAGTCTTTTCAAAGACTCCTTAATGAATAACTTTCACATTTTGGTTTGGAAGTGAAGTTTGCACCACGAACTGCGTAGCCGAATTCAATATATTAATCCATTGAAGTAATTGCTATGGTTTGTCTGAATACTGAGTTTATGCGACGCTATTTTTGTGTTTGATGGATTGCTTTGTTAACAATATATATCATGTGTTATATTATTTTCAGGATTTTATCTTGTCCACTATGAGTACTATGTAAAGTTTATTTTGAGTTTTCTATTAAAAATTGTTTCAAATTTATTTAATCATTATAATTTGTACCTAGTTAATTAATTTATCATCCAATTCAGCCCATAAAAAGAATCCAATTATCTCCAAATATATATATGGTTGAAAAAAAATTACAGGATTGAATTTTTCAGCCACATAATACATGAATATTTAAAACAATTTTTAGTAGAAAAATTAAAACAAACATTGCATAGTAAAATTCGGACTTAATTTATTTTTTAAAATCTATAATGGAGAGAATTAAATTGATCCGGATAGGAACTGACAAGTATAAAAAGGAAAATAATCCGACCTGCCGGATTCGAACCAGCGACCTAAGGATAACAGCTTTCACTACTACAGTCCTCCGCTCTGCCAACTGAGCTAAGGTCGGCTTACGTTATACGGTCACTTTAAATTTATTAATGTTTTATAAAACGAAGATCAATGAATAATATATCAAGAAAACAGAAAAGCAATTCTGTTCGTAAAATAAAAAATCGTTATTATATGAATTGAATTTTATTTTTTATTTAATCTATAATTAATTTTTGATTTCTATATTTTTTTAAATATAAAAATAAATATTTTACAGATAAATTAGTGAAATAAAAAAAAAATACGAAGCGAACCAATTTGGATTGGTGGTGATTTTCTAAAATGTATAAGGTCAAATTCAATCCGTTTATATTTTTGTTAAATTGGTTTTTAATTTTTTGTTTAATGATAAATTTGTCAAAATGACTCTAATTGTAATTTTTAGTCTTTCTTTGCTATTAACCTTTGTTATTTTTTTCAAATTATTTTTTTAACAGATTTGAGAAAGTACAGTTAAAAAAGTTAACGGGATGACGTGGAATTTCATATATCAAATATTTTTAATGAGTTGTGATTTATTACTTAGATAACCCAATAAAATAACTACATGTGAAAAATAATAAAATAAATAAATAATTCATGAAGTTAAAAAAACTCTTAATTTAAAGAAATAACCATAATTATCTAAAAAAAGTTTCAAAATGAATGCACACATTTAGTATGTTCGGTTTGATTTATTAATTTTCTTTTTAAAACCTCTTTGTAAACGAATGTATGCATTCATTTTGAAATTTTTTTTTTAGATAATTACGTTTATTTTCTTTAAATTAAGAGTTGCTTTTTAATTTCATATATGATTTATTTATTTTATTATTTTTCACATGTAATTATCTTATTAGGTTACCTAAGTAATAAATTACATATCATTAAAAATATTCCACATCATCCACATTAATTTTTATAAAGGTACTTTAATCAAATTTGTTAGAAAAAGCAGTTTGAAAAAAAAACTAAGATTAACGGCCAAAAAAAGACTCAAAAATACAATTAGGGTCATTTTGACAAAACATGTAAATGTTAGTGGCCGAATTTGTCATTAAGGTTTAATTTTTTGAGCTAAGTTTAACTATTAGCATTTAGAAAATGGTCAAATCATTTTTTTAAACAAAAATTTAGACTAAAATATTATTATTTAATGATCTTGTTGTGCCCAATGGCAAAGCCAGGAGTGCATGCAAGGGCGTGGCCCTAAAATAGAAAAATTTTCATTTAGGTCTATTTATAATTTATAAAATTTTAAATTAGAAATGGAAAAATTACACTTTGGCCCCAAAAATAATAAAAATTTGGTTTAATCCTTTAAAAACTATAAAGATATAGGCTATTAAAATGGTGAAATTACATTTTTACTATCGTAAAAATATACAATTTAGTTTCGGCCTCCCAAAAAGTTTTCTGACTTCGCCCCTGGTCGTGGCAACTCGCATGGCAAATGGCAATCCACGCGTACTTCACACTAACATGACAATGTTTGTAAAATTTATAAAAACATTCAAAAATTAAAAGAATCAAAATTCAAAAAATATATATATAAGTTCATAAATTTTAAAAAAATTAGCAAAAAATATACGGATGCAAATTATCATATTTAAAAACTTAATGTTTTCCTCGGTATTTGTGTTTAAAAAAAAAAACCAATTCTAAACTCTATTTAAAAAAGACATTTTTTGCACTGTTCGTTGAGACACTTGTAGCAGTCAAAACATGGCTTCATTCTTAAAAAGAAAGCAAGTCCATTCGGAGGCCCTTTTTCTTGGGTCTAAAGTCTAAACAAAGTGGGGGACTTTGAAACAACCAAATTTATGAACATCTTTTATCCAGGAAAAGTTCTAAGTGGCTGTGATGTGAAGGTATATGTCAGTCTCCATAACCCATGCATTATCTTGGATGTTCTTCAAGTTCCTCACCGTTGTAAGGTTTATTGCTACTACCATATGACACATTTCCTTAACAACGAAGGATTTGAATTAGTTTTTGGCGATTTTGATCGACTACAAAAATGGATTGGTTTACTGATATTAGTCATTGACGATTCATACAGAAACTTTGGATCTGGTTTTTAGAAGATTATGTGAAGGTCAAAAGGGGTTTAAAGTGAAATTAAGACACAACTGATAACATCCTTGAAAAGTTATATTCAGACGATATCATGTCTTCGTACCAACAGCGTTGTTTCCTGGAGAAGTTTGTAATTTATGATTGGGTCCAATGTCTTTAGTTTGCTTATGGATTTGTTTAAAATGAATATTTAGAATTTAGTCATGGATAAAAGAGTGTGCTTCAATGCAAATTCCAATTATTACTGATTTCATTTCAGACAGAGTTAAACATTGAAACTAAAACAAATGGGTTCACAGCGGATTCATAATAACAATGGATACCAATGTTTCGGTGGAAACATTTGGTATTAACAGACAGGGCTTTTTTGTTTTCCCGAGGGAGCTTCCTAACATGTCCCCTGAAAAGGCATTTAGTCGACTGCAACTGGCTGCATGTTTTCAGCTTCATTCCTTAGTTCTTGGAACAGGACCGATGACAAGTAACGCTCTCCAAAACTTGGATGAACAGTCTGATATTTTTTTTTCGGAACCAAAAAAAAAAAAAAAGAAGAAAACTAGGTGAGAACTTGTATCAAAATTTCATCATATATACTCTCAAAGCTAAAGCCTTTGATTATCGACTTAGAATTGCCTAGACAATAGAATAATTGCTATTCAAAGCACGCTTACGTTGTAGTAAAGATCACATGAATATTGTACAAAGAACAATACTATATAACAGATAATTTTGGTAATTATGTATTCTCTTCATATGAGATTGTAAGAAAGTGCTTACCACAATCAATTTGCCTTTGTTCTCAGGCATTCTTGCAAGTCTGAGTGCTGCAATAGTGTTGGCCCCCGATGATATTCCAACCTGCATTCCACAAAATTCAATATTAGTTTGAAAGAAATAATTCCGGTTTATCACTCATTAAGATCGATTTACAGTGCTTCTAAGAAAATACTTTGCTTTTCCTTTAAGCTAACAAACAGTCTAAATGGAAAAAAAAGAAAGAAAAAAGTTATAGTGAATCATGTAGTAGATTACTGATACTGACAGTAGTAAAGACAAACCAACCCTGTTTATCTCAAGTGAAATCATGAAAAAGATTGTGATACCATGATGTATAAACAGAAGCATCGACAAAAGCGAATCAAAACATGATTTTAGGTTATTACCATAAGCCCCTCTTTCAATGCCAATTCCCTTGCCATGTTTACTGCATCTTCACTGCTAACCTGTCATAAGATGTATCCCAACATAAGCCTCGAAGAACTAGATATTCAACAAAAGATGCTAGATCCTTATTCTGCCACCCCTCCCTCCCCATCTCCTAAAATGTATTCCTCCTAGGAAAAGAACACATGGGTTTTTGTTTACCTCGAGAACTTTCTCCATTACATCCATGTCCAATATGTCTGGCTTGAACCCAACTCCGTTGCCAGTAATATGATGAGGGCCTGTTTTGATTAATAATATAAGAAAAGAATGCAACACTTATGTTAAATGAAGTCATTATCTTTACTATATACCGTTTCCGGGGTAATTGTTTACTTCATCAGTTTACAGAGTTAATAAAAGATAAAAGAAATAGAAATTTCAAGAATAGTAGAAATAATATTAACAGCAAGTTTACCTGGTTTGCCACCATTTAATACATTACTTTCAGCAGGCTCCACTCCGTATATCTAACATTAAAAAAAATCATCAGCAATGAAATGAAACACAATAAACAAAGGTTATGATTATTACAAAGTGTAAGGTAGGAAAGACATAGCAGTTAATTACCTGAACATTAGGATTTTGGGATTTGAGGTACTGTCCAACACCAGAAACAGTACCACCACTCCCTATTCCCATTACGAAGATGTCAACTTTACCAAGAGTATCCTCCCATATCTCAGGGCCTGTTGTTTCAAAATGCACCTATTTTTCCAGTTTGAAATAACTCGATTAAGTAATTTATCTATATTTGGAACACAAGAGTTAAAACGACAGAGTTGACAAAGGTTGCAGTGTCGGTCCAAAGAACCAGACAAACTTATATGTAATATAGTAATAAATTATCAGCAAAATTCATTGTTCAAACCATCAAGGTTTAGAAAAGCTAACCCAAGCATAATTCTTAAAATTGTAATAAAGCAGAAGAGAAAGATGATATAAGAGTGTACCTGAGTGTTGGCAGGATTTGAAAATTGTTGCAACATGAAAGCATTCGGTGTGGACTCCAAAAGGTCATAAGCCTTTTTCACTGTTCCACCCATCCCTTTCGTGGGATCCGTGAGAATTAAATCAGCTCCAAATGCTCTCATGGTGACTCTTCTCTCTAAGCTTGTGTAAGAAGGCATAGTTAGAACCATTTTATAACCTTTCATGGCTGCCATGAATGCCATACTTATCCCCATGTTACCGGATGTCGGCTCTATCAGAGTTGTCTGACATAAAGTTGAAAAATGTGTTAGGGGGTAGAAATTAAAGCCACTCAACTCCAAAGTTCGAATCATATAGAATTTCACAGTTTGCATAACAAGTCAACGAACCTTTCCAGGAGAGATTAAGTTTTTCTTTTCTGCATCGTTGATCATGGCAAATGCTGGTCTGTTGACATAGAAGTTTTGAATTAGTTTCGATTTGGCCTTAAATCACATGTCCTACATCTCTAAAACCTCAAACTAGTACTAAACCACAATAATTACGAATGCCACAAATGAAGGGCTTGGAAGAAACTAATACCTGTCTTTAATACTAGAAGTGGGTTGCATCATCTCCTGTTTCACAGCGATATACGCGCCGCAGCCTTCGGTTACTTTATTAAGAAAGACAAGGGGTGTTCTTCCAATTAGCTGAAACATGAAGAACCAATTCTTAGATAAAAACACAAGAAATTCAAAATTTTAAAAGATTAAATGGGAGACGACATTGTAAAATTACTCTATCAATTGAGCATGCTCTGGTCATGACTGAACATCTTAAGATAATCATCACTGAACATCTTATCATTTTCTTTTAGTTTTATCTTCTTCTTTGCAAAGCCTAATTACCTAGCAGATTATGCAGAGTTTTGACTGTTAAATGTTTCCTTTTAACCAAAGTTTACTAAATGTTCATTTTACTGTACATAAAAATTAATTACTTTTGACAGTTAAATGACAATCATAGCTTACCAATCCTTAAACTTCCATCACCCCCCCCCCCCAAGATAATCCTTTTACCTTTTACATTATTTTTGGTGTTGAAATGAAAAAAAAAATTGATGATAATACTTTGCTTCTTTATTTTTTATTTTACATGTTTAATGGCAATAAGACAGAATTTTATAGCAGAGCAACTAATTTACTAGAGTTTACAACCAAGTAAATAGATACTTAGAAATGTAAAGCAAATGCAACAGATACAAGGCTAAAAGGCAATTCAGTGACGTAAACCATGTTGTACACGTGAAACTTGCTAAACGATCTGTTTAAACTTTAAAAGGAAAAAGAAATTCGTCAAGAACAGAACAAAAGGGAAAACCCAAAAGAGAAGAAGATTTAGTAAAAAGAAATTAAAAAATAATTAAGCATCTAACAACCTACTCAGATGCTGGGATACTACTAATCTTTTAACGATAAAACAACCTTGGAAAGGCCAAAAAGTGAAAAGAAAATTAAATAACCAATTAATTAATTGCAAACAAAAGTTAATGAGAGGTAGAGAGACTACCTGCGAAACCTCCCTCTTGATTTTAGTACCGGGGAGATCCTTGGGAAGATCTCTGAGTCTTTGAGCAAAAGAAGGGGAATCAATGATGGGTTCGGTGGAGACCAGCCTCCTTGTCATCATCAGCTCGTTGCATGTTAAACATCTTTTCCTAAGGAAGCTCCTTAGTGCAGCCATTAATGGAGGTTTTTTGAAAATCCTGGCTACACTAAACACAGAAGTGAACTGTGAGACGCAGAGGGGGTGGGTAGCAAAATTGCAATATCTTTATTAAATTGTGAATGGTCTAAAGCAAAGACAGGGACCCGCTCTTATAGGGGCTTTCAAACAGTGTATAATGAGTGAACCCCATGAATTTTTATTGATCTGAATTATGAAATTTTATGCATTGGTGGATATATAATTACCTATTCCTTAATATATTATGTAAATCTTAAATTATCCTAATTCGCTTGTCGTTTATTCAAAAATAAAAAAGATAGAGATGCCGGCTGGCTATGATTAAATTGATGCCTAATTATGTGCAATTTTTTTAATAAAATAATTAACTATTTCTGAAGGGCACTGCCAATTGCCCAATTATTACAGTACTGCATATAATTTAATTAATTGAAGAAGATAAAATATTTTAGCAGACCTATGTCTAGATGCATTGATTTTCTTTTTTCTTTTTTATGGAAAAGGAGATGCATAGATTTTAGTACCAAACACATGAAAGAATTTTTTTTTTTTCTTAACTAAAAATCACGTGGACTTTTTAGGTTAGACAAGCAAACTTGAATTGCCTAAATGAAATCAACTTCCAATAATCCTTTTTCTTTCAACAATTTTCAGTACATACTCTAAGTAATAGTTCCAAACTGAGTTTACGTATTCCTTCCAAATTTTTATTTTTTAACATTAATGTTCCACATTTATAAATATGAATGTATGGTATTCTTCTTACTTATTTTTGGAGTTTAAAAATTTTTCTCGCAGTGTATTAAATAATTTTTAATTTTATTTTATTAAAAAGCAAAAAAAAATTGGTATAATCGATGTCTTTATCAGTTTTACAAATTGAAATCAACTATGTTCAGACTAAGAGTGATATTTAGATAAAATGCTCTCAACAATAGCGACTTAAGGACTCGAACTTGTTTTACCGATCTTTAATAAATTTAAACCCGAAATTTAATATTAACTTTAACCTTAACTTAAACACAAGTCATTTGACGCTTAATATATAAACTAGATTATATTAAAAAGAAAAATTTTCATAAAACAAATATATTTAAAATTAAGACAACAATATCCTTTCGGAATATTGTATTTTTAGTAAATTATTTTGATGATTTTATATAAATTATTTAAAAAAATATATTGTAAAAAAAGATATTTCAAAAAGTTGACTCATATCACTAATGCAGTCAAGAGTTTTATATACAATATAGATTCAAAAACGATTTCTTTAGCTAATTGAGCTTTATATATAGTATAGATTTACAAATAGTTTCTTTGGCTAATTGAATTTTAACTCATTTAATATCGATGCTAGTATAATAATTAAGATGATGGGACTCGATTTGAAAAAAGAAATGATTTCTTTAAATGAGAAAAGCGGGATTGGTGAGAGTATATAAGAAACCAATGGGCTGGGAGTGGCACAAAAGGAAAATGAGGCTGAAATTATGCATGCACTTTGGAAATGAAGGGATATATGAGTTTGCATGATTCAATATGATACCGAAAGGGACAGAAAACCAACCAGAAATTGTGGATCGTGTGCTTGGTCAGATATGGACGTCAACGAGTGGGTGGCTATTGGTATTTAGGCCTTCAGCTGATGAGGCTGCGTCTCTTCGATCTAGCAGCAGCCGGCAGACAATATTCAAAAAAGTTTTTTCTCCCCTTTGGGAAGACCACGGGTCAAAAGTTCTTTACATATTCAAAGCTTTGATTTTGTTGTGTTGGAAGGCTGATGAAATTATGATGGAGCTACGAATACCAATCGTGAAATTCCACTAGACCTATTTGTGAGTTGGATTATCATTTAGGTTCGAAAACCCATTTGAAATTTAAGAGAGTTTGACTAAAAATATTATGTCTGAAAAATAGGTTCGGACAAAAGAAAATTAGGCTAATTTAAAATATGGTTTGGACTCAATCTTGAACATTCAAAGCCGGAGCTCAACCCGGCCTATTTTAAATTTATAATACTTTATCTTATGTTATTTTTATATATTATGTAATTTAGAACACATTAAAAAAATAAACCATACTAAATATATAATACAACTCTAATGTAAACATTAAGATATTGTTAAGATGAGTATATAAAAAATTTTAATAAATAAAATATGTATAAAATTATTAAATATTAAAATAATATAATATAAATATTTTAAAAAATAAAAATAGAATGGGCGGGCCTAAAATGAGCTTGGGTTAGTCTTTTGCAAATATGAATAGCTTTGGATAAAATTTTAGGCTCAAATTTCAGACTAGACTTAACAATTATAAAATATATTAATATCATGCTTAGACCCGACCCCAACCTGGCTTATGAGCACCTCTACATTGGACTAACAAACAACCCACAAAGACATTTACAAAATTTAGAAATTCTGTTGGTTAGCCCATGAGAGGCGGATCCAAGGCAAACTGATTTTTCTTACAACTCACGTTACTATTAATAAAAGTAAGACTTTTTTTATACAAATAATACAAAAAATAAAATTAATAACTGAAATGGCATGCCCATGAGATTATTTACCAAAATGGTATGTTTGCTACAGTGTTTTGCCGTTGCCGCCTGACATATTAGCGACATCAAACTAAAATGTGACCTAAAATATTAAGAGACTTAATATGCAAATTTTCTATTTTTAGTGGTGGTTGAAAAAATGGTTAAAGGGTGCCCCTTAAATATGGCTAATTGCCTTGTAAATCCTCATTGTTTATTATTTTCTTTTTATTCCCCTTCAACTCACTACATTGTGTTAGACTACTCATCATATAATATAGTGCTAGATTGTATATTGTCGAACCTGCCACCTGCATTGTAGGAAATAATTTGATTATTTTCAATGCTTAAGAGCAGATGAAAACATAGATGGAAGGCTAATATTATATGATGAGTAGTCTAGCATAATATAGTGAGTTAAAGGGGAATAAAAAAGAAAATAATAAACAATAAGGGTTTACAAGGCAATTAACCCTATTTAAGGTTTGATGCCGCCACACTATCAAGTGGAGGTGTTCATGGGCTGGACCGAACTAAGCCCAACCAAAATATTTTAAGTCATCACATTTTAGTCTGTTGTCGTCAATATGTCAAGTGGCACCAGCAAAATATTATAGTAAACATACCATTTTAGTGAATAATCTCGTGAGGATGTCATTTAAATTATTACTTTTATTTTTATATTATTTAAATAAAAAAAATCCAGAGGTAAGTTATTCGCAGACACCATAATCCATAAGCATATAACTTCTCTATTCGAATTTATGACGTGAATGGTAAGATAAACATCTTTAATTAATGGGTAAATAGTGAGAAATTGAGAGATTCTCTTTTTATTTGATTATAATTATATCCATTGAGGTTTATAATTTTATATTTGCTAATATTGTTAATTATAATAATAAAATTTTCTTTTATCCCAAAAATGTATATAATGCTAAATATATAAATTATATTTTAATTTTGAGTCTCCTAATATAATTTTTTTTACTCTTTCCTTGTTTCTCTAATGTGTATATATTAATTCTTGTTGCCATGATTATATGAATCAATAAATCTCAACCCTTCTGATTTAATATATTTTATTAAAATATCATTAAAAACTTTTATTTAAAAACTAAAAGTAAATGTACGATAACAAAATTAATGATTAATAACATTATAAAATACCGGAATATAATATATTTAAACTTTAAACTTTTAGTCCTATTTATAGATTGAGCAACAATTTTTCTTTCCTCCATTTTGACATAAGCTAGTGGAATATTCTTCTTTTTTTTTTTTTTTAAATTGTACAATATGAGCATTTCATTTCGGCGAAGTAAAAAAAAATAATTTTAAGTCACTGAAATTAAGTTGTATATTTTGACAATAGTAAAAATATTATTTAATAATTTTAATAATTTATATTTTTATAATTTTTATAGTATTAAATTAATTTTTTATTATTTTAAGAAGTTAAAGTATAAATTTACCATCACTAATTTAAAATTTTATATATTATAACTGTGTTAAAAAGAGCAATTTGCCATAGTCAGTCCCCTTTGCTCCCCCTGCATCCCATCCATATCAAATCTTTAATTTTTTTTATTATTAAGAGTAATAATGTGTTTGATGATGTTATTATTGTTTGGATTCGACACGAGCGAAGGGAGAGAGGGACAGGCTAGGGCGTAAAACAAAAAATCGTGCTTTTAGTTTTTGAATATTTATAAAATTTTAAGTAAATAAATGATAAAATTATATTTTTCATCCTTAAAAAATGAGAAAGTATTGGTTTAATATTTTTAAAAACTATACAGATATATGTTAATATAATAATTAAATTATATTTTAACTCTTGTAAAAATATATAATTCAATTTCAGTCCCTAAAAAAATTATTGACTTCGCCCAAGGATCTATCTAATAATTTAATATTTTTTTGTAATAAAGAATTAGCTTGATGTAACTAATCTAAATTTTTAATTGGTAAGAGTACACATTGTAGTCATTCCAGACTTTGTGGTGCAGTCGCTTGTCCTCCCAAAATGGTAAAAATACCTTTTAATTCTTTTAAAATTTATGAATTATAAGTTAGTATAATAATAGAATTGCACTTTGCCTACAAAATTCATGGTTGATCTCTATCTCCTCAAAGGTGATTCTCTAGCTTCACCTTTGATTTTCATATCAGATTAATATTATTATCTGTGTATGTAATAAATCAACGTAAAATGATGTTAATTTAAGGATGTTGTTGATGATTTGTGAAAATGAGATCAAATCAAGATTTCATGTATAAAATTACACAAAATCAATTTGAATTAAAATTCATATATAATTTTGATATTTATTACTATTTATGTACTATGTGTATAATATAACCCTATGTTTTCATGATAAAACCCATAAGATCATTAGTTTCATCCATCACGGAAATTCCATTCATATTTATCGAGTATTAAAGATTTTTAGCAAAGCTCAGTTAGTCATATACCTGTCATCGAATAAGGTTAAAATTATCTTTAATTTTGAAAATTAAATTTCAATATTAACAATGGTTCACATAATTTCATTTCAAATTATTGGGATGAAAATTCCTTTGCCAAGTAAGAGACGTATAATCTATTAGTTTTCACATCCATTCGGCTTCGACGGAAGGGTGAGGATGAAAAAGACCGGGCCAGCTTGTTTAGTCGCTTTACGAAGAAGACTAGGCGTACCATTAACCCAATATGTAATTTTTCCTTTTGGAGGCTCCTTACTACACCCAAGAAAGAAAACGATTGCTGTATTTTTATATATGAGGTCCCTTTTTATAACAAAATAGATCATTTATGGAGTTCAAGCAAGGTTTGAATAGAACAAGGTTGTAGTCTTCTAAGTTACGGTTGATGCTATATTTCCCCAATCCCTATGGGTCCCTTGAAAAGAAGCTTAACGTTGACGTTAATACATATATGAAATAAGAAGAAGAATTATAGAAATAGATGTTATGACAATTTATTTAGTAAAATATATTAATTTTAACGTAAATTCAATTGATTTTAAAGTAGGGTTTTTTACTAAAAGAATAAAAAAAAAACTCTAAAATGGTATCCGAAATCAATTATGTACCAAAATGGTACAAATGGGGTGGTGCCGCCTCACATCTGGCACCTTTAGTGCTTACTTTGTGCTGTACACCTTCAACCACCATTGTTTTTTTTTTTGATTTTTGAGGACTTATTATGTAATTTTTCCAGTTTTGAGAAAATGAAGGAAAAGGGTGCGACTGTCACACCTAACTTTAAATTTGAATAATTACCTTCTAAGCCCTCCCTATTTATTATTTTCTTTTTATTCCCCTTCAACTCACTATATTGTGTTTAACCAAACCATTAATCTGTTTTTGTAGTTAAATAAGCCCTTTACTTATGGTTTTTACTCATAAAATTTAAAAACTTGTTGATTAAAGTAAAGCTATTTAAAAATTATAAACTAATTCACATATTATGTTGATGTAAATTTGATGAGAATAATTTCTTAAATAAAAAATATATATTTAATTTAATCAACAAGATTTTAAATTTTATGAGTAAAAACCATAAGTAAAGGGCTTATTTAACTATAAAAACAGATTAATAGTTTGTTTAAACACAATATAGTGAGTTGAAGGGGAATAAAAAGAAAATAATAAATAGGGAGGGCTTAGAAGGTAATTATTCAAATTTAAAGTTAGGTGTGACAGCCTCTCTTTTCCTTCTTTTTCTCAAAACTGGAAAAATTGCATAATAGGTCCCTCAAAAAAACTGCTGAAAAAAAACAGAAATTGGTGGTTGAGGGTGTGCCACAGGCGGCATCAAAGGTGCCAGTGGCTGAGGCGGCACCACCCCATTTGTACTATTTTGGTACATAATTGATTTCGTATACCATTTTGGAAATTTTTTTATTTTTTTGTATTCTTTTGGTAAAAAAACCCTTTTAAAATATCTCTAAATGCTAAGAGCGTACATACATTTAAAATAAAATCCATATCCATTAAGGCCTAATTTAAGAATGCTTCTCAAAAATATTTTTGTAAGAAAGAAGCTAAAATTTTTAATTTCTAGAAAAAGTATTTTTGAGTTAATATTTGACTTGAGAAAAAAAAAATTTCAAAAAATAATTTGTTTAAAAATATTTTTGTCCTAAACATATTTTTGAAAAATATTCCTAAACTAAGCATAAATTTTAATACTACGGAGGAAGCAACTAAACCACCCCATGGTTCACCAACTACAACAAATACACATTTTTGTTGAAATAATTTGATATCCTATCTATTTCCATAAATTTTATTATCTTTTATATATTTAGAGAAAATAAAATACTGCTAGAATACTCAAAAAGAAACAAGAATACTTTGGACTTAAGACGACTTTTGTTATTCAAAACTTCAAAACAAGATGATTTGTGTGCTATTCATTGTTATATATTTATATGAATTTTAATTTGTTAGTTTATATTATATCAAATTTTATCTATTCTCGTACGTTTTAGTTATTAATTGACAAAACATACTTAAAACAAGAAGGAATCTAGTGTGAAGCGCGTTCTTTCTTTTTTATATTTTAGATTTGGTTATAACTCTAAGCTGATTTATATGGCAATTAGTCGTTAGATTTTTCCACTTTGGCGGCTTGTAATTTGGGGGGACCACAATTGTGGACCATGAAAAATACTGGAGTGAAGTTAAGGTAAAACAAAGGGTTTTATACCCAAGTAGTACAAAAGAAAAAAAAAAATCAAAATAGTACAAAATTAAAATTATGTACCAAAATGATATATGTAGGGTGGTCACGCCTCTGCCAGACGCGGCACCACCCTAGTCTGACACATAATTCTGTTAAAAAAATAAATACTGTTAAAAAAATAGAATCCGTTAAAATAAAAATAAAAACACCTGAGGTGATTTGACTGGACAGGGGTGGAGGGTGTGCAACAGGCGTGACAGGTGGAGGGTTTGGCAGAGGCGGCATCGGTGCGACGGGACGCATGTATTTGTCTGTTTCTTAGCTTTGGGGACATTAAATGGTCCCCAATTTCATTTTCATGGGCACTGCGAGAGAAGAAAAAGAAAGGAGGAGGAGAAGAAGAAGAAGAAGAAGGAGAAAGAGGATGGAGCCGGAAAAAAAAAAAGAAAGAGAGAAAGAAAATAGAGAAGAGAAAGGAGAAAGAAAGAGAAGAAAAAAAGAAAGAAAATAGAGAAAAGAAAGGAGAAAGAAATAGAAGAAAAAAAAAGAAAAAAAGAAGGTATAATTTTTTTTTAAATTAATGTTTTTATTGTTTTTTTTGTTAGTTTAGTTATTAAACAAATTGTTAGTTATCATTAGGGTTTTTTGTTATTTTGTTATTATTAAACAAATTGCTATTTTGTTATTATTTTGTTATTTTGTTATTATTATATATTGTTTTTTTTTGTTTTTTCATATACCATCTCAAAATAATATTATAATTATATAGAAATTAAATTAAGAAATTTTACTTCCATAATATAGGTCTTTTGGCATGCATCATTTAAGTTTTAAATTTTTAGTAAAAAAATAATTATTGTTAGTTTAGTTAGTTTTATTGTTAGTAAAAAATAGTAATTATTATTTTAGTTAGTATTATTATTAATATTGTTAGTAAGAAACCCTAAATATTATTATTATTGTTAGTTGTTAATATTGTTAGTAAGAAATCCTAAATATTATTATTATTGTTAGTTATTAGTATTGTTAGTAAAAAACCCTAATTATTATTTTAGTTAGTATTATTATTAATATTGTTAGTAAAAAACCCTTATTATTATTATTATTATTGTTAGTTATTAATATTGTTATGTTATGTTTTTGCTATATTATTTTTATTATGTGTCGTTTATGTTTGTATAAATAATAAAATATTTGTATTTATTATGTGTCGTTTATGTTATGTTTTTGTTATATTATTTTTATTGGCATGTTATTTTTAGTAATTTAATATAAATTTCTTGTTTTTTATGTAGGTAAAAAATTAAATATTTGAGACGGCAATGACTTCATTGATTAGTAAAGATCCTCACATATCTAACGCAGCTAATAATATGGTAATGTATTGTTATTTATTAATCACAGGTTATATTAAAAAAATAGCTACATAATTTAGGGAAATAAATTATGTTATTATAATTATTTTTTGTGATTTAACAATGTCAGGGCTCGTACCGTGTATTAAGGGGCCGGGTGAATGGCTTAGGATATTCCTCGGATGAACGACTGATGCCCTACTTAGAGCAAACTGGATTCGGGTCAGCAGCACTGATCTGGACGTTTGATCTGCGGTATGATTTAATATCCGCAATAGTCGAGCGTTGCCGCTCGGAGACCCACACTTTTCATTTCCCCTGTGGAGAGTGCACAACCACTCTAGAGGATGTTGCAGTGCAACTTGGGCTCCCAATCGACGGGAGTCCAGTAACGAGCGTCAGTGCTATAGCTAACCCATTTGCACTTTGTCAGAGCTTACTAAGACTCTCGTACGGTGATGATGAAGAAATTTTTTCGGGCTTGAAATTTACATGGCTGAAAGCGAGGTTTAAACACTTATCAGCTAATGCCACTGAAGTCGAGTTGATGTGCGCTGTTCGAGCATACATTATGCACATCATAGGGGTGTACTGATGCCCGATACAAACAATAACAGGGTTCATATCATGTATTTACCTCTATTAGCTTATTTGAGTAATGCTCGCTCTTATAGTTGGGGCTCCGCAATTTTGGTGGTGTTGTACCGTGAGCTTTGTCGAACGACAAAGCCAACTTTAGTAGACATAGGCGAATGTCTTACATTATTGCAGTCGTGGGCTTTTTATCGGATGCCATTCTTGGCATCAGTTAGTCACCAACCATACGTATATCCACTAGTTAACAGGTGATAAAATATAACTTGTTATTAATTGACAATTTCTTTATGTTGATACTATTGTAACGATACTATATTGACTTAAAATTTGTTTTTATAGATGGAGTATTTATCCGGGTATCGAGAGGTTATACACTGTCCCGATATATCGTCTTATGATTGAACAACATACCGGGGAAGGGGTAAGCGATTCCAATATTTGTGACATGTTACTTTGTATATCTTACTCACACCGTGTTAAATTTTAACAATGTTATTAATCGTGCAGTTTATATGGATGCCATATCGTAGACCAGAAATTGCAGCCATTATACCCTCGTTTGTCTACATTCACTTTCATATGTGGTGCACTAATGCACCAATTATCAATTTCAATGTAGTCGAGTGGTACCATGGGGATCGAGTGCTGCGACAGTTTGGTTGTATCTAATATATCCCGGATTCACCATGCGAGGTGGGAGAGGTTCACTGTATGAACAAGAGAGGGAAACAGGGATTACATTGGACGGTTAAGCACTGGAGATTTATTTTGGTGTAGAATGATCGGATGACTCGAATACCTCAGATGGATATGTCTTCTGATTTGCAACCTCCATTAGAGTACATACAATGATACTCTAGTATGGGAAAGCCATATATACTTGGAGGGCAGTCGACTGTAGTCTCCTCATACATGCAGCGACCTGAGGCATACGGGCCAGTGGTCGATATGGAGGCCGAGCCAGCGGCAAATCCTGATCCCGAGCTGGAGCCCGAGCAATCACATTCATATTCACATTCGAATGCACATTCATATCATCCAGATGTGCCGGGCAATGAGTATTTCCCGGGCTCGTCAGGGGGTGCATACCATTACGGGTTTTATATCTTTGGATTGTACCCACCGCAGTACAGCACTACCAGCTTGTATCTACTGCAGTACATCAGTCCTCTTGGGTCGTATCCACTGCATCTTGGCACTCCTTCCTGCTCAAATTCATCGATGTCATTCGAGCCACATGATTTTACTGCCATGTTTAGAACACCCCCACTTGGGCCTGAAGAGGATGTTGGTCGTCGTGAGCACCCACAACGTGAACGTCAACCTCCGCAAATGTATACCCTAGGACCACACCATCGAACCATCAATTTTAGGTGTTTCTTACGGTTTTAATATTACTCTAGTTTATATTTTTTATATTACAATATTTGTACTTTTTTTATATAAATTTAATTCGATTAAAACACTAATACACATTACAACTGTAATAACCCAAATTTCAATGATGTCGGAAATAGTAGTTTGAGACCACCAAATCCGACAAATGAACTCGTAGATTATATTATTTAATATTTATGAGCCAAATGTAGCTTTTAAAAGGTTTTTAAAATAATAAATTGTGTTTTATAAAGATTTATTTGGTCAAAAAATTGAGAAAAAGAAGTATCAAAATCTTGGTGTTATACCGAGCCATAAATATTATTGAAAAAGCATGTAAATAATGTGTTTTTTTTATATAAATTAAATACATTACAACATAAGCTCAATTCCCACTCGATTGTGATGATTGTCTAATAAGATAGTTTCGCTGCGGACATTTACTTCGATTATGACCACCTAACCTGCATAATCCACAACGCTTACCGTCGGATTTCTCCCTAATGTCTATTTTATTACAGATTCTGGATGATTGCGGATGACCTCTCGGATTCCTGCGTAGCGCTCTATCTGGGACAAGCTCGAAAGTCGTCGGAGGTACCTCCTACGTAGACAGGTCAGGCAGGACGGGGAACTCATTTTCCCAGACATGCAACGTGCGCTCGAGTGTGTACACATCATCTATAAATTATTCAACATTAAGTGTTTGGAACCTCCTGCATTCGCACCGTTTGTTTCGGAGATCAACTCCATAGGACCTATGTGGTATACCGGGTCGACGACCGATGGACTCCGTAACTCAAAAAGTTTCCAAGCATGGTGAATATATTTCTACAATCATCGACCTCGTAATCTGACAGTTTGCAATCAATGCATCCCTGACATCTTTGACAAATACGTGTCCCGCCTCTATCTAGTTGACTTGTTGTTCACCCATTCAAGACATCAATGTTGCCAACCTGTAGAATGTACCCGAGAAGATAGATAAAATCAGAAGATGTCATATTTTCAATAACACAGCGTTGACCCCGTCCACCAAGTTTGTGGTCATTTGACCATAACGAAAGCCCTCGTCAAAATCTTGAGCCTATTGCCATGGCGCCATTGTACCCAACCGTTGTTGAAAAGATGTTTCATTTGAAATTCCATGTCACTCTCAAGTCGAGTCATTCTTTGGCGAAAAATATGTGGCTCTAACTCGTACGCTATATATGTATTAAGAAAAGATAAGTTACAGTAACTGGATAACATAAAACATTAAAACTTATATTGAAAAGATAAGGTTATCCTTTACCCATTTTCACCATTTATCTCTTCCAGTCTGCATTTTTATAATCTCGAATGAAGTTAGCCGCAATGTGATGGATGCAATAAACGGATCTCCATGGCATACCGGAACGCCTAATTGCGGTAATTAATCCTTTCCCTCTATCAAAGATGATGCAAATATTATCATTGCTAATAACATACCTCTACAGTTTAGTAAGGAAGAATTCTCAGGATTTCAAGTTCTCTTTATCTACGATGGCAAATGCTATTGGGAGCACGTTCCTATTATCGTCTTGAGCAACCGTAATAAGTAGGATCTGTGTATATTTTCCATATAGCCAGGTCTCATCCACATGCACAAACAGCTTGCAGTGTGGAAATGCCCGTACAGATAGATCAAATGTCCAGAACATTCGATGAAAAATTCTTTTCCCCGGCTATAATTGGTCATCAGGGCCGTAATAAGGTCGTGTCTGTAACTCAATCACAGTCCCCGGTACATACTCCCACATAGTAGCTATCCATCCCTGTAGCTAGTTATATGACGAATCGTAATCCCCATACAATTGCTCCATTGCCATTTGTTTTGTAATGGCCTAAATTCAAGGTTATCGGAACAATGGTTTCGCAACCATAAATCCGATTTAAAGAGAAATTTATTTCAATATATTTGCATAAATATTTATATGATAGGAAAAATCATATTAAAATATCGATAGAAAAATTTTATCGATTTAGTGGTTAGTTAGAAAAAGGAATTATTGAAGGAATTGGGTAAAAACAAGGTATCGAGGCCTTGATCTCATAAAATTGAGTAGGAAATATTTTTATAAATATTTATAAAATGTTAGTAATGTGGTATTAAAATTTCGTTAGAAAATTTTAACGTTTGAGTATGTAATTAAATGAAAAGGACTAAATTGTAACAAATACAAAATTATGAAAAATGATTAAATAGTTTAAATGATAAAAGAAAGAGGGCTTAAAAGGAAAATAGACCAAGGTCTATTTGGGCTGGACGGCAAGAGCATGAAATCAGCAAGAAAATAAGGAGAATTAAGGGCAAAATTGGAATATTGTAAAATTTACTTAATAAAGCTAGGACTAAAGTGGAATTATCTAGATTTCTCTTTATTTTTCTGCATTCTCATCAGAAAAAACACCATAGAAGGGTTTCCTTAAGCTGGTTTTTCATATTTTTACTGCAAGTAAGTTAATCCTTGCCTATTTCTTATAATTTTTGTGTTTTTAAGACTTTTACAACTAGGTCCTACTATTAAATTCATTAGTTTTTGATTTCATGGATGAAATTGAAAGTTACCATGGTTGAGTGCTGTAAGTTTATGATGAAGTAGCATGAAATTTAAGCTTTAAATTTGTTTAAGAGATGATTTTATTAGGTAATTCCAATAGAAATTGATTTTTAGGATCTAAATTGTGAAAATATTTGGAATTAAAGTCTATTACTAAAATTCTGATTTCTAAAGGTTATAAAGTAGTTTAAAGTGATAGAATAGAGTTTTAATTGAGAGAAATCAGCTCAATTGAGAAGTTAATTGAGCAGGGATGAAATTATCATTTATTGAAAGCTTAGGGGGAAAATTGGTAATAAACAGTTTGCACTAAAACAGTTTTGGACAGCAGCAGTAGACTAACTTTGAAAAATCACCATAAATTGTAGAAATCGAATTAGAAGATGAAAAAATATGAAATTAAAGCTTATTGAGTCTAGTTTCTCATAGAAGAAACGCTGTAAGCAATAGATATGTAACTCATGAGATATATTAAATTTTGTGAGACAAGGTCAGAATGAATTCGGGTTCCCCTGTTTTAACTTTAGAAAATCATGAAAAATTGGAGAAAAATAATTATGGGCTTAAATTTATATTTTTAGAATTCTTAATCAGTCTATTTTCAATAGAAATAAATGGTAACATCATCCGAATCCTGTATGAAGAGATAATTAATTTTTAGTGAAGAATGATCAGAACTGTCAAACAGCAGAATAGGGGGGACTTTAAAGAATAAACTGTACTTATTGGCTAAACCAAAAATTTTGAAAATTTTATGGCAAGAATATATGTGAGTCTAGTTTCAGGGAAAATTAACGGATCTAAATTTTAAGTTCTGTAGCTCAAGATAAAAATAATTTAGTGACCATGATTCAAGTAGACAGCTTTGAATAAACTAAAAATAATAATAGAATTATAGAGAACGCCACATGTGAACATGAAATGTATTGAATTGATGATTGAATTTATTTATTTAGATCCGAAAAACTCAAATACTAAGCTAGATCAAGGAAAGGAAAAAGTCCCAGATTAGTAGATTTTATATACGAACTAGTATCGAGGTAAGTTCATGTAACTTGAATCATATTCTTAAATGCTTGAAATGTATGTTATTGATGTGAATATAATTTGAATGTTCATTGTATGAAAATTGATAAAAAATTGATATATTTGGTAAAAAGGGGAAGAAATCCCGGTTGAATGAAAGGAAAATTTGATGGAACTCTGAAAAAGAATTGACGGTAAAAAGGATCTAGCCCGGACGGGTGATCCTATCCTGATATAGCCCTCCCGAAGAATATGTGGAAAATGGATTTAGCCCGGACGGGTAATCCAAATTAGGGTCTGAATTTAGCCTGGACTGGTAATTCAGATCCAAGCTCAATAGAGTAATTGTCGTTGCAGGGGATTTAGCCTGGACTGGTAATCCCGATAATACTCTATGAGTTTATATTACAGGGGATTTAGCCTGGACTGGTAATCCCTCTGTAAGGATGAGGTTCGCGGGAGTGTGCTCTCTAAAATGGAAATGTGCGCACATGAACATGAATTGATGGACCTGGATTTGTACACTAAAGTGTACCTCTAAAAATCCATCGAAATTCCGAGTAATTCAACGGGATAAATATGGAACAATAACAAGAAAATGGAAATCATGGTATTGATGAGCTCATCAATCATGGTATAAATTACTGATTCATGGAAATTATTGGGCTAACTTGAATGTTGAGTTTGTGCATGATAGGGTAATAATGCATTGAGTGGATATATGAATGTTTATTGCATTGTATTGAAAATATTAGGTAAGTATAATTCTTGTTACATGGGTTTACTACGCACAAAGCGCTTACCACCTTTCTTTTTCCCTGCTTTTTGTAGTGTTAAGAGCTCTGAGGTCGGATTCAGTCGGAGACACATCACACTATCAACCTCAAGATTTCGGTATATAAAGAAACTTTATTTTGGAAAACAATGGCATGTATAAGCTAACTAAGTAGATGTTAATATGAAATGAATGTAAGGTTAGCCATTGGTATGGCTAATAAATCTTGTTTTGGTATGTGTTGAAGTTATCTTTTAATATGCATGAATCTATTATGAAAATATGTTGATGTGGATTGGTCTCGATTTAAAATTGCAGGGAAGGCTAAATATTTATAAAGGGGCTATGTAGAGGTAAAAAAAAATCGTAAACTCTGGTAATGCCTCGTACTCTATTCTGATATTAAATACGGGTAGGGGGTGTTACATGTTTAGCTATCCACGCCTTTCGATATGATACTCGATACTAGAATCGTGCTTGTATTTCGGCAATCAGTACCGAAACTTTAATAGTCGGCATGTACTTCACCATTGGCATGATACACGTATAGATATTTTTGGAATCAAGTTTTCGATGATCTTCTGTCATACGTGTTGATGTTCATGTGTGAGGTTCAACAAATTTTCGTATCTCTCACATCTGTAAATTTTGAATGAATGCAGCTCGTACCCGCTAATTGCAGCCTTCTGCTGCCTTCTAATACTCCCCAATATATACCGTCGGTTTAGACACTGCGACTTTGTAATCCACTGATATATTCATGCTATACCGTTGAATAGCAAATACGCACTCTTCTTTACTTTCGAATCTCTGGCCTACGAATAACTCCTCATGATCGAAATTTACGGCCAGCCGGTGAGCAGGAAGTATTTAAGGGTACTCTAGGAACTCAGCTACATGCGCAACGTCGGTGTCTATGAGCGACATGTGTGGCCCAGGATTATTGTGTATCATAATACATCGCATCTAGTTCTCGACCGAAGACGCATTAATGTTTCCATCGTCATTCACATCTTCATCGTTAATATCATGAGGTATATCGTCCACATCGGGATCACTATCACTATTGACCTATTGCTCACAATGATCACTACTATCATATCCATCATCACCAACCACATCAATATCGGGTGTAATATTAAGATCGATATCGATCCCATGTATAGTCAATTCACTATCTACGTACGATATTGGAGCCACCATGCACGGTTTCTTAAGCTCCATGTTCTTCACCATATGCATTGATATCTTCATTTTGCTCCATACCGGCTAACTCAGCAAATAAGTGAATCAGTGCATTTTTGTTACTCTCATTCCCACAGTAAAGAGCAATCATTTTCTCCACTTCTTCGTTGTCTACAAGTTCCATTTCGGTGAATTTGATCGGATTTGTCAAAACTGGAAACTTGTAGAAAATTCTCGAAATCATTCTCTCACAACGTCTAACAATTTTTGTGTTAATCCTTCCCTTCATATCATCCAACGAGACATTTCTATTAAATCTCATTGCTATTTGTTGCCGACATTCAAATATGCATCAAACGGTTGTCGTCAAGATGATTCCATCGAAATAAACGCATACAAAAAACTGATCATCCATCTTCAATATTCAATCTGTTAAAAAACAAACAAAATTTCTTAAAACAATTTCGAACAGTAAATAAATTACTTAAATAAAAAATAATAATTACAATTTTACTAACAATAATAGTTAACAATAATAATTTTTTTACTAACAATATTTATAACTAACAATAATAATTAGGGTTTTTACTAATCCTAATAACTAATACAATAATAATCATGATTTTTTACTAACAATACTAATAATACTAACTAAAATAATAATTAAGGTTTTACTAACAATAATAGTTAACAACAACAACAACAACAACAACAACAACAATAATAATAGTTTCTTTTACTAACAATAATACTAACTAAAATAATAATTAGGGTTTTACTAACAATAATAGTTAACAGTAATAATAATAGTTTTTTTTACTAATAATATTAATAATTAACAATAATAATTAGGGTTTTACTAACAATAATAGTTAACAGTAATAATAATAATAATAGTTTTTTTTACTAACAATATTAATAACTAACAATAACAATAATAATTAGGGTTTTTACTAATCCTAATAACAAACACAATAATAATAATAATAATAATAATAGTTTTTTACTAAAAATAATACTAACTAACAATAATAATTAGGGTTTTAATAAAAATAATAACTAGCAGTAATATAGTGTAAAAACTAACAATCATACTAACTAATATAATAATTAGGGTTTTTACTAATCCTAATAACTATAAATAATAATAACCAAATCTTAAAAACTAACAATAATAATACTAACTAAAATAATAATTAGGGTTTTTACTAATTTTAATAACTAACAATAATAACTAAACTAACAATAAAAAACATACAAAAAAACATGATAATCCATTAATTTTAAAATAAATACCTTACTTTTTCTATTTATTATTCTTCTCTTTCTTTCTCCTTTCTCTTCTCTATTTTCTTTCTCTCCTTCTTGTTTTTCCGGCGCTATCCTCCTTCTTCTTCTTCTTCTTCTTCTTCTTCTTCTTTCGTTTTCTTCATTCGCAGCTGCTGCATACCCTAAAACCCAAATAAATATCGCATGTATGCATATGCACACGTCCCATCACTGCACCGATGCCGCCTCTGGCATACCTTCCACCGGTGCCGCCTCTGCCGAACTCTCCACCTGTCACGCATGTCACACACCCTCCACCCCTGTCCAGTCAAATCACCTCGGGTTTTTTTTTTTACAGATTCTATTTTTTTAAACAATGTTTGTTTTTTTTTTAACAGAATTGTGTGTCAGAGGCGGCACCACCCTACATGTACCATTCTGGTACATAATTTTAATTTTGTACTATTTTGATTATTTTTTTTTCTTTTGTACTACTTGGTTAAAAACCCTAAAACAAACAAAACCCACCCTTCAACAAAAGTTGGTGCGAATGGTTGATTTTAGGTTAAAATATGTAATAAGTTGTGTAATTTTTAAAAATTAAAAATTTAGTTTTTATATTTAAAATTTTTGTTGTAATATTTTTTAAATTAAAAAAAGTTCACCCTGGTAGCCATGCAATTAAAAAGATGATTTTGTAATTAACTTGAATTTAACAAAAGAAATTTAACAGTGTTAATAGTTGAACTTGAATTGTAAAATCTGAAAAATAAAAAAGATAAATTCCATGAAATAAAAGTATAATAATTAAATTCTTTGAAATTAAATCAATTATTTTGATTAAAATTAAATCAATTCGGTTAGTTTAAGTAAGATTTATATCAATCGATTAAATTTAGAAGTGATGGATTAAACTACAAAAAACAAACCGAATCAATCCACAAAAGGAGATTACTCTCCTCTCTCTACCAACAATCTCATTGATTCTAAGGGCCCCTTTGGGTAGGTGGTGCGTTTACTTATAGTTAGTGTAAAAACAATAGTGATGGTAAAAATTAGATACTATAACGACATTGTAATATAAAAAAAAAACACTAAACGCATCATACTGAAAGTAAACATTCAAATGAAGCGTGCTTTTTATATGGCTTCAATTGAATTTGCCCATTATGTAGACCTCTTGGACAGATTATTGGGCCTATCTCCATTTCTACGAGCCCATAAAAGATTACGAATTAACAAAAGTAAGTTTGCAATTGTTTATGGAGGAGAGACATTAAAAAATTCCAACGACTACTCGTATCTGGCCTTGTGTAAGTAAAGCCCTGGGTAGGTAGTTCCTCTTCCTATAAGCAAATAAATAAAATTTGATTAATTTAAATAACCTACTTTGACTATCATGTATAGAGAGGGGTAGGAGAATTTCAGAACGTACCCACATAGACATTAATTTGAAAATTGCCATGGAAACTCTCCTCTTAGACTAGCTTACTTTACATTTTAAAGGAAAAAAAAAACTAAATTACTGAAATAATTTTATAAATATCTTATTTTTATTTTTATTTATAAAAGAAGAGAACATAGTACGGACTAGTCAATTGATCTATAAAACAGAAAATTTAGTTCAGCAACATGAAGAATAGCCGATTGAATCATGTCTGTGGACTCCTCAAGAAATTGCAGATCCAACAAAACCATCTTTTAGAGACTTCGCCATAATATCAGCTGCCATATTTGCTCTGCGAGGAATATGCTGGAGTCTGACAGTCCATCGTCTAGCTAGCAGTTGTCGCTGTTAGGCTTTTGAATCATATTAACAGTTTCCAAGCTATCACTTTTCACTATCAATTGGGCTAATCCTTGCTGCCATGCGATGTCTAAGCCATCCATTACCACTCATAGTTCCGAGTGCAACAAATGCCAATGTCCTACAAAGCAAGTCACCCATTAATAGAGACGATCAATAATCAATGTATGAAGTCTGCAAAAATTATACAAGTTTTCACTCTCTTAACAATAGCAGCAAAAGGAAGATTCACATTACGATCTGATATGAAATAAAGGCTACTTAATTTGGGACTGGAATTTGCATATATACAGGATTCCGTATAACGACAACGAGACACATTATGATGGAAATAAACCTTCCATAAAATTCCAAGCCAATTGAATGAGCTGATAAGACGGTGACTAGCACCTTCTAGTCCAAAACCACTAAGCAACAACCAACAATCAACCATGCCATGATAGCAACTATTGAAATGAGATGAAGCATTAAGAATGGCTAAAAGAGTAGGTACAGCAGTAAGACTTGCAAAATATTCTACCATAGAGTTATTAGATAAAAGAAAGGCAGTACTGCATCTGATCTCAACAATAGAATCTTCCACCATTGAATCCTCACCCTCGACCTATGGCAGCCAGGTAATTTTTTCGAAAACCCTAATCTATTAAATCTATATCTATCCATCTATATGTATGTAAACTGAATACGGCTCGAATGAGTTGATGTTTTAATGCGTTTTGCAGAGTTGGGCACTGTTCAGGAAACAACGTAATTGGGTTGAATCCTGCATGAAAAGGTGAGTTTTTGAGACATCAGAAATTTTGGATTCTTGGATGCTCTCTGCTTTTTCGTCAATGAGAAACATTGAGTAATAATGGGAACTGTAAGGAAATTTAGCAAAAATAGCGATAAGAGAAGGAGATGATGCATAGCTTTTATACTTGGGAGATGTCATTTGGTTTGTAAGTGGGAGAGAATTGGTTGATACTTCCTGTCTTTGCCGAGCAAGTTAGACATGTTCGTGTAAGGGCTAATTCCTTAGCCTTGCAATATTTGCATGTTGGAGGTTGAAAAAGAAGCAAAAGCAGATTCAACAAAGATGGAAAAGGACAACTAGACGATTGAGGGTATTCGGAAAGTAATGGGGAAAAGGAAAATGACGAAAATATAATGATTTCCTGTCATTTAATTGATTTTTGTTTTCATTTTTTTATGAAAAACAAGATTATAATTAAATATAAAGTTTTGAATTAAGTTATATTTTAATATAAAAATAATTTATATTAATAGATAATCTAAATTGTTTATATTCGAATTATAGTGAATCATTGTTGGTTCGATTATAAATTGCAATATTTACGCCATTAAAATTTTTAGAACTCAAGTTAATTGAGGATTTTTCACTTAGTAATCCTCAAGAATCGTGAATATTGATTTTTTTATTTCATTTGTCAAATTTACCGTTGACTTTCTCAGATCCCTACAATCTTGGCATCATATTTTTTTCTCAATATTTATCTAATCTTCAAAGTCCCCTTCATTCACTCGTGGATTTTTTTCACTACTAGCGATTGTTTTATCATCGTCGACGCATCAATTCATCACCACCATCTTCAAGTATGTCAAGACATATTTCTTTGATGATAACACCTACAATTAAAATACATACTAAAAGTAAACAAATTTATTATGATATCAACTCCATAACAAAGTTTTTTTATTACGTATTTGTTGTTAAAAATAATTTTAATTATAAGCCAAAATCACATTTAAAAGAGAAAAAATACATAAGCGGATGGCAGTGGGTGGAATATTTTTAATTTTTTAAAATTTGATATTTTTGTATGGAAACATACTGAAATTTATATAATACGAAAATAAACACGGTTTAAAACTCATAACAAATGGAAACTAAAAAGATCGACCCTTAAAAACAGACTAAACTTGTTGTCTGCAACAAATACCTGACATTATCCCAGGCATATTATCTTGATCCCTCGATATTGGAAAGACCTACAATGAAAGCACCAGAGCCACTTTTCCCAAAGTCCTCTTCTTTGCTAAGAACTAAAACTTTGCTTTGGGACATGAACCGATCCCCGACGAGAAAACCGAATACCAAGCCTCAGATCCACCTCACCAAAGCTCTCCGATTTCTTTGCGATCCCCCATCAACTCCTCAGCGATTGTCTATATCAGTCTGCCATTCCACCGTCGCTTAGGGTTTCTCAACTGCGTTCACCCCCGACGGTCATTTTCAACCGCTTATGCTACAAAATTCGGCACTCTTCCTAATAGATAAGTAATCCTCTCCCTTCTTAAACCTTCCATAGTCAAACAATGCGCCAGTTTGTTGCCCATTCAGGATATGTGCTTAAATTCATATTTCCTAAAGCTTAAGCTTAAAATTTATTTTGAAAATTGAATATATGTATTAAATACTAGAATTATTATATGAATTTTAATTAATCAAATTAATCGTTTATAGGCATTCACTAATATCAACAATTAGTAATTACATTATTTTTAAAATAAAATTTTAAAAAGTAAAGTAAATAAGATAGTCTGATTTCTAAATGTAAATTCATTATTTGTAAAAATAAAATAGAGTTGAATATTTATTATTTGAATCAAAATAATTCATCTATAAAAATAAAATAAATTGTGATAATAAATATTCAGAAATCAATATCCACATTAATTTATAACTTATATACAAATAATAATAATTAAAATATTGAATCTTAAAAAAATAAATAAAAGTAAATAGTTTTTTTTAAAAGGTATAATAATTTATATGGTCTTTCTAATTTTATAAAAAAAATATTTTAGTTTACCAATTAATTTTGTCTTTTTAGTTTTTAAACTTGTTATTTTTGTCAAATTAACTCGAAATGAATGGAAAAATTAGTAACTTTACTGATATTGTATACACTTGAATGACACGTTAATATTTAATTAATTTTTAATTTTAAAAAATCAAGAAAATATATATACAACAAACAATTATTTTTAAAAAATATTTTTAAAAATTTAAAAAATTAATTAAATGATAACGTGTCATTTATATAACAATTCACATATATATTATGTTAGCAAAATTAACAACCTTAATTTTTTTTATCTATTTTGAAGTGATTTAATAAATATATAAATTCATTTAATAAAAAAATTAAATATTAAATATTAAATAGAAGATTAAAATAAATTTTTGGTAAAATTAGAGATAATTTTTTATGAAAAAGTTATGGAGATGCCATTTTCTATCTGGGGACTGGGGGCTGTGGCTTTGTATCGTGTATGCGACCATGCGCACGCAATGAACGAAGTTCAACTCTGCACGCAAGCTACATCACTTCTTCCTACCATTTCCCTTCTGTACGGATAACGAGAAGATTTATCTTAGGCGACGTTATTTTACCTACTACTGCCGGTAACCCTATCCTTTCCAATTTATAGCAGTTACCTTTTCCTCCGGTCTCATAATCCTTTTAATTTCCCTTTACAAAGACTCGAGAGATCTATAAAAGTTCACCCAGATTCCCCATATTCACTTCTCGAAACAGTTAATTCATCGTTTCTGTCTCCGATTGATCTGTTGCTCCTACCTTTTAGATCTCTCCCCGTAAGTTTTGCTCTCAAGTCTTTTAAGTTTTCGTCTTTCTTCTTCTTCTTTTTTTCTCTTTTATCCTTTTAAATTTGAAAAAATTAGAAGTATTAATTATTGATCTGATAATCTTTCTATTATCTGTTGACGGTGACTAGTCTTCTCTTGTTGTTGTTTTTTATTTTAATTTTTTTTTATACTTTTGATGTTTAATCATTTCTTGTAATCATCGCATGGCTATGCTACGGTTGATACGGTTTTCTGATCTCTTTTTCCTTTGATTAATTTCTCATGTATGGTTGGATATCTACATGATTTATTAAGTAAGTCGATTTTGGTTAGATTGATTTGAATTGTTGGTTGGGACTTGATATGGATTTGGTGAAACTTATTTAATGGTTTTCTTTTAACAGGAAGATGGAAAAAAAAAATCCTGGAACTGTTAAGGTTTATTTAATAAGTATATATAACATGGTATTGATGTTTCCCTGAATCGATTGACCTGCTTGTTGGAAAATTTCACGGATGCGATTATTATTAATAATTTATTAAAAAAATTGGCCTGCCATGAAAATAGATCACTTAAAATGTTATTTTCGTATTACTTCTCTGTCAAACTTGGTATGTTCATGTTGATAAACATGAAATTGCTTTGAGTTCTTTTAATTTTGTTAATTTGTGGTTTTATAGTTTTATTCGGTTGCTATTTCATGGTTGACTGCTTTTACTATTATCTTCCTCTAAGCTCCCGCTCTCTTTCTCAATAAGGAAAACAAGTTTACGGAATCCTTTATTTTTGTTTTCATTGTTTGTTAAAGTAATTAATATGATGCCTATGAACTCTAGGAAGCATTAAATCTTGAGAATGGATGATAATGGTGAAACAGAGGAAAATATCCCACGCGGGAATGAATGGGAAGTTGTGTCCCTAACTGCATCTGCATATGCTGCCGCTCCTGGTCCAAAAGAAGTTGAAACAAAGGATGATAACAAGGGTGATTCATATGAAGTAGGGGAAGCAGAAACTTCTCATGCTTTATTCATGTCTGGTCACTTTGTCTTCCCCCCTAGCGAGCATGAGAATTTGCCATTGGAACCCGAGAATAGTAGTGAACGTGTAGGCAAGGACGTGGTCCATGAATTAGGTGTTGTAGAAGAAGGTGGTAGATCTAGGACAAAGGAAGAAGAAGAAGATTGGTCTTTGAGAGGGTTGAATGTGCATGAAGAATTTTCAGGTATGCAATTTTTTGATAAAAAACATGGTACAGAGTTTGATGAAGGAACAACACTGCAAGGACTGGATTTGATTGACAAGGACCAGAGTTTGTATAGTGCTGCGACATTTGGTTCTTTCCATAGCGAGGAAGCACTTGGTGGAACAACCACCTTTGGTGAGGATGCCACTGTTTCTGAACTTATTGAAGCTTCTGAGCAAGGCTTAGGTTTTCCTTCAGATATCCCTCAGTCCCCAAAGCCTCAAGATGATAAATGTGATGCCTCTGACCTCCCATGCGAAGCTTGGTGGAAGAGAAGAGCAGTTTCATTGTATGTTCATGCAAAAGAGACAAATGCATTTTGGTCCGTTTTCATTGCTGCAGCTGTGATGGGCCTTGTGATTCTTGGGCAGCGTTGGCAACAAGAGAGGTGGCAGGCATTGCAACTTAAGTGGCAGCTCAGCATCAACAATGAGGTAGATTTATTGATTGCTAATTGATGTATATTTTTACTTTCCTTTGTATTTGTGTCAAATAAATATCCGAACATGGATATGACCTTCTAAAGACCCATGAAATACATGGACAAACCTAGAAAATATTAAATATACGTGTTTCAGGTACGTACCTGCATCCAACACTCACACTTGAGCCTGAATGACATAGCTGTCAAGTATTTACTTTCGTGAAGAGCCTCCAAATAGATGGCTGTGTACAGAGGCAAAGCTAAGGGGGCTGGCAGGGGCCTTGGCTCCCCCTAAAAATGAAATTTTTTATTTTAGTCCCTCTAAAAATAATAAAATTGCACTTTGGCTCCCCCCTTGGCTCCCCCTTGGTTGTGTAACCTTTTGTAGAAGGAAAGGCTATTGCTTGGGTAGATGAGATAGTGAGAAACAAAAGAAAAATTAAGAAAGAAAATAAGAACTACTATTTTATCTGTTCTTTGCTGTATGTTAATATTAATTGGTTTCAAAAGATATGCGTGCCAACTGTTTATTCTACAATATCGAAGTTTATGAGACTTGTTAACTGTTTATTCTAAAATTGAATTCTTGGAAGTTGGAATAGCTGTTTGTTGTAGGCGGCTGTCTTAGAGCTAAACTGTTATAGTATTGTGCATATTGAGTGTGCTTCTTAATTTTCTTTCCCTTTGCTTCGTCCCTCTTCTCTTTCTCTCATCTGTGATTGACTTGACTGTGCCTTTGGGATATTATTGACCTTGCTTTTTCATCTTTTGGGTTTTTGACAGAAGACTGGTAGGGTGCTCGATTCCATATATCGTCTTAAAGAAGTCATCGTTGGTGGCCACCGTCGAGGTTCTTTTGTGAGGGGTACCCTCCCTAGTGACAGCTAAAATTTGTGATGATGATGATAAAAAAAGCATAGTAAGAGAGAATGAGATGGAGATTGATTTGGGTGTTAATGTGTTGGTTTGCTGTTGGATTAGCTTATTTGTCTTAATCTCTCATGATAAGCTACATAGCTGCTGCATGTTGAAAGAGTATGCAATTTATGTTTATATTGTTACCATTGTCTGCGATTAAAAAAGCTATGTTAGGTCTTGCTTCTCACGTTTAGTTATCACTGGAATTATTATCTGGTAATCTCATATTGGAAAGTTGGCAATACGCCCCCACTTGAGGACCCCCCTTTGGTCATTTCCTCTATGATTTGATGCATCATTTTACCTGCCATGAAAGCTAGTAAAAATTAGACCAAAAAAAAAAAAAAGCTAGTAAAAAAGCTACACTTTTATAGATTTTCATTTTCTGATGTGTTTCTAATAAATAAGCAAAAGAAGATAGTATTCAGTTTTTCATCCATGATTAGTATTTTGGTACTATTATGGTGCCAATAATTTCATACCTTCATTAATAATATTGTTCAGTTGTATTTCCCATTTAATTATATTGTTAGATTCAAAACCTGAATTCTTTTCTCTTAAATCGAGGTATGCTTCAATTCGGACACTAATTTCTTTTAAGATTACTCTTTCTAATAATAATGTTTTTAATGATTGAACATTTACTATTGCACTCGATACATGTCCTGTACAAAGAGAAGTTTCCTGTACCTGGGTGTTTGTTGGCAGACAGACGGGGAGGATGGAAAAGGGGAGATTTTGGTCGAATTAGGTTAGGTCCGCTCAATGCACGCCCCAAAATAAATTAACTAGGTTTAATCGGTGTAATAACTTAATTTAGGTAAAAAAATATTTCTTAGAATTTTATATAAATATCAAATGAAATTTTAGTCGAAATAATAAATTTGAATTTTTAAAATTCATGATGTAAATTTTATTATGCAATTTTTTTAATTAATTTTATATAAAAATATGAAAAAAATGTACACTTATAATAATATAATTTAACTTATAAAAAGCATGATTTTATTAATCATTTCTCAATTGTTGGTACGTGATTGACCTGTAACACTAACTTAATAAAATATTTTAAAAATAGTATATGAAAGTATAGATATGGATTCTAGTTTGTATTGTTCGGATTTGAATGAAAAAAATTCTAATTTGGATTTCTCTAAACTGTAGGGATGATATTGGTTCAGTTTGGTCAGGTTTTTTAAAATTTTTGAACCATTCATCGTAACTCGATTCAGGTCGGTTCAGTTTTCAGTTTTTTCATATTAAATTCTTATCTTGATTTTTAAGACTTATTTTGATAAAACGAGCTTTATTTTATGGGTTTTTAATATTATTTAATAAAAAATTAAGATTTTTCATAAATATTTATAAAAAATAATAAAATTTCAAGAAATTTTAAATTATTTTATCTATTTTAAATATAAAATAGTTATTTTTATAGCATAAAAATTAAAATTGATTATATATTAAATAAAAAATAGAATCCAATTGTATCGGGTGTAATCGTGTTTTTTGAACTTACATTTCATAAATCATCTAAATACCTCGATTTAAGCCGGGTCTTTTTGTTGGTTTTTTTGCTTAGCCATGACTAAACTAGTACAAGATAATATTTATTAATGAAATATGACATTATCTAAAATTGTTAGATTATATGATAAATCTATGTTATTATTTGTCTTATTAAGTTGATGTCACCCTTAACTAGATCATCAACTCAATTAAAAAATTAAGAAAATGTCATTCTGTAATTAAAATAAGTAATATTATTTGAGGGTATTTTAGTCTTTTCACTTAAAAAATAAAAATATGCATATGGTAGGATTTGAACCCACGCTAATTGCATTAATAAAACTTTTAATTCATAATTCAACTAAACCTTTTTATTGATATTTTTATACATTTTAATTTTGTTATGCACACTTCATTACTTTTATTAGTTGTATATATTACATTAATAATATATTTGATTGAGTTGGTGCCATAAATTACTGACTCAAGATTGACGACAATACCATAATAAAAAAATTAATCTAATTTTTTCATTTTAATAACGTACATATTTAATATGTTATTATTAATTAGTTTCAAATTATACGTTTTATTATTTATTTATGTGATTTTTAAACAAATAATTATGTTCTAAATTTATGATTTTCACAAACATACGTGTGTGATAATATTTCTAGTATTAATTAATTTATTAACTTTTAACTCATAATATGAACATTTAAATTGGGTTCGGGGTAAAATTTCAAAATACTTGTAGCAAGATGCCAATCCAGTTCTGTCTTTTGGGCAGGTGTAATTTGAGCCATTACATCACTAGCTGGGCCTGACATGGGCTGGCCTGTCTGCACTTGTCCTCACCAAATTTAAGCAACTTCTCTTTAATCCTCAGGGGCAGTTGTGGCGGGAAAAGTTATTTTTCACAATTTCTTTTATTCTTCCTAGCACCAAAATCCCAAATCCACTCATTTTAGGATTCTAAATTCCCCACGGATTATTGAGTTTGGTCGCTTCTCTTCCATTTGGCAAAATTGATTCTCTTAATCAGGTATTTCTCTTTTTCTATTTTTTTTCCATTTCTTTTTTCTGCTTCTGTATCTCTCCATTTGTTTGGTTGTCGACAAAAAGTAGAATTAGAAAAACAAAAAGGAATGCACTGATGACTGATTAGAGAAAAAAACTAAGTAATACTTTCTTTTGTTTGGTTGGAAATTTGTTTTCTCTGTCTTCTTAAAATTGTCCCGATTTCCACTTCTTTATCGGTACAGAATGAAGCGTTTATTTGATTTCCCTTTAGTGGTGAACTGCTATTTCTCTGCTGCTGCTTTTTTTATTTATCATTCTTATGTAGCAAGTACTGTTTTCACTCTGATTTCTTAAAATGGTATTTTCTTTTAATGTTATCAGTGAATTGTTTCTTTAAATGCAAATTAATGGCTATGGAGGAAAGCCCACAAGTTACACGAAGAGCAACTAGATCTTACTCTGCTTCCAACACTGCCATTGAATCAACAAACCCCCCTGAATCCTACAAACCGACAATCAATGACCTTGGATTCAGACAGCAACCCCTTAGGTTGGAGGATCTCTTGTCTTCTTTCCCCGGTCGACGTTCTCAAATTCTAGAGCTTTTACGCCTTTTGGGTCCCTTGAATTCCCCCATGTTTCCTATTTTGGTCTATGGTGGCCCTTCTACAGGGAAAACCAGTGTTACTCTCCAGGTTTTCAGGCATCTAAATCGCCCTTTCATCTATTCCAGTTGCATTACATGTTACAGTCCAAGGATCTTGTTTGAGTCCATCTTGAACCAGTTGTTGTTTCATAGGAAGGACTCAGGTCATAGTTATTCTAGCGTAAAACGTTGTGAGAGGCCATCTGATTTTGTTAATTATCTTCGTGAAGCATTGGAGAATGTGATTACTAATCTCAAGGGGAATTCAGGGAAAGTGAGTTATAAGATGAGTGGACGGCCTGATGGAACAATGGTTTACTTGGTTTTTGATCATTTGGAGCGCGTTAGAGATTGGGATAAAAGTTCTACTATATTACCCTTTTTATTCAACCTTAATGATATTTTAAAGATGCCCGAGGTTGGTTTGATCTTTATTAGCAATACCTCACCCGATACATATTACTTAAATATTGGTTATGTGGAGCCAATCCCTCTTTATTTTCCTGACTATACAGAAGATGATCTTCGTCATATTTTTATGGCAAATCAAACCAACAGCAGATTGTATGCCTCCTTTCTTGAGTAAGTACTAAGTACCAAGACCAGAAGCCAACGAACGCTTCTTTTGTGCTTGTCAACTAATGAATCTCTTTCTTCTTTTATGTCACACAGTGTCGTGCTAAGGCCTTTCTGTAGAGTTACCAGACAAGTAGATGAATTGGCTGCAGCATTTTCTTCATTATTTAAAAAGTATTCTGAACCCTTAAGTGACAAGGAAGTTGCACCCAATGAAGAAATGAAGAGAAGGTTGTTTAGTCATATTCGGCCACACATTGCTTCTGCTTTGAATGAAACATTCCAGGTTCGATCTCAGCCACTCCTCAAAGCTGATACCAACCAGGAGACAAAAAAAACTAACAGTTCAAGGATGCCGGGAATTCGAGAAGACTTTGATAAGATAGATTTTCACATGTCTACTTCTGCAAAGTATCTTCTTATTTCAGCGTTCCTTGCTTCAAGAAACCCTGCTACTCTTGATGCATCATTATTTGATTCAACTGGGGTTTCTGATAGTCGCAAACGAAAGAGGAAGTAAGCACAACAATAACTTTTGTTTTACGAATATACTTCTAGGCCATGGAGCTACAATTGACTATATTGGAAACAACTAGTATGGTAATGGCATATAGCTGTCAATTAGAGCTCCCTTATTCTTCTGGAATGAGTTTCTTTAACTCTTCTATTGGACATGCTTTTCTGTTTTATATGCCTGTTATGTGGAAACTGCAGTTGTACTTATTGGAAAAACTTCAAGTACAGTCCAAGAGCCTGCTATAATATTACTCTTGAATATATGGTATAGTATTAACTGATTTAGTCATGTTTGCAGAGCTAATTGAATGAAATGGCATTGTGTTATATGAGCTGCTTCTAATTTTGTATAGAAATTTCCTTTTATTGGTGCTGGTCCGGCTCTTAATTGTTGGTACATATAAGTGATCTTTTATAACCTGATGATTCAAAATTGCTTTGATTTCTAAATATCTTTCTTAGATGCTCCATGTTGTCTAAGAACTAATAATCTCATTGAACTTTTTGTATGCATCTTTTTTTACTTAAATGTAAAGTAAATCTTGACCAAATGCTTTTTGTATAGGGCATCTGAAAAATCAATGGACCAAAAGGAAATGGCAGAGCAGGAATTGCTTATGAAAGGGCCTGGAACATTTCCATTGGAGAGGTTATTAGCCATATTTCAGTGTATAACATCTTTAGCAGAAGATTCCCTTGATGAAGAAGAAAGTCATGAGCTAACAGTTGAGGGAGGTAGTAGAGGACTCATGTCTGATGTACTATTGCAACTGTCCAGTCTATGCAATGCTAATTTTATTATTAAAGGAGGAAGCTGTCCATTGGAGGGGTCAACTCGATATCGTACTGCAATAAGTGAAGATTTAGCTTTGAAGGTAATGTCTTCAACATCTATCTTGTAATTTTCGTGAATTTTCTTTATCTAACATTGTTTGGTTGTTTACTCCCTTTACGTATGTGATTATACTGTCTGTGTATATATAAACCATATTGTATTCCCAACTGTATACAGGTCGCAAGGAGCCTTAAGTTCCCTTTATCAAAATACTTATACAGAAGATGATTGATGCTTCATCATCAAATTTTTCCTTGTCAACTGATTACAGAGGATCATCAGGAAATTGGAAGATGATAATTCTTGTTTACTATGGCGTTGGGATCTGTTGTATCTTAATCATAAGCTTGTTAACCTAACGTAATGGACACATAATATATGAAAGAACCGACAATCATAGTCCATTATCCATGGTAGTCCGAACTTGTAAAGGCACTTGCAGGGGAATACTGTTTAGCGTCTTAGTCGATAACTTTATCTTGTTGTTAGGTTTCTACAAATATCTTAATGAACATTAATTTAGAAATTTAAGATGCAGATTCTTGTTTTTAACATTGCTTGACTTGTGATTATGGTTGTCATAAGGTTCTTAAGCCCCCAAGCATATATGAAAACCTTTGATTTTGGATTTCCAATCTGGTTGTGAATAATCAATGAATCTCACATGGAAATGAACTGCCGACACCCATTTTTGCCATCTATCGGTTATGCATCTATAGGTTCCATCTGGACGCATTCATAATTTACTTTTCGTGCATGTGCTGATGTCTTTTAGGGGAATTAACTTACTCAAAACAAAGAAAGCATTCAAAGAACTAAAGTAAATGACTCTAGGCAAGAACTAAACCCAATCACAAATAAATTAAAATGGAAATAACATATCAACTATAGTAATTATTATATTACAATTAATCAATTAAAGTAGGAGTAAACTTTGATAAGGATCTGAGGTGGCAGAATTTAGAAAGAGAAATTTGACCAATATTGCCTAGTAACTAACCCCAACTATATATGGATTGGGCCGTCCACCTAAATGTATAAAATTTAGCATGCATTGTTCTTAAATATTCATGGTGAGGTGCTCGTAAGCAACCTCCTCCTCCTCTTCTTTTTAATCGTTTAACAGCTCAAAATGGTCTAACCAAAAATAACAATAAAAAGTAAATTCCAACCAGTTCTGAATTTCTGACATTTGTTAGAATACTTGTGGGATGATGACCTAAAATCTTTTATGTAGATATATTCAATATTCAAATAAATGATGAAACCATTTTTTTCCCTGATCTACTCACCATTTCTTTAAATATATGCCCACAGAAAAGTGAATGAATCACATGCATGGTATTCCATATTTACTTCACGGTTGACCCCATCCTCTTCATCAATGGATCAACTTGCCGAATAGGTGAGAATAAGAGAAAAAAAGATACTTACTCACACATATATATGTGGGTTTATTAAATTGGTAAGTGGTTGAAAATGAAAGTTAAAGTTGAGAGTATGATCTAATGCATGCACCACCTAGATTAGACCTACATTTGACCGGTTCCGTTCTTACACGTTATGTTATTTGTTTTGTTTTATATCAGTGTTGCAACATGAGCCAACTGCGATGGACCAGCTGAGGACTTTCTACACAAAATACACCTACTCTCCCTCTCCCTCTCCCTTCTTTATTTATTTACCTTTCTTTTCTTCCCTGAATTTTACATATCTTATTTAAACTATGATTGACTTCCACAAGAAAAAAAAAAAAACAAGTTACAAATTTCTTCCTTCCTAAGCTATTTACAACCACATCCCTATATGAATCAATATATTTTGATAAAAATATATTCTAGTGTTCTTTTCTAAATTTAAAATGGTTGTTGTAACTTGTAAATATCAAAATTTAAATGTATACATTTATATATAAATCAATATGAAACATGACCTTAAAAAGTCAATTATATTATGAAATACATATTTAAATTCGAAATTCACTGTAAATATTGATAACATAATTTTTCATTCTCCTAAGTAAATCGAAATACTTGAGAGTTAATCTCAATCGGGAAGACCAAAATTGTATATGCACATCATCTTACATAATTTACAGCTTCTATCAATAACTCTAATCAAAATAAATAAATAATTAATTAAACTTTAAAAATGTAATTAAAATAAGAACAACCTACATGTTTAAATAGAGTGGAAGTCAACCTCGACTTTGGCATTGATTATTGTCCACGACCTACCTATTTCAATTGCGTAATTTAGTATAAGTATAGCAAATACTTAGTGCAAAATTAAACCTCCTACTAGCTAGTTTATGTGAAAGATCTTTCTGTCATAATTTTTAAATTAAAAAAATCAAACATAACAATTAGAAATCAAAGTTATTATATATATAATGGTGCTTCTGAACCACCTGTGCTCTCTGAGTCTCAGAATTGCGTTCCCATTTATGCATTTGACTTTTTTTCTTTTTTGTTTCTCATTTTAGCAGGATATATTGTGCTGTGTGATGAGAGAGGCAAATGGGTTGGGCACACCTTTTTTTAACATAGAAAAAGCATTTAAAGAAAGCAAAGGTCAAACTTTTTATGATCCATGGAATCGAATTTCAAGAATTTTATTTTGCAGGATCATATACATGTATATATAGCAGGAAAAAAAAAGGAAAAAAAAAAAAAAGAGAGGGTGAGGTGGGGGAGGGAGCATATAGTAAAAGTATACAGATACAGGTGCAGCAGCAGCAGGCAAGGAGCTATGAAGTGGTGGTGGCTGGTGGGTTGCTCATCCAACACTAACCAAAGCTCACATGACTAAACCCCATTTTCATAATTTACATCTCCCATTCCATACTTTTCTATTAAACCCTAAAAGGGACCAAGAAAATACAAACTGTTTATATTTGTGTCACTTGTTTCATCTTTTTATTGCTTCATTGACATTGTAGTCTTCTTCTTTTTTACTTTCTCAACTAAACTCATTTAATTCTCTTCATTCAATGCTTGAATTAAAGACCCTCTTTCTTTCCCTGCAAAAATTAGGTGAAAATTCGTAGAGGAGAGGGAAATAGGAAAAACAAAGAATAAGATGAGAGTTAATTTTGGGCTTCGCTACACCGAGTAATGGTTAGGGAAAAAAAGGCTTTAAGAGGTTTCAACGACCTCTCAGCGCATTTATGGTGGTGCATCTGATAGTTAGACACTAAAGAGAAAGAAATTAAAAAGAAAGGGAAAACAAGAGATTTGATGGTGCAATTCAAAGGAACAGTCTGTCCTTAATAATTGCCTTTCTTTATAATTTCACCTATAAATCCTCTTTCTATACTCCATTTTTGCACAATCACCTTCTTCTTCTTCTTCATTTTTTTCTCTGTTTTTCAGATCTTTAATCCTCCTTTTTTTTTTCTTGATGAAGCAGCTTTCATTTACGTAAAAAATAAAAAAAACAAAGCAGAACCCTCATTTCTTTTACGTAAAAATATCTCTTTCCGTGCTTCGTGTTTCCACATTTCTTTTTGAAAAAAACCCAAATTTTAGGTAAGTTATTGTTTTCAACTTTTCTTAGAACCATTTTTTTTCTAGAGAAATTTTGAGGTAGGAGCGAGTTGTTTTGTTGTAGTTGAGAGGTATATGGATATATCGACTGCATTGCTCCTTTTGGCCGCTATCACAGCTTACCTGCTGTGGTTCACGTTCATCTCACGGCCGTTACGAGGTCCACGTGTCTGGCCTCTATTGGGTAGCCTTCCGGGCTTAATCGAGAACTGTGACCGCATGCATGACTGGATCTCGGACAACCTCCGCGCTTGCGGCGGCACGTACCAGACCTGCATTTGTGCCATCCCCTTCTTGGCTCGAAAACAAGGTCTCGTGACGGTCACGTGCGATCCCAGGAATTTGGAGCACATCCTCAAGTCTCGTTTCGACAATTATCCCAAAGGTCCCACGTGGAAAGCCGTGTTCCATGATCTTCTCGGTCAAGGCATCTTCAACTCCGACGGTGACACGTGGCTCTTCCAAAGGAGGACCGCCGCGCTGGAATTCACCACCAGGACTCTCCGCCAAGCCATGGCTCGTTGGGTTAGTCGAGCCATCAAGCTACGCTTCTGCCCCATTCTTAAGAAAGCTCAAAGCCAAGGCCAGCCGGTTGATCTACAAGACGTATTGCTGAGGCTCACCTTTGATAACATTTGCGGCTTAGCTTTTGGTAAAGATCCACAAACATGCGCCCAAGGTTTACCCGAAAACGGCTTCGCTTCAGCTTTCGACCGAGCCACCGAGGCCTCTCTTCAAAGGTTTATTTTGCCAGAGGTTTTGTGGAAGCTAAAGAGATGGCTCCGGCTTGGCTTAGAAGTGAGTCTGAGCCGAAGCTTAGACCACATGGATGAATATCTATCCAACGTCATCAATACACGTAAGCAAGAATTGCTGAGTCGGCAAAAAGATGGGAACCCACACGACGATTTGCTGTCGAGATTCATGAAGAAAAAGGAATCCTACTCGGACGAGTTTCTCCAACACGTGGCACTCAATTTCATCCTAGCTGGACGTGACACATCAGCGGTTGCTCTCAGCTGGTTCTTTTGGCTCATCTCTCAACACCCAACAGTTGAAGACAACATCCTAAGGGAAATCTGCACCGTCTTAATCGAGACACGTGGCATTGACACGTCATCGTGGCTTGACGAGCCCTTAGGGTTCGAAGAACTTGACCGACTGATATATTTGAAGGCAGCATTATCAGAAACCCTAAGGCTATACCCTTCGGTGCCGGAGGATTCAAAGCACGTGGTGGCCGATGACGTGCTGCCGGATGGGACTTTTGTTCCGGCGGGGTCGTCGGTGACGTATTCAATATATTCAGTAGGGAGAATGAGGTCAACATGGGGTGACGATTGCCTCGAGTTTCGTCCTCAAAGGTGGTTGTCAGCGGAGGGGAAGGAATTTATAAAGCATGACTCTTATAAATTCGTGGCGTTCAATGCAGGGCCAAGAATATGTTTAGGGAAAGGTTTGGCTTATCTACAAATGAAGTCGGTGGCGGCTGCGGCACTGCTGAGACATAAGCTGACGTTGGTGCCTGGCCATAAGGTGGAGCAGAAAATGTCACTGACGTTGTTTATGAAATATGGGCTTAAAGTTAACGTGCATGGAAGAGATTTGGGGGCAATTGTTGAAAAGATTATGAGTGAAGAGAAAATGCAGGGTAAATTGTGAATTTTAGTGCAAATATTTAAGGCGTGGTGATGAGACTGATGATCAGATGGAGCGGGGGCCACTCAGAGTTGCATTCTTCACGGATATTGAGCAAGCAAGGTAGTTGAGTACATAAATCATGGAAGATCCTTTTATAAGATAGAAAGGAAGGAGGTATTTTTAATTTACAATTTAATATATATATATATACTTCTTTGCTTTTCTTGTAGGGAATCTTTTGAATTTATTTTATAAAATTGTTTCATAAATCTTCTTGTTTGTTTGTAATGGAATTGGACGTGACATGAATTCAATCATTCAATGAATTAATTAAGTTAATTTACTTTGAATACATATTGGGATCTGATTATTTTATTCTTTCTGTTGTCTCAAGTTAGGATAATATGAACATCTCCATTCGCTCAATTTGTCTTCCTTCCAAAAGGGTTTTTAAATGATAAGCTTAGTTTCATTATTAAATAAAATAACAAAAATATCCCTTTTAATTTTATCACTTTTATTTTGATTTTTAAGTCTTTACACTTTCGGACTCTGATATGAAATGGGGTGGAACCGTGGAAGAATTAGCTGTTTGTAGGCCAGAATAGCCCCACATTTCCCCCTTGAAATCTGGCCCAAAAAGTCTCCTACGAATAGTACCCGTTCTAAATGAAGGCATAAAACTATAAATGTATGCACCCAACTTCAAATTACAGCATTCAGGACCCCTTATCTCTCCTACAATTAGACATGTAATGTATATGGCCCACCATGTTAGGGAGGTATGCAGCACAGGGTGAAATATTTAGTTTAACTCGGGCATGCGAATTGTACACATTATTTGTGACTCAACAATTTATGGGCAAAGATATGGTTTCATGGGTCGGAACAAAATATTAGCAATAAAGTCAATACACTCGAAACAAAAATGAACTGAGAAAAAAACAAAGGAATTTAGCCTTTAAGTAAGCATTTCTCCAGCCAACTAAGTGTTTTTTTGAACTGCACAAGAGGCTTATAAGAAGGTATAAAGGCTGTTTGATCATGGATTTTTCACTCACCTTTGCATTCCATTTTCTATCGCTTCCGAAAGTTGTGTCTTGCTTGGTTATGTAGGATGCAGTTGTTCCGGGTATAGCATGTTCCTAGTCGAGTATCTTCTCTCCGGTTGAAAATAAGTTCCAGACTAATGTGCCTATGATGTACAATGCAACCGACACCTTAAACACATCATCCCATGAGCCTGCGGTGGATATGTTTGTAGATGTGAATAAAATAAACTTGATGTGACAAATAGGAGAATAAAATCAACATGAGGCTAATTCGAACCTCGTTGGAGTATGTAGCCAGTAGCAGCTGTACCAAAAACGCCAGCCAGCACTCCAGCAGTGTTAGACAGTCCTAATAGAACTCCCTGTGATCGACCTAAACAAGTTACTTCCAGAAAAAGAAAAAAAAAAATTGCCATTCTTGAACACTGATGATTAAGGGAATTGTTTGAATAAAAACCACAGAGAATTACTCTTCCAAAATAGAAAAAAGACTTACTAGTTATGGTTATTTGAGGATTATCATATCGATATGCTATTATTGGTTCTAACACTTGCAGCCATGTCAAACTGATTTTACTATGTATCGCCCTAAGTGTTTGGGAAGATTGCTTCCATCTTTCACTTTTTTACAAAAGTACAGTATGAGCAGAAAAGTACTGGGATATCATTATAATAAATGACATCTCCTTTTAGTTATAAATTATATTCTATTATAAGAAACTCACAGCATAGCGTGGGCCAATGTCTTGGTGATTGGAATAAAGACCAGACTGAGAAAATGCATCTGATCCCTGTCGAGAAAATAAAATTATGGATCACTATCTCTGCCAGATTTGATAAATTAAGAACCTTAATAGAAACCAAACACCTAAGCTGGTTTGTTTGGCCAGTCTAATACAGGAGTTTCCTGCACACACTGTTTTTTATATAAAAAGAAAGGAAGTTTATCTGGATAAGAATCTCATAGCTGTGGAGGAATAAAAATGAAGATGGCAATGCCCAAATTCAAATATTAGGTTAAACTGAAAAAAAAAAAAATGATACCTGACTACATGCCATGCACAGCACTGCCATAGCAGGAGTTCTGACATAGCTTAGCTGTGTAAGGAAGAAGGCTGGCCCCAGAAAGCCTATCGATTGCATGATCTGCAAAATTAAGGGGCATTTATCAAGTAGTCTTACAATCACTTCATCAACTTTCTGACTGAACTACTAAATTTCTTTTCCATCTTATCTCAGGTCAGGTCTAAATGCCATGTGAGACTTCCACTGTATAACCACTGACTTCTAGGTGTGATTTTGTTCCCTCAATAAATCAAGTTAACTTTTGAAATTTATAAGAATTTCTAAGATGGTTCAAGTTGTTTGTGATACCATGAGACCATGATGCGTACGGAAAAGACGAGGAGATTGAATTTAACTAAGATGCAGAAGGGTTATAACCAGAGTTATCAATCAAATACTACAAATTGGTACATTCAAGCATTTAATAATCCTTTGAAATAATCAAACTTCAAGAATCAAAGAAGAACTAATCCTTGCCTTCCTCACTGCTGTTATGGAAAGACCTCTGCTAACGAGTGTGTCTGCAATCCACCCTCCTATATTTGCAAAGGCGGCCATAGTCAACCAAGGCAAAACACAGAGGAGTCCAGATTCAGTGAGATTGAACTTTAAAACCTATAAGAACAACCACAAAGTTAGCTATCATTTTCTGGCTGCTAGATTAGATTTGTAAAAGGCTAAAGGTAAGATAGCTAGGAAACAGTAGCGAGAAATTAAAAATTAATGATCAGCAAATCTAATCCACAGCAAATCAAACATGAATTTTGGCACGTAAGGATGTATTCATGGAAAGGCATGGGCTGGAACAGCAATACAGCCTGCACCTGAGCTGTGAGCCATACACACTTATGCCTCATACCCAGCAAGGCAATAAGTGCTGATGAGAGATGCCAAGTCTCTTCAGAAACATATGCCAGAGCTAATATCTGATATTCAGATAAAAGATTGCAAATGCAAGTGAAAATTTAAGCAAATGAAAAACGTGTCTTGTAGACTGTACTCGATGCCAATTGTAAGGTTGACATTGTTCATTGAACATGTTTCAAATACCTGATTGTAGTAAGTAGGCATCCATGTCAAGAGAATAAAAGTTCCCCAATTATGGCAGAAGTGAGAGATAATAAGAGCCCAAACAGGAGCTTTTGATAAGATTAACCGCCATGGAATGACCTTAACAGGTTCCTTTGATATGCTGCCTCCCATGATTAGTTTCTTTTCTTCTTTACTAAGTTCTGGGTCTTCCTCTGGGGAGCTATATGCCTGAGAACCAACAACCACATTGTACAAAGAAGTTCAAAGTGAGTATTAAGGAGTGACATCCAAATGAACGTACATTAATTCAATCACTTCCCCTTTTTATGCATAGAATATCCCAAACTAGTTGTTTAGAGTGTCTGATTTATAGTAAAAAAGTAAGCTTGGCAGTCAAAAACTTTTAGTAATAATGGGAGCAGAAATGGCTGGACTTCTAACATGTCTCATAGGAATAAGGTATGAACAGGTACGGTTTGTTTTAAGCTCATTTCAAGCATCATGCAGCCTAATCACTCACAAATGATTAGTTCCAGAGGAGATATTTTTATGTCGATTCTTTTAATATATTTTGAATAAGGCTAAAGGAATTAGGGCCTTACTTTTCTGAGCCATAAAGCAAACCAGATGCTTCCAAGGGAGCCAAATGAGTAGAAAACGGATGGCCACCCGAATTTGTGGATTAAGATGGGGGAGAAAGCCAGCCCAGTAACAGAACCAAGGTACATGCCACTGTATACAAGTGCAAGTGATCTACTTCTCTCTGACACTGGAATCCACTTAGAAAGTAGGTTGTTCATTGCTGGCATAGCCACACCCTGCAAATAAAATAGATCAAACAGATGAGAATTCTTGCATTTTCGTTCTGGGAAGTTAGGAACTATTGGCCAAGTGAATAATGTTACGGAGTTATAATAGTAAAAGTCTCTAATCCATTAAACCTGACGAACTATTTTTCTTTTCCTATCATTCTTTCACCTACTTCAAACTTACAGGTTGATTAACATTAATAAAAAATTTCTAACTTCTTAGCCAATTAGAACAGAAACAAAAAGGCTGCTTCACTCAGCATGTGAATTTTGGAGGTAATTGGTGATCAACCACAAGTCAGCACAGGATAAATATTAGAAACCATCAAGCAAAGCAGAGCCAACCTCGCCAATTCCCATAAAAGCACGCATAATAAGTAAAAATGGAAGTCCAACTTTCGCAGCGATTGGCGTCAAAATTGTAGCTACTGACCACCAGACAACACCAAAACCCAGGACTAGCTTTCCACCTATTTTGTCTGCCCATATGCCTCCAAGAATCTATGTGTCAAAAGAAAAGACCATATTAAAAAGATTTAAGAATATCTGGCATCAACGAACACTGAATGAAAACCACATAGAGGTTAAAGCATGCCAATGTAATGCAGTTCCTAAATAGAAACTAAATAATTCTGCATATTTTAAAGTAGTTGAACCACACCTGAGTGAGCAGATAGCCCCAGAAAAAAGAGGACTGAATCAAACCAACTGTTGCACTATTCCAGTTAAACTCTTTTGACATAGGGAGTATAGCAATGCTCATGTTGACCTGCAAAACGAATATATAACACAGCTCAGTCAGCAAGCATATAGAGATGTATAGTGGTGCTATAGTTTATAAGAGAGTTACTAACACGGTCCATGTTGCATAACAGAAATGCTGCAAAACAGAGGAGTACAATAACCCAGCGCTTTGGAAAACTCTGCCACCAAGGGATATCTCGTTCAACTAGAATAGCTTCATTGGTTTCATCAGGAGACGGCAAAGAGTCCAACTTCGCTTCTGTTATGTCACACTCCTCAGATTTATAGAAAGCAGAAGTCCTGTTTTCTACTATTTTGTGCTTGTCAGCTGCCTCAAGCCAACCTCCAGGCGAGGAACTTGAGAAAGAACAGCATGCAAAACTTCCTTTACTTCTTTGTTGAGGATAAACTCTGTGAGACTTATCATTATGGTGCAGTGACAACAAAATAAGTTGCCTTCCATTCGGAGAAACTGATATAGGTTTCACAATGTTCCCATGCACAACAGCTACAGATGATATTTCTCCCCTGTGAAGCAAGATGGCTTGCTCCCCTCGACATAGTATTTCTGCCGTCATAGTTTACAACACTCAGCCAGTGCTACCAAATTACAGAGATATTCCAGATGTAAAAGACACTTGATTTGTGTGCCAATTCAGCATAGTAATTGACATTAAATGGAGAATGAAGCTAATAAGGAATATCCATTAAATACAGTATCTAAAATTCAAAGTAGAACCATTGCATTTAATACACGTTTAATATAGATAAAGGGGAATCATGGGACTACGCAGACAAGGCGGATTCCCCAAAGTTTATGACCAGTCAATAACTGTTACTCACAGTCCACAGCAACCTCATATCCATCGAAACCGTAAACCAATTGAAACCCCCATTTTAAGTATTATCCAGTTTGGCAAAACAATCTTCTAATTATTTGCAGAAAAAGAATGGAAATCGAAAAGATGAGAAGACAGAAACTGTAGCCTCATCATCAATCAATCAAAATTCAAACTGTTTACTAAGTAAACCACTAAATTCAGCAGGAAAAAGAAATCAAAGCAACATCATTTATCAATTATCGACTTCACATTTGAACTTCGGAATAGAAAAATCAAGATATATACTTCATGCAATCAAATTTAATCAGATTCCACGGTAGCTAAGGCTCCAAGCTACTGTTATCCACCTCAAAATGAAATTCAAATCCAAAGACGTATCAATACAAAATTGATAACTTCTAAGGAAAAAAAAATAAACCAGGAGGCGAGAAACCAGGGAAAAAGAACATGCAGGTATTCAATCCTCGAGAAAAATAAAAAATGCAGATGAACATTAAGCTCAAACAACAAATGGAATCATCTCCAATTAAGGTAGTAAAACAATACCTGAACCGATAAAATGACCGAAATTTCGGTTGGAAACCAAACCGCTCATAACCATTGCAGAAGCACAAGTTTTACAGCGAAAGAGTATGAGGCTTAAAAGTTAATTATACCATTCAGCTGTAAACGAAAGCTCAAAAAATCTATAACCGATACAGTGTTTTTAGCTCTTTGTCCAAACGTCCTTCGACGCTTGAACGGATAACCAAAAGATTCTTTTTTTTTTTTTTCGATAGAAATTTTGTTGTGAATGCTTTATTTTTATTTATTATTAATAATTTTCTTTCAAAGCGGGAAAAATCTCGGTGGTTTAATATAACGAAGCAAAGGAGGGTCGAAAGTGTGACACGTGAGATATTAATCCACTGAAAGATGAAGAAGCAACAGGATCCTGAAAATACCCCTCCATGCACTTCGATATTACGGTGAGATTTGTGTGGCATAGACGGTAAATAAATTGTTTTAAAATGAGTGTTTTTGGAAATGAGATGGGGGAAATCTCGACCGCGGTTAACGAGAATCGCCGCCACCCTCCTCGTCGCTAAAAAGTTATAAGTTGGGACAAAGGCACGCCGGAAAAGGACCTGAACTAATATTGAAATGCTAGCAAATTTTAATTAATTACTTTTTTTATTTTAGAAAATCCATTTGTGGAATTTAATCGTCGTGACAATTGGAAGTGGAAAATATGGTGCAATGAATTTTTCTTTTCTTTTCTTTTCTTTTTTTTTTGCATCATATCATATTTAACAAAATCTCCATTTTTCACTAAACCGATTCAATTAATTGACTGATATTAAAAATAACATAATGTTTTGATTAAAATTGACTGACCTTATTATAATTTTTATTTACTAGATGATAGGTATTCTCAGACGTTGAACCAAGTAGTTACCTAAATTTGTTCGGAAAAAAATATATTATTTTGATTAATATTTTAATTACGAAGAAAAATATAATGCAAAAGTATAAACATAGATACATTCGTCACTCAAGTCCAAAAAAATAGCTTGACTTACATGCAAAAGGGCCACATGGCCTAGCACAATCAATCAAGTTACAACAACTCAAAAAGCTAGATTGATCGGACTCCATGGATCAAACAAAGGAACCCAAAAAGCACAAAATCGAAAGGAAAAACAAACCAATAGTATCAAGCAACATAAAAACCTGATATTTACGTGTAAAAAGAAACTGATTATACAAGTATTTCATCGTTAAATAATAATCTATGCTTAAGGTGATGTCAATGACAGATTCAACGCTCATGGCAGTGTGTGAATTTACCGAATAACAAGTTGAAACTTCAAGTATAATAATTTTGATTATAGCATAAAAACAATAAATAAAAGAACTGTTGAAAACACATATAACTTTAAAAACTCAAGAAAGCCGCTTTCTTTACTATTATACTCTACAATTAAAGTGGTCTAGGCATCACGCTTATCATCAACCATTTTTTCAAAATCAAACCTTCAGATTAGTTGGATTAAGATACGAGATTGATTTAATTGAATTGTAAATTGAGGTGGAATTAATTGTATCTATTTTTTAATAATTTATTTAATTGAATTAATTAAATTGATCGAATTAAAAATTAATAATCTAATTAGTAACTAGTTACATTTTAAATCAACAAACGAAAATCCACTTAATTTGAGTTTTTGAAAGAAAACACATAAAGCATATATCGAGAAAGGAAAAATAAAGAAGGAAATCAAAAGAATCATCCTTGAAAAAAAAAAAAAAAGGGTAAATTACACCAACAGTCACTCAACTTTGGGGTAACTGACAAAACAGTCACCTAGGTTTCATTTCAGTCACTTAACTTTCGAAAAGTTACAAAATAGTCACCAACGTTATAAAAAAGTTACAAAACAGTCACTGATTAACAGTTACCGTTAGGGTGTTAACAGAATTGCTGACGTGAGCTGATGGGTACTCGGGTTAGGGCGGGTTTAGGGAAAAAAGTTGAACGGAATTGCTTAATGTTTAGGGTTAGAAACAGAGTAGAGGTTTAGGAGGTTTGGGGAGAAAAAAAGAAAATCGATTTGGGTAAATTTTGGTTCTGATTTGGGGTTTTGTTAGGGTTGAAACTGATTTGAGAATCGATTAAGAAGGGTTTAGGGTTAGAAATTGATTCAATAATAGATTAACAGAGTTTAGGGTTTAGGGTGCGATTGTCTATTTTGTTTAGGGAGAAAAGAAGACGAAACCAGAAACCATTTACTGTATTTGATTATCAGCGACAATGGGCAATAGAAGAGAAGGTACCAGTGTTGTTACATCCACTTTAACGGGTAAGTTGTTGCATTTAGTTCTAAATTTTTTGGATTTCAATGCTGTTATTTCAATTTTAGGGTTATTTCGGTTTCAATTTTAATTTCGATTTCTATTTCGATTTCGACTTCAATTTTGAAACACTCACTGCAATTACCAAATTGATGTTTATTGTGTATATCTGCCATTGTATTAATGCCATAATCAAATTGATTTTAATTTCGATTTTAATTTCGATTCTGATTTTGATGATTTTGATTTAGAATTTCAATTCCATTATCAAATTGATGTTTATTAGGTATATCTTCCATTGTATTAATGCCATTATCAAACTTTTGTTTATTGTTTTTATCTGTCATTGTACGAATGCCGTTATGAAACTGATGTTTGTTGTGTATATCTTACGGTTGTGTTTGTATTAAATTATTTTTGTATTGGTTGTTGTCTGCCATGTGCATGACATAAATGGTTGTGTTTGTATTAAATTATTGGGTATTTTGTATTGGTTATTATTTGATAGAAATGGTTAAAGTGTCTGCCTATGTTGTCTGCCTTTATTGATGAGTAATTTGTTTGGTAGGTTTAATTGATGACAATCTTAATGAGAATGAAGAAGACATGTCTGGTAGTAATGTGTCTGGTAGTGATGCATCTGAAAGTGATAGGGATGATATAAGAGTTAGTTTAGATGTTTTAAACATGGATGGTATAGGAGTAGATGAACTGTGTGATAGTGATGATTCTGGGAAGTTAGATAGTGCACATGAATCTGACTCAGATGGCCAAAATTGGTCTGAGTTCAACCTAGAGACTGACATGAGTAATCCTAGACTTAAGGTTGGAATGTTATTTAAGTCTAAGGACAGTCTAAAAGTGTAACACCCCTTACCCGAGACCATTGCCGGAGTCGAGCACGAGGCATTACTAAACTTAACTTACTAGTTCGGGGCATAAAAAAATTGAAACTGTCCGTCTGCGTCATGTTCACTAAATCAATTATAACTCGAGTTATGAAACTCGAAATCTAGATCCGTAAATTTTCCCTGAAACTAGACTCATATATCTTCTTACTATAAATTTTCCAGAATTTTTGGTGTGGCCAATTAGTACAGTTTATTAGTTAAAGTCTCCCCTGTTACACAATTTGACAGTTCTGACCTCTCTTCACTAAAAATCAATTATCTCATATTATACAACTCTTTTTCCTACACTGTTTCTTTCATATAAAAATAGACTAAATAAGCTTTAATTATATATCTCATGCACAACCTAATTCAATTTATACTATTTTTGGTGATTTTTCAAAATCACGTCACTGCTGCTGTCCAACTATTCCCCCGCATATAATTACATAATTTATTTAAAATAACTATCAACTAGGCATTTCATAACATCCAAAACATGTTCTTAATTAACCATTTTAATGGCTAATCATTACCAAACATTTACAAGTCCATAATAAGCCATATCATAAGGTCACACACATAAAATGGCTAAGTCCCTTTACATGCCATAACTTAAAACGTTCAAGTCACAAAATACCAACATAATCCTTTGATAGTGTGTAACGATCTCCGACATCCTTTCGATCCCCAAGTTGGCTTGTAATACTAAAAAAAAATAAATAATAGGTGTAAGCATAAAGCTTAGTAAGTTTACATGTAAATAGATAACAATATTCTTAATGAATTATCTTATGTTTTTCTTATCAAGATCACTTAAGCTTTTAACTCAATATACTTAAAACTTGTATACTTGCCTTACCTTTTAACATGAATTTATCTTACCTTACCTTTTTAGCTTGGACTTGCCTTACCTTTACTTTGGTATATTCTTTGAATTTTCCCGTTGAACCACTTGGAATACTAAGGATACGCTGGGTACCTTTCCTTATGAAACTTAACCATTGCCATGTCTTGACATGGTCTTACGTGGTATCCTTGCCTTATGAACTCACCAATGCCATGCCTTGGCATGGTCTTACATGGGACCTTTGCCTTATAGTAACATATCAATGCCATGTCTTGACATGGTCTTACATGATTTCCTTAAACCCTAATGTCATGACATTTGTATCCTACACATTCCTAAGGTTCAACAGGAACTTTACGAGATAGCTTTTTCGTCATTTCATACTTGAGTCTTTAAATAATAAATTTACAGAATAAATATGTAAATGCTGGAATTTAATAATATTAAATGTAAAATAATAGAATATTGCATTTATTTATTGCAAACTTACCTCAAAATGTAATACGATCAACTATATCGTTTTAATCCTCTATCTTTTTCTTTCCTCGATCTAACTCTGGATTTCGTTCTTCTTGATCTATAATAGCAAATTTAGCTTATTTAATACTCACATTCATCAAAACAGTCCTTAATTCTTAACTTTAGCAAAATTACAATTTTGCCCCTAAACTTTTTCCATATTTACACATTTGCCCCAAAGCTCGGAAATTAAACTTTATCCCTTATTCTTATGTTTTATGGCATGCTGATCATTTTTCCTTCTATGGCAACATCAAATTCTCACTCTAACTTGTACTTATGAACATTAGGTATTTTTACCGATTAAGCCGTTTTACTCGTTTTCACTTAAAATCACTTAGCAAAAGTTGTTTAACATACTTTCAGACTTCATATTCTATCATAAAACATCAAAATAAACACATTTCACCTATGGGTATTTTTCCAAATATGAACCCTAGCATAAATTATTAATAGAATAAGCTAAATCAAGTTACAGGGACTCTAAAAACGTAAAGAACATTAAAAAGCAGGGCTTGGATGCACTTACTATGAGCTTGAGAAGTTGAATAAACCCTAGATATGGTGTTTCCTTGAAAAATTCGGCCTAGTTGAAGAAGATGAGCAAAAATTGGCTTTTAATTTTGTTTTTAACTCATTTTAATTACTAAATGACCAAAATGCCCTTAACTTAAAAATATTCTATTTCACCTATTTGATGTCCATTTTTTTTTCCAGCAAGTTAACCAATGGTCTAGTTACCTTTTAAGGACCTCCAATTTAAAATTTCATAGCAATTAGATACCTCTAGCTTCTAGAACTCAAGTTTTGCACTTTTTTACAATTTAGTCCTTTTGACTAAATTGAGTGCTCAAACACCAAAATTTTCGAACGAAATTTTTATGAAATCATTTCATAAAGTTGTAGATCATAAAAATATAAGAATACTAATTTTTTTTAAAATTTTTTTTTCTCATCGGATTTGTGGTCCCGAAACCACTATTCCGACTAGGCTCAAAATCGGGCTGTTACAAAAAGAAGCTACCAAGCAGTATGGTAGGTTGAACAATTACTTTATCAAGTTTCCCAAAAATGATTTAAAAAGGTTAAAGGCAGTCTGCAGTGAAAAATGTCCTTGGTTCATTCATATGGGCTTCTAGACTAAACCCTAATGACCCTACTGACCAGATTTGGCAAATTAGGAGTTCAAACCCTAACCATACCTGTTCTAAAGTATATAAAAATAAGAATGTAACCTCAGCTTGGATAGGTGAACATTATAAAGAAAAATTCATTACTGATCCTAATTATTCTCTAAAATCATTATAACAAGATGTCAAAAGAGATTTGAGTTGCATAGTCTCACTAACCAAATATAGGAGGGCTAAACTTAGGGCATTAGAATTAATTGAAGGAACTTATAAGTCTCAATATGAGAAGATTTATGATTATTTGTTGGAGGTTAGGACACAAAATCTGAGAACAACAACAATCTGTTAACTAGATAACAGGTTGTTTCAAATGATGTATGTCTGTTTGCAGGCATGCAAAGATGGCTATAGGGCTGGTTGTAGGAGGATAGTAGGTTTAGATGGATGTTTCTTGAAGGGCTACTATGGTGGCTACTTGCTTGCAACTGTTGGGATAGATGCAAATAATGGCATCTATCCTCTTACATATGCTGCTGTGGAAAGTGAAAACCAAGCATCATGGCTTTGGTTCTTGGAGTTGCGTGCAATAGACTTGGAAATTGTGAGCTCGTACCAAATATCTTTCATGTCTGACAAACAAAAGGTAAAACTTCATTTATTCATTTTTTTTATGTTGTTTCTGTTTAGAGATTGTCAAAGAATTAAACTATTTATTTTTTCTAATTGCAGGGACTTTTAGAAGCAATATGTATGTTGTTTCCTAATGCAGAAACAAGACACTGTGTTAGACACCTACATGCCAATTTCAAGAATGCTGGTTTCTGAACAAAGGAATTAAAAGGTTTGCTTTGGAAAGCTGCCAAAGCAAGTACTACAAGGGATTTTGAGGATGCCATGGATGAACTGAGGAAAACCAATCAGCAAGCTTATGATTGGTTGAAGGAGAAGAACTCTACTCACTGGTCAAGGTCTCACTTCTCAATTAGGAGCCATTCTGACATGTTGGTGAATAATCTTTCTGAATCATTTAACAAGGTAAACCCCTATGTTTTATGTTTCTTACTAATCATTAGCAATTCACTAATCATTTATGTTGTTTACTGACAGATGATACTGGAAGCAAGGAGGAAACCTATTCTGACCATGATGGAAACAATAAGGACCAAGATTATGTTGCTTATTGTCAAGAAGAAAGAAGAAGCTGACAAATGGAAAGGAATGTTGTGTCCAAAGATCAAGAAAAAGTTGGATGTAAACATAAAAGAATCCTTGAGGTAAAGTTACCATTTTTAATCTTTTTGATGCCTTTATTGCTGACTTCATGTTGCCTTTATTCTGACTTCATATTACTGGTCATATGCTATTTTTTAATATGCATACAGTAATTGTTGGTGTGTTGACTATTTTTTAATATGCATGCAGTGAGTATTTTTTTATAATATGCATATAGTGACTATTTTTTTAGGGTGGGTGTGTGTGTATCATTATTGGTGGGGCTACTCAAAAAGTTGTTTTAGTGATTATTTTTTAACCAAGCATGCTTTACTGTTTTTTAGGTGTGTTCCATCACATATTGGTGGAGACAAGTATCAGGTTGAATGTGGTCCTGGCAGCCAGCATGTGGTGGACTTAGTTAAGAGTTGCTGCTCCTGCAGGAATTGGGATCTCACTGGCATCACTGGCATGCATGCATTGGCAGTCATTTATCTAAAAGATAAGTTCACAGAGACCTATGTACAAACCTGTTACACCAAGCAAACCCACCTTCAAATTTACTCCAACTTTATAAGTCCAGTAAGGGGTCCTAAACAATGGGCCTCTTTGTCAAACATGCTGTCAATAGTACCTCCTACTCTAAGAAGACCACCTGACAGACCTACTAAGGTGAGAAGGAAAGAAGCTGATGAAACACAAATAGTAGAAAGGTTGAGCAAGAGAGGGGTGGACATGAGGTGCAGTAAATGCAAAAGAATAGGCCACGATAAGAGAAGTTGCAAAGGGGAAGTTGGCCAAATCATTCCAGTAAGCAATTTGCCTTAAGTTTTAGTATACTTCTGTTTATGAATTTGTTTGACAGATTTCTCTTGTTCCTGTAGGTCAAAAGACATAAACTTGGTGTCCCAACTCAGCAACAGGCTACCCCAAATCAGTAAGAGAGTACTCCAACTCAACAGGCTGCCTCAATTCAGTTATCTACTCATCAACAAGCTACCCTAAGAGAAAAGCTCCCATTGAAGAGAAGACCAACCACTATTAGATGGATGCCTTCTACTCAAGAGTCATCCATGACAGACCATTGATGATGATGTGAACAGACTACATTTTGTTAACTTTTTGAAAATGTGTAAATTTGCCTACTACTAATCTATTAACTTAGGCAGATAAATTTTTTTGAAAATTTGCCTATGATTGCTACTGTTGATAAACTTAGGCATTGAGTCATTGAAAGTTTTTGTAAATTTCCCTACAATTTACATCTGTTCAGTTGTGTTGAATTGTAGGAAAATTTGGCAATATTTTGCCCCAATTCTTTTTGTAAATAGTTTGGCGTTTTGGCATTAATATATGAGAAATATATATGTGTTTTACCATCTGTTATCTCTTATCTTCTGCATTTTGAGTATTGAGAAATACATTTGTGTTTTTCATCTATTTGATTTCTTCAGAAGCTGATAGTGTAACATTGTAACATTGTGTTTCTCATTCTTCCTTGTTTGTTTGCTCATAAAGCGAGGAAAATGGGTATTACAAGGTGTTGTATTCTTTGTTTCGACTTTTAGTTTCTGAGAAAATACTTGCTCAACTAAGTTAAAGAACGTTTTTGTAAGCAGACAAGAGGATCTTTATCCTTAAGTCCTAAAATGGAAATTAATATTTTAGGTCATTTTGTTATCTTTTTCCCCATTTTGAATTATGGGACCAAGGAATCATTTTTCCCATCTGTAATCTTTAACTGTTGTAAGCAAGAAAAACACAACAATATACCAGCAGCCATGTATAACATATGTTAAACAACAATATACAATTTGTAATCAACAAAAATTTCCCATTTCAGTTCTTTCAAGTGTTTGTAAACAATAACATGAGCCGGTTAGCCATGTATACCAGCAGCCATGTATAACATATGTTAAGCAACAATATACCAGCAGCCAGCAGTCATGTATACCAACATAACCAACAATATACTAGCAACAAAATTACAAAACATAAGCTGGTTTTCAATGCTAACAACAACAACATAAGCTGATTTTTAAGGTTTAAAAAAAACAACAACATAGTTACAAATGCAAGCACCAAAAATCAGGTTCTTCTCTCCCTCCTCCTCGTATCCTCCAATGTCCTCACTTTTTTAAGAAGACCCAACAACACAATTCGTGAACGGGGCGTCAATGGCGGATCAAACCAACTGAAAAACCAACATGGTTTTCGAAATCCAGAGCCAAATTTGTTACACCCAAAAAACCTCTTACCTGGGTTGTCATTGGACCAAGATGTGTTCAACTTGGCTGGGTTTCCACAATAGCACACCGGAATCACTTCAGGCATCTCCATTTTTCCTCTTCTCCTTCTTTTTCTTCTTCTTTTTTTTTTTCTCTACCCCTAAAATGGTGCTGCTACAATTGTTAAAGTGTGAGTAACCGACCAGCTATCGTCACATGCCACGTCACTTTACCGTGACATCTATGACCGAAAATAGCAAAAAAGGATTGTTTTGTAACTTTTCGAAAGTTGAGTGACTGAAATGAAACCTAGGTGACTGTTTTCTCAATTACCCTAAAGTTGGGTGACTGTTGGTGTAATTTACCCAAAAAAAAAGGGAATAAAAAAAAGTGAAAAAAGGTGCACTTTCGCATAAGAAAAGGGGCAGGAAAATAAGCGCACAAACAACTCATAGAAAAGACTGACTCAACTCTTTCTAACATGCAAAATTAACTTATTCGCAACACCTGCCCTGCCTGCAAATTAAATTTTAGTCATACTAATACAACATCATTTCATTATGGATATGGTAAATATATAACCCATCAAACAATAGCAAAGTTTGCATGAAAGTAATACGCAAAAGTCTAAGCAATTATACATTTTAACAAATATGACATAAATGACGAATCCCTCAAAGACCTCTCATTTCATAATATGCTCAAAGCAAATTAGTGCTCCCCACACATCCACTTTAGAAAATATCAAACTAATTATGCCTCCTAATGTCACTTTCTAAATCCATATGTTTTGAGAAATTCTCCTGAAATGCGACAAACCCAACTTATTTCTTGCCATTGTACATCGATTCTACCTTACCATCGTTTCCTCCAAGCAACATGTATTTATCTTTCCTAGTCAATCCCGTGCATTCAAACCCCAGGACATCACCCAACACCTTCTGCACGTGATTCGCTACCTCGATCGCCGATTTCCCTCCGGCCTTCACTGTCATCTCTTCCGGCAATCGATCAAGGAACGTGACCTCGTATGTTGGCCTTGGATTCATGAAGAAGAAATAAGGGTCCCAGAATTTGACCCCTCTCACGGTCGTCCCGTAGAACATGCTCTGCTTGCAATTGACGGCAACGGGGACGATCCTATCGCTCATTTCTGCGAACAAAGCACTGAACCTCAACAGGAATTGCTCACGACACGTGGTCCCCTCCGGACAAACTACTAGATCACCTTTTTGCAACAGTTCTGAAATTCGGGCAGCATCGGCCACACGATCACGAGTTAAAGCAATGGCTGGGATTGGAGATAGGAACCTCGAGAGACGGCTTACGCTGTATGTGACACACGAGACTTTGCGTCCAAGTGCGATGGCGATCACAATTGGGTCAAGAGCTGTGCGGTGATTGCAGACGTAGAGGTTGCCTGGGGTCCCGGGAGATGGTGGGGGAGGTCGCTTTCCGCGGATCACGAGGTGAATGCCGAGCATCTCGTAAGTGTAGCGTACGATACGCTCGGGTAAAGGTAGATTGAAGTAGACACGAATAATGGAGAGGATGAAGCCAAATGGCAGCCAAAGGTAGGTTAGCAAGGCATTGAGTGGGTCCGGACGTTGGACAAAGCGACCATCGTGGAAGATAATGCGGTTCTTTAGGAGATCAAGCGGTACCGGTGATGCTGATTTGCTAGGGTGCACCATGTATCCCTCCTGTTCACATCCCAAATTTTCATACACTTATTTAGTTTATAGTGCAAAAAGAATACTATAAATCCATCGAAGATAGATAACTTGTAGAAATGAATTGCAATATCCTACAATTTGTTTTTCTATATACGTCCGTATTTTAAGTGAATGTTTCAAATTTATAATAACTTATCACTTGCTTATCAGTTGCTTTCATGTTGAATTTCTAAGTTCAATTGATAACATCTAGAGGGATATTATTAAATTAGATTACGTGGTATTTTTATAAGGTATAATGATTTATTTGAACCTCTAATTTTATAAAAAGTATTATATTAGTTCTTTTAATTTTTCATTTTTTTAGCTTTTAAATTTGCATCTTTTATCAAATTACTTAAAAATAGATGAAAAAATTAACATTTTTTAGCTTTACTGATGTGACGTACACGTGGATTGCCACATAAATTAAGCATTAACATTTTATTACTTTTTGAAAATTTTAAAAAATTATTTTTTAAAAATAAAATTCATTAAAATTATTAGAATAATATTTTTTAATATTTTTTTAATTTTAAAAAATTAATTAAATACTGACGTGTCATCCATACAACAATCCGCATGTATGCCACATCAGTGAAGTTAAAAAATGTTAATTTTTCTATCTATTTTGAAATGATTTAACAAAAAATGCAAATTAAAAAAATTAAAAATTAAATAGAAAACTAAAATGACTTTTTTATTTGGAAGGACAAAAAATTATTATACCTTTTCAATTATGTAAAATTACATAGAAGTCCTGTAAAAAAATAAAAGTATTGGTAAACTATAAAAATAGTCACTTTTGTTTGTCTCATATTATATTTTAGTTACTTATGTTTAAAATATTACGTTTTAGTCACTTACTATATCATTTTATTATAAAGTGATCACTCTACAATTAAATACTGTTACCTCCCTAACAACAGTCCAAATGAGTTTTAAATGCCAACTTGGATGTCCTACGTAGCAGTCTAAATTAAATATATTTAATTAAAAACCTATTTTTATTCCAGCAACTGAACATCCAAGCAATTTGGATTGCCACGTAGGACTATCGTTAGGGATGTAACGGTATTTAACGATAGAGTGACCACTTTGTAACAAAATGATAATGCAAGTGACTAAAACATAGTATTTCAAAAATAAATAATTAAAATATAATTTGAAACAAAAAAATGACTATTTTTATAATTTACCCTAAAAGTATTTACTTTCACTATATTCTCTAAAGTAATGTTAAAAAGATCTTACAACTACAAGAAATCTTAAAATCCTAAAGTTAATATTTTATTTACTTATTTTATTTGATCTTCCACATGTGTAATATTAATTATGTTATGAAATTTTTTATTTCATAAATATTATTTTATTTTATTTAACAATTTTTTTCTACGTGGACTTCAATTATTAAAGAAAAACACGAGATTAAAAGGAAAAATAAATAAATTTAAAATGTCCAAAAATAATACAGACGCTAAAAAGTTGGACTAGACCTTAGAGACTAATTTATCAATAAATAACAAAATTTAGATTAAACGAGTTACGAGATAGGATCATTAAATGAAACTATGCCACCCAAAAAAGTACACATTTATGAGGTGGACCTGCACCTCATTGTGTTGGTGGGCAGTTGAGCGATGTTAAAATTGTGGGTCCAATCCAAAAATTAATACTTTAACCTAACCTTATCTGTTTGGATAAAAATTAATTATGAACCTTAACTTTTTGGATAAAAAATAATTATAATGACAGTCTGAATTAAACTTTTAATAAAACTAGACTTCATTATTTGTATATTCCATAAATTTATGAAACGTTAATTTAAATTTTGAAAAAAAAAAAATTATGTTAACTAGATTTTGGCTTAATTACTATGTGGGCTAAAATCTATGCAACAAATTTAGAAAAATTAAATATAATTTTGATTGAAATAGTAAAATTAATATAGTAAAATTTTAAGTTCAAGTATTATATTTTTAAATTTTATATAAAAATATAAAAATATATTAAAAATAATATTTATTATTTTATAAAAACAATGAGTTATTAGTAATTTTATAATTGAATTGTAACTATATCAAAATTTTAAATAATAACATATTCTTATATAATAATTAGATAAATTATTGATAGATACATATGTAAATAGACAAAATCTATGTTGTTTAGGCTAATTAGAGTGATGGAAATATTACAAATTAATTACAGCAACAGAACAATTCAAGTTAATCAAGTTTACACCGACCATGACTTTAATGATATAAATAAATATGTTTTGCAAGATTATCACGTTAACTCTACCCTGTATATATTACCGTTTAAAGATTTTTCTGAACTTACGTCGCTTTAATTTCATAATTCAGAATGTCCCTCGATTATTAATTCCTCTCGAGAGAAAAAAGTGAAAGAAACAAAGAGAAAACCTGTGAATCAAAGCTTAATATAAATGAAGAATATCGATCAACATAGAATAGATGATCGTAGGTCGTAGAAAGACGAGAAAAGTAAGGCTACTTCTAGTAAGAAGACTAACCTTGCAAATTGACATGAAATCATGATCAGATTCACGGTCTCCGATTCCAAGATCAGGCGATTCATCACCAAACTCCTTCAAAATGGCTAATCTCTTAAACTTCCCCACTAAAACCCCGGGCTTCTTCACAAATCCCGTCGCCTTCTTTGTTTTAGGGTTCACTTCAATCTCTGTGCCTAAAACTTTATCTCCGCCGAGAAAATCCTTCACAAACGGCTCCACCATGAACGTCGGATTCGCCGTTACCACTACTTTCCTCTTGCATCTGTCAAATACCTCGAAACTTTCCTTCCTTACATTTGCAGCATAGAATCTATGAAAAATAAAATAACTCAGCAAGATAAGCTTAAAATGCTTCTAAAAGCTTAGCAAGAATGAAGTTGGACAATATTTAAAAAAAGAAAAGGTTCGGATCTCTTTTGCTGGTGATACCTGGGAAGAACAGCGCGAGATACCAGCTCGATGTCGCGGATCTTGAGTCCAGCGAAGGAGATGAAAATGAGGATTTGAATACCAATAGCTTCGGAAATGAAGAGATAAGATATGATGACCAGAGGCAGAGAAAGAAGAAGGATAAGACCTCGAAGGAGGCTTCCCGCTTCGACGGCAATAAGCATAAAGTAGGGGAAAGAGCTTCGTGAGATTAAAAGCGTGCCATCCAGATCGGCGGCGATCGATTCGTACTTCAATCCATCGCATTCCGTTATCGAAGGAAAGGTTTTCCCTGCTTTTGGTGGAGCCATTTTTTGTTTTTCTCTTTGTAGCTGTACTGTTTTCCCTCTGCTCTTTTAAGGGGGGAGGAGAGAAGGGAAGGGAACGTTGTGTTTTAAATGTGGCGGTTGAACTTTAAATTACGAGAGTAGGCCTAAGGTTATGGCGGGTCAGAGTGACGGAACACGCAGGGTTATACTGAAGTGACTGATACACCCTTTTCTTGTTAGTATTTGAAAGGAAACTCCATAAATGATTAATAGTTTAATTTGAATTTTGAGATTATGGTTGCTCACTGCTCAACCGCTTTTTGCGCGCCCTAATTAATATATTTACTTCCGAAGCACCCAAGGTTTTTTTTTCTTTAAAAAAAATTTTATGTAAGATTAAATAAATGCACATTAGTCAATTTCCAAATCAGTATTTGTTTTTAACAAACCTCTACCATTCCAAAACAATACTGGTAAATTTTCCATTAAAATTTAATTTTTCTATTGATTAAATAAAATTATTAAAACATTATCAACATATGTATGAAAAGGTAAGTATAGTTATTCTTTTTGTTCCATGCAATGTTGGTTGACAACGTAACTATGGTTCAAATTAAGTCGAAAGGTGGGTTGCCAGTCGCCACCACCCCAGGATATATAATTGGTTATTTTTAGATCAAAGATTGGTGGCCTACAGACCAAGAATTTCGCCTATCTTTTCCCTTTAGAAGAATATGACGTCAATTTTTTTTTTCCTAGGCTTTGATATCTAGTTGTTACACTCAATTTTCATTAGATATAAAGTTGAATTAAATCCAGGGATTGAATTTTTTTTTCAATTTGATTTTTTTAGTATGCCTATTTGATGCATCGAAAGGTATTATAGTCACTTAATAATGAGGGTGATATTGGTTGGGTTTAATTGGATATTTTGAATTTTTTAGTTGTCCATCTTAATTTGGTTCGAATGAGTTCGGTGTTCTTTTTTTATTTTCATATTTTTTTTTGAATTTTTAGATTTATTTTATAAAATTAGCTTTATTTTATAACATTTCAATATTATTTGAAAAAAATTTAAAGTATTTTTCATAAATATTTCTAAAAAATTACAATTTTTAAAATAATTTTTAATTTATTTTTCCTATTTTAAATACAAATATTTAAATATGAAATACTTATTTTATATCATAAATATTAAATTTAATTTTTTATAAAATAAAAAATAGAATTCAGTTATAATTGCAATTTTTAAACTTGTATTCCATAAATGACCAAACACCTTGTTTCAAGTCAGTTTTAAGTTTTTCAAGATCAATCATACATAGTATGGTCCACTAATAGTGTATGAACTTACATACCACCGATGTATCAAATATGAACTCTTAATATATAGCTTAGAGGAAGACATTCACTCCCTTAATAAAGGGACAAGTTTTAATTGTGACCCCTCCCAAAAAGTAATAATTCAATTCAAGTTTTTTAGCCTATTAATTAAATTAAAATATTTTTTAACACCTCTTAATTATTAATAATTAAATTTAAGATGTTTTAGTTATAAAAAATTGAGATAAATATTAAATTTGTATATGAATTTTTGTCCAATGTGTAATTTTATATATGAAATTTGAATTATGATTCATATGTATACATAAAATTTTGATTTTGATTCAATTGTATGTATTTAAATAAATAAATACATACATTTATTTTCATATTGGATTAATATAATTGTTTGTGTATGCAATATATCAATCTAAAATAGAGTTAATTCGATAATGTTATTAGTGATTTGTGAAAACTGAATCAAATCAAAATTTCATATATATAAAATTACACGAAATTAAAATTCGTGTATGAAATTGCATATTAAATCAAAATTTATATATAATTTTGATATTTATGGTTAAGAAATTTATAAACTTATTCCTAGATTTTCTTCGCCATATAGACTAATAGATTACAATGTGAAGAAATAATATTATTATATATTGACATGTTATTCAATTTAATAATATTTAAAATTCATCCTTAAATATTGGACTGGATTCTATGTTTGATGATAATACATACATATAATCAAAACTCAATCAAATTATAATACGGGAACGAAACCTAAAATACTAAAATGATTGTTCCTTTCTTTGCGTGTTTGGCAAACAAAATTGACTTTGAGGTTTTAGGTGAGGAAGTTTTCATATTAAAAGGGGGTTGAAATTAAATGACATGTCCAAAATCTTCAGCAAAAGTAAATAAATAAAATTTAGTATTTAAAGCCACATGGTGAAAATTAATATGTGAGAAAGACATATTGACATGTCGGCTAGTGATAGAATTCATTGCACTTCGTCTTTTATGATTACATGAATAAATAATTGTCATAATACAGAAATTTGCTTTTTAATATTTACATTTTTTTTTGTTAATTTAATTTTTTTATTAAATATGATTATTCACTTTTAAAAAAATTAAGTCACTTTTTTTTAACAAAAATTGTAATTAAATTATTTTTTAATAACGTTGCGCTACCCGGCCCGGCTCGATGGCCCGCCCGAAAAATGAGAGGGTTCGGGTAAAACTTTTTTGGCCCGAGCCGGCCCGGCCCGGCCCAAATTATATATTAAATATATATATTATTTTTAATCAAATATACTTTTTAAATTTACATATTTTTTATTTGTTTTTTTGTTTTAATATTTGTTTTAAAATTTTTTATTTAATGAAAAAACTAAAAAAAATTAATATGGGTCGGGCCGGGCCGGGCCAGGCTCGAGTTATCAATTTTCTTTTGGGCCGGGCTTGGGCCTAGAAAACGAGCTTAAAATTTTGTCTGGGCCCGGCCCGGCCCATGATCACCTCTACTTATATTCCATATCAACGAATAATTTAAAATTTTAAAAAAATTCAAAATTCAAAAAAATATAAAGTGTCCATATTGATTGAAAATCAATATTTCCATTAAAAAATTAAAATTGTCTTTTTAATCAATATTTTCATTAAAAAACATCTATTTGACTTTTTTTGAGATGTTTATGGTCAAATTTGACTCTTTTTAAAAGGTTAAAAATCAATTTTAACTAAAAAAAAATAACCGTTTCTACTTGCGGTCCCTCTTCGCCTTTGCGGAATTGAGTATCATTGACCCAAGCTTTAAAGTCTCACTCTCAACAGGCTCAACTTTATTTTATTTATTGATTGCAGACATCTTGGATCACTTTGGATAGTCCCGCATCCTATGCGGACCACAGTATAAGGCATTTCAATGGCTTCGTCTCGTTTTATCTTACCCTCTTGGCTTCGACAAAATGCACAATCGAACCATGTCTCATCGATGCTCTGTTTGGCTCATCATCCCATTCGATGGCAAAAAGCTCAGACTTTTTTAGACAGTCCTTTACCACATACGGACCATCACAAGCATTTCACTAGCCCATTCGATTTGTTGTTGGGCTTCCACTTCCCATTAAGTGGTTTCTCATTGCCACCATTGCCATATAATAGCCCGATTTTCAATGGTGCCGAAAAAGGCAGTTTCAGAATCCCATTTCTATAAATCGGGACCGTAAATATTAAATATTTACAGGGTTGGTATAAAAGAATATTAAAGTTTGGCCCATCGATTTTGTCTATTAATTATTTAATTTAGGTACAAAGATTAAATTGTAAAGTCCAGTTGCTATAAAGTTTTTAATTGACAAAATGCTTGAAAGCATAAATGGAAATTAAACTAAAGTCCAAAATAGCAATTAAACCTTAAATTAAGAATTATCAATGGTTAATTTTAAGTTAATAAAACCAAATTAAAGTAATTAACTTAGATTAACCTTAATTAATCAAGGTATAAAAAGTTGAGATAGTGGAAAATTCCACTATATTCTTCTCCAAATGATTGTCCTTCAGATGAACAAAAGAGAAAACCTTCCAAGCTTTCTCAACTTTCGACCAAAAATTATTCAAGGTAATTAGGTCATTATCTTGTAATTTTTATAGATTTGAAGTCAGGGGAACTTATTTAACTACCTTGTAACACCCCTCGCCTGACTCGATTGTCGGGTCAGAGCTACAAAATGCTATAGTCTAGATATGGAACAGTTACAGACTTTAACCGATCAATTCTAACTGAAAAACCATTTAATTCCATTAATTTAAACATTCAACAAAATTTAAAACATTTACTGAGTCATATTCGAGCTTGTGTAAGCTCTGAGGTTGACCCGGGATCGAATGAGGACCAAAATGCAAAGATTTCAAAAGTTTAGAACGACGTTGTGGTATAACATCCCAAATGTTTGACAGGTCAACTAGTCAAGTGAAAATGCTACAATTCCCACTAAGTTCATGATGAAAGCATTAGTACATAATTCAATGATAATTACTAAAATATATTTATTCTTTTCTTTATAACCTTCTACCCATGCTAAATTAATACACTGTTCTTGAATTCCACTTACACTAATCCATGATCTTAAGGCTTAGCCTCCCAATTTCCCCATTATATGCATGCTACAACTTAGAAAAATAGCTTATGTTAGCTCAAAAAATTTTGGCTTAGTCCCACTCCAGCATTCCGTATAGTTCATCTTACCTGAAAAACATCATAATAAGCTAGATAAGTCTGAATGGACCTCGTGAGCTATCAAAATAACATATTCGATCTTGATATTATCATATGACTTCAATGGTCTGGTCTTATGTTTGACATCACTTGTATGAGAGTGGACTTTGTGTCATCATGTGCACTATTGACACCATTCCCTAACACAACTTTCAAATGGACACATTTTATACATTGACACGGTTTTCTATTTTCATTGTTTGTGCGTTAACATATCTTATAGGATGATTCCACTTGCGCATATATATTGATTTCATACATGCAGATCCATAGATACGGATTCATAATTTCAGGTTCCTACTTACGAGTCTCTAATTAATGGACACGCTTACACAAGCTCACACATGTGGACACACGTGCGTGGAATATTGCATGCGAGCTCATTCTTGGTGGACTAAAATTCACAAGATAATACATTGGCGAACTTAAACTTGAGGATAATCACTCATCAATTAGTTCTTGGGGACTTTTATTTGAAAGATAGTCCATGCGGACTCCTACTTGAAAGATAGTTCATGCGAACTCTTACTTGAAAGATAATCTCGCAGATTTTTATATGGCAGGTCTAGCGTATAGCCTTAATATGGAAACTTGAGGACACATCCGATGAATCGTTTTAACTTGCGTATGCCCATGGCCATGGGACTTGCATACATACACGAAGCTTAGTGCCTTAGACTCCACAAAGTCTTATAATTGAGAAGAACCCTCTTAGGGTTATCATATACTTGTGCACATATATCTCTTACTATCCAACCAAACCTTCGCAAATCCAAATAAGATGCAGCACAAGGTGCACAACATGACATCTCCTTATTCTTTTATCCATGATTGCATCCCTCCATACTCCACATATCATTCATTTTCACCAAATAACACATATCACGCATTCATTAATATATCATAATCCATAGCATTTTACCCAATAACAACTTATAAATACAACAAGCTTATGCTTACAACCGGGCATACATTTGCACACCAAACTTATCATGAATCAACATTACAACAAAAATCTCACCAAAACAACAGGCATGCAAAGTAACTGGCGAATAATTTAGAAATCATCATACACCATAACACTGTACTTATCAAACAATTCATCGATACCATCACTTAAGTTCACAACCAATATTCACATTTGTTAACTCGATAATTCAACTTAAAATCGCCAAGAGGGAAGGAGAATTGACTTTTAAGAAAAGTGGTGAAAGCAATAAAAGAATATGAAATAATGAACACAAGAATTTAGAGTGGTTTGACCTCAATTACCTACTTCACTACATTAGTTTTCCATAACTAAGGATTTTCCCAAATTCACTAATTTGATAACCTTTGAGGGCAAGGTTTAATCTCACAATCTCCTTTAAGATTTCTATCCAAAATCTTAGGATTGAAACTCTCTTAAGGTTTCAACCTAAACCTTAATATACAACCTTTTCAAAGAGATACAAAGAAGCAAACAAAGAAATAATCCTTACAAGATCAAAATGTTTACCAATAAAGCTCAAATAAATAGGAATATACTTGAGCTAAAGAAAAACAGTGAAAGCTCACAAGTGTGCATAATAAAAGTATGAAAGATGTAACACCCCTAACCCGTATCCGTCGCCAGATTAGGGTTACTAGGTGTTACTCGACTAACCATCAAACTCAATTAATCACATGAATCATAAAACTTAAGAAATGATATTACGAAAATCAAGTCACTACAAAAATAACATCAATTTCATTATATACAATAAAACAAGTAACCTCATTCAAAATTTACGAAACAATGCTCATTGGATCAATTTGTATATTATGGCCGACTATAAGCATTACCCTTATTCAATAGATACCAATCAAATACTATAAAAATAAAATCACATACATATCAAACATGCCTAAATAAAGACACATTGTGCACAAACACTTGAATACATATATATGTATTTACATCATTTCATACTTTATCATATTATCCCAAACATGGAAATATAGCCATTTTCGTATGGCATTAATACATTCATATAAACATCTTTTTAAGAAATTCAAAATCAGTTTATCCTATACATGCCATAGATTTTAAGTTTATAAACAAAAGAGGTACCAAAACTTCGATGATAGTGTGATGAAACTTCAAACGTGATCCCCGAGCACGAGATGAACACCAAATGAGATCTACAATACACAAACAACCACATTCAAAGTAAGCTTTCGCAGCTTAGTAAGATTTAAACAATTCATATGCAAATAAGCTTCTTCATGATTTCATAACTAATCTCTTTTCTCATATCCTTGTCGAATAGCCAAATATTCAAGAATAAAATTCATGGCATTATATATATACATTTATATACATACTTATACCTATTTCCATATATCACCATCACATAATAGATAATTTGCATACACATCTTCTACTTACCGAATCTTATTCTTCCATTTCGAATTACCATAAATTCAAGATAATAACATATATATCACATACCTTTAATTTACTTACCTTTCATAACTTAACCTTTCATGCATAATATATGATACTATATCCGGTCCTTTCCACATACATAACAACATTAGCAATTAAGGTCGTTTTACGAATCTCTTTCCTGCATACTTAATAATAAGATTTAGTAACGTATTGCACACTTAGTGCCGTTACTTAACATTTCCGCACACTTAGTGCCAATTTCCCAGTAACGTATCGCACACTTAGTGCCGTTACTTGTTATTTCCGCACACTTAGTGCCAATTTCCTGGTAACGTATCGTACACTTAGTGCCGTTACTTGTCATTTTCGCACACTTAGTGCCATGAGACCGGTTTCGCACACTTAGTGCCCGATTATACGTTCGTACACTTAGTGCCCGATTATACCTGTAAGTTGTTTAAATATGCATGTATATATATAAATAACAAGAATCCAATCCACAAAAATGCACATAAGCGCATACATATTAACATAACACAATTATTTCATACCCCAAATAGAAATACCATATTCGGCCAAATCAATAGCATGTAACTAAATTATCCTTGAGTATATTCATGTCCTAATTTAATATCCCTCAATACATATACACCATTAACATTTAAATAATTCATTCTCATGAAGTCATATTTAAATAATTCATTCTCATGAAGTCATATTCAAATTCCATGAAAATCATATTAAGCTACTTTATGCCAAAATTTCCATCACATTCGGCCATGTGCCATTCTTTAGAATTACCTTCATTAACATAGATATATTTGTATATAAGACATTCAATTTAACTCAATTGTTTAAAATCTTACCTCAGAAGTTGACGAATTAAGCTTCCTGGCTATTCGTTTAATTTTGCTTTTCCCCGATCCAATCCCGTTTCCTTTTGTTCTTGATCTAAATAAATTCCAATTTGAACTCATTCAAATATATATTCATTCAATTTGATCCAAAATCATATAATTATTCAATTTACCATTTTACCCCTAGCATTTGTAACTTTTTCAAATTAGTCCCTAATACACAACTCACAATTTACTCAAAATTTGAACATATTCCATAAGGGCCAAATTTTCATCCTTCCATTCCAAGCCTATACAACTCATTTCTTTGACATTTTTACCTTTAAAATTTTTCTTTTTCAAATAAATCCTTAATTAACAATATTCATCAAAAACTCAAAAACAACAAATGTTCATCTAACATAAATCTTTCATTTAATGCTAAAAATCATCTCAATGCTCAACCTATCTTCAATGGCACTTCACACGTACATGATCAATGTACAAATTTGATACATGGGCTTGATAGTAGAGCACACAACAATCACAAATTTATGAAATTTATCAAAATTCAAAGCTAAAACATACCTTAATTGAACCCTAGAAGTGCCGAAACCCTATGGAACTCTTATTCTCTTATTTTTCTTCTTAGTTTTGGTCAAATGAAGGAAAAAGATGAACATGCAATCCCCTTTTTCCTTTTTGTTTTATTATATTATTATTACTACAAAATATATGTAGTTTTATTATTAATTATAATACATTAATACTAAAATATAATAAAACATATCATTCACTATTACATGCAAATGATGGACGGCACTAAGCCAAATTTTTGGCTAAATTGCACTTTTAATACTTCAATTAAAGAAGCCAACTTCAATTTAGTGCTTACACATTCAACCGCAAATTTTTCATTATATGCAATTAACTCCTTTTTCCTAATTATGCACTAAAACAATGAAATTTTAATATGGAAATTTCACACACGCTAATCACACATACTAAGCATTTAAAAATAATAATAAATTATTATTCTAACTCGGATTCGTGGTCCCGAAACCACCGTTCCGATTAAGGTCGTAATCGGGCTGTTACAAAAGAATTAAGCACTAAGGTTGTTTTGATTGATCTTTAAGCTTGATAATCTTTCTTATTGTTGTAGGATCTTTGGATGTTGGTATTTATACCCTTTAATTGATTTCCAATCGTTATGGTTGTTGGAGATATGAATAAAGCCGTTGAGGATGTAAAACCAGTGCATTTAATTTACCTATAATAATGAGTATTGGTACCAGCTAAAAAGGTATTGATAATTTTTGCATTTAATACAAAGTTAGTGATCGTTGGAGCTAAAGATATTGATAGCAATAGACTTCTTATCAATGCCATATGAAAAGTATTGATACTAGATCGATACTTAGCTGAATTGGTTGAAAACAAAATGTTAATTTGGTATCGATTTTAGAATGTGTATCATTATTTTGAAAACTATTGATACTTGGCCAAAAAGTACCGATATTTTTTGGCCTGAAGCAATACAGACTTGTCTTAAAACAATTTTAACTTGATTGAAAATGTTTAACTCAATTGAAATCATTTTAACTTGATTCTATCATTTTGCAAATTTTGTTAAACTTTAACTCTTATTCAAAAACATTTTAATTTGTTATATCAAAACATATTATCAAATAAAGCTAGTTTAACAACCTTATCTTGTAACATACATTTGCGATTGTGGTAACATTTGCACGACAAAGTAACACTTCCTCATAAGCATAACACAGACCTGAACATCACAACACAAAGCATGTAAGACAAACATTGAAGATAGTAACTCACCAACAAAAATACTTGGAAGCTGATACTACCTTCCTCTTCATAATTTCTCCCTTGTCTCGGTCCTTCTTCTTCGTTAATAGTAGCTTGCCAAAATCTCCATTGCTCAAGCCATTACTCAAACTAAAATGTTTTTTCTACCCACATGCAAACTATTCCCTTATTTTATTTTCTATCGCTTGCAAAATAAACCATAGAAAAAATTGAAGAAAGACAGTGAATCTCCCCTTGAGAAAATGAAAGAGTCCCTCTTTTATACCCCTCCTCCTAACATGCTCTCTAGAACCCAGTAAACATTATAAAATTTTATAACCTCATCATTATGTTTTCTATTAAGATACCGTGTAGTTACATCTCAACCATTTGGTTCCACTCCAAATATTCCCCAACCAGACACATAAGTATTCCATAATTACTCTAAGACCCACTTCAACCCAAATATTTACAACTTGATACTAAATAATTGTCATAGGGGGAATTAAAATAATAATAAAAAGAAATAAAGTAACTCAAGACATCGATACAAATATATCCAAGCTTTGTTTCTAGATTGGGGTGTGACATAGCCTTTATATCAATTTGCAAAACTATTAAACTTTTTGATAGTTGTCATTTTTGAGTATTGAAGAAATTGGTGTTAAATAGATAGATTTTAAGCTTGGATTATGAAAAAGGACTAAATTGTAAAGTTTAATTGTTAGTTTTGTACATAAGGACTAAAGTGAATAAAATGAAAATTTGTTGTGAAATTTTGAATATTATGGTTATATTAGGGACTAAATTGAATAAAATACAAAACTTTAGGGGTATCAAAAAATAAGATTGTATAGATTCATTCATGTGATGGCACAATGTATAAATGTCTAGTATTTAATGAATTGAATGGAAAAATTGTATAGATCAAGAATTGGATCAAACCGGAGATAATCAAGGAAAAACTAAAATTATTGATTAGTCCCTGAGGATTCAACTTGTTTGGTGTTTTGACCAGGTAAGTTCATGCAGAATTTACTATTCTATTTTAATTATGTATGAATTAAACTTGAATTAATGTATATATATACTTGCTAGAATTAAGTAGAATTAGGGAATTTGGCACGAATGTCTTGTATTGGATTGAATTGTAAATTCGTGTAAATATTGGTTGTATGGAAATAATACAAGGTGTACAGGATTTGATATTGACATTTATACGAAATTAATGCCCAAGTGAACTTAGTAAAAAGTTAGGATTCGTATGACATGCCATTATGGTTATACACGCATTTGATCAGGGATTTACATGTTATTACGAGATCTAACATCCATTGCAGATTCTCAAATTAAATGTATTGTAGATTTAACCTGAATAGGTAACTTCGATTTAATGTCAGCTTATGTGAGCAATTAGAATTGCCCACTAGCAATTAGAATTGTTGAAAATTTTTTGCATTTAATAATTCTATTAGAATTTATTAAGGAATAAGTTAATATATTTTATTATATTGACTTAAAATGTTGGTGGTTATACACAACATGCATGATACAACCATAAAACATTAAGCAAATTATTTTTCTTAGGTTACAAATATATAACAATTACTTGAGTGAGGATTAGTTTAACATTACTTTTGAGAATTGGTTTTAAAAAGTATTATGGAAAAGTAATTTTGAGAAGTGCTTTTGAGAAATAAAATGTTCATTTTAGATATGGTGTTATAAAGTAATAAATATATATTTAAATAATGTTCAAATTAGTTAATGTTATGATATTTTAGTAAGAATATAAAATTAATTTATAATAATTTGTTGTTAATATTTTAATATATGAAATATAAAATTTAAATATTTTAAGCAATTATTATTAATTATCTATAAAATTTAATTCGAATATATAAACTATATTTTAAATATTAAAATATAACCAATTTTTTTAAAATATTTAAAATAAATTTCAATAGGAAAGTAATTACATACCCAATATAAATATCACATAAAATGCTTTATAAGGGTTAAAATTTTCCTTTGTTCCTAAAAGTGTTTTTGCCAAAAGCAAAAGCTAAAAAAAACTGTTTTTGCTTTTGGGTCTTTTGATCCAAAATATTATTTTTATTTAGTATTGCTTATGGCTTCAAAAATGCACTATTAATAATGCCTAATATCTACTTCAACAAAATTCTTAAAATAAATAGTAAAAGCATTATTAAAAAGTAATATTAAATTAATCCTGAATAATTAATACAGTAATTAATTAAAATAAATTTAAAAAATCCTTATATTTACGTAGAGCAAGACTTGAAGCCAAAATAGTAAAATCTACATGACCTGGTCAACCCATGCTTTAATTCCTTTTCAAAATTTATTAACATATATGATATTGTCAGTGCATGACATAAGAATGTTGTTAACATCTATTTAAATTAAGGGGTTGATATGTATATATGTACATTTGTTTCCTAATTAATGTAAAATTAATATAAATGTGTGTCATTTATGGCATTGATTAAAGTGCTGTATATATCTACAATTATTTCCTAATTAAATTAAAATTAAATACAAAATATTTTTTTAAAAAATAATAAATAAATAAATAAATAATTGAATTGAATTGAAGTTGGTGTGTTAAAGGTTTGGTTGGAGTGGTTGGAAGATTTTGAAGCGTTTTCAATGGGTTTTCTACTTTAATAGGTGGCCCTAAAATATTCTTAAGGCAAGTAATAACATTAGAGGCAAATCTCATTCCTTGAAAAAAATAGATTACGTGTGCAATGGGATTTAGAAGAAATTGGAAAACCTTCTTGTTTTAAAAGAGAAGCATAATTTGAATATTTGCAATTTTTTGTAAATTTAATTTAATTTTATCACAATCTTTTGAAAATATTTTAAATCTGTGTCTCATCATTATAAATATTTTTATTTTAAGTTAATATATAATCCAATCATATTATTTGTACTTTAAAAAAAACACTAATATATGAAAAGTTATCTTTATACATAATCTTCCAATAATACTATTCATACTAATTAATGTTTTTACATCAAATGTATTGTCATTCATTATCAAAGTCAACACATGCAGACCCATATTTTATTAAGAGCTGCATTTTCGGTTTAAGAATTAAATGGAATCTGAGAAAAGAAAGAATGATAATATTTATACTAAAGGTGTAATGGTAATATTTTAGAAACAATATTGTTAAAATAAACAATTACAAATTTTAAATATAAACATAAAAATAAAAAAAAATCTTTATTTATAATTCTCATGACTTATTAAATGATATAAAAATTTATGAAGCCAACAATAGCAACATGTAGAATTCCATGGCATTTAAATAGTATCGTCGAAATTCGGTTATATATGAATTTTATCCTCACAAAAGAAAAAAGAAAAAAAAGGGTTGAAAGGGAGATTAAGGCGGTAAGGCCGAATAGGCCCCAACTTAATTTGAAAAGCATTTAATTTGGGAAATTGTGAATCACCTGATGCAGAGTTATGACGGCCGTATTGGGTAGGTAGATGCAACGACCAACGCTAACCTCACCAATGCTTGCCTTCTTTTCTTTCTTTTTGCTGGCCAAATTGGATCCGGGTTTTGTGTTCGAAAATTTATTATTATTTTATGTTTAGAAAATATTAATATTTTGCTTTAATTTCTCTATAAATTATAATTTCATTTTATCTTTTTATATAATATTTGAAACTACTCATAACCCTTTTTCACCCTTAAATAAGAGAATTAATCAGTTTCAGCATATTCTAACCTTCATCCTACTGTTCTAACAATAATGTCGATACCAACCAAACTAAAATTTAATGGATATTTTAATTATTTTTTTTACCTTTTTTGTTTCAATTATTTATAGCAAACAAGTAACAATTCCTACCTTGCTGTTCCGTTGCATATATGTTATAATTATAAATAATATATTTGTGCCAACCGTTAATCGAGAGTGATAGTAAAATAGCGGTGGATTTAATACTTGGAACTGAGAGGGTAGAGTTACTAAATTTGGGGCTGAAGATTTATAATTGGATGAAGAGAAATTGACAAATAAAAATACGTCATATGCTGAAAACGATGAATATGGTTGTTGATGCTATGATTAAATGGGTTAGGGGTTGCGAAACCGGATTTTATGTTTTTGCTCACCCGCCTTCAGTGGTGCGGGATGCTATGTTGTGAGATAAGTGTGAAGTAACGGAAATGTGACTTCCTGATTAAGCTTTGAAGTTCAACTTCCTACATTGTAACCAAAAAAACAAACAAACAAATAATATATGGGGATTATAATTACTATTAATATAATTGTATAATTATATTTTGAATGAAATTGTTACAAATTAAATTAATAATAAAAGTATATTAGAATTTAGATTAAAATGAATTTGAATATGATAACTTAAATTTAAAATAAAATCTAAAGTAGAAATTTATATATATATAAATGTTTACAGTGGAACTCGGATTTAAACCATAGGTAACATGATATGAGTTTTATTATGATTTCTGGTCACCTAACTGACTATAGGGATGATCTACAAGTATTTAATTTCCATTAAAGGTAATGTTTCTACAATGAAGAAAAACAATAATGCATTAAGTTTCCAACTAAGTTGATGTTTCTTCTTAGAGGCATGAGTTGTAATCCATGTAGTTAGTATTATATCAGTGGATTATTATTTTTATTTTAATATCGTTATGTACTAATATTTGCATGTTTTGATATATCATTTTAAGTTTATCTATATTTTTAAATATTTTTCGCACATATATTTATTATTTAATTTTTAGTTTCTTGGTAAATTATAGATATACTTAAATATTTCTCACAAATATATTTCTAATATAATTTTTAGTTTCTTAATAATTTATATATTATTTTGATCAAAAGATATATATTAAAGATACATAAAAAAATATCTCATTTACACCCAAATAAAATATATATATGTAAATATAAGTTAATATTTGATTTAGTAACTTTTAATTTTAAATATAATTATAAAAAATTTAAAATGACCAAGTAAATAATTTTGTACCAATCATCATATATTGATGTATTGATTGAAACGGGTCGGAATACATCGAATTTGTTGAAATTCACCGAAATCTTGATTAAAAGTTTAGAACAGGCTACTTGATACCAATTTAGGACTAAAACACTACGTATCTGTGAATACAATCAATAACTATGTGAATAAAGGTAAATGTATTTGCATGGAATGTAAGAAAAACAAAGAATGCATTAATTAATTATTGTCTTTTATGAATATCATATTGACCAAAATGAGTAGCATTGATTAACATTTTCCTCATTTATGAATGATATTGACCAAAATGATGTTTCGAAATGACACCTATGATACAGACAAACATTATTGCCCAAAGCACGAGCTGAGCGAGGAACGTAGGCCACAATACCCTTCCGAATGACGGACAAATCAGAAGAAGGACCAAGAGTGTTGGTTGGCCGGGCTGCTCCTACTTCTAATTGGATTAAGTTGAACACCAATGGAGCGAAGGAAGCAGTATCCGAAAGAGCATCATCTGATATTAATACAAATTAGGATTTGTACAGCTTTTCGGGCAGAGCTGCAGGGGGTTCATGATGGCTTAATGATATTGGCAATATTTAATATAATTTTGATTCAAAATTTATGCCATTTTTTTTTAAAATCGTGTCATATATAAGTTTACCAAGGAAAAAGGGCATCACTTGAGTGCAAAATCATGCAACATAAATTAGTATAATAAAATGTAATGAAGATACAAATATTTTATTATAATATTCTTTAAAGTTCTTAGCAAGTAACCTATTGCGCTCTCGCAGCGGAAAGTTTTTAGTACGGAAATAAGATCACTTTACACACAAAGTAGTAGATAAAGAACAAAACCCAGATTTCATGCTCTACTCTTGAACGGGATGGCTCGAATGACTATTTGGTGATAAAGCGCAGCAAGTGCAGCCCCAATGAATGGTCCAACCCAAAAGATCCACTGTCAAAAGGGTGAAAAATGCAAGCCATTATGTCAAGTATATGAACAAAGAAACAACAACTACAATATATATAGTTATAATAGTTTTTAAACCTACATGGTCATTCCAAGCATGGTCCCTATTGTAGATGATGGCTGCTCCAAGGCTCCTAGCAGGGTTAATGCCTGTTCCTGTGATGGGGATGGTTGCCAAATGAACCAAGAACACTGCAAACCCAATTGGCAATGGGGCCAATATCTGCAATGTCATATAGAAAACATGAAAAAGTAGATCAAAAGATGTCAACAACCAGCGGCCTTCTCTGTACCAAATAGTTCTCCAAATTCAATGGCTTGTCCAAGCTGAAGGAACACTGATATATCGGATATGAATGAGTTAAAGGAAGTACGTACACATGGTTTATGGTGAGAGTTTCGATGCATACGCATTACCTAATTACTTAAACGCAAAGGAAGTACACACATGGTTTTGAAGGAGAAATAGTACTTACAGGGACATGAGAGTCTCTGGCATTTCTCTTGGCGTCGGTTGCTGAGAAAACAGTGTAAACGAGAACAAATGTACCAACAATCTCAGCTCCAAGGCCGTCCCCTTTGGTGTATCCATGGTTCACAACATTGGTTCCACCACCCAACACCTCATATCTTGATGGCTGGAATCCTTTCACCACCCCAGCACCACATATTGCGCCCAGGCATTGCATTACCATGTAAAAGATGGCTCTGGTCAGAGAAAGCTTCCTTGCCAATAACAGACCAAATGTCACAGCTGGGTTTATGTGTCCACCTACTCAATGCATGAACATGAAAAGCAACAAAAAAAAAGGTTTATAAAATTTACCTGAAATTTCCAACAGTCTTTTTTATAGAAGTCATTAACAGTTCTATGACTCTCCTAGGCACTAGACAAGGGAGAGAAATAGACTTCTGAAACTTAATATTTTCCAATGAAACAGAGCAAAAACCGAGAGTGAAGCAATAACCCAAACATTTCCTAGTCTTTTCATTATTTTTCTCAGCACACAGCAAGGTTTAAGGAAATTACAATTGAAATAAATATAGTACAAATCTATGTCAAAATAGTAAAACCCAACAAACGAGATTTTGACCTCTTTGTTTTTTGGTCCAAAAATCAAATATTCAGTCCATGCATTCCCATTATGTTTCTCCATGTTTGCCTTTTGGGTCAAACAAGTTCAATGTTTATTATTTTTGAGTCAAATATTCATACATGATACAACCAAGCCTAGAGATAAGAGACAGATGATGTAAAAACTAACCTGAGATACCAGCGGTGCAGTAAACAAGGGCAAAGATCATGCCACCGAAGGCCCAAGCAATGCCTTGGATACCAACACTGGCACACTTAGAAGGTGCTCTATTAACACCCATGACGGTCAAGACGGTGATGTAAAGGAACAAGAAAGTTGCCACAAACTCAGCAATCCCAGCTCTCCAAAAAGACCATGAGTAGAGCTCACCACGTTCGAAAAGTGGAGCTGGTGGTGGCTCATTGTAGTCCTTGTCTGTCTGTGCTGTTGTCCCTATAGGTTGCCTTTCTGAGAACTTGTTTGCTCCCAGCCTAACATCCTCTTCTTTGCCTTCCATTTCTTTTTTCTCCCAAGGTATAATGGAGAAAGAATCTGAAGCTTGATGGAATTAGATAAGGTAGAGGGTTCTGAAAAGGTGGTGAGAGTAAAGGTAATATATAGAAAGGCTAACAAAGAAGCAATGTTGATTAAAAGTTGTCTCTTATGGGATTAATGAAGAGTGGAAAGTGCCAAAATGAAAACGTAAAAGGATCTGTCATGACGTCAGTATGTTGGCTCAATGGCTCTGATCTTATCTATTTCTCCCAGGAATAGCAAATTTTGAAAGAAACTCTCCTTAATGGCCGAATAAGCGAGGAATTGCATTGCATGTGCATGTGAATGTGCATGTGGAGGCTGATGAGGAAACCATTTTGGCCGCTGTGGGAGAGCGTGACACATTCGGGGCCTCGAAAGAATAAAATATTTTGGACTTGAGTTCTTTAAGTTACCTTGATAAATTACTTTGGCTGATCAAGCTGGTAGCTTTAAACTATGGGTGTATTAATGCAGTGCCTTTTCTCACGAGAATGACAAAACGATGACAAGTGGTAGGAAAATGTGACCAAACCAATCCATTTCCATTATGAGGTGGCTACCTTCGCATCATCGGTTTCTTTTTTGGCGGAACAGTACCAGTAGGAGGTTCCATTCAAACAAGAACAAAACCTTTGATAAAACCATCCGTCAAAGTGGTCAAAGGTACGAAATGACTTCCTAAGGCATCGCTGCTCCTATTTCCTTCTCTGAGGCCATGCCTAATCGATGAACTCTGATTAGTAGTTAGAAGTATTCTACAATCATCAATTAAAGTAGGTATTAGAGTTCTGAACATTGGAAATAAAGCTAATTACAACCGTCAAATGGAGTCCATCTCTAGTAGCCCACAACTCGACTTCGGCACTTGTGGCGCAAGGGATATGGCGAACGATTCTACTACCCAATTTTCATCATGGTCTCGGATAATGGCATCCACACCCGTCTTCCCCAAGTTTCTTACAGAGGATTCGTCCGTATTAAGTTTCATCCAATCTCGTGGTGGATTAGACCATTTTACCGGAACAAAAGAAAGAAGATAGTGTCTCTTACGTGCCATGGAAATAGCAAAAAACTCGACTGCTCCAGAGATGACTTTGCTTTGATGGTCTTTTATTGATCATCAGTTTTTGGATCATACTCATCTGGATATACTATTTCGATTAGAAAGTAAAGGAGTATATAGGTTGAGTTTAAATATGATAATTTTACTTAAATTTAGTTTAGCCCAAAATATATGTTTGAAAATTTGTTTAAGTTTATTTATATTTATATATAATTAACTCAAATCTATTTTAGAGGACCCATATTATTTTTATTTTTTTAAAATATTATATTATATTTATTTTTATATTTAATAATGTCATTTTTTTATTTATATTAAGGTAAGTTATAAAAAATAATCACTTTTATTTTTCTTAAGTTACATTTTAATCATTTATGTTTGAAATGTTACGTTTTAGTTATTTACGTTAAGGTGTTATAATATTTTAGCCATTGATCCGTTATTGCCGTTAACGGTGTAATGGTAAGCTAACGTGTCACGTTAAATCATCATTTCAAACAAAAAATTTAGGTTAAATTATACAATTGGTCCCCATATTTTTTCGTTTTGAGCAATTTTTTTCCTTTTATGTTCTTTTAACTTTTCCCTCTTTTTTTTTTCTTTATTCTTTATTCCCTTCTGCTTCTCTCTCTATTTTTCTCCTTTCTTTATCTCTTTTAACGTAAAAGAAAAGAAAATAAATTACTCAAAAGAAAAAAAATATAGGGACTAATTGTATAATTTAACCTAACTTTTCATTTGAAATGATGATTTAACGTGCCACGTCAGCTTATCGTTACACCGTTAATGACAATTAACGCTCAGTGACTAAAATGTTACAACATGTCAATGTAAGTGACTAAAACATAACATTTTAAACATAAGCGACTAAAATATAACTTAAGAGAAACAAAAATGACTATTTTGACAATTTACCCTTTATATTATAGTATTACTATAAAATTAATTTTTATATATTAAAAGTATAATCCATAAATTGATATTTAAATTAAACTCTTTTTCTCAATTTGGTACCTAAACTTTTTTTTATCACAATAGTTATCTAAAATACTTTGTTATAATCCTATCATCAAGGTTAGTGACTCTTTGGACTCTTATCATGTGAACCACTGTCATTTCAACATCTTTATACCTCCGTAACAATGTGAACCGTTTTTTTTTAATTTTCAATATTTTATATCATAGTATTTTCAAGTATTTTAAACGATAAATTGATAATATATAGACGGAAAAGGAATAGTAAATATTATTGTTATTAAAGCCAAAATTATTGCTATATCACCTCTTATTATAATGGTACGAATCGACTACTTATTTAAATATTGTTTAATCTGTCACAAGTTTTACCAAAGTTAAATATCAAACTCTATAAAATACACGAGTAGAGACGAAAGCACAAAAACTTGTCTCGGCCCCAGTCTAATGAAAATGCACGGGCGACTGGCCCTACACCAATCACCATTTTTTTATTTCCTTTTTTGCGGCTCGAGGCTCCACTCCCTCTCAGAGGAGGAGAATGCAAATAAAGGCCACCAAGGCACGATATTATTATATATTTATTTTTATGCAAATTATCTTCATTTACTTAAAATAAATAATGTAAATATTGATAATTAACCTTTAAACTTACATGAATTAACCTTTATTAATTCTATTGCTTTTTGGCATGGTATCATCAAATTTGGTTGGTTAAGTTGCATCCAAAACAAAAACGTGTTACCATGCTTGTGGTGAAACTGACAGGAAGTACGGTGGTTCATCATCCTAACTAGCATGGTGATGGTCCAGGTACATGGTACTACCATAATAAGACACAATTTTAAAGGCCATTATTATCATTAATTAAAAAGTATATTATATGTACGTGATTATGCCAATGTAACATTACATTATAGGTGATTGGTGATTGGTGATTGAAAATTGAGAGCCCACCTTATTTTGATTAATTGATTTGATTTTATATGATTTTATTCTATTTTATTTGGGTTATCAATTATCTCCTTAACAAAAATATCCACCCCATAACAAGAAATGAGCCAGCTCAAGTGACCTACTCTTACTGAAAATGCCATGACCTCTCGTATGTTAGAATTTGAACCAAAAAAGGCAAAGCAAGGAGAGCTTGGTACGGTAGCATCAGTTGTGAGTGGTGCGTGGCCAAAATTGCTGCGGCATTATTGGATCATTCAAATAGCACGCCCACCACTACTGGCAAAGTGACTCTACTGGACAATTTTCATTTCATTTTCTACACTTTTACCATCCTATATATATTGTTTGTTTTAATAATAAAGTAAAATAATAAAAGAAAAAAAAGGAGTCTGGAGGCATTTTTTTAAGTTGTGTAAATCTAAATATGATATAATTTATCAAATATATTAGAATTTCAAATAAAAATATGATATTAAATAAATAAAATAATATCATACTTTTTAGTGAAAAGTATTTAAACCTGTTATATAATTATAATAAAATAAAAATGACCTATCCGGGTCCGACTCGATATAATAAAAGGAAATCCTAGACCCTAAAGTGAAGGGGGCTCCCTCTTCGGCTTCTATTTTATTTTTCTCAGAAACAAGAGAATATCATTTTCTCTCATTTTGGGACCTCCATCTTTACTTCTGTTGATTCATTGTATCAACAATGGTGCGGTGAGTTAAAAGCTCCCAGCTGTCCTCAAAATAATTAACGAGAATTAAAAGCTCCCAGTTGTCCTCTAAACAAATAGAGAGAATGAGAGTTAAAAGCTCTCAGTTGCTCTCCAAACAATTAGCGAGAATTAAAACCTCTCAGTTGTTCCCCAAACAATTAGCGAGAGTTAAAAGCTCTCAACTGTCATATTAAGGCTCGCAGGTTTAATACGTAGCCTCAAAAACAATTAGCATGAGCTCAAGCTCCCAGCTGTAATCTCAGACTTGCAGGTTCAACACCGCAGTCTCCAAAACAATTAACTGTAGTATTAAGGCTCGACGGTTTAATATCGCGACCTCCAAAACAGCTCACGAACCTACGTTCTCGGCTCATATTATAGAGGTTAGATGATTTAGAGTCACAGCCTTCAATTATTTGAGTTAGTTGATTTAAAATCGCAGCTTCACACATCTCGTTGATTTAAGATCTCAATCTCCAAATAACTCCCTAGTTTAAGATGGAAACTTTTTCTCCAAGTCTGCTAATTTACAATTTTTTTTTTCTTATGGGAAATACAGTTTACAATATTCTGCGTTACAATTCTTAACTCTTATTCCACACTATCGGACAACAAAATTTGTTCAATAAAGTTTCAAGCTTATCTTAGAAGAGTCACTTTATAACTGTTTTTCGACAAGATGGGGGGACAAATTATTATATAATTATAATAAAATAAAAATGACCCGACCTAAGGTCTGACCCGATATAATCAAAAGAAACCCTAGATCCTAAAGTGAACGGGTTCCTTCTTCGGCTTCCATTTTATTTTTCTCAAAAACAAGAGAATATTGTTTTCTCTCATTTTGAGACCTCCATCTTCACTTTTATTGATTTATTGTATCAACAAAACCTATAAAAAATCCATCTACCCTTAAATTTTGAAAAATATTCACTTTTAAGATTTACCATCTAAAGTTTATTTATGGAATGAATTTTAAATAAAATAAGAACTTTATCTTTTATTAATTAGTCATTATTTTTATTTATTTATGTTATCCTTGATCTTTTTATTTAATAATTTATAATTAAAATAAAAATCTATTTAATTATAAAATATTTTAATTATCAAACTTAATTATAAATTATATTATAGTTTGATATAACTATACGTTATTTGAAATTACGAGTATAATCACATTACAATTGTAAATAATATATTTAGAACACGTTCAGATTTAAACCAGACTCAAATATATCTAGAAAAAAAATTTTGGAGATCGAAATTAAATTGTATATTTTTACGATAGTAAAAATACAAATTCACCATTTTCATAGCCTATGTCTTTATAATTTTTTTGAACAATATATCTTTATAAATTTTAAAAGATTAAATCAAATTTTTATCATTTTTTGAGGGGTCAAAGTGCAATTTTACTATTACTAATTTAAAATTTTATTAATTATAAATGAGCCTAAATAAAAAAAATTTCCATTTTGGGGGAGATCGGAGTCCCTACCAGCCCCTCTTAGCTTCGTAATTGTCAAGTATGGTGTGACATAAATCAAAATTAATATGGATTGAGAACCAATACATGATTTATATTGAGAGAGGCTCAAAACTAATATATTAAAGTTTTCAAGTCCTTTATCTTACCATTAAGATAAGAGATTATTGGCTATAATTTTTTATTTTATTTCTCAATGTATCTATCGGAACAAGCCCATTAACTAATTCTTCGTATTCTATAGGCTCATTAAGGGGTAGATGCTAGCCACAAGTTTTAAAGCTTCTAATTTTATTATTTTTTAAAAAGCTGAAAAACATATATATATATGTATATATCCTCTCTTTTTTATTTATTTTTAATATTTTTTAAGCCAATGCATGTTAACTTCTTAAATTTTAATTTAATTGTATATATTAATTTTAAGAAAGCTTTTTTTAATTATTTAATGAATTTATTTCAAGGTTAATATATACTAATTAAATTTAAATATAAAATTGAAATGTTTGATTTTAATTGAAGCTAAATATATATACCATACAAGGTTAGATATGTTTAATTTTATCACACTTCAATATGTAATTGAAATTTCATTACTTTTGTAATTAAATTGAAACAAAAAAAAAATCGAAATATACAAATTAATAATATCAATAGTATAATTTTTTTTTTAAATTTATTTAGGGTGAGTTTGGATGGACAATATGTTTACCTGTAGTTAGTGTAAAAATAGCGGTGACAATGAGATTAGATACTGTAGTGATACTGTAGTGTGACACAAAAAGTAAGATAAACGCATCGCACCTGTAACACCCCCTACCCGTATCCGTTGCCGGAATAAAGTACGAGGCATTATCAAGGAGTACGGAACATTACAGATAATTTAAACCATTTATCGCTCAAATACCGAAATTGATTATAAAAGTTCCTTTAATGGACCCTCGAGGTCCAAATCATGCATTAGGATCAGGACTAAATCAGAATCGTATAAAGTTTTTGACAAAATCTCAAAATTTATCTCATTTACAAGGGTCCCACGCCCGTGTGTCTAGGGACACTCCCGTGTGGCATAGTCGTGTGGCTCACATGGTCGTGTCTCTAGGGCATGTAACTCTCTGACTTGCATCTATGAAGGAACTCGGGTCACACGGCCTTAATACACGCCCATGTTGCTACGTCGTGTGGTAAAGTTAATTTTCACAAATAAAGCTATTCTCCAAGCCATATTTCTCACTCATTTGATCCTTATTCTTCACCCACATTGAATACATACAAAAATCAATTTAAGATATTCAACCGAGCCTTATACTTGATACCATTTGTTAGTCGCACACTTCATATAATTAACAAGAAACGTATATGGGCTCAATTCTCATTAAATTTCTCTTGTACTTATACTTTTTCACATTATGTATTCATATAACATTTAACAATCATACCTCTGTATTTCATATACATTTTTATAACAATTTGTCTTGGTTTCAAACTACTTCATACTTGAGTTTTACTTATCAAATCATTTGAAACATCATCTTTACACATATAGTGCACTTGAGGTGCACAATTCTATAGTTATGAATGAACACATTTATCAAATATATTCAATGTTTTTATATATATCATAGTCTCATATTTCCATGTATTAATTACTATCATTTCCTCGTATTTCGACAAATACGAGTAACAATTCATAAACATGCAATTCACTAACTCTTCCTGCCAATCACAATTTAAATTGATAAATCACTTATTGAGCCCAATTTCAATATTCACTAAAATCTATCATATAAATTTGGATGTACGTATCCACCAATAAATTCCATGTACAGGTATCATCATCTCATATTTCCACATACATTTACTTTCCACATTATGAACTTAAATAACATATACAAGACATACCAATGTATTTCAAGTACATTTTCATAATATTTCATTTAGAATTTAGATTATTTCATATTAGAACTCTTCTCATTAACTCATTTGGAATACCAATTCATACGGATAATACACTCAAGGGTGTACAAATATATAATCACAAATGAACTCATTCATCAACCAAGTTCTATATTCATGTCTCATCAACTCGTATTTCCTTGTATCACATAATTCTATGTAACACTTACCAAACTTTGTCAAATTAGTGAACGTCTTACGGAATTGAGTATGTCGTTGCTCAGTGCCACGTTTCACAACTCAGTATGGTTTTCCTCATTGAAATACCGTACCTACATTTCACAACTCGGTATGGGAAATGCCATACCTACGTTTCTTAACTCAGTATGGTTAATACCATACCTATGCTTCACAACTCAGTATGGATGATACCATATCTACGCTTCACAACTCAGTATGGTTAATACAATACCTACGTTTCACAACTCAGTATGGATGATACCATACCTACATTTCACAACTCAGTATGGTTAATACAATACCTACGTTTCACAACTCAGTATGGATGATACCATACCTACGTTTCACAACTCAGTATGGTTAATACCATACCTACGTTTCACACTTTGCCATGGATCAACCATGGTATTATCCGTCAATTCATCACTTCTCACTAGAATGCCATAGCCCAGCTATGGTCTTACATCTTGAACACGTATCACATCGATGCCATATCCTAGATATGGTCTTACACGGAAATCACTTGTCACTTGTAGCCGAAGCTACCACTATTCACTGATCAGGTAGCCGGAGCTACCACTTTTCACTGACCAGGTAGCCGGAGCTACAAATTTTCACTTGATCAAGTAGTCGAAGCTACCACTTATCACTTTCACTTGTCCTTGATCAAATAAGTGTAGCCGAAGCTATCACTTATCACTTGTTGCCATGGTTCAACCGTGGTCTTTTCCGTCAATTCATATTGTCACTGAACTGAAGTGCTCAATTTGATCATTTATTCAATTTTCATGCTTTTACATTATTCACGATTTTATCATCAATACATATGAAATAACACATCATGAAGTTCATAAATTTAATAAATGATCACCAAAATTTAGCCATATAAACTCATAAGTTCAAATTTTGTATTATAACGATAATCATAATTTCATAATAAATATTCCAAATAAAACATTATATAATTTCCAATTCAACATTATCAATTATAATAGGGCATGTGATCAATTTATACACACGTCGTTCATATATTCTTACTCCTCCTCCTCTCCATCCACATCCTTAGTATAATTAACACACTTGTAAGTAACATTATCTATAATTTTTCACTATTTATTTATGTGAATATTCAAGTTGTTCATCAGTGTCATAGTCACTAAATTATTTTTATCTTGAGCTACGGAACTCCAAATTAAGATCCGCTAATTTTTCCTGAAACTAGACTCACATATCTTCTTACCATAAAATTTTAAGAATTTTTGGTTTATCCAAAAAGTACAGTTTATTCTTTAAAGTCACCCATGTTTTGCTGTTTGACAATTCTAACTCTTCTTCACTAAAAATTAATTATCTCCTCATACAGGATTTGGATGATGTTCTTGTTTGTTTCTCTTGAAAGTAGACTCATTCAGGATTTTAAAAAATATAATTTAAGCCCCTAATTATTTGTTTCAAATTTTTTATGATTTTCCAAAGTCAGAACAGGGGAACCTAAAATCATTCTGACATTTTCTCACAAAACCTATTATATCTCATGATTTACAATTCTATTGCTTACACCATTTCTTCTATAATAAATTAGATTCAATAAGATTTAATTTCATATTTTATTCATCCTCTAATTCGATTTCTACAATTTTTGGTGATTTTTCAAAGTTAGACTACTGTTGCTGTCCAAAACTGTTTTAGTGCAAAGTGTTGATTTCCATTTTGCCCCAAATTTCACAGTTCATACAATTCAGTTTTTGTCCAATTAGCTCCTCAATTGGGATAATTTTTATCAATTAATACTTTATTCTATCATTTTAAACTACTTAATAACCCTTGAAATTAAAAAATTTAGCATTAGACCTTAATTCCAAACTCTTTCACAATTAGGTCCTAAAATCAATTTCCATCAATTTTACTTGATAAAATCATCATATATCAAAATTAAAGCTTCAATTCTATGTTTATTCATCATATGCTTCCAGCACTCATCCATAGAAACTTTAAAAATTAGCAATAGAATCAAAAACTAATGACATAGTAAGTTGGACCCAATTGTAAAAGTCCAAAAAAAATAGAAATTTCAAGGAGAAAGCAAGAATTAAACTTACATGAAGCTAAAGTATGAAAACCATCTTGAACCCTCTTCCATGACTAATTTTCAGCTTATGAAAATGAAGAGAAATGAAGACAATTCTAGATATTCCAATTTGGTCCCATTTTTATTTAACTAATTTTGGCAAATTTTCAATTTTGCCCTTATTTCACCCATTTCCTGATTTTTCTCAGCTATTGCCGCCCAAAATATCTCTTTTAGGCTTATTTGCAGTTTAGGTCCTTCCTCATTTGACAATTGAGCTATTTAGTCCTTCTAATAACTTTTACACCTTTTTTCAAATTAGTCCTTTTTATTTAATTAATTATCGAACGTCAATATTTTCTAGAGAAATTTTAATAATACCTTATTGACACTTCGTAAATATTCATAAAAATATTTATGGCTCGGTTTATAACACCGAGATCTTGATACCTCTTTTTTTCAATTTCTTGACCAAATAAATCTTTATAAAACACAATTTACTATTTCAAAAATATTTTAAAAGTTACATTTGGCTCGTAAATATTAAATAATATAATCTAAGAAATTATTTTTCGGATTTGGTGGTCTCGAACCACTATTTCCGACATCATTGAAATTTGGGCTGTTACAGCACCATACCGCCCATCTAAACCCATACTTAGTAAATGCTGGTTGAATCGTAGCTCAATTGGCATAGACATTGTTGTCAATGCAGGAGGACGTGGGTTCAAGTGCGCTTAAGTGCAAAATCCTCCTATTTACGGGCTGAGGAGGGACTATGGGTAGTTTTAGATATTGTGTTAAAAATAACATATATAATCAGAAACTATTATGAGATTGTTTAAAAAAATGTTTAGTAAATAAATTCCAAAGGGCTACAAGATTTTCTTTAAACCCTTAGAGTAAATGGGCATTTTCGAAATCATAATAGGGTAATTGCATTTTGCACCAAACTATTGTGTCTTTTATTATGTTTTAGGTAGTGATATGTGTATTGTTTTCTGTTGGACGGGGGTTGACGTTTTTGAAGTGTCTACCAAACAACTAATCGATCCCCTATAATGGCATTAGCCAGGTGGGTCCAAACCCCACTAAAAGTAAATGCTCACATTTCTTTAGTAAGTGAGACGCTCTCACTTCATGATTCCCTTAAGGCTTTCAATAGATGCAACAAATAAAATCCTAGCACATGTGCAACACCCGACCATTATTGGGGTCATCAACTACTTAACAGACGTCACTTCAAAATTTTATTCCAAAGGAGTTAATCCCCCTAATATGGCTATAAATTTTTATTTTTTATCTTTAAAATATATTAAACATGTCATATTTATATTTTGTTGGTATATGAAATAAGTAAGAATTTGTTTTTAATGTATTGAAAAGCGAAAGAAGAATTTGTTTTTAATGTATTGAAAAGCGAAAGACATTTAAGGCAGAACAATTTTTTTCGTCGTTCAACTTTGTAAAAAAAATCATTTTAGCTCTTAAACTTGCATTTTTTTGTTAAATCACCTCAAAATGAATACAAAGTTAACGTTTTAAAGCTTTGCTGAGATGACATACACATGGACAACTACGTGGATAACATGTCTGAAATTAATTAATTATTTAAAAATTTAGAAATATTTTTTATGACTTTTATTTTTAAATATTTTTAAAATTTTTAAATTTTTAAATAATTAATTAAACGTTAACGTGTTGTCCACGTGACAATTTATATATATGCCACGTCAGTAAAATTAAAAAATGTTATCATTTTAAAATAATAGCTAATATAAATGGAAATTCTCGAAATCATAAAAGAATAATGGCTTAAAAAAGAAAAAATTAATAAAGAGTTAAAATAATATTTTTAAAAATTATAAGATAAAATAGATCATTATGCAAAATTTTAATTCCCGAGTTTGAAAGTACCCGGCATTTCTCCAACATATTATCTCTCTCTCTATACATATAAAATTATAAGCATAGATTAAATCAGAAAACTGTTGGGGTACTTTCTCTTTTTTCTTTTCGTCCTAATTTTTAAAACCACTGTCATCTAATATAAAAAAGGGAGTATTTTCGTTATAGTTGACTGGAGGATAAAAGTTAAGCTAAAATACTATAAAAACTTTGAATTTCTTCTGCTTTTCAAGTACCACTTGTACCCTTTATTGTACCTCAAAAAAAAAACAACAACAAAGTTCTGTACAAAAATAAATATTTTTCTTCAAAATAAAATATTAGAAAATTATTTGGAAAGTTTATTCAAATATAAATTGATAGTAAGCACTTCATTTGATGCGAATTAAATAATTATTTAAAAATTAAAATATGTTACAAATTTCTTTATTCATTATACAATTAGAATTTAATCAATGTTTTTTTTTTATTTTTAGAATTTAACTTTTATATTTTTTAGATTTTAAAAATTAGATTATTTATTTATATTGTTAAATTTTTTGGTGTGATATATTAAAATTTTAAAAAAAATTTATTGTAATAGACTTAAATTTATCAAAAAAATATTAATAATATTAACCTTTGTATTTTTAAATTTAAAAAAAATGAACTAACAAAGGTTTTTGGTTAATTGAATATTATATAATTGCCTATAATGTTTACGATGTTAGAATTCTCAACATTCTTACAATAGCATATTCCTAATTATAATTTCATTCTTAATTTATCTAATATTCCAAATAAAATATTAAATGTAGATCAAAATTACCATTTATTCTTATTATATATAATTATTATTTAAAAAATTATTAATCAAAATATCTCTTTTTTACGGATTGAGATTTATGCAAACAAGGGATGCTGGAATGAATATTCCACAGATTTTCCATTTACTTGACTTCATTGGTGTTGATTGATTTTATGTCGACGGTGACGAAGTGCTGGCTTTGATTTATGAAAATTTTCTTTTGCATTTGCTGAAAGAACCTCTATACGTATTAGGCATAATAATTTTTTTAGGGATAGATGTCAGCTTTATTTTATTTTTCACGCTTGCAAACTTCAAATCATGTGAATTATGCATAATAATTTTTATACCTTTCAATTTACAAAAAAAAATATTTTAGCGTTTAAATTTATATTATTTATCTAATTACTCTAAAGGGATGAGAAAATTATCGTTTATTAATTTTGCTAACATGATTTATATATGTGGATTATCATATGGATTACACGTGTATGTCACGTTTTTAAAATTAACAAACATTAACTTTTTCAGTCTTGAAATGATTTGATAAACAATATAAATTCAATAGTTAAAAATTAAATAAAAAATAAGGAAATTTTTTTATGAAATTAAAAGGATAAAAGAATTATTATACCTAAACTATATTCAAATCTGCTCTATTTATCATATTTAGTAACATGAATATAAAGACATGTGTAGCATGGAAAAGGAAGAGATCCAATTATTCTGTATTCGAGGAAAGGTTTCTATCTTCGCCAGCTTATGATCTCCTAAAATAACAAATTGATAAAAATATTAATAAGTTATCATAAACAGCTTTAACAGACATTCAATTAAATTTATATGATAAAATTAATATGTAATAAAAATTAACTTATTTAGTTATTGTAATTCTATGAAAAACTTGAGTCTAAAAAAGTTAAAAGGACCTAAATTTGTAAGAGACAAAATTTTATAATAAAGATATCATAATAAAATTTATTTTTAGGTAATCTTATATGTCGTTAATTAAAAAATTTTTCATTTCAACTAAATGAATTAAATAAAATAATTTTACATTCCGTCAACTAAACACTTGAATATTAATCTAACAAAATGAACCAGATAATGTAATATTACATCCCATCAATAATTGTCTTATGAAATACAATTTTAAATTTTTTGAAATTAAAACAAACGAATTGTGCATAAATTTCGAGCATATTTTAACATTATCTAAATATAATAAATAAGTTCACAATCACAAAGTATTATGTATCAAACTTCTACAAAGTTGAAGTTGAAATAATAAAATTAAAAACAATAAATATAGGCTTAGTTGTGAAACTGAGAGGAAAAGAATTACATTAATCCTTATTAATTTCATAAATTTCTTTAATTGGATAAAAAATGGAATTTAGAATTTTCTTTAAAGAGAACTGCATCTTGGGTATTTCCAGAGTGGCTGGTAGGGTGGGCGGATATGGAAAAATAAGAAAAAAAAAAATAGAAAAGGAAAAGAAAGAACCACCTAACCCTAACCAACTTTAATAGGGTTCACGTGTGTGTGTGAGAGAGTGTGCGGTGACGTTTTATCGGACCCTTCGCTCGTCGAAAGACAGCGACGCGGCTCGCACCTTGGGCACAATCCCTTCCTTTATTTTCCCTTTTTCCACAATATTTATCTTTCCGAAAATTTAACTTTTTTTAAATAAAAAATTTATACGTTATAAATTAAAGAAAAAAAAAAACACTATATTTTTCTCTTTCTTTTTCCGTTCTCTACCTCTCATTTATCCATTTCGGAGTTCGCCGACAACCGCCATATCTGAGCAGTTCGAAAGCTTTGAAATTTCCGCTGCTTTCTACACACAGGTACAATCGGAACCACGCCTTTTTGCTTATAAATTGCAAAAATAAATGAAATACTATATATTTAACATTAAAAATGAAAGAGAAAATCGGTTTTGTACTTTTCTATTAAGATTGACTTCTCGAATCGTTCTTTCATTGTTTTTGGTTTATCTTTAGGATCGATTGGTGACGGAAATGTGTTTCATTTTCTTATTCTGATTTAATTTTTTGTTCAATTTATTAGTTCCCGATACATTTGCTGCTCGACTTTCTGAGCTAGGTAGGTTTAGGTTTTTTGTTGATTTTGCAAATAAATTTCTGTTGATTTGATGCTCTCCATGTTTTAATTTGTTAAAAAGGTGTTTGGTTGCTTAGAAAACGAGTAGAGGTAATAAGACTAGAAAAAGTGTAGGAAAATGAACTAAATTTAATATTGAATTGTAAGGCGTTTTTGGTTGTGTTGGTAACTAATACATGCAAGAAATGAGGGTAATAAAGGTGGAATGATTTTCTCCCAGAAGCATGGCAGATGAAAGTTTTCGCTGCCACGTGGTGTTTCTTTATTATTTAGAACTGTTGAGTGACCTAGCTCTCCTTCTTGGTACCAATTTAAGTTACCATAAGCTGAATAGCTCATTTTAAAAGTCAATTATGTAAAAGGGTAATAGAGGTGGAATGGTTTTAATAACAGAAATAATATTCTGAAGTGATCAAAATCAGAATCTTTGGAGGTAGGGTCAAATAAGGACTAATTCAGGAATGGTGGTAATCCAGCAAAGGTAATTTTGTACGGAGTACAGTTAGAGAAATTAGATGTAATGCACGCGTGTTTATGATTTATTATCCACGTGCAACAAAGACAAATGGAATTAAGAGGTGAAGTACTAAGAGGATACGTGTTGACTTTGGAAGAAGGGTTTCATTTATCTCGCGTTTACCATTTGCACATCAACAGTGGGGCTATTGCTGCATAACTTTGAATGCTTAATTGATAACTATAGTTTACCGGGGGAGTGCTTAACAATAGGTGTCAAGCTCTGTAACAGAAATTTGTATGTTGATTTCCTATGAGGGAATCATCGTGCCATGACTCCTGCTTGTCCTGTTGCACTGAAACTATCTGTATCCTTAATGTTGGAGTTTGGTTCTTTAAAGCAAATTCAGCAGAAGGAAAGTATTTTTTCTTGGTCAGAGAAAGGTTGAGATAATCCTAGTAAATGATTTACTTTTTCGAGTTTCGACTACTTTGCTATTTTCCCTTGCAATGTCAAGTATTTTAATTCTGCTGCTGGCTTTTACTCTGATGCTAGTGGTTGCAGCAACTAGAATCGTGATAATATTGAGATCCCTGTTTTGTTTTGAAAGGCCAATATATTACTCAGTCGGAATGGTTTTAACAGTGTATCAAAGCTTAACTCAGACATGGATAAAAAATATTGATTGACAGAGTCGGTTTATTTGGGTTCTAGGGACACCTTTTCGATGTTTAGTGCAGGGCTTAGGTGCATATTTTCTTGTAACATGTTATGTAATTAACTTAGGTATAAGTACCATGGAGAACCTTATACAAGGAGTCAAATTGCATTTTGCCCCCTCTACTCAAAAAATGGGCAAATTAGTCCCTGTTCGTTAAATCAAAGGCCAAATTGGTGCTTTTTGTTAAAAATTTCATTCATTTATTCTATTAAAAACTGGCGTGGCTGACAGAATCACAAAAAAAGTGTGTACCTTATACTGGTGTACAAGAACTGGTTTTTAACAGTAGAATTGAATGAAATTTTTTACAGAAGGACCAGTTTGCTTTTTGATTTAACATATAGGGACTAATTTGCCCATTTTTTGAGTAGAGGGGGCAAAATGTAATCTGACTCCTAGTACAGGGGCCTCCATGGTACTTTTACCAATTAACTTCTTAACTTTAGAAATTTGTCTATATTTTGATACAATTGTTTATTCATGCAGTTATTCTAATTGAGCTGAAATATCTGTTGTAACTCTGCTGCATATTTTCGTATTGTTTTTGATTGAACAGCTTCATGATCCAAGTTTAAGTACTTCTTGAGATCTACCTCCAAAATCAATGTTTGTGCAAGTGGGAAAATTTCCATTGATAATAGTACCCTGGGAAACTTGTAGGTTTGAGAGTCTCTATCACTTAAGAAGTGCAAAGCTGTTGTTTGATCTACTTTACTCAACCTTTTGAGCACCAGAGAAGCAGGGTGCAGAATTTATACCACAACAAGCTTTACAGGAAGTCCTTTCTTGGTGTTTAAAATTTAATTTGAAATGTCAGAAGTGGATATGGTAGTCATTAAACCTGAGGTAAGATGTTCTGAGTCCTCTTAAATTATAGAGTATTTATTTTCCTGGTGAAGTATGTCTTTTTTTTCTATTCACTTCTTTTATGTTTTAGGTTGATCATAATTATAGTTCAAAAGAGAGAAATTTCTTTCAAATTCTTCCAGATTCTGTTGGTAGGTATCAGAGGCATATTGTTCAGGATTATTTGCATTTCTATAGCAACTAAATAACCTAGGTAACTTGGAAAAGATTTAGCTCTGGTGCGATATGGACCTAAACATTATGCTGTAAACAAATTTGTTTGGCTGTATTTTTAGCAATTTATCTTTTTGATCTATTTAGTGCGAGCTAGGGTAGATGGGTACCCCATTGGAATAATGTCTTGAGAGGGGTGGTGAATGACAACTATGTTTCTATTTGGTGAAATTGGTTTTCATAGTTTGGCTGGGCTTGGTTGGTTTTCAAGTGTATCTTTAAGTTTTTATTCTGAAACCTTGCTGGATTTGTTCTCAGATGATGAAGTCATACATTTGGCTTCAAACTGCTGATGGCTCAATCCAACAAGTGGAACAGGAGGTTGCAATGTTTTGTCCCATGATATGTCATGAAGTGATACAAAAGGGCATGGGATCCTCCAAGAATTATGCTATATCTCTTCCGCAGCGAGTCAATCCTGCCATGTTAAGCCTAATTCTTGATTATTGCCGGTTTCATCAAGTGCCTGGTCGCTCTATCAAAGTAGGTTAAACATGTCTCTCAATTAGCATTTACCTCTTATATTTGGTGTTATCCTGTTGCTTTCTTTAATAGATGTTTAATCTTTCTGGAGTAACATATATGGAGCCAATTTTAACTTCCTTTAGGTATAGATGGCTTTTTTTTTTGGTGTATAATTCATTTCTTTTGCCACTTCTTTTTCTGGAAAAATAAAATTTATGTGTGTTTCTAGGATAATTCCATGTAGCAAACTAACACTGAGCTTCCTCTCCCATTCATTTGTGTTTGTTCTTTCTGTTGGAAGGAACGCAAGTCTTTTGACGAAAAGTTTATCCGAATGGACACAAAGAAGCTTTGTGAGTTGACATCTGCTGCTGATAGCCTTCAGTTAAAGCCTCTAGTTGATCTTACTAGTCGTGCCCTTGCACGAATTATTGAGGGAAAAAGTCCTGAGGAGATACGGGAGATATTTCATTTGCCTGATGATCTTACTGAGGTGTGTCTGGTGCTAGTTGAAACCTCTTTATTTATCATGTCTGTTCTCTTAATCTCTTTCCTTAATACTTATTTTACTGGTTTAGGAAGAAAAGTTGGAGCCTCTGAAAAACACAACTGATGACCCACGCATTCGACTGTTGAATAGATTGTATGCAAAAAAGAGGAAGGAACTAAAGGAGAGGCAGAAACTAAAGGTCACTGTCTCTTGTTTTTGTTTTTGTTTTTGCTTTTACTTTTTGTTTTTCCTGTTTTCTTTTATTATTTCCTACCCTTTGCAATTTTACTTTTTTGTAAAGCCTTTTTCTGGTTTAGATGAACTTGATTTGTCAATTAATTTTATAAGGCATCATTAAACACTCCTCTTAATATGCGTGTAAATAAATGAAAACTTCTGTGTCTCAGAACATTGAGGTTGAAGAAGAGCGTGTTGATGATCGTTCAGTTGATGATCTCTTGTCATTTATTAATGGAGACAATGGAGGTATGCTTAAGTTTCGTCCTGATATGGTTTGAATATATTTAATTTTTTATCCAAAGATAATAGTTCTTTAAACCTTCTGTTTTAAGAGTATTTGGTTGATTGACTTGCTTATATTGTTAGAATAGTCAATGGTTTTACTGATGAGATAGCTCTTCTCCCAGAAAGAATTGTAAAATTCAGTTCTGTTCTGTTTGCATCTCATGTATCATTCTCAACCTCAATGCCCAAATATCCTTTATTTCCCTGCAGTCATTTGGGTGTCTGAGGGCTGAAAAGTGAATGATAGAACTTCGACAGGACAAGAGAAGCAATTTTTTTGTGTTTCTTTATCAGAAACCAGTTTGATGATCTATAATTGTTGAGGCATGGAAAACACATGATGTTTCTTTGAAGATTATGGAGAGATTTTAGTGAATAGGTTACAAAATGATTAAGTGCTTATTTGTTTCCTTCAATTGTCATCGTTGTGGATCCTTATCTAGAGTAGTTTTCCAACAAACTAAAATTGAAAATTGTCGAGATTTTTTACTCTATTGTGATTATTAAGTAACTGATAAGTGTTTAGAGAGCTAATTTTACTTGTTTGTTTTATATTTGGCATCGGTACCAGCACATAAGTTTTATATATTGGAACTATAACCATTTAAAATTGTTCTCCTTTCATGGATACCATAAGCTTTGCCTCTTAGTCTTCCTTTCATAATTCCTTCTGAAGACCTCATAGGAGGTAAGGGAATTCTGTTTTGCAGATTCTAAAGGGATCAAAAATTCAAAGAGTAAAAAGAAGAACCGAAGAAGAAAAGATCAGCAGAAAAACACATCTGCCAATGAAGCCATTAAAAACCATAATAAGGTGTGAACCTCTAGATTATTCTTTTTTTCTGTTGGAATATTGACAAGTTACTGAAGTTCTTCTCCTATTCCAGGAGCCAAATGGTCTTAACCAAGTGTGCCATAGTGCCGAAGTTGGTCAGACAGTTCGGGCTGGTGTTGGTGCTACCTCAAACTTACATGACGTCGAAGATGATATTTTTGACAATAAGAATGAGCTCGATGATGGTGATATTGATGACGAGATTGATCCAGCATTGAAAGAAAAAATAGACAGGTAAAGATGAATTTTTGCCTCTAAATCTTCCTGTTTCTCTTTGCTCCCTTCCTCCTCATCTCCTCTGGAGCATTGAAGGAAAAGTGGTCACGTAACCCTCTGCTTTAAGACTTCGGTGTTTTCATCTTTTTCAATTGCCTGGTAGTCTTAGAGAAATAATCATGATTTTGTGGTTTGACATTTTGTCTTAAGTGGTTTTTTTTTTTTTGCATATTTGGGAGGCAAAATAAGGGTTAAAGATATACTGGGTTTGTTTCTCCTTTCTTTCTTTTTTTCCTTCTCCATTTTCTGTCGATCTATACAGACAAGGTGTCCCACTGAATGAGCTTCCAAATAGACATTGTAAAGACTAGACTTTAGACACTATGACCTAACCTTATTCGTTTCTCAATGATAAATGTGCAAGTCCATTTATATATCTAGAAGGAAGCGCTGCTGCATCTCTTTGACAGTCTGATATTGTGTTTATTCTGTATATCGGGACTATTTTGGAAAATTTAAAGAATCTGAAATCATTGGTCTTGACCATTTGAAATCTATGTACTTGTCCGTATTATTTTTAGGTATTGTTCATATGAATTGAGGAAAAGTAGTAAGCTGACTGTATCCAATGAAGTAACAATGTCAGTATCTTGTACTCGTTTTACACTATGTTGGAGGAAGTTTATATATAGCCCAAATGATCTATCTTTTTATCTTTTGTTTAGGGAGGTGGAAGATTTTGCCCGTAGATTGAATTCAGATTGGCCAGAAAGAATGCAAGAAATTCTATCTTTTGGTCATGAAAGGAAACCAGTGCATTTTTCTCTTAATGGAAATGGTTCACTAAGGAGATATGCAAGTATGTTGCTATCCTTTTTCTATTATTAAGTTTGTCTGGTGTTGCTCATGAAAAGTTTTGATAGAATTATTATCTGTGATTCTACTTGCTTTTACACCATGTCAATTCTTGTGAAAGTAACTAGTTGAACTTGTATACAAAATAAGCCTACATGTTTTGCATTATTTCCTGTTCTCCTGATGATCAGTTAATGAGTTTTCTTGGTTGTGATGGTTGGGTTGGAAGTTAAAACCAAACTTTGTTTTCTCTTTTGTTTTAAAGTCTTGTTTGATCGAACAAGTAAATAGCTAACAATAAATGATTTGTGTATTGATACCTAGATTCTGAGCAAAGATGATGATACTTCCTTTGATCGGCTCACAGCATGAACAATTTTTGATAAGAGGCTTTTCAGGTGGTTGAAAGATGACACCTATAAGGGTTGGGACTTGGGATCCTTGGCATTGTGGATCCTTTGTAAGTTTTCAAATTTCTTTTATTTTTTTTCTGTTGTGCTTAGTATGCAATTTTGATTGTGAGGGCAACCTCTTTGTATTTTCATAATAGAAAGAAATAAGAAGGGAACTGTGTTTTGTTGAACCAGTTCTGGTCATACCAATTACTCTTCTCTTGCAACAAAAAACCCAAAGAAAGTAGCTTATCTTTGTGTGTTGGAATGCAAGTTCATGCTGTTTTCAGTTGGTCTGTATGAAGGCCGAAGGGCTTTTCAACTACCATATGAAGGCCTTCTATTCTGGTCACCCACACCATCTAATCACCAATAATTTATGAAGAAATTTTCTTGGGAATTGTTTATAAGCTATGAAATTTGGTTGGATGTTGTTGGCCTGCAGTTTAAAGGGGATATCCGTAAATTCATGTTACTTTACAACTTGGAAGTCAAATGTTCAGTATCAGATTGGAATTTGTGGGGCCTTTTAGTGCAAACTTTAGTTTTTCTTTTTCTCATTATACTTTTCCCCGCTAAGATTAACATACTATTTATACTAATTATTGTGTATTAAATGCAGTAATAGGCCACTTTTATATATTATTTTTAATGTAATATATGTAATAGCTTTTAAGTATTGGTGCTAGACTAGAAAATTACATCCTTGTGAATATAGATTCCCTGTCGGCATTGAATAAGTGGATATACCATAAAAGGACATGGGCCCTACATTATTACGGTGTTGAACATCAATAATGCTCCTCCACTCATCTCGATAGCAAAAATTAGAAGAATTAAAATTGTGTGCATATTTGGTTCATTGGTTGAGAAATATTCAGTTGTCTAACCAAACAATGCAACCACGGCTTGTTGCTAGGACCCAAAGTTTGTTCTGGTGGATTGGACCCAACATCTCATAAAAATCATAACCGAGCACTAACTGGGTTTTCTTGGGTCATTTGTCCACCACGATTTGAAATGTCCTTTCAAGACGAAAGTTCTAATAGTATACATATACGTATTCTTTTGTATTTGAGATAAAAGATTCCAACTTTTCAAAATGAACAGAATATTATGTATTAATTATTTCGTACTCAATTATAAAATGGTTTTTGTGGCGATGCACTATAAGTATTTTGTTTCATTTTGGAAACGATTTTGATCTGTGCCAAAGAAGATCGATTAAACTTGATTTTTATATAATATTAGACAATATGAAAAGGAAAAAAGTAAAAACATAATTTGAAATACAGAGGCATGAAAAGAAAAGTAATATTCTAAATATAATTATAAAGACGACGCGAATGGGAGTATGTTTTCAACGATTTCTTGATAAGAAGATCCTAGCTGAAGTTTTCTCATACAGATTGAACAGGTGGGCTGGTCGACACTTGTGCCATTTGCCACACGTGTGATCCATCATTAAAAAGAATAGGCTGCCATGACTGACCGGGTATCCATGTGAGGGCCCCACCTTTTGCAGCTTCAGTGCCGTCCGTGTCAAGCATCTCTATAGACGCGTGTTTTGTTTTCATTGGCTGGAAATGGATACAACCAATAATCAGGTAAAATGTAGCGAGAAATCAGTGAGGCTGGTATTACCTGATCCAGATCCAAGTAGTTATTTATTATTATGCCGTCTTATCTGTACGGTCTATACGGAAACCTTTAACCAGTTCAGACAGTAGCCGGTAACCTTTGAACTTTGATTACATAGTGTCTGTATGTCTGTTTGTCCCACGCGCTCTCCCTATTCGAACTATTTTACACCCCCACCGCCAAAGGGCCTGTTTGGTGAGCTAACAACGGAAATGAATCTATTCCAAAAGCAAAAATAAATGTCAGTTGACTTTAAAAAAAAAATTCTTCGAGCCATTTTTATGTTTTTTGTAGCGCAATTAGTGAATATATAAATATTATTCCAAAAAAATAATCAATATGTGTTAGAACAGCTTTTGGTTTGCGGGAATGACCTCACGTTTTGCTGCCCATTACTTTCATTTCACACATTTGTTTGTGTGATAGTGGATATATAGTTGGTAATTTTTTTTAAGAAGAATCATTATTATAAATACCAATTAAGCTTAAAGTCTTTTAAGTACTGAAAAATAAAAAAAAATTATTTTATCTAATAAGGTTTTCAAGTGTTTAGAAGATTTTAGCAAATTTTAATTTTTCATACAATTAAAGCTGACATTATTGTGGGTAGTTTGACATGCTCGTTAATAGTGTCACAACATTTGAATTTTAACATTTGATACAAACAATAATTAGAGGAATTTATATTTAATCTTTTCGACTACTCTATATTGTAAATCATTATTTATACTAACAATATGATAATAAAAATAATAATTAGAAAAATGTAAACAATGGATTTTTCAAACATACTAATGCATTAAATAAAAAATATAAATTAATAATGAAATGATTTCAATTAGTGTGTATAAATAATGATATTCTTTTTTGTGAGTAAAATTTTACAATAATACTATTCCCATTAAAATAACTGGTTTATTTATTTATGAATTGATTAAACTACACTAGTTATTAGTTTGAACACTATTAGACAATGATTGATAGCTTACTTTAATTAACAAGTGAAGTTATGATAAAATAATAACTACAATTACAATTTAGACTAAGATTTGGGTTGGGATACTAATTACTTCATTAGTATAAAAATAAAACTATAAATTTTGTTTTTTTCCTTGCAACATAGACCAAGTCTTCCCCAAGATAGTAATAGCGTGAGGTGCAGACGCAGAGCTAGAGCGTCAGCCACATAGTAAAAGAGTAAAAGGCAAACCAAATGCAATCACAGCTATTATCACACGGCGTTTCTTTCATTTTCCGAACTTCAAACGACAAAAAAAAGTGATATTTTTCTTCTTTTTCCCTGCTTCCATCTTCTTTCACCTTTTTTATTTTTTCTCTTGAAGAAAGAAAGAAAAACCCTAGAATCCGTTTCTTGAAGGTAATTATTCCCAAATATGGAAATAAATAGAGGCGTATTAATAGTAGTTTTAATTGTAGTTTCGAGTGCTGGGTTGGGTTTAGCTGGGGATATTGTTCATCAAGACGACGTTGCTCCGAAGAGACCTGGTTGTGCTAATAATTTTGTTCTGGTATTCTTACGAAATTCCTGAACTTTCCCCTCTTTTCTCCTTTTTTTTTTTTTGTTTTTTTACTTGGTGTATATTTGGTTGCTGTGAAAATGGATGAATGATGAAAGAATCTTGACTTTTGCTCTTGTACTTGATGTTTGATTAAGATTTTCCTTAGTATCTATAATTAGTTTAATTGTTTAATTGTTTATTTAATTGTTTAATTGTTCTTCTTCTGTTTCTAAATTTTGGACTTAATAGTAGATTTTCTTACTTCTTTGCTGCCCTTTGAAAATTCAGTTAGAAACGATGCTTGTATGTTGGAATCTTTATTTCTTTGTTGCATCAGATTCTTTAGTACTAAAGCAACATTTTGTCCCTTAATTCGGTAACTTCTCCCAATTTGGTCTTTGAACTTTTTTTTTTATCCACATTTGTCCCGGAATTTGGCACCTGAACTTCAATTTGGTACTTGAACTTGGATTGGATAAGCTGATGGCGTGAGATTATGAGGTTTGCCACATCATCATTAGAAAATTATATATATATTATAATCTTAAAAAAATTATGAAGAACTTTTTTTTTTGAAAATTTTTTTAGGTGATGATGTGGCACAATCTTAGAGTACCATGTCGTCGTCCCTTAACAGAATCTAAGTTCAGGACCAAATTGAGAAAAGCTGTTAAATTCTGAGAGTAATGTGGACCCAAAAATTTCACGAACCAAGGTGTAAAAGTTGCTAAATTTAGGGGCTAAATGTTGCTTTATCCCTGTTTTTTATTACATCTTTTTCAAAGTAATGTATATGGCCTTTGCATATTAGAGTTGATTTAATATATTTGTTTCATAGGTAAAAGTCCCGACATGGATTAATGGTTTAGAAGACAACGAATATGTTGGTGTTGGTGCTCGTTTTGGACCTACTTTGGAGTCAAAAGAAAAACATGCAAACCATACCAGGCTTGCACTTGCAGATCCTCCTGATTGTTGCAGCAAACCTAGAAATCAGGTTTTCTAATTCTAATATTTTTACAATGTATTCATCCAATTTGACTCTTAGATATATTCTTTCTGGCGTTCATGTTCTTTCATCTGATCAGTTTCCCTTAAACTTGTTCCTTAAGTCATTCATAATCTTGAATATCTTCTCTGTCGGTAGCTTACAGGGGAGGTTATTCTGGTGCATCGAGGTAACTGTAGTTTCACAATGAAGGCAAATGTTGCTGAAGAAGCCGGTGCTTCTGCCATCCTCATAATAAACAACCAAACAGGTATGTTGGGTCCTTTGAGAACAAAAATAAAAGAGTCCTTTTTTTTTTTTTTGGCACAATAAATGATAAGATTCTTACTTCAAGTTAGAAAGTTGAAGAAATTTTGTAGGCATTCATTTTAGCTATCTTTTCATTTTTTTCAACTGTATCCATCATCATGAAAATTAATAAATCTACTTCAACTGTGATTGGAAAATTTTTAATCTTATTATGCAGAGCTTTTCAAGATGGTTTGTGAATCTGATGCTGATGTAGATATAAAAATACCAGCTCTTATGCTCCCTCAAGATGCTGGTTCACGTTTGGAGAAATATATAAGTAACAACACCATGGGTAAGAGTTTCCACATTTCCTTTATGTCAATGTCCTAGTTTGTCCTTCCTCTTGGTTGTTCTGGAAAAATACTCTCTTCTGATGTTTTTCTTTTCTCCATAATACCTCTTATGGCATCGTGGCAGAATGGATTTTAAAATCTTATGCACCTTTTTAACCCAATGTAGTTTCTGTTGCACTTTACTCTCCCAAGCGGCCAGCAGTTGATATTGCTGAAGTGTTTTTGTGGTTAATGGCTGTTGGTACCATTTTGTGTGCTTCTTATTGGTCTGCTTGGACTGCTAGAGAAGTTGCTATTGAGCAAGACAAGCTGCTAAAGGTCACTTCATTTCTTTAATTGCAAATTTTATGCATTCTTTGTTAAACTCTGATCTAGTACATATAGCAACAGTTTTTTTTTTTTTTTTTTTTTAATTCAATCATTCACCACAGTATTATGTTGATTAATGTTGTATGCACAGGATGCATCAGAAGAAATTCTAGAAGTTAGAGGTGCAGGTTCTAGTGGTTTTGTTGACATAAATACAATGTCAGCAATTCTCTTTGTTGTGGCTGCTTCATGTTTCTTGGTCATGCTCTACAAGCTTATGTCATTCTGGTTTGTTGAGGTTCTTGTGGTTCTGTTTTGCATTGGTGGAGTAGAGGTGCGCTTGTCTTCATATATTTTTATGCTTATTTCATTGTGGCTTATTTACTCCATTTGTTTTATTGGTAGTTCACAAGTTTCTTAATGAGATGCCATATTTGTATGCTTTGTTACCTTTTTCTGACATTTACTTGCAATAAGGCCTGATAGAAAGGACAAAGGGTTGCGGGTGGGGTAGGGGAAGACTCTTTTGAGATGAATGCTGATCCCAGATATCCCTTTATGCTTCCAGGGCTTGCAAACGTGCTTGGTGACTTTGTTATCATGGTATGCATATTCCTCTGACATTGCTTTTTTTTAATGTTTACACGTGCTTGATTGTTCTGCTTTGTAAACATGACTGTAACTGAACATAACTAAAACCAAAGTCTCTCAGAAATGTGGAAAAAGAAATCAGTAACTAACTCCCTATTTTTTGAAAAACAGATGTATTAATAGAATACATGCATTTCTTTCTAAGTTTTAATGAACAAGTTGGATCGTGTATGACACTGACTGCCGGATATATATAGTTTCAGGTGTTTTCAACGCTTTGCAGAATCATTTATTAAAGTACCCTTCTTTGGAGCTGTTTCGCATCTGACACTGGCTGTCTGTCCCTTTTGCATAACATTTGCTGTTGTTTGGGCGGTGTATCGTCGTATCTCCTTTGCCTGGATAGGTCAAGATATTCTTGTAAGACCAACTTTTCTAGTATCTTATGTTATTGTTACCTTTCTTAGTTACTGGATTTGTCAGGTGATTATATTGTATCTGATGTGTCCATTTGCTTGTAGTGACTTCTTGTTCTCATTGAAAATTAATGTACTCAGAAATTAGTCTGATTTACACTCTTATCATGGTGAACTGATGATATATGAACCTCCTCTGTTGCCTTCTCAATCAGGGTATTGCACTTATAATCACAGTCCTTCAGATTGTTCGTGTGCCAAATCTCAAGGTGAGTATCTCTATTACTTGCCTTTTTCCACCTACTGCTTAGAGATGCATGCATATAGTATATGCATGTAGCTAGTTTACATATGAGAATAGAAGAGTTGCAAAAACTTTTGATGTTCTTTAGTGGTGAATTTTGTTGAATCAGGTTGGAACAGTTCTTCTGGGTTGTGCTTTCTTGTATGATATCTTCTGGGTGTTCGTTTCCAAATGGTGGTTTCATGAGAGCGTGATGATAGTGGTAAGTGATTATAATATTTTTTTTTTCACCATTGAATTCTGATTTCTGTAAACCATTTTGACCATTGAGGGAATGATGTTACTTCCTTTTTCCCCTATTTTCCTTATATTATAGGTAGCTCGTGGTGATAAAAGTGGAGAGGATGGCATACCAATGCTACTAAAAATTCCCCGGATCTATGATCCTTGGGGTGGCTACAGTGTTATTGGATTTGGAGACATAATCTTACCTGGACTGCTTGTGGCATTTTCACTAAGGTACATTGGAGCCATAAGTAACTTTTTTGGTGACACCTATGCCTGGATCAATGAATTAGTTTTGGTCTTTGTTACTTTTGTTGATTCTTTATGCTTTTATATAGTTTAAGACCTTATAACCGAAGACCAAAATATGCTGCTGTAATTTGTTAATAGGCCATATTTTCAATAATTACATCAATAAGTCCAGGAATTATGTCAATTTAGCTTATGAATGTGCTATTTGTTTCAAGAACACTTTTATCTTCATTGAAATGTTATGGTGTGTGGATTTGTTCCAACAATGAGACAGGTTATTATTTTTGGTCTATTCAGTGCTCATTGACTGATAATGTTGATTATTTTTGCAGATATGATTGGCTGACGAAAAAGACTCTTCGAGCAGGGTACTTCATATGGGCAATGACTGCTTATGGTTTAGGTATGAGAAATTTTTTGTCTGCAGAGCCAACCTGTTCATAGGTGGGCTGTATGAGGGAACTTAGACAAGTTTGAATTTTACTCTGTCTGTTGAGGCTCAAGCCCTTTACTGCTAAGTTGTAGTAATAATTATTTTGATCCTGACTTGCAGAGGTTATCTTCCCTAAATTTAATAATCCCCTGAATTGAAAGGGGGAGAAAATGATATTGTACGGATTTTACCTGTCCCAAAATAATGTGATAGGACTATATTTCTCAGCACTTTTATTTTCCTTGTCTCCTGCCTTGCAACATAAGGACCATCCACTCATTATTTCTATATCCGGTTAAAATAATTCAACAGGTCTTCTAGTCACGTATGTGGCCTTGAACTTGATGGATGGACACGGCCAACCTGCGTTGCTTTACATTGTTCCTTTCATTCTTGGTAAGTAGCTATGCGATTAAAAGTAGTTTGGTTGTAGTAACATGCAATGCTTTCCTCATAAACCCCAGATGAAATGTTTTCTTCCACTTAAATATCTCTTACGACGCGTCTCTTGTTTTGGGTGCAGGGACATTTATTACATTGGGGAAAAAGAGAGGTGATCTCAAAACTCTCTGGACAAGAGGAGAACCGGAAAGGCCTTGTCCGCATGTCCAACTTCAGCCCTTAGAACAGAGAGAATAATGGTAATAAAACCCTGTACAATTAAGTACCTCAAATGTGTGCCAGTTGATAAACCTTTTTGATCTTTTAGGTTGTAGAGAAGCTACAAATGTAATATTTGCAGTATAGTTATTGCAACACGTTCAGAAATTAACCAGTAAAACAGACTAGTTTGAAGCTAGTTCAGCTAATCTCCTTGGAAGCTTTACTTTCTACAATCCTGTGTGAACATGATCCCTGTGAACGTTATGTGCCTACATTTCTCCGAGAAAAAAAGAGAGCAAAATTTGCGATGCAATTAGCAGCGAATGCTATGGAAAGACACACGTGGATACTTGCCAAGCGGAGTATCCAATTAAAACAAGTATAAGACCAAACAAATATAAATATTATATATTTAATGTCTAAGGAAAATCATCCATCCATACATAGACAAATGCATATATACAGATAATATTTATAGGTTAATACTGTACATATCCTATTTAAACAAGCAACGACATGAAGGTTCCAACTTGAAGGATACTACATAGAAAGAAAAGCACAACATGGCCTATGGGGAAAAATAGTAGGAAACTGATCAAATATGTTCCTGGAATAAGGAACAACGTTAATGGTGGTGATGCTGCTTCTACCACTCTAAGATTGCGGAACGAAGTGCATGGTTAGGGATGAGATTGCGATGAGCAAGTGGAATATTCGTGCAAGGAGAGGTATTGTGCCCACCATCCAGCCATCTCCGTATCTGTCTTAACTCATAGGTGAATCCATCGGCTGCCACATGTGGGTCCGTCATGATTTCCTGCAGACATAAGCAAACCAATCATACTATGTAGGTTTAGAATACCCTTCTACATCCAGAATCTAGCATTTGACAGTAAGGGATATGTTAAGACGATGTTGATTTGCAATACTTGATTCTGATGACTGATAAAAGTGCCATTCGTAATGATGGAAGCTAACCTTCGAAATGGGACAAAAGAAAGAATCAGGAGGCTGACGAAGCTCTTCAGACCCTGCATGGAATGTTGATAAGGGTCCAATAGTATTTCTAATCAGTTCAAGCACCTTATACACCTCTGAAACAAGGTCTGGTCGACGGCTTCGGTTAGTATCACAGCATCTCAAAGCCAAACGAGTCAACTGCTCAGCTTCTACATATGAACAGTCTCCAGCTGACGGATCCAATAAATCATTAAGACGCTTTCCATTTACTGCATGTTGGACGTCCTCTATTATACTCAAGGGCGGTCTCCCAGTAATCAACTGTAGTAATATAATGCCAAATGAGTATATATCGGAACTAGGAGTCAATGTTCTTGTGTTAAGAAACTGAGGATCCAGATAAGGAAATTTGCGGCTTATATCAGTCATATTGTTTGAATTCACAAGAGAAGAAAGCACATGGCAGACTCCGAAGTCGCTAAGTTTGCAGCCGAAGTTGGTATCAAGGAGTATATTCCCTGGTTTTAAGTTGCCATGAACTATCCTTTGAGGCTTAGAGGAATGTAGGAAGATAAGGGCAGAACATATCTCAGTAGCAATATGAATTCGAGTTTGCCATGACAATGGGGGAATATTATCCCTGGCGCTCAAACGATCTCCAAGGCTACCATTCGGAAGATATTCATTGATGAGAGCCCATATTTCGGGGCAGACTCCAATTAGTGTGACCAGATTTGGATGCCTCAGCTTACTCAAAATATCAACCTGAAATGTATACAGCACACTCACCTCAATTTTTTTCTCTATGGTAAAATCTATTTTCTTAAAAATGCCAACCTGAAAAAAATATATATATGTAGGTATATTGAGTGACGAAAATAAGTTTCAGTTTATGCTTACCTCCTTCTGAAATTCCAAGGGCCCTTGTAAGCTATTTTGATGGAGCACTTTTATAGCCACTTCAGTGTGACGAAGGGTACATCTATAAATGCTCCCATATGCTCCTTCTGCAATCTTGAAAGAAGGGTCAAAGTCCTCAGTTGCATCATGGATTTCGGCAACAGAGAACTCTGAGAAGAATTGCTGCATATGCACATTAGAACTCCCTTCTTCCTGTTTTGCTGAATGATCTTCAATTGAATTGCAAGTACTTTCGAGCTTTGTCCGCAAATCATCTCGTTCTCTCTGGGAAATTTGTAACTGCTCCATTGCAGATGATAACTTAGCTTCCAATACTTTAACATGATCGGATTTGGCACCTCGACTCTTCAATAATAACTTATGAGTTCTGGCGATTTCACGTGCTTGATCTCTTTGCTGCGTGACTTGTTCAAGCTCCTCGTTCTGTTTTCTAAGCGTTGCTTCAATTTCCTTCCTGCGTCTTAACTCTCCAATGTATGAACTTTTCATTTCATTTGCCTACAAGTCAGTAATGGCTGTCATTATAAAGTTGTAGGAATAACGAAAGCAGGTTTAAAGTCTACGAAAATACCAAATCTTGGGGCAGAAATCAGACATTTGGAACTTCCGGCCAAACTTGATACAATACATATCAATCAAAATAAACAGAATAAGCAGTTACATGAAATACTTACTTCATTGTATCCATTGTTCCCTACAAACATTAGTGCAGTCTACGTAGGAAAATCATTAGGTCATTTCTATTGAAGACAAAACAAAAACTTGGACAATGTCAAAAAATGCAAGAAGTTGAACTCCAAAAGGCCTGACTTATATCAGTAGAAACATGTTTCCCTACAACAATTATGTAACTATAGTTCTATAAGTCTGAGGCAAATATACATACACACACAGAGAGAGGAAAAGAGAGCAAAGTAAAAAAAGGGGACATTACCTGGCGTACTACAGCATTGAGAGCATCCTTTTCAGCTTTCAGACGCCGGTCCAACTCCTCAAATGCTTCTTGATTTGATTTTTCAGCAATGAATAGGGCTTGTTCTAGATTTTCAAAGACTTTATCATCACCGGTTCCTTCCTGTCAAAATTCATAAACCATAGACAGGATTTCACTGAGAAGCTTAAAGAATTTGACAAATGCTTGATGTCTATATCTGGTCCCCTAATGTAAGCTTTTAAATTTCAGGCATTGATAAATAATAATAAAGATCCTCGCGGAAGTCGAATAGTACATTGAACTCAAGCCAGTCTGGACTCTCCCCTAGTGTCCCAGACACAGATGGGTCAGAACTGCTAGCCACTTTGTTAGAGCCTGTCCAATAACTAGAACTTGAAGCAGAGCTGCTCAGGTTTGATTGTCCATTTTCAACAAATGACCTACAGTAAATAATCGGTTAAACAAGTATGCTGAAACTTCAGAACAGATTAATAAGACTGTTAGCTAGCACACCTTCGATGGACGAGTTGTCCCCCACAAATGAACCAAATTTTGCAGAAAGGTGGCGCATGTAGCTCCACATATTGAGCTTTTTCAGATCTGAGATCAGTCATGCCCCTGCAATGTTAAGGACATATTAAGTAACTTGCATGCCATTCCTTCGTTTCATGGGTTCAGAACATATAGAGTCATTAGCATAGTTGTAAAACAGCAACAGTTTTCAGAAATTATAAGCATAAAAAAGAATGAATAAAATTAGAGTGAGAACTTAATTAGTACTCTGAAAAATGCTTGTCAGCTGCTGCTCCCATGACAAGTTTCTTGATACTTTGATCACGAATTAGCTCAACAATCCCCTTTTCAGCATCATCCATCTCTATACTTAGTTTTGAGGCTTCTACCTACATCAAACACATCATAACCAAGGCCAAAGTTAGAAAATTCCTTCATTTTTAACCAGTTCCTAAAAAAAAAAAAAAAAAAAAAAAGGAAATTATATTTACACTTTTTTGACCACAAATTAGAAGGTAATCGTTCATGATCCTATCTAGTATCTTCTTCCCAATTTCCTGTTGGTGAAGCCTGCTTGCTGTAAAATGCATACGACCTAAATACCAAGGGAAAAAAATCAAAATATTCACATATTTCAAAGAAGTAACCCAATTGAGATCACTACTAGCACTGAGCAGAGCTTACTCGAGTTGAATAAACTAGCAGGCTGATGAACATGAAGAATGCAAACTTTTGTGGGACAAAGATTCTGCAATGCCCATAACAGAGTGTGCTTGCTTTCTTCTACAGCTTTTCCAACTGCAACATATATGGTTTCAGCAGTATCAGTCATTTGATCTATTACAAGTTTTATTCAGTGATCTCTCTATTTTTCCCACTAAACTGCTCACTTGATTTCAAAGTTATAAGGCAGAGTGCTAAAGGCAAGTTTTTTTTTGCTATTGGGAAGAGACTTTCATGGCAAGCTTACAAAGGTATAAACCACACTGCCCCTGTTGGGAAAAGGAAAAAGACAACATTCTTTGCTTAGGACTTAAGTGCTATTGATCTAAGGGCTGTGGTTCATCGGATTTTAATTAAAATATTTATTTTTATGTATTGCAGGAAAATGAGCAAATATCTTTTGTCTGCTTTTCGTTAGGGATCCACTGACTTTTAGTATTTAATTTTTTTATAAACTACATCCTCTGACTCTAGGGTCAGTTTTATTTTGGTCATTTTAATTTATTTCTCAATTTAATTATTTTAAATAAGATAATTGTACGAATTAATTATTAATATTAAAATTTCTATTTAGGAATCTTCCTATCATTAATCTAAAATTTTAGAGAAGTCTTTAAACTTTGGTCAAAAGTTAACAAAAAATACAACATGTCAATCACTCAATGAGTTAATATGTCGCGTGAACAATCTATTCAAGAAAACACAAATTCTAATAGCAGTAACTAATTCTCACAATTATTTTATTTTATGTAACTAAATTTTTAAAAAAAATTAAAGTGATCAAAATAATACAAACTATATTTTAAAGTGACCATTGGTTGCACGGGCTAATTCCTATTCCTTTCCTCTTTAAATATTGCATCACTTATTTTGTCTTTTTTTATCAACTTAAGCTCTCAATTTCTTAGGAGTAAGTTATGAAATTAATCTTTGTATTTTAATTTAATTGTTTTTAATGTTTTATTTTTTAAAATTTAAAATAATTTAAATTTCTATAAAGCCAAAATTTATTATTAATCCTTTTATCATGCTAAGTTGTGGATTTGATCTTTGTTATCCTATTTTATTATTTTTAATTTTAAAATTTTAGTCCTTCGTTAAACTATAATTGTTAATTGTAAATATTAATACAATTGTGATTTAAACCTACGCTATTCTTGAAAAAGATGATCACCTGACGAATAAGTCACAAATTGGAATTTAAAAATATCAATAACTTTACTAATTTAACGTTCCTTTAATTAATTAGGACTGAATGTTAAAATTCAAAAAGTATAAAGATTAAATATGAATAATTTAAAACATAGGGATTAAATATACAATTTACACATAATATAGTAATTAATAGTAAATTTGACTTTCTTTTCTCTTTCGGTTTCTTCGAGATGACTAGGAAGTTACGGAGCATTTACAAAGAAAGTGCCACTAAAAAATGAAAAGTGGGGTTTCCATATGATTATTAAAGCTATACTAATATTAAAAAATTTAGTAATTTTTTATATATTAAAAATAATATTAATTCCCATATGTGAATGCACATCTTATCATTGAATTATTATTTGTTTTGAAGCATAATTTATTTCTTTCAACTGAGTGCACAGTAAATAAGTACTCAAAACGAGTGTAAGTTTACAGTATCGCAGAAAAAAGAGAGTATAAAAAGCGTAAAGATTCTTGTTCTCTGTGATAGTATTAGTAGGCTCAAAAATATTCAAGACATGACTGGGTTCAGAGTTTTGGTAGATAGTTCAATAATTATTTCACCCACTGCCTTTTGACGTGATACCTGTGGGCCGCATCTACAACTCATTAAAGCCCATCTCTTACCCTTCTTTCTAATCTACATAAGAGGCTGATGAATAAATAAAGGTAATATACCGCTGCTGCACGTGAATTTTGAGTTAAATTACATTTTTAATTTTATTTTATTTTATCATAAAAAATTATAATTTAAAATCATTTCACCGATTAAAATTATTTTATAGACTATTCCCGTTATATTATTTATTGTCTCTTTTTTAATTATTTAATGATATTTCAATAAATTTTTTATTTAATTGAAACATAATTTTAATAATTTTTTTTACTCTAAACTTCGAACCCTAAATTTGAAATTTAGAACCTTAAACTTTAACCCTTAAACCTTAAATATTGAATTCTAAACCCTGAACATAAAAATTATTAAAATTATATATCAATGATATGGGAAAAATTACTAAAATATCATTAAATAATTAAAAAGGGGTCATGATTGATGTGGTGGGAAGCAGTGGCAGAACTTGAAATTTTGGGGGGTCGGAATTAAATTGTATATTTTTACGATAATAAAAATGTAATTTTATCGTTGTAATAACTTATATCTTTATCATTTTTAAAGGGTTAAATCAAAATTTTATCAATCTTGAAAGGTCAAAGTGCACTCTTACTATTATTAATTTAAATTTTTATAAATTATAAAAAATATAAATAAAAAATTTATTATTTTAAAGAGACCATAACCCTTGAGTCTCCACTGCGCCCTGCTGCTAATGAAAAATATCCATAAAATATTTTTTTTCTAAAAAACGTCTTACTTGAAGTAACATTACAAGTCATAAAACTCTAAAATAAGTTGAATAAAAAATATATAGAAAAATTAAAATATAAATTAATTTGATCTAAATTAACCAGATCTTACGGTGACTATTTGATTCACCTCAATGTTGTGGGCCGAAGAAATGTTAAGAAGGCCTAATTTGGGCTTATGGATACAACATGCTCCAAAGTCCGGATCCAAACAACATGGCGTTCCCTAATATTAGGGCTTGAATTCTTTATTCACGATTTTGGGTGGAATTGAAGTTGAATCTCAACAAAGCTTGCGATTTTAGCTTCATCTCTGTTCTGCCTCTTCATACTAAGATCTTGTTTTCATCTTAACGATTCGTTATTGTTTGTGAACAAAACAATAAAAAGATAAATGATTCAAAACTTTGAAATTGTTAAGGGTTCGTATTTTTAGGAAATACTAGATATCTAGTTTTTACCCTTTTTGAGCAGAGAGCAAATTTTCAGATTTTTTTACACGAAATAAAGAATGAAATATTACGTTTCGTTTTTCGAAATGTAAGATTTATTGATATATTATTAAGCATATTTGGCATGTTATATTATTTTGTTTGTAAATTTATTAAAACCAATAAAAATCAACAAGTAAATTTTATATTTTCCCCACTCATCTCTTGCTCAACATCAAAATCTTGAAAGCCTATAAATAGGCAATGTACTCATGGGATTGGTGCAAGAGAGTTAGTAAATTATCAACCCACAAGGAACATTTTATGTGATTTTTTTTTTAGTAAACTGCTAAAACAATTTAGTTTTACTTAAAATGTTACGTTTTAGTAATTTACGTTATCATGTTATAATATTTTAATAACTGAGTCATTAACGGTAAGCTGACATGGCACGTTAAATCATCATTTTAAACAAAAATTTTAGGTTAAATTCTACAATTGGTCCTTATATTCTTTTTATTTTGAGCAATTTAAATTTTTTTCTTTTATGTTATTTTAACTTTTATTTTTTTATTTTCCATTATCTTTTGCTTCTCCCTTTGCTTTCCTCCCTTCTTTATTTCTTTTAATGTAGTTTTTCTATATTTTTTATTTGTTAAAACTAATCCACAAGCTCGCCTTACTCGAAAAAAATTAAATTGTTCAAAAAAATAAAAAAATAGGGACTAGTTTTAACAAATGGAAAACATTAAAAAACTACATTAAAAAAATAGAGAAGGGAGGAAAATAGAGGAAAAGCAAAAGAGAGAAAATAAAGAAAAAAAATGAAAGTTAAAAGAACATTTAAGAAAAAAATAAATAAATTGCTCAAAATGAAAAAAAAAGTATAGGGATCGATTGTATAAATTAACCTAAAATTTTTGTTTGAAATGATTATTTAACGTGCCACGTCAGCTTACCATTACACCGTTAACAGAAATTAACGGTTCAGTGACTCCTACAGCTTCTTGGCAAATAAATAAGAGTTAGTTGAATCAAATATTTTGATAATTTTAAATTAATATTTAAATTTTAAATTATTCTTATTATTGAGGTTATATTGATTAGATATTTTAATTAAAATTATTAATTAAATTTTTTTAGAATTTATTTTTTAAAATTTTACTTTGTTTTGAGTTTTTTTTTTAATTATGCGGCAACATTTTATTTCTTTAAAATTTTCATTTTAAATTTAGTTGCATTAGATTTAGGACCAGTTTAGCATTTATTATCAGAAACACTTTTGATCAAAAGTTAAGATTTTTTTGCTTCTGCTTTTGACAAAAAAAAAAGTGCTTTTGCAAATTTTTTTTTCCAAAAATATTTTTGAAAAGCTCAAAAATATATTGTAGACCAAAAATTATCCTTTTAGTAAATTTAAACTTTTATTAAAATGATCAAATAACAAGGTGATTCGATCAAACCTAATAAAAAAAGTTGATGTCAACTCCATTTTCGTTTGTCTCAAAATAAAAAGTCAATTTCAAAAAAAGAATGTCGACAATATGATTTTGAAAAGAAATATTGTACACCTTCACATCTTGAGAAACAAATGCATATCCAATTGTTTAATTAAAAGTTAGAATAATTAAATTCCAAGTTTAATTCAATTAAGTTATTTTATTAACACGAGATAAATTTAAATTTTAAATCTTAAGCATTTGTAATTCTTTTCATTGTATATTGATGTGAGGCTATTTTATCTTCCCAGTGCCCACCATAGTGTTTCTTTTTAATCCTATTTATGAAGTTTAAACTCATTAAACGAGTCGAATATGAAAAAAATTATCTCAAAAAAAAAAACAACATTTACGTGAGATTATCCAATACCAAAAACATGACAAATATTGCATGACTTATATATAAAAAAAATTATTCAATTGTTTTGACTTTTATAAAGTGGTGATTAAAATACTTGTTAAATATCTATTTGATATGAATTTAAATCTGATCATCATCAACACATTCAATATTGTATAAAAAATAGATATTAATTAACTGTAGAATAAAGCTCAAAAACCACAAGTTTAAAAATAATAAAATTGCAATAAATAAACTCGACTGATATATACATTATTGTTAATACAGGAGGACGTAAATTCGAGTACGCTAAAACGAATTATCCTTCTATTTATAGATTGAAAAAATAAATATAATTAAAAACTATAATAAAATCCAAAATCCGCAGGGCATGTTTTAATTTCAAAGACTGAGGTTTATTTGCGAGGAACGTCTACACCTAGTTGGAGGCATATTCCAAGCCTACGTTATCTAAAAAATATTGCAAACAACATAAACATGGGTACATATTTTTAAGCTAAAGTGTATATTTAAATTATTTTATCTATTTATTTCTTATCAGACAAAGAAATAAAAAAATGTTTTACTTAATGTTTCCTATTATCCATTCTAGTGGAAATATAAAAACTTGAACTGTTTCTCTTAATTCTTTGGCACAAAAACATTAGTGGTAGGAATTTAGAAAATAAAATTGGGTCCAAACATATTAAATATGAGTTTGTAAAACAAAAATTAGTTGTTTATTATTATTAGTAGTTTGGTTCAGTTCTTTTAAACACAAAGCTTGAAGAAAAAGTATTGCTCACTCAAGCACTCCACGCCAATTAAATTCATTTAATCAATACTTTAAACAATTAATTTCCTATTATAGCCCCTACTGTGATCCCCTCATCTTCATGTGGGAGATTGATAGGAATAGGAAACGACTAAAGGGCAAAATTGGAAAACGAACACAAAAATAATAAAAAAATTAAATTTGTAGTGAGTAGATCGCATCGGCCCCCAATTTCTCTCCTCTTTTAATTGTATGAGAGCAATGCAAGAGAAAACAGAAGGCCAAGGCCAAAGCTAAAAAGGATTGGAAAAAGGAAAATCGTCATCTCATCAATGAGCCAAAGCTAAAAAAAAAAAAATAAAAAAAAATAGTCAAAGCGCCACATCCTTCTCTCCTTCAAATTTCTCTCTCTATTCCTTCCTTTATTTTTTTCTTTCCTCCTTCTAAAATCCCCTTTCTCTCTCTAGATTTCGCCCTTTTCCGCTACGAAATCCCTAATTTTTATCAGAGGTAGGCTCCATTTATTTGTTTGCAATCTCAATCTTCTTCATATGTTTTATTGTTCCCGTTTAATCTTTGTATGCCTTACATTATTTTACGAATTTGCCATTAAAACCCTAGTTTCAATAATCTGCAAAAAACAGAGAGAAAAGGGTCAATCTTTTCAGCTAACATAAACCCTAGTTCTCGTATCGTTCATCGAATTTGTGTTTCCCGTAGTCTTAGGCTAAATGATTTGGTTTCTATTTTTATCTCTTAGCATGTAAAAGAACATATCTTGCGTTCAGTTCAATTTGGGGGTTTGCTTGATTCAGTAGATTTGGTTCATTGCTGAATCAAAAAGGTAGAGTTTTTAGTTATATCCTGTGTTTTTTTTAATGGTAAACTGGATTGAGTCACCTGGGGAGGGAAACATTTTGAATTTTGATATGTGTTGGTTGTTTCTCTTGGTTTATTTTAATAGATCAAAGCAATTTGATTCTTTAAGGCTGTTGTTTTGCTACATGGTTTTTGAGTTTGCCTTCCTGCTTAGTATTTCAAAGTGCTGGGAGTTGATTTGTTTTACCTTAATTCCAAAATTCTTAAATCATTACTGGAATATGTATAGACTTTTAAATTTTTTATTGTAATCATGTTTTTCTCTAACTTAAAGTTAATTCTTGTATTGTCAAAACTAATTTTATGAAACAGCTTCGTGAATATATTGGATCCGTTCTTAGTAGAACGAAGCTATCGAGCTTAATCGTATGATGTTCATAGTTTTGCTACTGATTTTGTTAGGTCATGTTTTCTTAAGCAGTCAATGGAAGGAATGTTCTGAGCTCCGTGTCCTAGAACCTCTAAAATTGAACCATATTCCCCTTTTTAGATTTGCTTTCCTTTTTGAACGTCAGTGATCTGGTGCTTTCTATTTATATAACTTGATTTCTCTAACCACATGATGGTAGAGCTAGAACTGGCACTGATGACTTTCATTTTTCTGGCAGGTCAGAGTGATGTTGATTTGTACATTATATGTATGAGGTGACACACTCATTGAATCTATTCTTAACTTTATTTTCATTGTCACTTTACTTATGCCTTAAATGGTTCTAATTTCTATTTCCTTATATATTTTTTGGCACTGTGCAGTTTTGCTTTCACATTCCTTCTTAGGATTTGATGTTGGAAGCAGTATGCCGCTGATAGTTGGGAGAAATGCAAAGGTATCATGCTCCCAGCTGCACTAGTGCAGTTAATAACAGTGCAATAGGAGGAGCCTCAGTTAGGGATACTTCCCGGGCTGATTCATCTTCATTACCACCTAACTTCTCATTGAATTCTAGGTATCTAGATACCATGTTATTTTGTCTACTGTTCACATATTCTTGTCTTCTTGAATTTACTTAATTTATTGATTCTAAAATTGGTGTTTGATTATATATTTGGATATTGTTATTTGATATTTTTCAATTAATAACCACATTTTGAGAATATTCTGCTCCTACTACAAGAACACTTTCAATTTGGAATTAGTTTTTCCAAGTCTTGTACTGAGTGTTTTGTGCCCTTTTGTCTGACCCTGAGATTGTGCATAAGCTGCATCTTATTGTTAGAAGTGGAAGGTAATGCATGAATTCCTCTGACACCCCTCTTGTTTCTGTAAATCATTTGTGTCTTTTCTTAAAAATAGATTTTCCACACTGAGATGACACTGTTATTATTTTTCCAAAGCATATTTACGCTGGCATTTTTAGAATTGTAAAGCTGTCTACCTGCTGAAAGTACACTTCTTTCTACCTGGTTTCATTTATTTTTATTTTTATTTGTAGGCGGCAATCCCAGTTAGCACCCTACAAGTTGAAGTGTGATAAGGAACATCTGAATTCCAGGTAATTATGCAATTGAATTGAATTATTATGTTAGTTATATTTATGCAGAATGATTAAGTAATGAATCAGAACAAGGTTATATATTACTTATGATACCTATGTAAGGGTGGATTGCAAAACTGACTGAGCCGATGGTCCTACTATATGATTCTTAAGTTTATCCATTTAGATTATGTTTTTTTTTATTGCTTTATATAACTAAATTGATGGTTCAGTTGGTTTGATTTTTAAATTCATCTTCTTAAGGTAATGCATATCTTGCGTACTAACTTTTGGTTCCTTTCAGACTTGGCCCCCCTGACTTTCATCCTCAGACTCAGAATTGCCCTGAGGAGACGCTCACTAGAGAAAATGTGCAGCTTGGGTATAAGGATACTATTGATGGACTGGAGGTATTGTCTTATGATTGATCACAATTCACTACTGTTTTTTTGTTTTCCAGCAGCATCCTTATGCAGATTTTTGCTGCATGTGAGTGGTTGGCAGCTATGGTTGCTTCACCAATCCATATGAACATCAATCACATCCTTTTTTTTTTTCCTGAGCTATAGAATTATTATAATTGGGTCTCCATTAAATTATTATGGTTTGGAAACTTCATCTGATGCATATGCTGTAAGCACAGGGTTCTCCTTTTGTTGTCTCATATCTCTAAAACTTTACTTTCTTCTTCCTCATGATGCTGTTTGATTCAGTTTTTATGTAACTTCAGTACTTTCTGTGCTTATCTTAGATTGAAATCTGATAGTGTCTGACTGTCTGTATAAGGGCTGTTTTGACTTCATGCTGATATAGCAACTTAGCAACCTCTTAAAGCTGTAGGAAATTTAAATCTCGAAAATTTTAAGACAATTCCAGGAAGTTAACTGTTTTTGGTTAGCTTCTTTTATTACCATATTTGTTGTTTAACATGGTCCTGCCATCTTTTCAGGATTCAAAAGAGATTTCATTGACTCAGGTTCAGGCTTTTACAAAGCCAGTTGTTTTGAAATGCAGAGATGTAAGTCACTTTATTTGGGATGCTATGGTTGTCACATGGACCATTCTATTCATATTTAATTTAACTTATCAACTCAAAAAAAAAAAAGTTTTCCTTGTGTAACGTAACTGTCAGTTTTTCACTTTCTAATAAATAGTTCCTCTCTTCTTTGCAGGCAATTAGAAAGTGTCTAAGGGCTATCAATGAATCTCGTGCTCAAAAGAGGAAGGTGATACATTCATTCTTTTCATGGTTGTTTCTTGTTTATGTACTTGTATGATTGGTTTCTTTTCAAAGCTCTGTATTTTGTTTGTCAGGCTGGTCAGGCTTATGGTGTCCCTCTTTCTGGTTCACTGTTAAGTAAACCAGGGGTTTTCCCTGAACAAAGGCCGTGCAATGAAGATTTCAGAAAAAAATGGATTGAGGTAATCTCATACTCCCCTACGTGGTTGCACGAAACTTTTTTATATTCCTTTTTTGTTTAGTTTTTAATTTTGACTTCATGGATCTTGGCGAAAGGCAAAACTATGCTTCATACGTGAACTCGACATTATCTTCATATTTTTCTCAGGGCTTATCACTGCAACACAAGCCTTTGTGTTCTTTGGCCGATCAAGTTCCTCAAGGATATAAGAAGAGACCACTAATAGAGGTTCTTATCAGGAATAATGTTCCATTGCTTAAAGCAACTTGGTTTATCAAAGTAACATATCTTAATCAGGTACAATAGCCTTAATATATTTGTATCATATGATCATGCTTTCTGTAATTGCGCTAGATTATTCATGACATTGGAAGGTAGCGGATTTATTATTATCATTTGCAGGTTCGTCCTGGTTCTGCAATTTCGTCTGGAGCACCTGATAAAACTCAATTATCTCGTACAGAGCTCTGGACAAAAGATGTTATTGATTACTTGCAATACCTTTTAGATGAATTTTTTTCGAGAAATAATTCTCATTCTACTCAACATGGTAGAGATCGGTTGCCACAAATGCATTATGCTGGGTCTTTGCAGCATAGGAGTGATCTGGCACCAGCAATCATTGATGGTGAGGAGCCGTCCCTTCATTTTAAATGGTGGTATGTAGTGCGGCTCTTGCAGTGGCATCATGCAGAAGGACTGGTTCTTCCCTCTCTCATTATTGATTGGGTTCTGAATCAACTGCAGGTATCGTATTTGATGTATTCAGCCCTCATTGTATTTAATTTTACCACCGTTCTGAGAGATCTGTTCATGTAGGAAATAATTGAGCTTATGAACATTTTCTGGTTTCTGATTATTTTATTTGTGCTCTTCCAGGAAAAGGATTTGCTTGAGATTCTGCAGTTGCTGTTGCCTATCATTTATGGAGTTTTGGAAACCATCATTCTATGTCAGACATATGTACGTAATCTTGTGGGTGTAGCTATTCGCTTCATCCGTGAACCTTCTCCAGGTGGATCTGATTTGGTTGATAACTCCAGGAGAGCATACACAATATCTGCACTAGTTGAGATGCTCCGCTATTTGATACAGGCTACACCAGATACATTTGTTGCTTTAGATTGCTTTCCTTTACCTACTTGTGTACTCTCACATACACCTAGTGATGGTGGTTTTTTATCTAAGCCCTCTGATGATGCAGCAAAAAAAAATTATTCAGCAGATGCATATGCTGTCAGAGGTAAAGGGTTTGATTCCCAATATCAATCCTTGTCATTTAATCATGTTGTTTCCACCGTCGAGAAACGTGCTGACAATCTTGCTAAAGGTGTAACTGCTGGATATCCTAGCCAAAGTGTGGCAAAAGCTGTGCAGACCCTGGACAAGGCTCTTTTGCAAGGAGATGTGATAGATGCTTATAAACATATCTTCAATGATCTTTATGATGGAGCAGTTGGCGAGGGTTGGGTAGCAGAAGTCAGTCCATGCTTAAGATCATCACTGAAATGGCTTCAAACTGTGAATTTGTCTTTGATTTGCTCAGTTTTTTTCCTTTGTGAGTGGGCAACTTGTGATTACCGAGACTTCCGGACTGCTCCACCCTCTGACGTGAAGTTCACTGGCAGTAAAGATTTCTCACAAATATATCTTGCAATTCAGCTTTTGAAACTGAAGATGAAAGAGTTGCAAAAAGAACTTGAGAAGGGAAGGGCATCAAGAAAGAAAACCAGTCAGCAGAATAGCTATTCCAGCAAGGATTTGTTGGGAGATACACATGAAGCTAAAAGCAATGGAAAAGGTTTAAATGGAAGGAGGAGGAACTTTTCAGATATATTTGACAGCCCTGGTCCTCTGCATGATATTATTGTGTGCTGGATCGATCAGCATGAAGGACATAAAGGAGAAGGTAGCAAGCGTCTTCAGCTTTTTATGCTGGAACTCATACGTTCTGGAATTTTTTATCCTCAGGCATATGTGAGGCAGCTAATAGTTAGTGGAATTATTGATACAAATGGACCAATGGCTGACCTGAACAGAAGGAAGAGACATCAACGAATCTTGAAGCAGCTTCCAGGGCAGTTTATGCTTAATGCTTTGGAAGAAGCAAGAATTGCTGAGGGCTCAGAACTGCTTGAGGCTATAAATGTTTACTCAAATGAGCGCCGTCTTGTCCTTCAGGAACTTTTTTTTGATTCATATAATAATACAAACAATTCTCATGCACTAGCCAAGAAGCTAAATTGTCATTCTACCTCAGGAAGAGATGTTGATTCCCAGGTTTCATGTGATAAGAGGAGAACTGTTCAAGCTTCAAAGACTTTCGGGAGAGAAGTGGACCTTGAAGAACTGAAGGCTTCCATCTCAGTTTTGCTGCAATTCCCAAGTTCATCTTTTTGTTCTGCAGATAGTGGAGTGGATGAGTCTCAAGGGAGTATCAAAAGATCTATTGGGTCAACACACAGCAAGATGGATTCTGTAGAAGGTACTCCTGGGTGTGAAGATTGTAAAAGGGTTAAAAGACAGAAATTAAGTGAGGATAAGAGTTCATGTCTTCAAGTATCTTCACCCATTCCATCAGATGATGAAGATACTTGGTGGGTGAGGAAGGGGCCCAAAAACTTGGAGGGTTCCAAAGTTGATCCCTTGCTTAAGTCAACAAAGCAAGCATCTCGTGGTAGGCAAAAGCCTGTGCGTAAAACTCAGAGTCTTGCACAGTTAGCTGCTGCTAGAATTGAAGATAGCCAGGGAGCATCGACAAGTCACGTTTGTGATAACAAGATAAGTTGTCCACATCATAGAACTGAGGTGGAAAATTTGAAGCTAGTTGATGGGATCAGAACAACCCATCATGCAGATATTATTTCGATTGGGAGGGGTTTAAAGCAGCTTCGCTTTGTAGAGAAGAGGGTTGTCACTATTTGGTTGCTATCTGTAGTTAGGCAGCTTGTTGAAGAGTCTGAGAAATCTGTCCCCAAGGCTAGCCAGTATGGTCGACCCTTTGTTGCAGCTGATGAGAAGAGTCCCTTAAGATGGAAGCTTGGTGAGGATGAGCTATCAGCGATTCTGTATTTATTGGATGTTTCTTGTGATTCAGCTTCAGCTGTCAAATTTCTCCTTTGGTTGGTTCCAAAAGCTATTAGTAATCCCAGTCCTGCCATTCATAGTGGGAGAAACATTCTAATGGTGCCCAGGAATGTGGAAAACTATGCTTGTGAAGTGGGGGAAGCATATCTTTTATCATCTCTCCGAAGGTAAAATATCATTTGTTTTGTCTCTTAATTTGATTAAATTGTTCATGACAGACATATCTGGCTGTCAAATTTGTTCTGTAGGTTGGTTCTTGTTAGTGTCCATCGTGTTGCAGTATGAGTTGATGCTGTTGCCCTTTTTTGATCTTTAACAATGAATTTAGCCTATTTTTCTTCTTTTCTCCTCCATTTCTCTAAATCAAACTATTCTGGATTGTTTGTGAATGTGTATTATTGAGTGCATGAAATAGTTGAACGATGCATTATTTGGGTGTCTGGTTGGAATTGTATGATATCTAGTAAACTGTCCTGAAGATTGGGAGACATATTTTTCTTCCCTTTAAGTTATTCTTATTTCTCAAGATCAGACTGTCAAGCCACTAATCCTGTTGTGGAAAAACCTATTGTCATTGTTGTCTATGTTTCATGACCTGCACATGTAGTCTTACATGCTTAACAATGAATTTTGTTCAGGTATGAGAACATACTTATTGCCGCAGATCTTGTGCCTGAAGCTCTGTCTGCTACAATGCGTCGTGTTGCTGCATTTATGGCCACTAACGGAAGAATTACAGGTTCTGGAGCCCTAGGCTTTGCTTGTTATTTGTTGAGGAGGTATGGCAGTATTGCCAGTGTGATTGAATGGGAGAAGAATTTCAAGGGGACCTGTGATAAAAGACTTTTGTCTGAACTTGAATCTGGACGAACAGAGGGAGAGTTTGGATTTCCACATGGAGTTCCTGCCGGGACTGAAGATCCTGATGATTACTGTCGTCAAAGGATAAATGTCGGACGGTTATCTAGAGTTGGTGCAAGCATGAGAGATATGGTTCAGCGTCATATTGATGATGTCTTGCACTATATCTTAGGCAAAGAGAGAAAACATTTTGCAGCCAATGCACCAAAAAGTCCTGCCACTGAAAAAGGGGACGATGATTATCAAGTTGCTCAACAAATTATAATGGGACTAATGGACTGTTTTAGGCAGACTGGTGGTGCTTTTCAAGAAGGGGACCCCGGTTTGGTGTCTTCTGCTGTTTCTGCCATTGTTAGCAATGTTGGACCAACCCTAGCAAAGATACCTGATTTTACTAGCGGCAGCACTTATTCAAATTATCAGCCGCCTATGAATTCCTTGAATTTTGCTAAGCGCATATTGCACATCCATTTAATATGTCTATGCCTGTTAAAGGAAGCTCTTGGAGAGCGCAAAAGCCAAGCATTTGAGATAGCTCTTGCAACAGAGGCTTTTTCTGCTTTAGCTGTAGCATTTGCTCCTGCAAAGTCCTCTCGGGGTCAGTTGTTGTCTCCTGATTCTCTTGATTCTCATACAAACATATCTAATGACAATTCGCACAGTTCTGCCAAAGCGACTCTTGGGAGAACTACCAAAATGGCAGCTGCTGTTTCTGCCCTTGTCATTGGGGCCATTATTCATGGAGTTATTAGCTTGGAGAGAATGGTGTCTGTCTTAAGATTAAAGGAAGGATTGGATGTTGTTCAATTTGTAAGGAGCACAAAAACCAGCTCTAATGGTAATGCCCGATCTGTTGGGGCTTTTAAGGTGGACAACTCAGTTGAAGTATATGTGCACTTGTTTCGGCTGTTTGTTGGGAACTGTAGAACTGTTTGTGATGGACTAGTATTGGAGCTCTTGGGTGAACAATCAGTTTTAGCTCTTTCAAGGATGCAGAGATTGCTCCCAATTAATTTGGTCTTTCCACCAGCTTATGCAATATTTGCATTTATGATATGGAAGCCATTCATCTTGAACAGTAACACTGCAAGAAGTGAAGACATTCATCAATTGTATCTGTCTTTAACAATGGCCATTGGTGATGCCATAAAACACAGACCGTTTCGACATGTTTGTATGAGGGATACTCGTGGCCTTTATGATATTGTAGCTGCAGATACAACTGATGCTGAGTTTGCTGCCATGCTAGAGTTGAATGGTTTGGACATGCATTTGAAATCCATGGCCTTTGTCCCTCTTCGTGCAAGGCTCTTTCTAAATGCTATAATTGATTGTAAAATGCCTAATTCTGCTTTTACACAGGATGATGGGAATAGGGTTTCTGGACATAGTGAGTCTAAAGCTCTTCGTGCAGAGACATCTAAGCTTTTGGATAAGCTTGTTTGTGCATTGGACACTCTTCAACCTGCTAAGTTTCATTGGCAGTGGGTTGAGTTAAGGCTCCTTTTAAATGAACAAGCACTTATTGATAAGATTGAGAATCATGATATGTCCTTAGTGGATGCTATTCGCTCTTCCTCACCTAGTTCTGAAAGAGCTTCTCCTTCTGAGAGTGAGAAAGTTTTCATTGAAATTATTCTTACCAGATTGTTGGTCAGACCTGATGCTGCTCCCCTTTTCTCAGAGGTGGTTCATCTTTTTGGGAGATCATTAGAGGATTCGATGTTGATGCAGGCTAAATGGTTCTTAGGTGGCCTGGATGTTCTTTTGGGACGGAAAACTGTTAGGCAACGGCTCAGTAATATTGCTGAAAATAAAAACCTTTCTACCAAGTCACAGTTCTGGAAGCCTTGGGGTTGGTCCTATTCTGGTGTTGATCCTGTAACAAACAGTGGAGAGAAGAGAAAGTCTGAAGTCACATCTCTTGAGGAAGGTGAAGTCATTGAGGAGGGCATGGAGTCAAAGGGGTGTGTGAAAGGGTCCACTCAAGTCGATATTGAGGGTTCTGGTATCAATCAGCAGCATGTAACTGAGAAGGCTTTCATTGAATTAGTTATTCCTTGCATAGACCAAAGCTGTACTGACTCACACAATACCTTTGCAAGTGATTTGATAAAGCAGTTTAACACCATTGAGCAACAGATAAACTCCGTTACTCGTGGTGTAAGCAAGCAGACTGGCACTGCTTCTTCTGGAATTGAAGGTCCTACTAATAAAATTAACAATCGCAAAGGCATAAGAGGTGGTAGCCCTGGATTGGCTAAACGAACACCAGCTCCTGTGGAGTCTGCTCCGCCTCCTTCCCCTGCAGCTTTGCGAGCTTCTATGTCATTGAGGTTGCAGTTTATTGTGAGATTGCTGCCAATCATATGTGCAGATGGGTAAAAATATGATATGTTTTTCTGCGTGTTCCATTTTATTCAACTTTAAATAAGGATGATCAGTATCTGTGCTTTACTGCTTTGTGAGACCTTTTCTGATAGACTGAGCAGATTTCTTGTTGCTATGAACTCGTCATAGGTTCTGTCAATTTGTTTTGTTTGTCTAGTAGTACATGCATCTTTCTTCTGGAAATGAATAGGTACTAGTTTACTTGTTGAATTTTCTTTATGAAATCCCCATGGTTAAATTTGTTAATCTCGTCTCAGTCTCAGCTCAAGCCTTCCTAGTTTCATTTATCTGTTGAAAGTGATCCTGGAAAATTAGCTTTAATTCTTTCTGTGTTGTTGATCCATGATACTGACTCATTTTTATAGTACTTTGTAATTGCAAGCCTTAGTTCAGGATATTAAGTTTTTATTTCAATGATTTGTCACTCTTCAAAGGCTGATGTTATTATTCGAATTACTAATTCATAAAATTCTTAGATTTAAAACTTCACTTCTTGGATATGCTTTTTATGTGATTTGAACATCTTTTGCATTATCTTAGTGTGAGCAATTTTTTATTATTTGATTTCTCTTCCCTGTTGGTGTAAATTGAATGTGAGGATTACATTGTTTCTTTTTATGGGAGAGTAGTGGTAGCAAATTTTTTCTGCATTTTTTCTTCTATTTTTTGGGAATTCATTGAATGTTGACTATCCAATGGAAAGAAGCCATTCTAATTGATACAGATTCAACAATGTTATGGAAGCAGTAGTATCTTATTTTGGTATTTAATAAATTAGTTACGAAGGTTCATTGTTGGATTATTCAGGGAACCATCAGCTCGAAGCATGAGGAATATGCTTGCTTCTGTAATACTTCGATTACTCGGAAGCAGGGTTGTGCATGAGGATGTTGACCTATCTTCTAATCTTGCACAGTTGAAGAGGGACATGGAGCTGATGCCAATTGTTGCATCCATGGAAATGTCTGGAGATAGTCTTTTTGATCGCTTATTGTTAGTTTTGCATGGGTTGTTAAGCAGTTGCAAGCCAAGTTGGCTGAAGTCAAAGGATGCCAAGGATTTTTCTGGATTTGACCGTGAAGCGGTGGAGGGTCTGCAGGTTTGATATTTTTTGTCTTGTTGATGATTGAATTTACTGCTGCTTGTTTTGGTAAAAAAACCATAGATTTATTTGAAAGAACGCTTTGAATTTTTTTTCTCAAATTGAATGTTTTATTATTTGCTATCTCATAATGGTAGGTTTTTTTAACAGGAGATGTTTAAGATGATATATATAGAAAGAAAAGTGTAACTGAGACATCACTTCTTGAATTCAGTAAAAGTAATGATTAAAAGCAAATGATTTCTGAAAGTAGTACTTTTAAAGGCACCAGTTAAGTAGATCCTTTGTCAATTTACCTGGATATGGAGTGTTGTTTTCCAGTATGCATTAGCCTTGGGCCTATTCATTTTCTGATGTAATCATGAGTAGTATGTAATGTCTTGATTTCGTAAGAGTTGAAGTTTGGGGGAAATTTTTGGGCTTTGAGAGTTCTAGAGGTAAAGAAATTTGCCTAAATAGCACGAGGAAATGAGGTGTTAATTGTTGCATGTGTAATGCAATTTAGTAATGGGTACTTTTAATTTGACTGAATGTCAATATTTTGGTTTATAGACTTTGCAATTGATTTTCTGTCCAAAAGTGGGTACTTCTAGTTGTTTTTATCTTGACAAATAGTCACCACCTCTCACGTAGTTTCATTGCAGGTAAAAGAAAATAATCAGTTTTCTTCGAGTTACGAGCTTTGAGATGTCATTCTTGTCAAGATAGAAAATTATTTAGAATGAAGTTAGCATTGAAATAAAATTACAGATGATTCTTTACTTACTTCACTGTTTATTCTGTGGGTGCAGAATGAATTAGATTCTATGCAATTGCCTGAGATGATTAGATGGCGAATCCAAGCCGCAATGCCTATATTATTTCCTTCTTTTCACAATACAGTCTCCTGCCAACCACCTTTTGTCCCTATTAGTGCTCTTAGTTTGCTTCAACCCAGCATCTGTGTCCCTGGATCTTACACTGGAACTATTAATCCACCTCAGAGACAGGTTGCGTCAGCACGAAATGCAAATAATATGCTAGGAAAATCCAAGTCAGTGCTATCACAAGAGAATGATATGGAAATTGACCCATGGACACTTTTGGAAGACGGAGCAGGATCAGGTCCATCTTCAAGTAGCACTGCAGCCATTGGAGGCAGTGACAATGCTAATCTTCGAGCTTCAAGTTGGCTCAAGGGGGCTATAAGAGTGAGACGGACGGACCCGTCGTATATTGGCGCTGTGGATGATGATAGCTGATTTTAGGTTCAACTATGTTTTTAGATTTGGTCTTAAGGAATAGCAAGGCCCCTCACAACAGGTAAATTAAAGCGTTATTTGTTGTGCACATTGGTCTTGCCTGTCCCATGTTTTACAGTGGAGGGGGGGATTTTGTTTTTCACATTTTGGTTGGGCATACTGGAATCCTTGTGAAAGAATGTGATGATGTAGTGATGTAGGCCATCTTCTATTCAGCATTGCAGATTGACTTGTCATTTTATGCCCCCGCTGTCTGGGCCGTATGTACTCACAGGTGCGGTTCAGAGGCTTTGTTGTATATATAGAGGATAATTGTTTCAGTTTACCAATTGATCAGGTATAATATCCCAAGAAATTACATGTAGCTCTTCCTTTTCTAATCAATCTTTTACTTCTCTCTCTCTCTAACACACGCTCAGAGAGAGCCATGGATGCTTATCACATCGACACCCATGTATATGAATGCTTATGTTGCTCTCTTGCATTACTGCGTGCTTAAACTGAATTGTGTTTTTACATTTATGTACGAGGATTAACCGCATATGCTTTAATTATGTGTGAAGATGGATGGTTGGATTTTGTAGATGAACAAATACATAAGGCAGGCAGATGAAATCCTGATGTTCTGCAATTAGTTGTGGGTTTAGATAATCAAATGAATGGATTTGTAGGTATTTACCCCCCCGTTTAGTGATTTTCTATATCGAATTATTGATTTGAAGTTGTCAAATTATTATATTGGAGCGTTTTTCTCTTTTTGTTATTATTTTTTCTTGAAACCCTACAAAAGTTGATACCAATGTAATTTAGGAGTAATTAATACAAAAATTATGATAGATTTATCAGCCGGTTGGTACAAAATCGAAAAAGCAGAAATTGTTGAATGGATGACAATGGGGTCGAGTTAGCGCCATCTGTTTCGAGGTTTGCTTTATTCTTGACTTGTAACTGCTCTGTCTACAAAAAACACATCTTCAATCCAAGCAACAATGTTGAAAGCTAGACCTTCTAGCACTCTTGAATAACTCTCTAGGATTGCTTGCCCCACATCCTGCAACACATGTATTCTGTTGAGAACTTTACATTTTATGGAAGAATACCTCCCAATTTTTAAATTTACATGTCTTTTGACCGATAAGATGACTTACCCGATTGTGTTGAATCTTGCATGTATCCAAGGACGTCTGTGAAAGTTCGGGGTACCTTTGCTTCAAGGCAAACAACAAGCTCTCGGCCCTTTCAGCCAATATGTGATTTTTGTCACTGAGATCAACATCAGACATCAGCTCTTTTACCATGCCCCATGATGGTTTTGAATGCTTTATGCATGCTTTACGTCTCCATGTATACATTGAGGCTTCCACGCTGCTTGCAAGCTCTAGTGCTTCATGTTCAGATGCTATACTTAAACAATCCAGCAGAGAATCCGGGCAGAACTTTTCTGTCCCCAACATGAACCTGTAGATCGACTCTCCTATACTGGCCCTTCCGCTCTGTACAACTTCCCTCATACAAATAAGTAATTTCTCCTAACTTTACTACTATCAGCACAGCAGATCCCCACCGTACTATTTAAGCAACCATATTTTTCATTTTCATTTTCATAGAGATATCTCAATTTGGGATAGGATTGTAAATGCTAGAATCTGAACTTGAATAAGTGATTTCATGAACTAATTAAGCTAAATCCGGGATCATTGTGCAACCGTGAATGTTTTGAGCACTTTCTTATCATGAAAATTCTCTTTTATTCAATTGAATTGGCTTCAGTTATTTATAAAGTTTCAAATGCTTGTTCTAAACAAAAACTTGGAATTGGAACATGCTTCAAGTTGAGAACAATCTAAATTTGATGAGGAAATTAATGAACAGAAGGACTAACCTTGGGAAGAGACGCGACATAGGAGTCAGGAATTTCCATCTCTGCTAGAACACCACTATTGATAGCCATAGCTGCCTTATGAATTTGATTAGCACAGTCTCGTTTGTGCAGCAAGTGCTTCCTTGCTTTCTCAGATAGGCCACATGGAGGAACGCATGGCACTGGTACCCACCATTTCTCATCATTTCTCTTAACAACCCTTCGGAACGAGCCTATTCGGCTTGAATTCGATGACACACTCCTATCTTCTGCATACCAGAATTCTCTGTCCTCGAAACTGTCCAATATTTCCTGTCAAAGGATGTTTTATGAGCTATGAGATGAGCCTTTTTGTAATGACAAAAATATTATGATTTTTCCTTCTTACAATGAGCATTGCATCCAACTTTCTCAGTGCAGGAAGATTGACATAAATATCTGATCTTGGTCTGCTTTTCATTACCTAAAGATGTCCAAAAAATAAAAAAAGTGATCATGTTAAAGCAGACAAAGATGACAAACCAACCCCACTTTAGACAAAATTCTGGTATGGATTATGAAATCTTACTTCAAGAGCTGTTCCATTGCTTAAATTCTGTGACTTGGAAGTAAATTCAACAATGTAATCACAAACAGATAAAAGACAGCCCATTTCTCTTTTCCAAAGTGCCTTCTTTTCAGGGTTCAAAGGTTCCAACCTCAAATTTTGTCCAAATACGGTAGCTGCAGAAATTAACATAAGTAAGCAAATTTCATAGAAACTCCAAAAACAAGTAAAAAGAAACACAAAGTCATAGGTTTGTCTGAAACATGTTATTTTACCATAGAGATTGGTTATGGCATTTGAGATAGTAACTGCTGTACAGACCCCTTTGCCACTCCCTGACATGTCTTCTCCCAGTAAAAGCTTTGCAAATCTTTCCTTCATCATTTCAAGTTCTGTCAAACATAATTTTATACAAATTAGCATTCAAAAAAAGAAAAAAGAAAATAAAACAGCATGGTTTAGAATAAAAGGTATATATAATTCTTCCAGATATTTGACCTAATTCCAATGATTCTAGATAATCAAGCTGCTTTTCATCTTCATTGCTTCCGCGTTGCTTTGTTCCGAGCCTGCTAAGAACAGCTTGATTCTGAGCCATGGATCTTGTTGGTGGCCAGTGAGAAGGTGAAGCTTCACTACAACAGCTATGATCGTCGATAGGGTCTGAAAATGCTGAGGTTTCAGAGCAAGTTCGGCCATACACGAATGATTCACCACTCAACGTTGAGTAACCAGGAGTTTCTGGAATTGACTGATCATTTTGATCAACAAAAGAAAGTGAAGGTTGATAACCCAGATCATAATTTTCATCAGAGTTGGATAAATTCTCCATTTTACCCAAATTACAACTCTCAACTCTGCAAATAGCCATGAAAATCTGGTTACTGGGGCTCAAGAAAATGAAGATTTTTAAATCATAATGAAAAAAACAAAACAAACAGAAGCGATGGGACTTTTAAGCCATGGTTCAAATATGTAGGCAGCAAAAATTCGGCTAAACCGAAAAGAAAAGAAAAAAAGTGGCCATCAAGGTAAAAAAAAGCAAAAGATGTTTTGTTTACAGTCACAGGTCGTTGTTGCTATCAGATTCTAAGCATAACTCACTGAAAAAATATGCAAATAAAGTAACGTTTGTGAGCAACGGTCTTTGTTAAACATTCTTTTTTGTTTTTCAAATAAGTTTACCTTTAAAGGGTATAATACAGATTTGAATTCGAAACCATTGAAGCTATGTAGCAGTTTGAGGACCATTTGAAATCGTTCCCTCCTAAGCATCATATCTTTCCAAAAGAAACACTAACCCACTTTCTTTTTCTGTATCCATGTCACCATGCTAAGGATGGACCAGGAATCTTGACCGTCCCATTCTGGATTGTGTTTCAGCTTCCCTATCGGACAAGATAAAACCCAGATACAAATTTGGCAGGAAAATATTGAATCCGAGAAAATAAAGAATGGGTTTTGAATATTTAGGAAAATTTTGCAAAAAGTTTGTAGCTTCTTTGGTTTGATTATAGGACATGCATTCTATGTCTTGCCTGTAGTTGAATATTTATTTATTATTTATGAAGGTCGTGATTGGGAGGCGTTTTATATTGTTATATTATGATCGCAAATAAGCTTATATTTTAGAGCAAATGATCTCAATATTTTAATTTTTCTTTAATTCAATGAAAATTTTCAACTTTCTAGAGATTGGATATTGCAAGAATCAAATTAATTGAAAGATGGAAAAGGAAAATTTTATTTAGATGGGGAGTTAGACGTGCATTCCATTTTTTTTTGCATATGCGGCTTAATTGTGTGTTAGATTGGATAAGTCAAATAATTGTTTTTAGGGGTTTTCTCCCCTTAATAAAAGTGATGAATTCCAAGCCACAATGATGTAATCCTCTTAAATTTCGTTTTTTTTTTAATTTAGATATAATAACTTATTTGGACTTCTAGCTTTTAAAATAAAATTTTATTTTAACTCTTTATTTAATTTTTCGTCTCTTTTAATTATTGATTTTATATTTTTTGTCAATTCATCCCAAAATAAATAAAAAAGTTAACTTATGTTAACTTTACTGACATGACATTTGCACGACCGTTCACACTTATTTTATGTTAGCAATTAATTAAATTTTAAATATATTTATTTATAATTTTTATACTTAAAATTTTTTAAAAATTATAACTTTTAAAATTTTTTAAAAATTAAAAACTTAATTAACTGGACAATCCAAGTGTATGCCGTCAACAATATAAGTTTAATAGTTAAAAAAGGGTAAAAAAACTAAAATAAATTTTTTTTATAAAATTGGAAGGTCAAATAAGTGAAAATTTATTTATTTATTTATTTTCATATTGTATATGTATACAATGTAAATTTAGCCTTCAGCATTTACATTTTAATCAATTTGGCCCTTGTTCTTTTTTTAGCTAAATTTGACACTTAATCTTTTAAAAAAAGTTGAATTTAAACATCATCATTTCAAATAGAGTTAAATTATTGTTTTTTTATGGGAATGCTGACTAAAACATTAAATTTTTAAACATGACGGTTTGAATGGCAATTCACATGTGCTTCATGCTATTTTTAAGAATATTTATAATTTTTTTGAATTTTAAATATTTTTATTTTTATATTTTTAAAATTATTTGTTCACATTATATATAAGACAAATAATACCATGTCAACATGAAAATACATATGTACTGTCATGTAGTTATCACACCAATATCCTAAAAAAAAAAATTAGTGGTTTAGTCAGCATTCTCGTCAAAAAAAGTAATTTGACTCTTTTTTAAAAATTTGAGAGTCAAATTTAGCTCAAAAAGAGAATAAGGGTTAAATTGAAAAGATATAAACATTAAGGGCTAAATTTGATATTATATTAATTATCAATAATTAAATTTAACTGCTGCTTTAGGGAGGAAAATCCCCAAATATTAAGTAGATGAAGTATGGTTAATAATTTAAGGAAAGAAAAGTGATGAAAGTGGACATTGCATGATCATAAAATAAAGTAATTACATAACTGAGGTTCAACCTAAAGCCTTACAAGAAACAGGTACTAGGTAGCTAAAGGGAAGGCTACAATAGCTGACAACAAATGCTTGTTAAGAGAAAAAAACCAAGTTTCTTTTTCTTCCTTTTAACAGTGCATTTGCTTGGTTACCAAGTAACCCAAAAACAAGAGATGAGCATACTGAACCTAGAAACCCAACAAATTGAATACCGGTTGATGATTAGTTTATGATCTGGTTCTCATCATCACTTCGCTGCAACTCTTTCTAGTGCTTGTTTGATCATCCCTGCAGGTGCAATGGCTGCTCCACGAAACTGGGAAAATAAAAAAGGATAGGATTCTTTGTTAAGAATGGAACAAAAAAGAACTGAGGATTCTGTTAAAACGAGCCTGATCGTACGAACCTTAGATTTCAGGGTTAATGTGACAAGACCATCGAGAGTGCACGATTGGACCGTGTGAGCATCCAAATGTAAGTTGTTTATAGCCTCCATGATATCCAGCAACAAGAATTCCCTGCAAGGACATTTTATTTCAATTATAACTTCCAGTTCTTTTATGCCTACTTTCACGGCTGGTGCAAGGCCATCTTTCGGAGTAGTCCTATTTAATTCCGAACCAGATTCACGGAGGCTTTCATCGATGTCACAGGCCTTCCTCTTGTTTATCCAAGGCTTCTTGACACTGTCAACTTTTCTGTTTTCGTAATTATCTGAAGTCTGCTCCACCACATCCGGGCAATTCCTTCTAGGCCTTGCCTCAAACTCCATTGAATTCTTGCAAGATTCCAACTCTTCTATCCTTGCTTCTAGCTCTTTCAAGTACTTAATTGTGTCCTTGAGAATTGATTCTTTGTCAATCTGCAAAAACAAACACTGCAGATCAGAATAAACTTTTATAATAAGACACCGTTTGTAAAAAAGATGTATGAATTTTATGTCATAGTGGATTTCTAGATAACATAAAATAGCATCTATGAAAGTCGAATAACCTCATCGATAGAAGGAACAATAGATCTGAGGACCCGGAATTTCTCTTCCTCCCTTCTTTTCTCAGGTAAAATGTGTCCTGTGGCATCAATATTGTTTTCCAATTTCCCAAGGCTACATTTGCCTCCATGCATTAGAGGCACTGCAAATAGAATCTTTTTGAATATGTTTTGATGTAGCCTTGGTCTATGAAAATTTTCCATTCCTTCTTTCTTCCAACCGATAAAACTAGATTTATAGCCACAGGTAGTGAAACTGGGGCTTTTGATCAACCAGTTTGAAGTACTTAGAATAGCAGAAACAGTTCTTTTGTAGTGCAAGTCATCATCAACTTCAAGATCCAAGGAGCTCAGTATTGTGTGATTTCCTTGTTGGAATTCTTTAAGATGAGAATGGCTTACACTTCCCCGCTTGGGAGAAGAGATTGCTGCTTTTTCTTGAATGCTGAAGTCATCATCCATGAAATGCCAACTTTGAACTTGAGAAGCAACACCATTCACATCTTCAAGCATGAATGAGTCATCCATCTGATGATTTTGTTCGAAGCCATTCGAACACTCATCTGGGGAGCTGATATTGAAATCTTCCTTGATACTTTCATGTAACTCGTTGAATCTCTCGTGATTGAATTTGATTTCTTTAGCAGGGGAATAGAGGTTCTCCAAGTCCAACAAATCCACTATCTCATGGTCAACCTTGGCACATATAGGATCTTTGTCATCATCTGCACTATGAGGGGCAGAGGTAGATTTCTCAGAGCAAACAGGCTTTGAGAAGTCCAGCAAGGAAGCTTTAATATGCTGGAGCAGATTCGGATCCTCCGGAACCTTAAGAATTAAGAATTTTCAGAGAAAATAAAAAGTACCATAATTGCTTGATTCCTTGATAAGTTCTATGGCTACATTTAAGATCCAAAAAGGAACTTACTAGTTCAGTTACACCGAGCTCAATAACACCTCCTAGGTAGGGAAAACATACCACAGTCTGCACAGCAAAATTAATAGCCAAGATGAGACAGGTTAATTTTACGACAAGATTTACTTCATACAAGGAGGTATCATCTTACCTGAATAGATGCACTCTATGGGGAAATGATGGACATCAAGTAATGCAAAAGCAAGTTGACAGGTCAGTCAATTGGCAATCTTGTAATGCATTAAAATTAACAACACTCAAGCCAAGTGAAAAAAACAAACCAACCAACCTTAGCAAGCAAAGAGCGGGAGAAAATTTTACTATCTGCATATTGAGCATTACATAACCATATGGTTTCACCATTTGCAAATGCTTTTCCTGGCAAACTATGCAACACAATGTAAAACCAAGAATTAACAATTATGCAAAACAACAAACAGATATAAGGCAATAGAGTTTCATTGATAATTTATTACCCTTGTCCAGGAGTGAATACAAAGGACATGCAAACCAAGTAATACCACTCTGTATCAGACAAATCCTCTGGAGATAATGCAGCAGAAGGTCTCTTATTTTGATCAGTTTCACCTTCCAGCAAAGATTCATAAAGCTCTCTCAGTTGTTCACTCCTTTGTAGCCCTATTTTATCTGCTTTAAGCTCCAATGCTTGAACAGTCTTCCTAGTCTTGATATCTCCATTGTAGTAACCATCTCCCCATTGGATTTCCCTGGTGATTATCAATCAAAGCCATATCATTTTGTGGTAAATTTAACCAAAAAATGATTCTCTCCCGTTACCATACCCAGAGTTCTATTTGTGGTAAATTTAGCTTACATCGGATACCAAAACATATTTTAACCAAAAATGAGAATTGAGATACATGAACAAGATTAAAGTTGATGAACGCATATGATCCAAGTATGAAAAAATACCCTTGTTGTGTAGCTGATAAAGACCAAAAGATTGCATAGCTCCATTGTATACTCCTAACAGCCACAGCAAGCTGTTTCCTTAAGTTTTCTGGCACCCCAACCTGGTTTTTAACAACATTAGCCATTTGACATAACAAAAATATGACTGGAAATTCAACTTCCTATTTCTGGAAAACCTATTAACAACAAAATCCACCCTTGTTTTGACAGGTTTTTCTCAGCTAACCCAAAACTGATAAATTTGCTTTCATCAAAGTGGAATATGTCCAAACTCAAAAAGCCAGGACATGACCAAAGACAGACAAAGTTTGGAGCTTATAGTACTTGGTTTTTTCCTTCCCCATTCTTTAAGATTGCAACAAGCTAGGTCAAGAATATTTCTGAATTTAATAAAAAGAAAATGCAGAGCAATATGGCAACTTGTTTTTTAGAAAAATGCAAACAGAATCTGTCTGGCATTTATCCATTGCATCGTTTTCCTGATCCTTTCCTCTTTAAATTCAGTGTGGATAAGTTTTATGAACTCTTTTGAGAGAAAACGAAGAATTAGAATCATGCGTCGGAAATTATTATTATTATCATTATTGTAAGGCTCATTATTGTTGATAATTAAGTGAATATGGAACCGTTGAGGGTTTTTTTGTGTGAGTTTCTGGGTTAAATATTTTATTGGTTATAGATGTGATGTTGTAGATAGGTCATCATGTATGTTAATATATAATCTATTTTAGAATTAACACATGTTTTCTATGCATGAGTTTACATGCATTATGATGCAAATCCACATTGCGCAAACTCATAAAAAAATACGAACTACTTACGTGCGAACTTAATATATAAGCAATACAAATTACGAGTCGAGATCCAATCGAAAAATCAAGTAATAGATCGGTGATGATGAATACCATAACACAATAAAATTACAACTTGACTAATTTTTTAATACCATACGACTATCAAACAACAATTATGTGGATGTTTATATTTGATTGTTTTAAAGTTTTTGTTTTGTTTTTTCAACACCAGGCTCGAACTTTTTTAAAGCAGTAATTTTGATTTATGAAAATTTATATGTCATGCCTTCTTTTTTCCCACCATGATAACATTAACTTGTCATTGTCAATTCTAAATGTTTATTATTTATCATTTGACAGTTTGGGATGACACTTTTCTTTAATTTAATGCAAAATTATGCATTATATAATTATTTATTAATATTTTTTTAGAATAATTAATATTTATAAGTAATGTTGAAATTGAATTCAATAATGTGGGTTTATCTATGCAACTTTTCTTCTTTCTTGTTTTGTCTTCATAAAGGCAAAATCTTCACTTTATTTTTCTTAGATTTTTTTTTATAATTAATAATTATAAACATGGTGTAAAAACATAAAATTTCTTACTACTAGAGTAATAAACCCCGTACCTATCGGTGGCAAAACCTTTACTTCAAAAACCCCACACATCTCTTTTCTGAACGCATTTGATTTTTTTCATTTCTTTTATCTTTTAAAATACTTTTCGTAGATTTGGTGTCATAAAAAAATTAAAAAAAATCAGAATTTGGGGGAAATAATAATGTTAGATTCCTTCCATCATGATGTAAGCACAGGTATTATTTTGGTTTCAATGAACTCGAAAAGTCAAATTACTCCTCAGAGTAAATTCAAATTAAGTTAAAAGCCGATCTATTTAGGTATACAAAACTTTTTATTTGAATCTAATTGATGTCATTCCAAACCAACCAATGAGTGATTTTGTCTGTAGGAAAACAAAATGCAGATGAAGGGCAAGAATGGTAGGTGAGGTTTGTAAAAGGCAGGGACCGTAGAAAGCGCGATGGCAGGCTTTAGTGGCGTTGAACCCATAAATACCAAGGTGAAATATATTATTATATCGTATACATTATTGGAGTGGCCCAGGCCCCTCCCTCCTCGCCTTAAGAAGAAGAAAGATGACCTTCCACCGAGTTACATTACATTTTTGTTAAAATTTGATCCTCTTAATATAATATCTTTTTGGCATCATCCATGTGAGTGCTTTATTGTCCACATTATACGTCCCATTATCATTTAACCTATTATGTATAATTTATACATTCAGTACCTGTGAGTTCAAATTTTTGGATTTATTTACTTAATGCTTGTCCTTCACACATTATAGATATATTACTTAACTCTCCAATCCTCTCTCGAATATCACATCTCAATCATCTCACGGCTCATCACAATCTCCTCTTTATATCAAAATATATATATTATAGATATTTTCAGAGTCAAATATATATTTCTGAAATTTGGAGTGGAAGATTATAATAAATGAGACTAAGTTTGCAATTGCATGTATCAGGCAAATGTCCGAGTTGTCTGGAAACAACTCAAAACAAGTTCCGTTTGGAAAATTGGAATCTTGCGTTTGATTGGTTTTCATTTTGCCCTGGTTATCGTGCCTTTAGGAAATTTGCTTTGCCTATCTGCACTACAAAACAAACCAAAGCTAGCATCCATAAATCATAAATGAGATGAAACCTTGTTAATGTCTTTCAGTGGCAATTGTTAGGTAAAGACCCAAAAATATGAAAAACTATAAATAACTCTCAGGTGGGATGGTTTATAGTTTTACACCAATACATATTCTAATGTGAAACTTTGAAGTTGAAAAAAATTGACCTTGTTTCGAAGCTATAAATGTGGGGAGCTGGTTTTCCTTGTACGTCCTCGATGGCAGTACAAAAAAAAAAAAAAAAAAAAAAAAAACTAGCCAGCACCTATCATTAAAGCAAAGATTCTGGGAAAAGAAAATCACGTCGCTCTTATTGATAATAATGGTAAGTGCATGTGTCTTGGGTGAGTGGTTGTTCCAGTTCTCAGTTATGACTTACTTTTACTTGTATAAAGATGAAATAAAGAGAAATAAAAGGTTACAAACACGTCCTTTGATTGACACCTTCATGCCTAAAACTGGCACATCACATCATTCATATCCCAACCAGCATCAATTTACTTAAATTTTTATCATAATTGGTATCCTAACTTCTTTTTTTTATATCAGATTTTTTGTGTATATTTTTTAAATTTATTTAGAATTCTAAAATTTTCACGTGGGAGTACTTTTTCTTTTTCTTTGAATGTATAATATAATAATTTGTTAATAATATAATATATTTAATTTATGTTCGTATAGAGCGAGAATGCAGAGTTTTTGATGGAACGGAACAGAGTTATGATGGTCGAGGTTCAGATGAAACATGTGATTGATTGCGGGTTCTTTAATTATAACATCAGAAACCAAATAAACATAAAAAACCGAAATCAACGTCAAGCATGTGCCCGGGAATGATGATCCATGACCTATGACTATGGGAATCTAATTATTATAAGTGTAATAATAAAAATTATTTAAAAAAACAACATTTTGCTTTAAAATTTGGTTTGAAAATACTTCTATTTCATATTATTCATTTGATTATTATGTAGTACAAATTGAGGGCAAAAACATAAATTGACGAGATATTATTTGGTATTGTTATACCTTTGGTAGTTCGGGTATGTGTTAGCATCAGAAGTAGTGTTGATCTTTTTATTGACTCTGTTTAAAATTGCGTCTTGATAGATTGTCTATTTGAATTAAAGGAGTATCAATATCTTATGATCTTCAATTCTAAACCCTTAATCACTTGCTCTTAGCACTTTTAGGTAAAGTCATTCACTTCTTTCAAAAAAGTCAACCCCTGCCTTATAAGTGTGAATATGCTTTCAAAGTCATGTAGGATCCACTTGAGTATAACAATCTCATGCTAATTGAAAGAATAACAAGATGGGTCACATGGTGCACGTTTTTCACGCATTAGATGAGGATAACTTTCCTCATAGCAGTCTATCACATCACATTATTAGACAAGAGGACCTCTCCTATAAATATCTTGATCAGCGACGAAGAAAGGATCTTGTTTTTCAGCATTCAAAGTTACTCTGAGCAATTATCCTGTTAATCGATTTGTCATCTTATTTTTGTTCCGGCTCTCGAACTCTTTAGGTAAACCAATCTCCACAGTGTCGCCTTTCTCTCCTTTTTTTTCTCATTGTCTTCCTCCCTCGTTATGCATTGATTCAACAGGTATAATACAATGGTTTTATCATCAATTGAATTTTAAATCAATTAGTATTATTGCTACTGTAACCTCTTTAAAGATGTGGACTTGAACACATTTAAGTGTGTAATATCTTTCATTTAATTTTAAGAATACTATAACTTTGTATGTATATATTTATAGTGTAAATTTTCTTTTATTAAATTTTGAGTAAATTAAAACCGCATAATTATTTATTTCTAATAATTCATTTGAATTGAAAGTGAGAAAACTTGGATAAATACTTAAAAAAAAATGAATAGACTCATCACTCATTTATGCTTTGATATTGGGCTAAAGTTGACAAAAGAAATATAATTGAAATGGGGCTTGTTGCTGTATCATAAAGCCATTGGGTGTAGGAGTTTGGATGACATAATCCGATATTTGGGCCTTTGTATATCGTTTCATCAAAGAAAAAGACCAACGGGACGAAGCCTATCAAAATATCTGCCACGTGTAAAGAAAAGAGTGGTCTGTCACGTTCCTCCTTTCAGCTAAAGCATCATTAGTTTTCTTCTTTTCTTTTTCAAGCCGGCTTACTTTAGTGGCAACCGGCACTTATAAAAACTCTTCTTTGCTGTTGGATCCATAAAACGTCACTGTGAAGCATTTCAGTCTTTACTTTATTTCCCCGCCACACGAAATTCACTCTTCCCTCCCTCTTTTCCGTTGAGTTGCCCCGAAATGTTTTCCAATCGAAAATGAAAAAAAGCCAAAAGAATTACGGTCAGATTCTTCTAAATAAAGGAAATGTTTCCATTTTATTTCCAAGCTGATCTCTGGAAAGTGTTCAATTACATTCCAATTGAGGCAGTTACTGGAAAAAAAGAATAAATCAAAATGGCAGTTTCATCAGTTCGGTTGTTCAACAGTTTATACCCGCCACGTGCTTCTCTTATAGCTTACTCAACATTACATTCTGGGTTTCCCAACTCATTGGGTTACAACTCGTTTCGGGTCAAGGGAGGTCTAGTTTATTCTATTTCCGGATCGTCCCGGGTTCGAGTCTTAGTTAAAGGTAAAGGAGAAAGAACAGAGGATTATCCACTAGCCGGTGATTCCACAGATAACAAGAAGGTTTCGAATCCGTAATTTGTATTTTATTATTGTTTTCACTAGAAATAGAATCCATTGAGAATCTAAAACTAAATGTCTCTTGTTTTGGTAGGTTGCAGAATCGTGGCCGAGATCATTACAGCGGGATTTTGCTGGCACACCTTATGTTCCTGTATATGTTATGCTACCGGTAAGCTTTTTAAACTCGATCGCATGATTTTTTGAAATGTTTCCTAGTGAAAACTAGATTGTTTATTTTGTTTGTGTTATATAATGTTGGGGTTGGCAGCTGGGTGTTATTGACAGGAACTGTGAGTTGGTTGACCCAGAGGGTTTGACGAATCAGTTAAGGATTTTGAAGTCAGTTAATGTGGATGGTGTAATGATTGATTGCTGGTGGGGGATAGTTGAGGCGCATGCCCCTCAAACTTATAATTGGAGTGGCTACAGGAGGCTTTTTCAAATTGTGCGTGATCTTGGGCTTAAGTTGCAGGTGAGTAATAGTGCAGTAATTCTTGTTTGCCATTGTTTGTTTTAACAATAACTAATTAACTATGCGTTCTATTAAAGATGCTACTTGTATTCCCTTTACTTCAGTATGTATTGTGGGGGAAAAGGACTAGTTAGTAGTTACTAGTTATTCCGCATTTTATCTTTATAAACTGTGAGCTTGTGATGACCTGACTTGATCTTTAAAAATGATCTGAGTTATTAGCTTTTGTAGTTTATGTAAGCTGAAACTGAGATGAGGTTGTTTACTGCTTGTTGTTTATCTATGAAAGCCATGCTTTAGTTTGATATAGGCATAGGGTGATCTTGTATCATTTATATGAAATATTTCATATATTCAAGTCTTGAGACCAACATGGAAATCAATATACCATTCAACTGAGATTATTTGGCACTTGATCTTTTGAAAATCCTTTTCTTCTTGATATAAAATTGGCACAGGTTGTAATGTCATTTCATGAATGTGGAGGGAATGTTGGAGATGATGTAAATATTCCACTCCCTCAGTGGGTAAGAGAAATTGGGGACAGCAACCCTGACATATATTTCACAGATAGAGAAGGAAGGTGCAATACTGAATGCCTTACATGGGGAATTGATAAGGAGCGGGTTCTAAGGGGCCGAACTGCTGTTGAGGTATTACAGTTGACTATGGTTATTAAGCTACACTGGATATTTATGCTTCTATCTATTACTAATAACTTTGAGAAAATCTTTCTTACTTTCTCTAGCTTGCCTGGTTCTGTTCTGTTCCTGTGACTCTGGACATTAACAAGTTTCAACCTATTTATAAAAATTTTTGCACAGCCTTACAGATTTGGATTCTATAGGATTGAAAATATTTACAACAGAAGTCTCTTGTTGTTTGCTTTTTTCCTCAAATCATTTGTCAAATAAATTTTTTTCTTGTGATGCATGGCTAACCTTTAAGACATATTGGCTTGATTTGTGAGTGCAGGTTTACTTTGACTACATGAGGAACTTTCGTGTAGAGTTTGATGATTTCTTTGTGAGTGGAGTCATAGCTGAAATTGAAGTAGGAATGGGTCCATGTGGGGAGCTACGTTATCCGTCGTATCCTGTAAAGCATGGTTGGAAGTATCCTGGTATTGGTGAATTTCAGGTACATTTTAAACCTTTGTTAATTGCTACCAGTTTTGATGATTCAACATTAATTGATACGTTTTCAGTTCTTATCTTCCAAGCCCTAATGGAACTCTTTTTTAGTTCAGTGTTATGATAAATATTTGATGAAAAGACTAAAGAAAGCAGCAGAGATTAGAGGACACACTTTCTGGGGTAGAGCACCAGATAATTCTGGTTCTTATAACTCTGCACCTCATGAGACTGGATTCTTTCGTGATGGAGGTGATTATGACAGCTACTACGGCAGGTTCTTTCTTAATTGGTATTCTCAAATTTTGGTTGATCATGGTGATCGTGTCCTTGCTCTGGCCAACTTGGCTTTTGAAGGCACTTGCATTGCTGCAAAGGTCAGTGCTGCAGCCTGTTCGATTCTCTCGAGCTGATTTAAATTATATGCTTTAAAATAAAGCTACAAGAACACTCTTCTCTGCCTTTTGTTGTAAACAATTGTGGCTTTGCTTTGATTTCTTTCCCAGCTATCTGGTATACATTGGTGGTATAAAACAGCTAGCCATGCTGCAGAGCTGACTTCTGGGTTTTACAATCCTGCACATCGTGATGGCTATGCTCCGATTGCAGCAATGTTGAAGAAGCATGGGGTTGCATTAAACTTCACATGTGTTGAATTGCGCACCTTAAATCAGCACGAGGGCTTCCCAGAGGCAATGGCAGACCCAGAGGGATTAGTTTGGCAGGTAACAGCATTTTTTTTTTAATTCTGGGAATTTGATTTTACTAGAGTAGAAAACATTGTAATAGAAATGGATTATTACTATGTTAGCATGTATTCTAGGATAAAAACTGATTTACTTGTTGGTTATAAGAGTGGTGTTGATTTCTGACCAGACTCCTATCTTCAGTCAAGTATAAGAATCTTTGCATCAGGCCCATTCAGTTGGTTATCATGTGTGCAATGGTGATGTTGGATGAGTCTATGGCTTGGTTGTCCTGGCAAACTACATCTAATTTTGCTACCATCTTTCAAATTTCCAGGTGCTGAATGCTGCGTGGAATGTTTCCATACCGGTTGCTAGTGAGAATGCTCTTCCATGCTATGACAGAGAAGGCTACAATAAGATACTAGAAAATGCCAAGCCCCGAACGACCCAGATGGCCGCCATTTATCTGCTTTTACCTACCTCAGGCTCAACCCAGCACTGATAGAGAGACGCAACTTTGTCGAGTTTGAAAGATTTGTCAAGGGGATGCATGGTACTATATTAGTTTCCCTTCTCTCATTTATTCTTTCATTTTGATAAACAGATGATCTTCCTAAGTAGTAGATTTGACCTGATAAACGGAACCTTAGTAACTGTATTGGGTGCTTGTACTGCTTCTTCAAGTATATAAACTACATACCTTTTATCAAAAACTTGAAACTTAACAAGTTATGCCATCATCATTTATAGGGGAAGCAATATCAGATCTCCCATTGAACTGAAAAACCTGCTACCACCCAAGGGGAAGGATGGACGGGTTGCTGCTTAGGAGAAAGAAAGATACGTATAACTTTGTAGATGTTCTTTTTACATAATTTAGGATACGGATGTAAAAGTATATGCTTATGAACATGATTCCCTCAAGTGAGCAAAGAGCCGATGGATATTGAGAAAAATCTGAAACTTTGGGAATGCCCCTTCACCCCAGGCAAGCTTATTTTTATCTGCTGCAATTAGGCCTATTTCAGTAACTGTAGTTTTTTGTCCACTTTGGTACATGAACTTACAATTAAATTTATTTTGGTACTTAGGATTCCATCAAGATTTGATGATGTGACCAGTGTTACTGGAATAGAACTAAATCATTCGGTCGAGCCGCCTAGATGTGAACTGATCGGTATAACGATCCAAACAAAAGGGTTGAATGGAAATTGCTTGAAATTAGTAAAAGCTGAAAACTGAAAGAAATCCAAAAATTGAACAGGTTGAATTAATGTAATAAAAAAATATTTTTTTAGATTTTTTATGAATTTTTAATTATTTATTTAATTATTGTTAGCTTGGCATCCGAATTAATTGAATTAAGAACCAGTGGTTTAATCAGTTTAACTATCAGTTTGGTTATTAAAATATTTGAGTGACATTTTGAAATTTTATCATGTCATCATTGAAAGTCTATTTAATTATTTTAATTTTCAAGTGATAATGTGGTATAATCTGATATTATCAATTTTTTTTATATATTTTTAAGTTAAGCATTAAAATGGACTTTAGTTGTTATATTTAAATGCTAAAGTGGAAAAGAAAGTATTAAAGTGAATTTATTTATTAAATTTAGATTGAAAAATTATATTATTTCATCTTAAAAATGTGTATGGACTGCCTCCATATTCTGTAAATAGATAATGTTTATGTTGAATGATACTCTAATTGGAGCTGAGCTGTTATCTTGAGCCTTGACTATTTGCTCTCCCAAATAAAAAGCAGCGATAAATTATCATTAATATTTTAAAAATTAAATTTTAATCCTTATTATTTGTTCAAAGTTAGTGACTGATTGATGTGATGTTATTGCGTTAACAATAATTGTCACATGGCATTGTAATATAATTATTGGATGGGAGTTGTCTTATGATTTGATTTTTAGTATAGGTCTTAGGTAATTATTATTCTTATGTAGGATTTTGCATTTTATGAAAATATTATTTATAATACGATTAAACTTTGTTTAAGATAAATAAAATTGCTTAAATGTGTCGAAGGGGTTTCGCAGATAACTGACTTTAGCACGAATCACGGGTCACAGACACGCCCAAATCTCGTGACCGGTCGGGTCCCTCAGCTATGAAGAAATAGCCCACAGCAAGTTTCTCACGTGTCTCCTCACCCGTCCATAGATTTTACCCAGCTTAATACACTATCCCACACACGCCCCATTCGTGCCAAGCCCTAATTTTCACACACATACACGCTCGTCCATCCCTCACACGCGTGAAACCTTTTTTCTGACGCGCTCGCCTCTCCTTCATTCACGCGCCACCTCACCCTTGCCGGAAATAGCCATTTTCTCCGCCCTACTCCCTCGCTTCTTCCATCTTCGCATCACTGGGGAACACTCGTCTTTCCACGTCGGAGATGCCTCCAGTTGCCGGGAACTTTGATATGTTCACATAAATTGCTCGGCTGGAGGCGAGAGCGTGGAACTTGAAGAGAAGACGAAGGATTGGGGATATTTCGAAGCTTCATTTCTGGAGAATTGAAGATTCCCCTGAGAATTACTTGAGAAACTGAGATGCTACTTTCAAGGTAATTTTATCAGGAGAAAACTTTCAAGCTGGACTTGTCCATCTTCTCTTTAGTTGATAAGTACTCCAATTTTCTTGGAAAACTTTGTTTGTTGTATGAAGTTCTAGAGTGAATCTCTCTCTCTCTTGCCTGTGTAGGTTTTATGGTTAATTTGCCTAGGAGAATTCTGTTAAGTACTTAATTTTCATGTGATTGCAGAGAAAGCGTTGTATAAGAGATGGAAACTAATAAAATTTGACTTTTGTTTTTTGTTGTATTAATTTTCATAAACAGAAATTTAAATCCAAATGAGACAAAATAGTTTCTTTCCTGACAATTTAGTGGGATATTTGATATTTCTGAGGCCTAAGAAGCTTAATAGGTGCCTTATATTAGTTATTGTTATTATTTTGGTCATTGTATTAAGGGAAACATGTAGTATTGGAAGGTTGAACTGTCCCCTTCTCAGTAATAATATGAATTGTTTTTTTTTTTCCTTGAAAGATGAATTAATTTTTTATTGTTAACAGGAAAATCTGAAATTGAGCTGGGACAGAGAATCAGCAGATCTGGTTGTTGCATTGTAAGAGAAATACATGCAGATAAGTTTTAATCCTAAGGTATTTTGGGGTTAAGGGTCCTGGATTAGAGTGGGAAGTTATGTCCGCTGATATGCAGAAGCTGATAGGAGCTAATGAGGAAGACGATGAAGAAGAAATTGAAATGGATGTAAAAGAAGAGGATAATGAGGATCATGAGAATGGACAGAAGCATATTGCTGCTCAGATGATGTTGGGGGCTGATGGAGTGATGCCAAGTACCAGTCATCAGTTTCAAATTCAGCAGCAACTTCAAGAGCAAGTGAGCACCCCAGGTGGAGGAGCTCGGATGTCAAGACCATTAGAAGAAAAGGAGCGAACAAAGCTAAGAGAGCGGCATCGAAGAGCAATAACAGCAAGGATTTTGGCAGGGTTGCGGAAGCATGGGAACTATAACCTGAGGGTTAGAGCTGATATAAATGATGTGATTGCAGCTTTGGCCAGGGAAGCTGGCTGGGTTGTTCTTCCCGATGGAACCACTTTTCCATCAAGATCTCAGGTGCTAACCTTTTGAATGCATCAATTTTCTCTCTTAAATTTAGCATTTAGTTCATTCAATATCTATCGAGATGTTATTAATTCAATTGGTTCACGCATTGTTTAATCTTGGATTGTATATGCATATTAATCATTTTCCTGCACAATATTAATGGTGCATTACACATTTAACTACACCTCTCTTTAATGCTTCTTTGATCTTCGGTTCCTGATGAATCTATGGAAAATCCAATTGGGAATATTCTCTCTTTACAGGGTTCAAGGCCTGCTGGTGACTCTTCCGCAGGCTTGACTTCATCATCCTCTCAGATGCTATCACAACAGGCTCCACCTACCTCCTTGCAGGGAGTCTCCTCTGGATATTGCGCCTCGGTAGAGTACAGTGCTTGTCATATGAAGGGTGTTTTCATGCCTACTCCTGCACCTTATGATCTATCCTCAAGTGGCCATTCTCAAAGTTCAGGCATGGTTGGAAATGGTGGTGAACAAACAGAAAGTCTTCCTCTTATTGCTGGCTCGATGGAAGTGATTAATGATAAACAGGTATGAGAGGGCTATATGAGGTCACATGTGAATAACTACGTGTGCCTTTTCGGCTGCTGACTTGCCAATACCAAATGATGTTTGGAAATTGGATCCAGTATGCCCTGCTAGTACTTGAGTGTCAAAAAATATGATTGATCCATATTTATATTTAAATGATACAGTGTGACATTTTTGATAATTTTATTTGCTCATTTTGTCACATAATCTACAACCTTTATAGATTATTGGACTACCTCCTAAGCTACCAGAACGTGATTTTGCTGGCACTCCTTATGTTCCAGTTTATGTAATGCTTCCAGTGAGTTTGCTAATTTGAATCTTTTTTCACTATATTTACTTCGGTTCATAATCGCTCTTCAACACTTCATAGCCATTTTGTCAAATTGGGATGTGTAACTCTTTCATTTTTCCACGTCAGAGTTTGGATTTTCTGATGCTGAAATGTTTCTCAACACCGACTAAATGCCAAATTTCGCATTTTAAAGATGCTTTCTTAGTTTCAGTCAAATAATTTGCTTCAATTGTGGCAGTTGGGGGTTGTCAACATGAAGTGCGAGCTAGTTGATCCAGACGGTCTACTAAAGCAGCTAAGAGTATTGAAATCAATCAATGTAGATGGGGTCATGATTGACTGCTGGTGGGGAATAGTGGAAGCTCATGCTCCTCAAGAATATAACTGGAATGGTTACCGAAGACTCTTTCAGATGGTTCATGAGCTTAAGCTTAAGTTGCAGGTGAGTTTTCAATCAGGAACATGTATCTGGTTGAATGCTTTCTCATTGCATGAGGTGGTATTCAATATCCATATTCAACATCTGTTATGGTAAAGGGCTTTATTATATTTTATTCGTTGTATTTATTTGAGTTATTTGTTCATTTGAGTATAACATTGGGTAGTCCCCCTTGTTTAGGCTCATCTCTTCCTCCAAGAGTGCTACAATTCAATTCAAGCTGAAAGTTAGTCAAAAGCCTCTTTACTTACCTCGGTATCTGGCAGAGTTTGCTTAGATGTCAGCTTTTGTTGATCCTTGTGCATGATGATTTGGGTTACTTAGCAAGACGAGGGTTGGGGGGTTTGATATGCCTTTTGAATCCCCATGTGTGTCTCCAGATGTCAGACTTTGCCTATGGCTGCATGGCGGAGTAATATGCTTTTGGAGAAGGCTGTTGCGATGCAATTTGTGAAAGAAAACACCAATGTAATTGGTGGCCATGTTATGCAGTGGCATGCCTTAGGAGGGTAGGTTGCATTTAGGTTTACTTCGTCCTAAAACTTAGCTCAAGCTTTTGAATGTTAGAAGGAAATTTGAAATTTTGACCAGTTTACTATTAACAGAATAAAACAATCCAAACACTTATAACTTAATTCAGGTTAGCAACCCTAAAAATTTAGGACTGGCTTTCTTATTGATAAGGTGTCTGAGATAAGTAATTTTGCCATTTGTGATTGTAGAGTTTCTTTCTCTTCAAAATGAAGCTTGGGTTTAGATATGAGATAGATATGATGCATCATTTTTTCCTCTTTTAGCTGTCCCAAGTGTAATAGTTATCTTATTGATGGATCAGGTTGTGATGTCGTTTCATGAATGTGGTGGCAATGTTGGCGATGATGTTTGTATTCCACTTCCCCATTGGGTTGCAGAAATTGGTAGAAGCAATCCTGACATATTTTTTACTGATAGGGAAGGAAGAAGAAACACTGAATGCCTCTCCTGGGGAATTGATAAGGAACGAGTTTTAAGGGGCCGAACTGCTGTTGAGGTATTAGTCTCTAATATAACTGTCAATATCATTGTGTACATCATGCAGACTGCCTTTGTTTTGAATCATTGAATTCATTTGAGACCAATTGAAGCTAGTTCCAATCATATGTTCTGATTATATAATTGGTAATGGATCTGAGTTTACCACTTTACCTTGTTATGTTCAAATCAACATGGCTACAAAAATAAAGTGACTTCAATTTGCTATTTTCTGAAATTTACTTTTGAGGGATATTGTAAACAGATATGTTTTAAGTTTTTGTTGGAAAACATAGGTGTACTTTGACTTTATGAGAAGTTTCCGAGTGGAATTTAATGAATTTTTTGAGGATGGCATCATATCCATGGTTGAAGTTGGACTAGGTCCGTGTGGGGAGCTACGGTACCCATCTTGCCCAGTAAAGCATGGATGGAGATATCCTGGGATTGGGGAGTTCCAGGTAATTGTTATTACAGTTTGAATATTAACTCTTGCATTATTTAAATCTAGCATATTCTCACCTCATTTGATTGGCTGCTTATTTAGCTTATTATACTAGCTGTTTATAGTGGGAAATTTGACAGAAAACTTGCTTGTAGCATCAGATTCACCAATTTGATTTTTCTACCCTAACTCTGATAACTGTTATTTTTTTGCTCAAAATGTGTTAACTAATTTTAAATCACTGTTATACAGATTAATATATTACTTTGCTGCTATATGTATGTTGTGCCACTCCTAGATGCTTCAGTCGCATACATTTTCAACTTTCATGCACCTGGAAACATAGCCTACATCTTTGCTCCCTCTCTGGTTCTCTTACCCCATTTATGTCCCAGTGTTCTTATCTAACCCACTTCTGTTAAGAGGTGGTTTCCTTGCAGGTGATTCTTTTAAACTTTAGTGCAAGTAATCTCATGACTTAGTATTGATCCATTGCAAGCATGGCAAGTTTTGGTTCTCTTTGTTTTTGCTCGTGTTTCTGTACAGTATGTTGCTTGTTTGTGGTCTTGCCAACACTATTTTTTTGGTTCTCCATTGGGCATCAGTAACACTTTGCTTTTCCAGTGTTATGATCAGTACATGTTAAAAAGCCTGAGGAAGGCAGCAGAAATGAGGGGACACAGCTTTTGGGCTAGAGGGCCAGATAATGCCGGATCGTATAGTTCCCACCCACATGAAACTGGTTTCTTTTGTGACGAAGGAGACTATGATGGTTACTATGGTCGGTTTTTCCTTAATTGGTACTCTCAGTTATTAATCAATCATGGAGACCTGGTACTCTCATTGGCAAAGTTAGCTTTTGAAGGCAGTTGCATTGCAGCAAAGGTGAGTCTGCCTGCACTGGTATCTTATACCCAAGTGAATATTTTGTTATTACCCTCTAAAGTTGATTTTAAGATTCATTGTTTGGCTCGATAGCAATCTTCTTTCTCTTGAACCCCCTCTATCCCTGATGCTTCTTTAGAAGTGTTGCACTTTTCAATCTGTAAACCCCATCAAGCCTGCTGAGCTTGAAGTATTCTAAGGTCCAAGGCTTGTTTCATGTCTTAATGTTACACACTTTGAACATTTTATTGTTTTAAGAATATATTATTTAACACGAATGCTTTGAGTAACTATAAGCAATTGAATGAGTGTAACTGATATGATATCTTATTCAAGTTCAATTCTTATATCGAGCATTTGGTTCAAATTCCACAAGGAAAAGTTGTTGTATAACATGCTTTTACAATTTCTACTTTTACTTCCTTTCGAAATGCTATGTATCCGTTTTGACAAGATCATTTGAATCTGCAAATGAAGAGTACTTCTTCCTCCCCCCCTCCCTTTCTTTTTCTTCCTATGCTTTTTTTTTGTTCCTTCCCTCTAAAATTTTATAGAAGTCCCCTCCTGCTGGTAAGTTCACTTAGACGTAAAATTTATGATCTGAAAGCTAATTTTAAAAGTTTTTTCTTCAAACTATATAGTGTTATTTTCTTTCCATGTTTTAATTGCTGAGCAGCTGCCAGGTATCCACTGGTGGTACAAAGCATCCAGTCATGCTGCTGAATTAACGGCTGGATTCTACAATCCTTGCAATCGAGATGGCTATATTGCAATAGCAGCAATGCTACATAAGCATGGAGCTGCTTTAAACTTTGCATGTACTGAACTGCAATTTTTGGAGCAGCGTGAAGACCTGCAGGAAGCACTGGCAAATCCTCAGGGTTTAGTCTGGCAGGTGAGGTTTTGAGAGCTCCTGATAAACCTTAATATTTACTTGCTGTACCTTTTCTTTGCCCGGGGGGGGGGGGGGAGGAGGGGGAATAACAATTCAATAGTGCAAATTCTTTATTCAAATTCAGAAGCTTAGTAATTCGTCTGTTTCAGGTGCTGAATGCAGCATGGGAGGCTTGCATTACAGTTGTAAGCGAGAATGCTTTTGTTTGCCATGATAGGGTAGGCTATAACAAGATCTTGGAGAATGTGAAACCAGTAAATGATCCAGATGGGAGACATTTCTCATCTTTTACTTACCTAAGGCTCACCCCACTTCTCATGGAGAGACGGAATTTCATGGAATTTGAACGGTTTGTGAAGCGAATGCATGGTAAGTTACAATATCCATTTTTCAATTCTAAATGAATTTCAGTTTTGTAGTCGGAGAGGTAGGTGTGATATTTCATTATGAGATCAGACTGAACAACATGATGGTGATGGCATCGAGTAAATTGATTGACTCCCATCTTTGCTGCAGGGTAAGCAGTTCTATATCTGCAGGTATAATAAAAGAGTAGGAAAGGTGTTAGAAGTATTTTGTGTCATTCCGTTTGCCCCTCCTTCAACAAATGTCAACAAATGTTGCATAATATTAGAGCAAATAGTATTCTGACTTTAATTTATTTGACAAACACATGTGAATGAAATTAGGGCTCGCAATGGTGAATTATTTTGGACCACTGCTGCTCCTTTACTCTTTTAACTCAGTTATCTCCAGCAAGAGGCTCTTGATGCTCCATGTTTCTCCAGCATCACCGAATGAGACCTTTTTATTTTGGGATTTGAATTTCATGTCATTTTTTGTAGGTAATTGTATGAGTGGGGATCCTTATAATTTTGTAGTAATAGCAAAACTGCTTTCCTGTTTCAACCACATCCTCTCAAGTCTTCTGGCTTTAACCCATTTTCTACCATCTTTTGTAAATGGAGCTTACGACTTACGAGTAAATGTGAGTTCTCTTGTAATAGGACCACCAAATCCAATAGATTTCAGATTTTTCCCATTCTAATTATCTTTTTGATAAACCATAAAATTCTCTGTGCCTATATATATGCTTTTCCGTTTTACCTCACAAGATGGGTATCTCCCAAGATTTCGACATCAAAGCTTTAATTACCGATAATTTCGGATACATTATCCAAAAATAATTATAATAAAATAAATAAATAAAGGGTAATCACAAAAGAAAACGAGGAAGGCGATCAACCCTACAATTTCGGACCACTTTGTTTTGCTTTTTTTTGTGTCTGCTTTGTTTAATGTTTTGTGTTGGAGAAATTATGTCACATCCCGTAGGTTAGAACACGATATTTGAACCCTAAAGAATAAGGTTGCCTCTTAATTTTTATTAAAAACTTATGTATTCTAATTTTAAAAGGATGTTCGATTATTTAGGTTCAACGAGAAAAAGATCGAAACCCCCTAACGATTTCTCAAATCTCCAAAATACGGAACATTATCTCTATTTTTTATTTTCTATTTTCAAGGTTTTCCTTTTTTACGAATTTGGATAAAAATTAATGAAATATTTAAAAATGATATATGTTTAGTTGATTATGTTTTAAAGAAAAATCGTTTAAAAATGTGAAAAGGGTCATACTTGACGAATAATGATAGTGCGACATAAATTTGGAGTAACGATAGCGTAATATACATAATACAATGTAATATAGAGCATTGATATTAATAAGCTAAAATGTTAATATGCATGGATAATAATAACGATGATGGAAACGATAATATAAATAAAAACGATAATCGTAATCAACAACAACAAAAACAATAACAACAACAATAATAATGATAATAACAAGAACAATAGGTGTAAAAAAAGAAACATATACGATCTAATTTTTGAGTATAAAAAAGGGATAATAAATAAATAAACGGATAGATGATAATAAAATAATAATGAATAATAAGGTAGTAATAATAATGGAAAAAGAAAACAAATAAAATAATAGAAAAAGAAAGCATAATATATAAATATATACGAGAATTAAAATAAATAAATAAATAAAGGAACAATATATAAATAAATGAATAAGCAAATGAATAAAATAAAAGAATAATGAATAACTAAACAAATAAATGGATAAATAAAAGAGTTAAAATAAAAAAAGACTTAATTAAAATTAAAATAAAATTGCAAGGTATAAATTGCAAAATAAAAAAAACTGACAAGGACCGGAATACAATGCGCTGAAACTAGAAAGGATTAAATGGAAAAATATCCCTGATCCTTATGCGCTGCGTTTCAACTAATAAGGCCACGAATTAAATTAAAAATGAAATAAAATTAAAGGGGCAAATTTAAAAATAATTAGGACCAAACTAAAAGGCGCGTAAAGGATCGAGGACTAAATGGGAAATTATCCATGTCCTTCAAAGCACACAACTTCAGTAAGGACTAAAATGAAGTAAAAGAAAAATTATCGGGCCAAATTAAAAGGAAAGAAAACAAAAAAGGATCCAATTGAAACAGCTAGGAAAAGCGAAAGGACTAAGGGCACAAATAGACCCTTAGTCAAAAAACACGCTGATCTTAGGCTGACTTGGGTCGGGTTTTCGAGTCTAAACAAAACGGCGTCGTTTTGGCAATTAAAGCTTAAGTCCAAAACGGCGTCGTATTACCCTTGTATAAAATAAAAAAATCAGAAAAAATGCATTTTCCCCTTCATTTTTTTAGAAACAGTTTGAGAATCCTCTCAAATTCTCCCTTTAGCTCTCTGGTCCGATCACCGGACGAACGCGCCATTGACGGCGGTAGCCACCATATACAGTGGTCGGAGTCCAAAAAAGGGTGATTTTCAATCGTTTCAGCCTTCCCAAACCCTAATCTAAAACTAAAATACCCAGAAAAGCCTTCTAAAATTCGAAAAGGCGAAGGAAACCTTTCGGTTTTGTAACACCCCCTACCCGTATTCGTTGTCAGAATAAGGTACGAGGCATTACCGGAGTTTACAAATTTTTTTTTTTTGAAACCGAAACCATTCCAATTCAATATATTTTCAAAATAAAATTCATGCATATTTATAAGATAAATTCAACACATAAGCCATATCAATGGCTGACCTTATACTCATTCATGTTAACATTTATTTTATTAGCTTATACATGCCATTGATTTCCAAAATAAAGTTTCTTAAAATACCAAAATCTTGGGGTTGATAGTGTGATATGTCTCCGACTGAAACCGACCTCCGAGCTCTTAACACTACAAAAACAGGAAAAAGGAAATAGGGTAAGCACTTTGTGCTTAGTAAGCCCATGTAACAAGAATTATACTTACCTAATATTTTCAATACAATGTAATAAACATTCATATATCCATTCAATACGTTATTACCCTAACATACACAAGCTCAACATTCAAGTTAGTTCAATAATTACCATGTATCAATAATATATATACTATGATTGATGAGCTCATCAATATCATGATTTCCATTTCCTTGTTATTTTTCCATATTTATCCCTTTGAATTACTCGAAATTTCAATGGATTTTCAGATGTACACTTTAGTGTACAAATCCGGGTCCGTCAACTCATATTCATGTGCGCACATTTTCATTTCAGAGAGCACACTCCCGCGAACCTTATCCTTACAGCGGGATTACCAGTCCAGGCTAAATCCCCTGTAACGACAATTACTCTAATGAGCTTGGATCTGAATTACCAGTCCAGGCTAAATTAAAACCCTAATTCGGATTACCTGTCCGGGCTAAATTCATTTTCCACATATTCTTCGGGAGGGCTATATCAAGATAGGATCACCCGTCCGGGCTAGATCCTTTTTACCGTTAATTCCTTTTCAGAGATCCATCGAATTTTCCTTTCATTCAACCGGATTTCTTCCCCTTTTTATCAAATATACCAATGTATCATCAATTTTCATACAATGAGCATTCAAATTATATTCACATCAATAACATACATTTCAAACATTTAAGAATATAATTCAAGTTACATGAACTTACCTTGAAACTAGTTCGTTTACAAAATCTACTAATCCGGGACTTTTTCCTTTCCTCGATCTAGCTTCGTATTTGAGTTTTCCGGATCTAAATAAAAAAATTCAATCATCAATTCAATATATTTCATGTTCACATGTAGCATTTTCTATAATTCTATTATTATTTTTAATTTGTTCAAATCTGTCTACTTGAGTCATAGTCACTAAATTATTTATTTCTCGAACTACAGAACTCCAAATGAAGAACCGTTAATTTTTCCTTAAACTAGACTCACATATCTTCTTCTCATAAAGTTTCAGAATTTTTGGTTTAGCCAATAAGTACAGTTTATTCTTTAAAGTCACCCCTGTTCTGCTATCTAGCAGTTCTGACCCTTCTTCACTAAATATTAATTATCTCCTCATACAGAATTCGGATGATGTTCTCGTTTATTTTTATTGAAAACAGATTCATTCAGGATTCCAAATATATAAATTTAAGCCCCTAATTATTTTTCTTCAATTTTTTATGATTTTCTAAATTCAAAATAGAGGAACCCGAATTCATTCTGAACCAGTCTTACAAAAATCTAAATATCTCAAAATACAGAACTTCTTTTCTTTCCTTGTTTCCTTCATATGAAAATAGACTCAATAAGCTTTAATTTCATATCTCACTCAACTTCTAATTCCACTTCTACGATTTTTGGTGAATTTTCAAACTTACTCTACTGCTGCTGTCCCAAAACTGTTTTCTTATAGCTTGTTTTGCAATTAAGTCCTTTATCCAATTCTAACTTCAAATTCTTTCAATTAAACCACTAACTCATCATTTTATTCATCATATGCTATATTCAAAAACTCTAAAACTTCAAAAACTTCAACTTAAATTCATCAAAACTTTGTTCTAAAACTTATAAAGCATCAAAATTAAAAGAAAAGGACTAAATTAACTTACCAAATTAAACTCCAAGCTTTAAAAACTCTATTCTCCCTTTTTCTTTCTTTCTCCCCTATTTCTTCTCTGTTTCGTCTTTACTCTCTGTTTCTTTTCTGTTCTTTCTTTTACTTTCTCTTTATAATATATATAATAACAATATAATATAATATATTAAAATATATTTATTATATAATAATATAATAATATATATTAAAATAAAAATCTCAGATTTTCTTCACAATAAACCGCCTCAACTAGACAAAATGGCTTAATTGCCATTTTGGTCCTTTATACTTTCTTTTAATCTATAATTAAACTTTTATTCCTTTTTCAATTTAATCCTTTTCATTTAATTTCCTACCCAAACGTTAAAATTTTCTAACGAAAGTTTAATACCACATTACTAACATTTTATAAATATTTATAAAAATATTTCCTATCATATAAATATTCATGCAAATATATTAAAATAAATTTCTATTTAAATCAGATTTATGGTTGCGAAACCATTATTCCGATAACCTTGAATTTAGGCCATTACAGGTTCCATCCCCTTCGATCACCAGAAAGATAAGACCTTTTTTTTTAAATGTATGTATATTATAAATCACTTAAAATAAACATGCGAAAAAAAAATAATAGTAATACCTATGCAAGAAAAATCAGATTCTTCAACTTTCAATCTTTTTTTTGTATTTGATGTTTTTTTGTTCGTAAAAATACATGAATTCCTTCATGGCCTTTATAGCCGAGAATATCACAAATATCATATGTTTTTGCTATTGTTTGGGGTTTGCTTCTATTGCTGTCTTTGTGTGTTTGGTGTTGTTGCTTCTTTTGATTTGTTTTTGTAACATCCCGAAATAGGGCCTAAATGGAACAGTGGTTGCGAAACCACGAATCTGAGATAGAAAAGTTTATTACGATTAATTATTATGATTTACCGAGTGGTTAAATACATGTGTTAGAGTGTCGATAAGAAATTTTATTGATTGCATGCTTAAATTGCCTATTAGGACTTGTTTACAAAAGTTGTTAAATAGGGGTTCTAATTCATAGAGTACTTGATTGAAATGGGGGTTTGAAGTAGGAGTCCTTAAATGATAATTAGACCATTATATTTTCCATGGACAAAAATGGACATACATAGATTAAAATAATTAAAGTTTTAATGAAAAGCATTTTAGTCATTTGGAATTAAAAAGGAATTAAAAGGGAAAAAGATGGCAAAATGTTGTCCATATTCTTCATTAGGCCGAAATTTCAAAGGGGACACCATAGCTAGGGTTTCTTCAATTTCTCAACCTCATAGTAAGTGCATCTAATCCTTTGATAGTGTGAAACGATCTCCGACGTCCTTGCGATCCCCGAGTTGGCTTGCGATACTATAAAAAGAGAGAAAGGAATGGGATTAAGCATAAAGCCTAGTCAGTTTGCAGGTAAATGAATAACAACATTCTTAATGAATTATCTTATTCTTTTCTTATCAAGATCATTTAAGCCTTTAACTCAATATGCTTAAGTTTTGAATTCTTACCTATATCTTTTTAGCATGAACTTGTCTTACCTTTCCTTTGGTATACTCTTTGAATTTTCCGTTGAACTACTTGGAATACTAAGGATACACGGGTACCATTCCTTTTGAAACTTACCATCATGTCTTGACATGGCCTTACGTGGTATCCTTGCCTTATGAACTCACTAATGCCATGCCTTGACATGGTCTTACATGGGATCTTTGCCTTATAAAAACTTATCAATGCCATCTCTTGACGTGGTCTTACATTATTTCCTTAAACCTAATGTCATGACATTTGTATCCTACGCATTCCTAAGGTTCAACCGGAACTTTCTGAGATTGCTTCTCCGTCAATTCATGCTTGAGTCTTTAAATGATAAATTTACAGAATAAATATGTAAATGCTGGAATTTAATAGTATCAAATGTAAAATAATAGAATATTGCATTTATTTACCGCAAACTTACCTCGAAACAAAATACGATCAATTATATTGATTTAGTCTACTATCTTTTTCTTTCCCCGGTCTAACTCTGGATTTCATTCCTCTTGATCTATAATAGCAGATTTAGCTTATTTAATACTCACATTTATTAAAACAGTCCTTTACTCTAACTTTGGCAAAATTACAAATTTTGCCCTTAAACTTTTACATATTTACACATTTTCCCCAAAGCTCGGATATTAAACTTTATCCCTTATTCTTATGTTTTATGACATGCTGATTATTTTTCTCTTCTATGACAACATCAAATTCTCACTCTAACATGTACTTATGAACATTAGGTATTTTTACCGATTAAGCCGTTTTACTCGTTTTCACTTAAAATCGCTTAGCAAAAGTTGTTTAACATAATTTCAAACTTGATATTCTATCATAAAGCATCAAAATAAACACATTTCACCTATGGGTATTTTTCCAAATATGAACCCTAGGTTAAATTATTGCTAGATTAAGCTAAATCAAGTTACCGGGACTCCAAAAACTTAAAGAACATTAAAAACGGGGCTCAGATGCGCTTACTATGAGCTTGAGAAGTTGAAGAAACCCTAGCTATGGTTTCCCCTTTGAAATTTCAGCCTAATGAAGAAGATGGACAACATTTTGCCATCTTTTTCCCTTTTAATTCCTTTTTAATTCCAAATGACTAAAATGTCTTTCATTAAAACTTTAGTTATTTTTATCTATGTATGTCCATTTTTGTCCATGGAAAATATACCATTACCGTTTAAGGACTCCTACTTCAAACCCCCATTTCAATCAAGTACTCTATTAATTAGAACCCCTATTTAGCAACTTTTGCAAACAAGTCCTAATAGGCAATTTAGGCATGCAATCAATAAAATTTCTTATCGATACTCTAACACATATATTTAATCACTCGGTAAATCATAATAATTAACCGTAATAAACTTTTCTATCTCAGATTAGTGGTTTCGCGACCACTGTTCCGTTTAGGCCCTATTTCGGGATGTTACAGTTTTGCAGGTTTGCTAGGAGTCAACGAGGAGGGGCTTTGCCGTTTCGGTGCAAGGGAGGCCACATCAGGCGGTAGGCGCGCTGACAGCACGTGAGGAGCGGCGCAAAGGGAACCCTAGGGTTTTTGAGATTGTTAAAGTTTTTGGGCCATTTGGGCATTGTAATTTGGGTTTTTTGAATCTGTTGTAAATGGACTCTTTTTATTTATTTTGTTTTGGTTTATTTGCTAATGGGGCCTGGACAAATTTGGGCCTATACAATATGTTTACCTTATTTATACTTATATTTTATTTTTGTAAAATTACAAAATTTAATACAACAGTGTTTTTATCTTTTCATGTTCTCTAATAAAATAATGATTTGATTTTGGCATAAATTAATTTTAAATTATCAACTTCCAATTTGGTTTTAATATACACTTTTTATAAATATATTATTTATATGGATTTTTCACCCGCAACCTAAGTGTGTCATAAAACTAGTTAATGTTGAGAGATTGATTAAGTTGGTGTCACTCACAATTAGATCTCAACTTAGTTAAGAAATTACCAAATGTCTCTTAATTTTATAAAATAATAAAGATTATTTTGAAAGTATTTATGTCATTTTATATTCTGATAATTCAAAAAAAATACATAAAATATTAAAATATTGAATAACTCAAAATATTTTCTTTTTTTATACCCTTTTTTTATAAATTTGTTATACAAATTATTTCACCCATCTCGGGGGTGTATCATAACTTAATTATATGTAATAATTTTCTTTTCAAGTCAAATGACTAATAATGCGATATAATTTTTTGGTTTCGCAATGTATCAACTGAAATAAATCTAGTTATTAATCTTCTGAGTTCTGTAAATCCATTAATATGATATAATATATTATTATTGCATATAATTTTTGAAATGTTGAAGAATTATAATAAAAAAAACTAATAAACTATCACTATTATATATATTATTAAATTATTTATAAATTAAAAAAAAAAACTCACGGGGCTTAAATTTAAGAGTTAAATGACACCAAAAAAAATTAAAGCTTGAGTTTTATTATTTCAACCAAAAGGTTATTAAAATTATACACAATACTTTTTTATAAATATAAATTTTATATGATTTTTTAACCCATTTTGTAATTTGTTATTTACGAGTGTGCGCTATCGTTTTAATCTTGTTCTGTTTTAGCTGCCGAAAGATGAATTAATACTTTAATTACAGTGTTTATTGGTTGGGGGGTGGGTTCTACTAATTGTTTATTATTAATTTGACCATTGCTGTTTATCTAATGCTACACTTATATCCAAAGCCCATTAATTATTAACCACAAATCATGTACGACTGATAAGCTATGCGTAGCTAATAAATTAATTACTAGAATACAAAGGTACTTTTTGTTTTACGTAAAATTTCTCATGTGTTTTACGTGAATTAATTACACAAATCAACAGTTTTTTGGTAGTATTTTTTCGTATAATTTCTCATGTGTTGCCCAATTGGCAAATTAGGCATTGAAAAAAATAAGAAAAGCCACCTGAATTTTCTAAATAAATAATCAATGTTGTATACAGTACACCCACAAATAATTTTGTCTACTCTTTATTTGCAGTGACTTTCTTGTCCCTCTCAAGCATTCCACTCATCTTCTTCAATTTCCGTTTTCGGCCTTACGCGCTTAAGCTCTTACCATTATTCCATTTAAGCTTTAGTATGAACAGCGAAACAGGTAAATCTTTCTTACTTTTGGCTCTGTCTGTTGATTTTCGCTATTCCTCCGATTGGTAGACGAGAAACTGCAAGAAAAGTTTTTCTCCGAAGATTTTGTCTCCAAACTGTGTGGAAGTTTTTTATTTTTTATTTCCTTTCTTTTGCAGTGATTGAGTTTTTAGGCAACGTTCCCTTGCTGCAGAGATTACCGAGTTCTGTGTTCAAGAGAATCGCTGATGTTGTAAAATTTAAGCACTTTGGTAATTTATGAAGTTCTGATCCGAATTCAGTTAAATGAAATTTTTTCGATCTGAATTTTCATTTGATCTACGTGACTGCATGTATTTTTTCTTTGATTTGCTTTATACGCTACCAAACAGAATCTTTCATCAGGTTAAATCGAACTGCAATGAAATATATTAAAACTGATTACTTATTGGATTTGCTTAAAATAATTTGCGTTGCAGAGAAAGGAGATTATGTCGTTCGGGAAGGAGAAGTTGGAGACGGTATCTATTTCGTATGGGAAGGAGAGGTCTGGTTTTTCTATTTTCATTTCCCCCCTATTTTAAGTACATTTTTATTCCTTCCGTTAGGTTGTTACTTTCAGTTATTTATTTGCTTTTCAAAAATTATTCAAAGATGGATGCAACATAAATATATATTGACGATGAGGAAATAGCTAAAATTGATAATTTTGTATACAAATAAAATACTATTTGTTTCTAGAAGCAAAAATATGAACCAAATAGAGTCCTTTTTGCTGAGTTTCAATTTTGTGGTTTATAGGCTGAAGTATCTGGATCAGTCCATGCTGAAGAAGAAAACCGACTTGAGTATCAATTGAAACGATATGATTACTTTGGCCATGGTTAAAGCTTCTCTATCTTTCCTCAGTGTTATATTTTTGCAACTTTTGAATATTGACCTGTTTTAGTTTGAAGAGTTTTTATGTGTGCATTCTTGTCTGTGATCGATCTTAAATGAACAAGAATCGCCTAAAATCAACTGATGATGGAGGAATTAGTCCTAAATTGAATATAATTGAGCTTGCTTTTGCAGTTAATCCTGAATCAGTTCACGTGGCAGATATAATTGCCTTAACTAAGGTAGAGCTACATATTTCTTTCTTCCTTTGCATAACTTTTCTTGATTAATTAGAACATTCCAATTTCCAACCACTCAAGCTTATAAAAATATATTTGGTGATAACGTGGACTACTTGTTACTACAGCTGACCTGCCTGTTTCTACCTCACGAGCATTGCACTTTGCTTCAGTCAAAATCTATCTGGAGCACAGATAAGACGACGGAGACCTGTTCACTTGTGGAAAGTATATTGCATTTGGAGCCAATAGAAGTATGCTTCTTTCTCTTTTATTTATTATATTGCCGTTAGGAAAAGTGAAGTTTGAGAGTTCGTGTTTTCTTCGTATACTTTTAACTGTGGCAGTTTTCTTTCCTTGTAGAAACATGTTAATAGAGTTGGAAAACAATTGATCTAATTAGGTTCTTCTCATAACCTCTTTATTTAGACCTTTTTTTCCCCCTTTTGGTTGTAGTTAAACATATTCCAGGGGATTACTTTGCCAGATGCACCAAAATTTGGGAAGGTCTTTGGAGGACAGTTTGTTGGACAGGCAAGTTTAATCTTCTTCCTCCTTTATTCACATTGTCGACCTGAAGTTCCTCACATTTTCCTCGTATGATAGCATCATTCAATATGCTGCTTTTGTATTTACTTGTGTGCTTGATGCTTGTGATAGTCAATGATATTTCAGCACTGTTGTTTTAGGTAGAGATTATAAGTTTCTATTGGTAGTTTGTTAGGTTAAACGGTGGCCTAATATGTTTTCTGGATTGGTATTGATTTAGACATGAAATTGCTGGCACTCAAACACTGACTGTCTCAGAGTTTTGAGCAAATGGTAAATGTATTATGCTGTGCCGTCAGTGAATATATATGGATATATATCTACTTAAATATGGTTGTTGGTATTTAGTTCATAGTGAGGTAGTATGTTTTCTGCTCAGTATCTTTGAGAGAGAAAAAGAGAATAAAAAGATACTTGGTTTGGCTTGTGTCGTGAAATGTAAACATAGTGCTTGCTTCTGATTTATCTGCATTAAGTGGTTTAATTGACTTGATGGACTTGGTAATTGTTGCCTTATTTGCTTTCTGTTGATTGTCATGCTGTTTAAACTGAGGTAATTGCTATCCTTTTTTTTGTCATCACTATTCAGGCACTGGCTGCAGCATCAAAAACTGTTGATTCTCTTAAAATTGTCCATAGTTTGCACTCTTATTTTCTTATGGTTGGGGATTTTAATAGTAAGTGCCTTATCTGTGAGCTTTATTCAATAAATAGATTCATCATATTTTTCTGGTTTTTAGAAATTTCCTGCGGTTGGTATTTTTACTGTTTAACTAAATTTGTGCATGAGTCCTTATAAATGGGTCATTATCCCACATCTTCAATCTTCATAACTTTAACAATTTGATCTATGTCCAATCGAACAAATTTCATTCCTCATTTTCTATCTTCCTGTCATTTGGAAGGAAAGTTAGATAATGCAAGTAAAGAAAGCAGAAGATATGCCATGACTCATCATGACCTCAGAGAAATGAATATTAGGTGTCAAAATTGTACAAGTAGATAGAAAATTTATATAAACTCATTACCCTCTTTCATTTCTTAAAATGAAAAAAAAATTGCAGTAAGCTGGATAGGCAATTTTGTTTCACTTTTAGCCTCCAAAAACTTATTGATTCTGCCCTGTTTCTTAAGAATTTGTCTTAGAAATTATGGTTGGATGAAAGGCTTTGAGTATGCTTTTCTAGCTAGTGTCTGAATTTGATGTATATGTAATTTTTTGAGTAAATTATTTGAACATCTTTCATATAAGAAAAACCAGTACCATGAATAAATCATAGCTTTTACATTGTTTTTGCTTATTGAACTTTTCATGTTAAATTACCGGTTCATCTTGATATTGAAATTAGCAGTTCAAGTGAAAGTTTTCTTAATAGCAAATATTTATATCTGTATTATCTCTGTTCTTTTCTACAGTACCAATAATATATCAAGTTAATCGTCTACGTGATGGTAGAAACTTTGCTACCCGTAGAGTAGATGCAATACAAAAAGGAAACATCGTATTCACACTATTAGCTTCTTTTCAGGTGTGATTTGTCTTCTCATTTTATTTTTGAAGGTTCCAATCTAGCTTTTTAATGCTTCAATTATTGGCTCATTCAGTTTTTCGTGTGAGCTTGAGTGTTAAACAAATTTTGACAGGTTTGTAGAACCGTTATGTTAAAGCATGTATCTGCGAAGGACTATTATGATCCACTTTTCACCTTCATGGGATAGTCAGTTTCTGTTATACTATTACTATCTGTAGATTGATAACGATGGGATAAAATATTTTGACTGATGCTTTTAAAGAACATTAAATATAAGTAGATCTGTTTAACATCCCTTATTCTGTTCTTTTATGGGAGGTTCTAAGAGTGGTTGAATTTTTGGATTCTGGGATAGTTTACTAGAAAATGCTACATATTACTATCAAAGCATAAGACAGCAAGTTGAATTTTCCCCTTTTAACTTGTTAAATATACATTTTTAGTTGTGGAGTTGGTGTTTGATAATGATGATATATGCTATAGTATTTTATCCAGCAGCCATTTTCTCTATATACTTCTTTTTGTACTGGTTTGTTGGTGTAATAGCATGTCAGGCTCCCATTAGTTTACTGAAGTTCCTGATTTGTTGTAATATGTGATTATTGCTGAATGGATACTTGTAGCATCTCAGACTACTTGCACTTTTTGCCTGTGTTGATTTTCCAGAAAGAAGAAGAAGGGTTTGATCATCAAGAAGCAATGATGCCATCTGTTCCAGCTCCAGACGGGGTAACTAATACATGCTTAAGTTAACATTTCCAGTCATTTGCTGTGGTGGACAAGATAACATTATTTCTCTTTGACATATTGCAGCTTCTGTCATTGGATGAGCTACGAGAATTACGTCTCACTGATCCCCGTCTTCCTATGTAAGAGTTTTGGTACCCAATTTTATTTATATATATGTAACTTTTTAATGGTTCAAAGCATCAATATGATTTCAAAACATTTGTCTTATCTCATTTTCTTCTATGTTTACCTGGTTACTTGTTTGTTTTTGTGGTAAAGAAAATTATATTTTCTCATTATCTGCTGATATATTTTATATAGTATATTTGTATCATTAGGAACTCATTCTAGTTCAACAATTTTTTGTTTAATTATTTAACCCCTTCCCAAGAAAAGAATGGAAAAAACTTATCTTGTGGGCTAATATTTATATCTTTGTATAGTGTGCTTTTTTTGAGTTTCGCTGTATTATGTGCCATGATTTATATCTTTTATTTCAGGAGTTACCGGAAAAAGGTGGCCACAACGAAATTTGTTCCTTGGCCCATAGAGATAAGGTTTTGTGCACCTAATACTAACACAAACCAGACAAAATCTGATCCAAGGTTAGGCAATTTTCTGGTGTTTCAAAATCTCATCTTTTCCAGTTCTTTTGGAAATACAAATGTTATATGTTAATATGCATCAACCCATTTAGCTGCCACCTTATCATGTTTTCGTTCTTAACTGCTATATCTTATTTGAAAATTATATTTTGCTTTACAGTTTGAGGTATTGGTTTAGAGCCAAAGGAGAACTTTCAGATGATCAAGCTCTGCATAGGTCAGTGATTCTTTTAAATGCCAAATACTTTTCTTTTTGTCTGTATGTATTCCTTACTAGTTTTGGCTGCTCATGACTTAGCAAAATACTTGAAACCTTTTCTGCATATAGTGTAGCTTACTTGAGTCTGTTCTGTCCATGCCCATGTGCACACACACATCCTTTCCAGTTTCCCATCTTGGCAGAGAATTATAAGCATATGGCAACAATCGTATATGTATATAGATTGGGGGTGTAGCTCAGACATTATTATCTTTTATTCAGTTTATGTGGTTTTCTTTTTACAGATGTGTGGTGGCCTTTGCTTCAGATCTGATATTTAGTGGTGTCAGTTTGAATCCACACCGCAGAAAGGGTTTTAAGTCAGCTTCCCTTAGCCTGGACCACTCGTAAGCATCTGCTATAGTCTGCATCATATCAACATCATTCTTATCGTCTGTGGGTCACAGTCCCACAACCCAAACTTCGTTTTGACATTATTTACTCTTTCCTTCGTGTTTTCCAGGGTGTGGTTCCACCGGCATCTTAGGGCTGATGACTGGTTATTGTTTGTGGTAGGTTTAAGATGATGTCTATTTTCACGTATGAATTAGCATTGAAATTTGTTTTTCACTTTCTTAATGAACTAAAATCGTTAATGTAATCAATGTCATGCAGATTGTTAGTCCTACAGCCAGTGTCACCCGAGGCTTTGTTTCGGGCCAAATGTTCAACAGAAAGGGAGAGGTATTTAGTTTACCCTTCTTTTCTTTATCTTGTTGTTCCTTCTCTTTTTTATCTTGAGTTGCTTTTCCTTTTTCCGCCAAATCCCATTTTAGTGTTACCAACCCAATCATCATACTTGTATATGTTGATTTGCAGCTTGTTGTATCATTGACTCAAGAAGCACTGCTTAGGATGGCTAGGCCCCCAAACCCAGCAACTGTCTCAAAGCTTTGAACTACTCTATAGTGTTAATATTTGATGTGTTGAGCTTTATGGTCAAATGTAAGACCTTTTTGTACTAAGGACTAGGTTCCGAGTTTTCTAGCATTTTATAAGTTCTTAATCCAGATAGTTGCTTTATAGCATTTCGGTGGAAAAATAACACACTAAACCCTAGCGTGGACTCTTCCACATAAAAAAAAGCCTTCTCTGTATTAAGATAAAACTCTCTTTCATCCTGCAGTAACAAGCTTGTAGGATGTTCTAAGTATGGGGAAAGCCTCCCACACCTGAATATCCTTCTGTCACATATTAACCTTTCAGTCAACAACTGCTGACTCTGCCACCCCAAACCCTCTTTGACGGGTCCTGCAGTTGTAGATGGGACACTTTATATTGTATATGAGATTTTTGGAAATTTAATGATGTGTCAGAAGGATATTAGGGCATGGGCGGCCATTTGGAGGCTTTCCCCATACTTAGAGCACCACCACCCTACAAGCTTGTTGCTGTTGGAAAGAACATTTATCTCATAAGTTTTTTTTTTTTTTTTTTGGGGGGGGGAGAGGGTGTAGCAGAGTAATAGTTGATGTTAGCACTGCAGGCAATATGAAAGGGATGATGGCGAGTGCTTATGTACCAGCACTCACTGCAAATGATGAGGTTATTATAAGCTGTAAACGTTTCACTGCAAATGGTAGATTTTTGTAGGTTGTAAATGTTTGGCCATCTGAAAACTTTGATTGGGCTTAGGATATCTTCTAATGCTGTACAACACCTTTCAGTTTCTAGCATTCATCCATTATTTTGGGGATTGATATTAGTTATGATAATTGCTATGGTAGTAGTGGCTGTTTAATTAGCAGATTTGAAATTCTGAAAGACCATTCCCATTTGATGATTACCATTTGATAGCTGAAAACTGTCATGAATCTGCAAAAGAATTACGACTTATTTTGTCCACATTTTGGGAATGATTATGGAATATCCATAAGTCTGCACAATCTTTTTTTATATGTTTGGATGATCGTGCTTAGTACTTTTTTTTTTTTTTTTTCTTTAAGCGGTTGTATATTCTCTTACATCCTTTGCTCTTTATAAAATTGAAATCTTAAGTCAATTACGGAGAGAGATTTGACAATCCCGATTAGACAAACTGTGAAAAGTTTACTGACTAATGTGTGAAAGAATTATGGGAATCTGTTGGAGAGTTGAAGGAAGAAGGCACAGGATATGAGTTGTTAGAATTAACGAGGAAGGTTGTTAAATAGTTGGTAAAGAATGGTGGTAAAGGCTATTAAGTCAGTTACTGAATTGACACATTATCAATAATTCATTTCATGTAATTGTTCTAGTATATAACTTGTAATGACTGAGTTAAAGGTTAATTACTTAAAAACTTCTTTCTCTTCCTATTTCTTTCCCATCTATCAAATTGGTACTAGAGTTAAGTTTATTGAACTAAGGTTGAAGTCACAGGATCACGTGACATATAAAGGTTAGAAGAAATTATCTGCAAACTATCCAACAATAAACAAGGTCAAGATACCAAGAAAAGGTTCTTACAAACCTTAGAAGTGTCACCACTTCTTTGAATGCGTAGCAAGCTCAGATCATGATTCAGTTGCAACATCCCAAAGCCCCAACCGCTCAAAGAGATCATTATTTCTCAACTAGACGGTTAAAGACAGGCTTCCATAAGTTTAATGGTAATAACCTTAAAGGTTAGTTCAAGATCCATCAATTCTTTAATGTTGACCAAACACCAGAGGAGAACAAGGTTAAATTGATGGTCATTAATTTGGAAAGGAAGACCCTCGATTGGCACGGTAGTTAAGTCACGTACAAGAGTGGATGAGTAACTACATGGGAGAGGCCTACGTGCAAACCTTGGAGGAAAGATTTGATGACAAGATTTTCGGAGATCCAATGCTCGAGTTACTGAATCTGAAACAAACGGGTATGATCTCTGAACACTGAGATCAATTTAAATCTTAGCTTGAAAGAGTTGAAATCATAATTAATTTAGTCTTGAAGAGCCTCAAGACTACTATACAACAATCTCTGAGGATGTTTATGCCTAAAACATAGCATAGTTTAATTTAGAAATTCATTTCTACCCTTTAAATTTGCACCATTTATATACTCTCAAATCCCCGTTCGTTTTCCCACGTTCTCTCTATGACAATCTCTTCCACTTTTTCCTTGATCTTTTTTTTTTTTTTTTTTTTCGTTTAAACGTTTAATTGCAGTGTTATCTTACTCTCTTTTGCAGTTGCCAATTCTTCAAGGAAGCAATTGTCATAACTAATCTTACATCACTGCAACATTTGGACTGAAACTAGCCCTTTGTCAATTCAGTTTTATCTATCTTTTTAAATATTTAAGAAAAATGGAAACCATAGACATACAATACTCCTTTATAAAAAAAAATAAAAAAATTAGCATATCAATACAGTGATGCCCCCATTTGTAGATTTATCAACCGAGACATTGTAGTACAGACTACAGACAAGGAAATCAATAATTTTCAAGTAATTTACAGTACATCTCCAAGGGTTGGAAAAAAAATACTACCTAATTCAATAACCCTCTTTTCTTCCAAAACCTGTAGATGCATTAATGAATCCACCCTTTCCATCTTCTGTCAATTATATGAATCATCAGCCTCCATCGATGAACCAGGATATTTCAAATCAACCTTCATTTGATGAACCACTTATTCTCTTTTTGAAAGCAGGATGTATAACGCTATCGCCAGAATCTAGCTCCTCTATCCTGGAAATACACTCTTTCATTCGATTCACGAGGACTGGCATTGCCGAAATGTTACTTGAAATTTTTTCTTTAAGCAGCTGTATCTTCTCTTTCGTCCTTTTCTCAGTATCTAATTCTCTATCTTCTGAATCTATAAAAATCAAAATCTTAGTCAATTGTCAAGAGAGATTATTCAATCCGGATTTCACAAACCCCTAAAAAGTTTACGGACCTACCTGGATTACGCTCTCCGGATGATCCAGCTTCATCGACCCCGGAGAAGTCGGGTGCTTGAGAAGAAAGAACTGAAGCTAGAGTGGTCTTAAGTTGATCTGGAATAGCGGATCTGTATTCTAGAATCTTCTCCGCCATTTTCTTCACATCTGATTCCAGCTCCTCCAAGTCCTCTTCGGAGTCAGGCTCCGATTCAGCTCGTCTACTGTCGATGCGGGTCTCAAGGGACATTGATCAAAGGCGACGGTTTGAAATTGCAAGTTTTGTTTTTCTTCTGGAAGGACGTTAGGGTTTTGAAATTTGAGAACTCGAATCGAGCTTAGACGGAAGTCTTGTCAGTTTTAGAGGTATTCTTTTTCCCTTTCGGTTCTGATTTCCCTCTCTAAAATTAAAATGTGACAATTTTATGAAAAGTGACGTCGTATTAGGCTTGGTTCACTTACGAAAGTTAAAGCCCATATTACGCCGTTTTTCTATCATTCCTACCCGCCAGAATAAAATTTTAGATGCAAAATTGCCTGAAGAACCAAAATCAAGACAGGAGAAAAGGAAAGGAAATCAAAGTCATCATCCTTTTTTTTTTGTTTTTCTTAGTAACCAAACAGAAAAATTCATAGAGTGGAAATCACTTCTTGTCAAGCTCAAGTTCTTTCTCTTTCGATCCTTTCAAGTTTCAACAACTCGGGCTATCACTTCTGCTATCACGACGGAAAGTTTCAGGCCATCTGCTCCTGGAACGGTAAATTCAATCTTTTTGAAAGACTATATTACCCTAGGTGCTACTTTTATTTATTTATTTATCAAATTATAAGGATTCTCTTTTGGAACAGACACATGACATCAGAAAGTTGTTCAGGGATAAGGAGGGGGGTCCATATTAATAGATCATTGATAAATTTCCACTCCAAAATATTTTTTTTCTCGTAATTCAGCATACACTACTCTGCATTTGGATTATGTTTACTTAGTGTTGGGATCATTGCCATTGGATCCTGCGATGAGCTAAATATTTTAAACTTTTGCAGAGGCATGAATAATATCTCCACAAGCTGTAGGAAACTACTTCTTCCAGCTTGACATGCTTCTAAAAAAACACCATTATATATAGGCGGGAAACAGCTGAAAAGTTGCAGACAAATGGGCACATGAGGATTTATTCAATGCCAGCTCTCTCTTCATACATATACCCTGAACCAGGCAAAATGTGACTTGTCTTGGTTTACTTTCCTGATTTGCCACTTCGTGTTTTTGTAAAAATCAAAATGAAAATGTCATTGCATATGATAAAAAGTATACTTGAGAATCCAAGAAAATTTTCATCAAGCATTTCCATGGAATTCAACCATGGGGAAAGAGAAAGAGAAGCAACCCACAACTTGGGGGTAGTTAAGGCATATCATTAGGCATCAATTAGTTGGTTACATGTTTAGAAACTAGCACTTGGAAGCTGGCATGTGATATCTTGGTCCATAAGAAATTGCCGGAATTCTAGAACCATTCTCTATAAGTTGCAGAAGAAAACAGTAAGTCAATAAGAAGCTAATTTATTTTCTATTTATCAGAAAATTGTGTACAATATACATAGATATTCTATGATTATCATTTCTTTATGCATCATTTAACTATACTTTTGTACATCTAGATTCCAGATAGCAAAAGGCAAAGACCAATGTGAAAAACATTTCACAATAAGCATAGCCTTCGGCAATTACCCTGTTTACACTATGTGTTGGGGCAACCATTAGGTGAATGTTTGTAAGAATGCCTCTTTCTTTTCCCCTTTAACATCGCTTGAATATCCTTCTCCGTTGCTATCGCTTCTTTTATATTGTTCTGTGTTACGATGCAGAGCTCATCAAGGGCTAACATTGGAAATGGCTCCTCAATAAGAACACCAACCTGCGACATGAAAGAAACTTTTAAAGATCAAAGATGCGCACAAAAATAAAATAAAACATAGTCCGATCTTATGGGGTTAACTCTGGAAAAAAGATGCATACTTCTTCTATGCAGAACAACGAAGCAGCACTGATGAAAGTAGCAGGAACAACAATCCAATGGCAATCATCCCAGAGTATGATAGGAAGAGTGAGATGCCATAAGACCAAAAACCTTGATGTCAACCGAGTGTATGATAGAGGGATAGGAATCCCCATGAGTTGTTCACATACACCAATTCCTTCATGGAAACATGAGATCTTTGACTCCTGGAATGAAATGAGATCATAAGACTACTGCAATCTAATGAAGAAAGAGATGGATATCTTTTTTCAAATTTTTATTGGTGAAATCTAAAGATCAAATGGTCCAAGAAGGGAGATACCAACATAGTTCTCTTTGAGTCTTCCAAGTTCAGCAGTTGAAGGCTTTGAGAAATGAACTCGATTATGCAGCGTGGCCGATGCTTTGAGTTCAGTATCACCGTTAAATCATCTACTTCAAGCAAATTTTGAAGATCTCTGCCAATATCCGAGCCATACATGACATGACACTGCAAAAACGCCATTAACCATTGATCACTACCTACCTTCATACAATACGTTCAATTTTCTAAATCACACTCACCTTAAGTGCAACAGGAAAAGCCATAATATATTGCAAGAGAGCAGCTTTGATGGACTGATCATCAGCCGAATTGTTGACCCCAGCAATTACCTGCCTAGCGAAATCATTTGTACCAGCAATTACCTTAGTCCATGCCTTCCTTCCCTCTTCATACCTTGAATAGGAGGCCTCGGTTCTAAAAACCAACAGCAAAGCCAATGCAGGCGCTGTCAACTGATAAGGCAACGAAGAAGCTCTCAGAACTGGGAAAAAGCCAGGGAACCAATGCAAATCCACGGCAGTGTTGTACAAGGCAACGACAATAGCTACTGAAGTGAAGGCTAAAACAGGTGGAACCAATGATAAGATGACACGCGACTGTAAACTGGAAAGTAGATGTCGAACGTGACGTAGTGAACTTCTATGATGAACCCATTTCTCGTGGTTGTAAAGAGCGCGATTTTGTTGCATTCCACGCTCTTGAATACGATCAGCCCAGTCTGGGATAGCACGGAGGAGGGTGATAAGATTAAGGGTTTTAGGAGCGGTGGTGGGCTTGGAGCTTGGCGGCGGCGGTTGGGAAGCAGAGAAAAGGATTTTGAAAGAAGGTGGTCGCTTGAATTTGGCAGGAAGTGAGGAGTTGGAGTGAAAGTGGAGGAAGGGTTTGGAGGTAAAGCTGGAAGAGAGGGAGAGCTTTGGAGAGTTGGGAGATTGAGCCATTATGAGTCAGGGTTCGGACATGTTACTATGTTGTTAGGGCTTCCAAAGGAGAAAGAAGTGTGAAAAAAAATGAAGAGAGGTGCTAACTGCAAACCAAGGAGTAGGTAAGTTTAAGACAGAAGTGGGTGTTGTTTCAATGTTTGTGAAGGACATCGATACACATGTTCAGGATTTTATTCGGATAAATCCTTAACAGTAAACACTTCTTTAAGAATTTGTGTCGTGTCACGGCTCTTGTGGATATTCGCCTAAACAACGTAAGTAATTGAGAATTTTTACTTACCTGCTATGAAAGATAATACATGTTTCAATTACTAAAATTAGTATAAATATTAGCAGTGAACATTAAGAAAAATAATCAGGGACCGTCATTGAACCTTTTTTTTTTAATTTTTTCTGTCTTCAAAAGATCACTGAATTTATATAATGCCCTAAATATTTTATTTTAAGAGGTAGATAAAAATTAAAAATTTTCTGAGTCACCAAACGAAACACGTTCGAGATCTGATTAGGTAAGGTAAGGTAACGTAAATGAGAAGAGAGGAGATGTTGGAAAGGTAAGTGAGACCGAAGGTTATTTTTTTGGTGATTTTTTTTTTGGATAAATATTAAAATTATACATCAATTATAGTTTAATTTGTAATTGTAACACAATTATTGATATAAAGCATTTTATATTTATATATTGCATACATAAATAATTATATTTATTCAATATAAAAATAAATTAATGTATTTATTTCTTTAATTGTATATGATTAAATTAAAATTAAAGTTTTAAATATATATTTAAACTATAATTAGTGTTTCACATATATAATTGTATCAAATTAAAATACCAAATTAAAATTCGTGTAAACAATTTCAGGTTAAATCAAAATTAATGTGTAATTTTGAGGTTTATCTCAAATTTTATTTTATTATTCATTTATCTTTATCCCGTTCAATTGCGATCAGAAGAGGAAGTAGACATAGATACTCCCACAACCAAACACGCCCCGTCTTTTACTTCCCCAAACCCAAAGTCTCCAATTTGGGAAAAACACACACGCAGCCTTTGACTTGTTCTTTTTGGCTATTTTGAACTGAGAGATGGAAGAGCCGAAAGCAGCCGAGAACCCACCACCGTCCCAAGATCCAAACGCACCAACAGCAACCGTAAACGCAGCTCAAACAACCGCTCCTCCTCCACAGCCACCACCAACAGCACCAGAACAACCAGCTAGCAGGAAAAGACCTCTAGAAAACAGCAATGACCAATACCAAAACTCCCCGTATTTCAAGATGCGCCTTGTCCTCAAAGATCTTCGTCCTCATTTCATCGAGGTACATCTTACTTACATATATTTCCAAATTTTTCTACTTTTCTGTTCATTTATTGTTTTTCCCCCTTATTTCCTGCTTGTTGATATAAGATAAAGAGAAAAAGTAACCCCTTGTTTTTGTGATTAGTTTCAGTTTTATACTTTCAAAAAGAAGTCTCAGTTTTACGGACTAGCCTCCCCTTGACTTCCTCCAATTAAGATATGGAAGTATAATTGGATTAAAAGGAATTCAAATCTTGATTTTGGATTCTTTGGTCAAGTGACCTTATCATTTTTGGTTATCTCGAGATTTATGTATTTTAATTAAGGGAAAAGGGATAGTTGTTCGAGTTTGAAAAATGGTTGTTGATTCCATCACCCATGATGTTTGATTATAGCATGAACAATGTAAAGGGAAGATCTTCTTGGTATGTTCTTATGATGTGTGTGATTGGTTGATTAGAATTAGCCAGTTCCTTGGTTACTCTCACTGAAGATTTTATATATGCCTGAAATAGCTTCATCAATCTGGATGCATGTTTGAATTGTTTTTGTTTTCCTTCTGTCGATGTTATATAATATGGATTTTTATGTTCCTTGAAGGTTCTTCGAACGCCTGATTTTCGAAATTGCAAGGGTGCCCATGAAATTAAAGAAAGTAAGCTCACAATATGCTTTGTTAAGTTTTGCAACTTTTGGCATAGCCATAGTGTATTGCTCGGTGTAATAGTATTGTCTCTGGCTTAGTTAACTGTTGCAAATTACGGTCTTCATGGATTTGATCTGTTACTGCTATCTATTGGCTTAGTCTGTACTCTGTAGGAAAAGAAAAGGACTAGCATCTCATTATTTTGTTTTACATCTATTAGCTATGATTTAATTTTGGTTCTTTTAAGTCAAAATGGAAATTTTCCATTAGTGAAGAAACTTGTATTATACTGAGTTATAATATCCCTGTTTCTTAAAATCACTTGTATTATAAGGATCCAGTGTCTCAATTTGGCTTCATGCATTTGTTTCAGAACATAATATTGCACCCGAAATTTTGCTTTTTAAGTGTCAACTTTGTAGAACATTAACTTGCACTTTGGCTGGAACCGCTTCTTTAGAATGATCTTTGCTAATATTTGTTTCAGAACATAATATTGCATCCGAAATTTTGCTTTTTAAGTGTCAACTTTTTAGAACATTAACTTGCACTTGGCTGGAACCGCATCTTTAGAATGATCTTTGCTAATCGCATGGGACATAGTTTATTTATCTCCGGTTTTGTGATTTATGGTTATGTGTTCCAAATTTGTGATTTGCAGAGATGAAGCATTTAGTGGATTTGTACAAGCAGATGATAGTCTCTATAGAGAAAAGTAATAATGGAGCAGGAAACCAGACAATGCAAGGTGAAAGTGGAACGAAGCAGAAGCCCCAGGCGCAGGCACAATTCGTTAAGCCAGCACCAGCAGTTTCCTCCAAAAACAAGACATTCCAGTCAAGTAGTGTCACTGGGAAACCACAATCTGAAGACGGTGAAGCTTCAGGGACATATATTGTTGGGGGTTCTGCTTTTGGGTGGAACTTTATCACCTTTGCAGGGAACAAACCGGTGTATTATGGAGTAACAAAGGAAGCATTTCGAAGTGCTCAAGCAAATTTAGGTTTAGGAGGAGAGTGAAGCCTTTTTGACATGTATTCTGGGCTAAATATTATATCAATAGTAGAAAGCTCCACCTTTTATATTTAACATCGGGGGATTATCATCTGTACAACTATTGCATTTTAACCTACTTTTTGTGGATTCGGTTCTGGGATCTGTAAGTTGGTTTCTAACATGGTTGATTAGCTTGTTATATTTTGTTGATTGAAGTGATCTTTGTAACCCTGGGAACTTGGAGGTAAGTTTTTGTATTTGAAATTGGGTTACATTTTGTCTTTAGTTCAAAGATTAATTGATAGTTTGTTAAAAAAAATTTCTATTTCTACCATTAAATGATGTTTTGATCGACGGAGTAATCAAATAATGACATGTGACATGTTATATGTACAAATATTATGTAAATAAATATTTAAAAATCCTAAAAGTAAATAAATAAAAGGTTTTAATAATTATTATTGTTTAGGTTGATTACGTGATTTTTTAAAATAATAAAATCTGTAATCTTTTGTTTTTCAGTGAGCAGTATTTATATTTCACAGCATTGATTTTTACCATATTCCCTTAAATGTTCATTTTTTTTGGGGTCTAATTTTATAAGATATTTTCTCGTATTGGTCGACTAAGCATAGAACAAAATGCGAGGCAAACAACTGCTTAAAACAAAAGCTTTCACTACCATCAAATTTTACATTATGTTTATAGTTATTTTTCATTTCAATTTTTTTATATTTATAGTAATTCATCATAATAATTATTAAATATTTAAATAAATTGTAAATCCATGATGATAATTAATTTTCAATTTAAATATTTATTGTAATTTAAAATAATTTTGATAATCTCTTATAATTTTTAAATATTTATCTAATACTTTAGGATTTTTCTAATATTTACTGACGTGGCATTTTGCCACGCCATAATGAAGTACATGTGGCACACTACGTCACTGCCTACTTGCTACATTTGTCACATCATCACTTTAACAATAGAGATTGATGAATTTTTTAACGGAATGACCAATTTGCTCTTTGATCTAATATATATAAGAACTAATTTACCCATTTTTTTAAATAAATGTGACAAAATATAATCCAACTCTTAGTACAAGACGTCCATACTACTTTTACCAAACTTGGATGTGTTTTGTAAGTTGAGTATAGTTGGTACAATATTCTATACTAATTTTATTTTGTTAAACATCATCTATGTTAAATTGTTCATTTGCAAATATCAAGGGTCCATAGCTCAGTGGTAGAGCATTTGACTGCAGATCAAGAGGTCACCGGTTCGAACCCGGTTGGGCCCTGTTATTTTTTAGTTTTATTTCATTATCATGTAGTATTAATTTCTATTTGCACAGAATAAAAGGGTCCGTAGCTTGAACGGGTTGGGCCCTTTATAATTTTGATTTGGATTAGTTGATGTTTATAACTGCATTCATTCCACAGATTCAATGAAAATGCTGAAATGATATCATTTCTTCGGTGCAGTTTGTAATTAACTTTTTTATTTGTTATGATTCTAAAAGAAATAAATATTGAAAAAGAAAAAGTTATTAATTTGATAGTAAAAATATTTTGGAGACCCTTATAATAAGAATTAGATTGTATTTTATCTCTTCTACTTAAAAAATAGATAGATTAATCTTTACACGTTACATAAAAAGTAAAATAGTCTTTTTTTCACTATTAAAACCGATCTATATGCATCGACATGGCGTACACATGGCACAGAACGTGTCACAGTCTGATTATTCAATCAGGCACATCAATTTTTAATAGTACAAATTGATAAAAAATTTAACATAAATAATTAATTTACTCTTTGATCAAATATAAACGGAGTTTACCCTTTTCTTAGTAGAGTGGACAAAATGCAATTTGTCTCTTCCTATATAAGACTTCTAATTTTTCACCCTTCAATTTTCCATTTTTTCAATTTTCTTTCCTTCATACAAAGTAAAACCTTGATGATGTAGATGAGAGTCCTGAAACAAGGCTAATGATGTGGCTGAAGGATATGAGGGAGTGGGTGGCCATAGGGAGTCTCTCCCACCCACTTAGGCACTTACAAGACCACCCTGTAAGCTTGTTGCTATTGGAAACAGCATTTATCTGATAGGAAAGGGGCGTAGCATGGTAGTTGTTGATGTTAGCACTGTAGGAAGTATAGGAGGGATTATGGTAAACTATTCTATACCAAATATCATTACCAACCATGAGATTAGAAGTTGTAAATGTTTGGCCATTTCAAACATTGGGTTTTTTTTATTCATCAGGATTGCAGTAGAGAGATATCATGAATGGAATATATATATTTAAATTTACTGCATTGTTTGGTTGGTTAGAATTATAATATGGATAAAGAATAGAGTAAATGATAATTTTATCCTAGATGCCCCATGAGTTCACAGAGATGCACACGGTGATTACAGTTCAGGTCTCCACCGAGTTTAGCACACAAATATTTGTGTGCAATGTAATATATAATTTGGGTTAGTCATGTTTAAAACTTTATGCAATGACATGCATCTAAAATTTTGGAAGTTAGTCTCTATGGTGAATGAGGAGACCACTTATTGAACATATGGTAGCAGTCGAATTATTAGTGCCTGCATGCTGCTCTGCTTTGTCATCTTTCTCTGCCGTATGGTGTTGCCGGGCGGTGGGATCGCAATAGACCTTGAAATTTGTACATTCCAATCATCCTCATTCACGCCAGAAGATCATTCAATCAACAACGGCGTCGTTTTTACTTTTATCAGTACTTGTTCACGGGTCACCCACCCTGCTTAAATCTGATTGTAGTGGTAAATAGTTGATAAGTGTTTAGAGTAAAATTTGGAGCTTAATTAACCATTAAAACTGAAGGAAGTAGGCAGAGAACCTGGCGGGCTGTCGGTGAAATTTTAGTACTCTCTTTGACGGTAAATAAAAAAAATTGTAAAAATTGTCACGTGTCATTACAGTACACTGGCTTAAGCTTCTGTACTTTGGCTACTTGCCTACTTTATGTTCATTTGAATTCCACTAAAATTTCAGCGGTAAGATGATTCTCATTTGGATAACACAACGCTCATGAATTTGTTAACCAAACTTCAGCCATCACAGCTTCACCACGTGATCACCTTCACCTCGCTAAGAGTGGTAATTCATCAGAGTTAAGAATTTATTACCTTGTAAGCAATATATGGAATTCTTTTAGAATCATCTGGTGGCAGATATCGATATTTCCTAATATATCGATATTTCCTAATATATTTTATACGTAGATTTTATTTAATTTATAGATATTCTATTTTTGTTCATCTAAGTTTTATCGTGTCTTCCAAATGGTCGATCATGATATGATCAATGTTGAACACATGATTGTTTCCCGAGTTAAAAGAAGATCACCTATATCTATAAATATCTCATTTTGACTTAAAAGAATTCTTCCTTTGAGATCTCTCCTCAACTTACCACTCTCCACATATTGTCTTAGCCCCACTTCTTTTTACCATCAATAGAGGATAAAAACTACAAATTTTTTTATTATCTTTTAAGTGATTATTTTAATGATTATTTTTCATTTTTAATTGTTAATTTAATTTTATTATAGTGTAAACTCATAATAAAAAGGAGAGATAAATATAAAAACTATACATGAATTTTGATTTTGTGTAATTTTATATATGAAATTTTGATTTGATCTAATTCTTATAAATTATTAACACAATTATTGATATAACATCATTTTATGTTTATATATTGCATGCATAAATAATTATATTTATCCAATATAAAAATAAAATAAATTATTTATTTCTTTAAATATGTATGATTAAATTAAAATTATGTATACAATTACACATTAAGTCAAAATTCATATATAATTATAAGATTTATCCCTAAAAACAACTAATTTTATTAGCTTGGTAGAAGTAATTTAACATTTATTCAACAGAGAAAATCTCTTTCTTTAATATCAAATTGTAACCAATTTTAGTTTTCCTCTTTATTTTTTCTTCTGAAATCTAACCCCAAAGAGAGCCCATATTTTTTGTTCTAACTTCCAATTGATTTAGGGAAAAAAAAATAGTAAGAAGAGTGAAGAGACCAAAAGGCAATGGAAATTGATTGAATCGGTAAAGCTAATATATTTTTCTTTGTAAGATTTTGAAATGGGATACGGAAGAATAGAAATTATTTTGTTTTTCAACATCTTTCTTAGAAATTATTAAGATTTCTTTAGATTAGGTAATATGGGAAAGGATTGTATGCAACAGAGATATTATCACTTTCCAATGGTTTTATGCCACATCAGTATTCTTATCCTGAATTTCAGGATTTTAATTTGATTTTAATTTTTTTAAGATAAAAATATTGAAATTCAGGATAAAAATGCTGATGTGGCATAAATCTATTGGAAAAGAGATACAAATGAGTGACGTCACTATTTCATACAATCCTTTCTCATTATGGTATAGTTTAGCACAAAATTAAGGTCAAACTAGCGAGAGAAACTTGGACTATGAAAATAGTTTAGAGAATTTTAGGAATAATAGGATTAATGTATGATAGGTAATTAGGTTTGTTTGTTTGTTTTTTAAAAATTTACTATTTTTAAAAAAAAAAAACCGAAATCAAAGTATATGAAGCATATATTTATCTATTTCAACTCAACCTGGAGATTTTCAATCAATATGTGATATGACTTATGTGTGAGTAGAGTTGGTAGTACAATTGAGGATGTAACCCTGTAGAAATGAGTCAACCTTAGAGATTTATAGAGGAAGGCCAAGTAGCAGGTCCTATTGTCATTGTGTATGGGAACCGTTTGATGTTTTGTCAACATCTTCTTCTAATATATTATAGGACACCCATCTGAAAATTTTACACACCAAATCACATTTGTTTATTTGTAAAATTAAAATTTTTTTAGTAATTTAATAATTGTATTAAGACTGAATTGATTTGTGATATTAATTTAATTAAAAAATTTATATTTAATATAAATATATTTTATATAAAAATATAAAATATACAAATAATATGATTTAAAATAAAGGCTTAGTGGCCCAAAAACACTAAAGATAGAAGATTTTTAACATTTTAATTTTATCATTTTAATCAATGCCTTGTTTTTTTTTTTTTATGTATTTTGTGTCATAATGTAATAAACACTTATTTGGTAGTCCATGGATAAAAAAAATGTATAATGACTTATTTATTCTTTTAACTTTTCAAAAAATTATTTTAACCTTCCATTTAATTTTTCACTTTTTTTAGCTCGAGTTTATATCGTTTATCAAATCACCTCAACGCAAATAAAAAAGTTAACGTATATTAATTTTGTTGACGTGACATCCAAGTAGTTAATCTGTATGCCATGTTAGCAATTAATTAATATTTAAAAAGAACACTAAATATATTTTTTTATTAATTTTATTAATTTTTAAAATAAATGTTATAACTTTTTAAAAAATTAATTAATTGCTGACATGATATCCATGTGGATTGCCACATGGATGCACGTCAGCAAAATTAACAAATGTTAATTTTTTTTAATCCATTTTAGGGTAATTTTTTATAGAAAAGAGACAGCATCAAGAGATTACAATAGACAAATCATAAATTAAAAGGATCTAGACCTATTACGATCTTTATCCAACAAACTTTAATATATGGAACTAGATCGAATTCGTTTCTTTTTAGGAGAATTAAATTAAAATTCTTACTTAAGTGACATTGAAACTTTTATTTATTTATTGAATTATAAAACGATGGTAAAATTCTGACAATAACACAATTAACGTAACTAGAATTTAGGTCACATCTGGGGAGTGAACACCCTATCTATCAAATCAACAGATGAGTTCAAACTTTTCCCCTTTAATTAAAAAGATTTTGATAATATTTTGAAATATTACATATTTTTTAAAATCGAAAGAAGATTTTAAAATCTAATCCATCGATAGACATGCAAAGTTGGATCATAATAAGAAATATTCAAAGGTGGGCCCCTAAGAAGTTCCAACCTCTTGACTTGAAGTCATCTCATCCATCCTCAGATATTTTTGCAAATTCAATATGATGTATTTATGAAGCTCATTTTATGTATAGTTTAGTTGATAATTATATTTAGTCTTTAAATTAAAGCCAAAAGATAATATGTCTACTTTGCACAAGTTTGTGAGTTCAGTGGCACTGACCCTTTATCTAAATTCATGATGATAATTTGAGATTTCACAAAGTTATAATTACATTTGTTTCAATGTCTTCCTATCAATTGAAATTCCACTTTAAATCAAATATTTTAAATTTAATTTGAATAGATTGAAATTCAGATCTATTTAATTTTTAATATTCAAAATTTATACTTTTATTTTTAACTATTTAATTTCATCTAAATCATAAACAATTTTGCTTATAAAAAATTATTTTTTTATAATTGGGGTGGAAAATATTTTTATAGTGGTAAATTACACCAACAGTCACCAAACTTTGAGATAGCTGACAAAACAGTCACCTAGGTTTCATTTCAGTTACTCAACTTTCGAAAAGTTACAAAACAGTCACTAACGTTATAAAAAAGTGACAAAACAGTCACTGGTTTACAGTTACCGTTAGGGTGCTAACGAGACAGCTGACGTGGCAAGCTAACCAGCTGATGTGGCAAGTTAACTTGCCACGTTGGTGAAGCGGCTGATGGGTCTTGGTTTAGGGTGAGTTTAGGGAAAAAATTGAAGGGTTAAGGACTAAATGTTTCAAGGTTAGAAACATATTAGGATTAAAGGGATTTGGGGGAAAAAATCAATCTGGGGAAATTTTGATTGTGATTTGGGGTTTTTTTAAGGTTGAAAACTAATTTGAGAATTGATTAAGAAGGGTTTAGGGTTAGAAATCAATTCAATAATCGATTAACAGCGTATAAGGGTTTAGGATACAATTGGTCTATTTTATTTGGGGAGAAAAGAAGACGAAACCAGAAATAATTCAGTGTTTTTTATTCTCAGCGACAATGGGCAATAGAAAAGAAGCTACCAATGTTGTTATATCCACTTTAACGGCTAAGTTGTTGCATTTAGTTTTAAATTTTTGGATTTCAATGTTGTTATTTCGATTTAGGGTTATTTAGCGTTATTTCGATTTCAATTTTGATTTCGATTCTGATTTTGATTTTGATTTCTACTTCGATTTTAATTTCAATTTTGAAACACTCACTGATTCTGATTTTGATTTTGATTTCAATTTCGATCTCGATTTACCTTTAGATTTTGATTTTGATTTTGATTTAAGGTTATTTCGATTTAGGGTTATTTCGATTTGTATGACATATAATGTGTATTGTATGCCATGTGCATAATATTTATTGTTTGTATCTACCATTGTATGGATGCCATTATCAAACTGATGTTTATTGTGTATATCTGCCATTGTTTGTATCTAAGATGCTATATTGTATGTGGCAAAATCAAAATTTGTTATTTATCTTCTTTATTGTACTGGTTATTTTCTGTTATTGTATGCCATGTGCATAACAAAAATGGTTGTGTTTGTATTAAATTATTTTTGTATTGGTTGTTGTCTGCCATGTGCATAACAGAAATAGTTGTGTTTGTATTAAATTATTTGGCATTTTGTATTGGTTATTGTTTGACATAAATGGTTAAAGTGTTTGCCTATGTTGTCTGCCTTTATTGCTGAGTACTTTGTTTGGCAGATTTAATTGATGACAACTTTAATGAGAATGAAGAAGACATGTCTGGTAGTGATGCATTTGAAAGTGATGTGTCTAATAGGATAGGAGTTAATTTAGATGGTTTAAACACAGATGGTATAGAAGTAGATAAACTGTGTGATAGTGATGATTCTTGTAGGTTAGATAGTGCACATGAATCTGACTCAGATGGCCAAAACTAGCCTGAGTTCAACCTAGAGAATGATATGAGTAATCCTAGACTTAAGGTTGGAATGTTATTTAAGTCTAAAGACAATCTAAAAGAAGCTACCAAGCAGTATGGTAGGGTGAATAGTTATGTTATTAAATTTCCCAAAAATGATTTAAAAAGGTTAAAGGCAGTCTGCAGTGAAAAATGTTTTTGGTTCATATGGGCTTCTAGATTAAACCCTATTGACCAGACTTGGCAAATTGGGAGTTCAAACCTTAACCATACTTGTTCTAAAGTATATAAAAATAAGAATGTAACATCAGCTTGGATAGGTGAACATTATAAAGAAAAATTCATTGCTGATCCTAATTATTCTCTGAAATCATAACAACAAGATGTCAAAAGAGATTTGTGTTGCATAGTCCCACTAATCAAATGTAGGAGGGCTAAACTTAGGGTATTAGAATTAATAGAAGGAGCTCATAAGGCTCAATATGTAACACCCCCTACCTGTATTCGTTGTCAGAATAAGGTACGAGGCATTACCAGAGTTTACATTTTTTTTTTTTTTGAAACCGAAACCATTTTAATTCAACATATTTTCAAAATAAAATTCATGCATATTTATAAGATAACTTTAACAGATAAGCCATACCAATGGCTGACCTTACATTCATTTCATACTAACATTTATTTTATTAGCTTATACATGCCATTCATTTCCAAACTAAAGTTTCTTTAAATACAGAAATCTTTGGGGTTGATAGTGTGATGAGTCTCCCACCGATCCGACCTCCGAGCTCTTAACACTCTACGAAGCAGGGAAAAAGGAAATAGGGTAAGCACTTTGTGCTTAGTAAGCCCATGTAACAAGAATTATACTTACCTAGTATAATCAATACAAGCAATAAACATTCGTATACTCACTCAATGCATTATTTCCTAGTATTCACAAACTCAACATCCAAGTTAGTCGATTAATTTCCATATATCAATAGTATACACGCGATGATTGATGAGCTCATCAATATCATGATTTCCATTTCCTTGTTATTTTTCCATATTTATCCCGTTAAATTACTCGGAATTTCGATGGACTCAGAGAGTACACTTTAGTGTACAAATCCGAATCCGTCAATTCATATTCATGTGCGCACATTTTCATTTGAGAGAGCACACTCCGCGAACCTCATCTTTCTGGTGGGATTACAGTCGAGCTAAATCCCGCAGCGACAATTACTCTAATGAGCTTGGATCGAATTACAGTCCAGGCTAAATTGAACCTAATTCGGATTACCCGTCGGGCTAAATCCATTTTCCACATATTCTTCCGGGAGGGCTATATCGAGGATAGGATCACCCGTCCGGGCTAGATCCTTTTTACCGTCAATTCCTTTTCGAGAGATCCATCGAATTTTCCTTTCATTCAACCGGGATTTCTTTTCCTTTTTATCAAATATACCAATGTTTCATCGAATTTCATACAATGGACATTCAAATCATATTCATATCAATAACATATATTTCAAACATTTAAGAATATAATTCAAGTTACACGAACTTACCTCGATACTAGTTCGTTTATAAAATCTACTAATCCGGGACTTTTTCCTTTCCTCGATCTAGCCGTATTTGAGTTTTCCGGATCTAAATAAATAAATTCAATCATCAATTCAATACATTTTATGTTCACATGTAGCATTTTCCATAATTCTATTATTATTTTTAGCTTATTCAAAGCTGTCTACTTGAGTCACAGTCACTAAATTATTTATTTCTCGAGCTACAGAGCTCCAAATGAAGAACCGTTAATTTTCCCTGAAACTAGACCCACATATCTTCTTCCCATAACATTTTCAGAATTTTTGGTATGGCCAATCAATACCAGATCATTCTTAAAGTTTCCCCTGTTTTACTGTTTGACTATTCTGACCTCTCTTCACTACGAATCAAATTACTATTCGTACAGAATTCATATGACCTTATTATTTATTTCATTTGAAAATAGACTCATTCAGGATTCTAAACATATAAAGTTAAGCCCCTAATTATTTTTCTCCAATTTTTTATGATGTTTCAAAGTCAGAACAGGGGATCCCAAAATCCCTCTGAACCAGTCTTACAAAAATATAAATATCTCAAATTACAGAATTCCTTTGCTTTCCATGTTTCTTTCATATGAAAATAGACTCAATAAGCTTTAATTTCATATCTCATTCAACTTCTAATTCCACTTCTATGATTTTTAGTGATTTTTCAAATTTACTCTACTGCTGCTGTCCAAAACAGTTTTGTTATAGCTTATTTTACAATTAAATCCTTTACCCAATTCTAACTTCAAATTCTTTCAATTAAACCACTAATTCATCATTTTATTCATCATATGCTATATTCAAAAACTCTAAAACTTCAAAAACTTCAACTTAAATTCATCAAAACTTTGTTCTAAAACTTATAAAGCATCAAAATTAAAAGAAAAAGGACTAAATTAACTTACCAAATTAAACTCCAAGCTTCAAACTTTTAATTTTCCCTTTTCTTCTTTCTTTTCTCTTTTCTTTCTTCTTTCACGTTTGCTCTCTGTTTCTTTTCTGTTTCTATCTCTCCTTTCTTTATATATATATAATAATATAATATAATATAATATAATATAATAATATACTTAAAAAATCTCAGATTTTCTTCAATAAACCGCCTCATCTTTACAAAATGGCATAATTACCATTTTGGTCCTTCATAATTTCTTTTAATATATAATTCAACTTTTACTTTCATTTCAATTTAGTCCTTTTCATTTAATTACCTACCCAAGCGTTAAAATTTTCTAACGAAAGTTTAATACCACATTACTAACATTTTATAAATATTTATAAAAATATTTCCTATCATATAAAGACTCATGCAAACATATTGAAATAAATTTCTATTTAAATCGGATTTATGGTTGCGAAACCATTATTCCGATAATCTTGAATTTAGGCCATTACAACTCTCCCTCCCTTTTAAGGATTTTCGTCCTCGAAAATCTTACCGATAGAAAGAGGTTTGGATATTGTTTCCTTATTGCCTCCTCCGGTTCCCATGTCGCTTCCTCGATCCCGTGTTTTTGCCACAATACCTTCACCAAATTTATTTTTTTATTTCTAAGCTCCTTTGTTTCTCGTGCCAATATCTTGATCGGCTCTTCACTGTAACTCATATCCGGTTGAATCTCCACTTCTGTCGGAGAAATAACATGTGAAGGATCTGACCGATATCGTCGTAGCATAGACACATGAAAAACATTATGGATTCTATCAAGTTCTGGTGGTAATGCCAACCGATAAGCGACCGGTCCAATTCTTTCTATGATCTCATATGGCCCAATAAATCTTGGACTCAATTTACCTTTTCAACCGAACCGGAGAACTTTCTTCCAAGGAGACACTTTCAGAAATACCTTGTCACCGACCTGAAATTCAATCTCTTTTCGTTTAAGATCGGCATATGATTTTTGGCGATCGGAAGCTGCTTTTAAACTATCCCGAATAACCTTTACTTTTTCTTCTGTTTCCTGGATCAAATCAACCCCGTGTATCTTCTTTTCACTAAGCTCTGTCCAATATAATGGTGTTCTATACTTTCTACCATACAAAGCTTCATACGGAGCCATTTTAATACTGGACTGATAACTGTTATTATAAGCAAATTTAATCAAAGGTAGATACCTCTCCCAATTACCTTCAAACTCTAGTATACAACATCGGAGCATATTGTAATGGCCTAAATTCAAGGTTATCGGAACAATGGTTTCGTAACCATAAATCCGATTTAAAGAGAAATTTATTTTAATATTTTTGCATGAATATTTATATGATAGGAAAATCGTATTAAAATATCGATAGAAAAATTTTACCGATTTAGTGGTTAGTTAGAAAAAGGAATTATTGAAGGAATTGGGTAAAAACAAGGTATCGAGACCTTGATCTCATAAAATTGAGTAGGAAGTATTTTTATAAATATTTATAAAATGTTAGTAATGTGGTATTAAAATTGCGTTAGAAAATTTTAACGTTTGAGTATGTAATTAAATGAAAAGGACTAAATTGTAACAAATACAAAATTATGAAAAATGATTAAATAGTTTAAATGATAAAATAAAGAGGGCTTAAAGGAAAATAGACCCAAGGTCTAATTGGGCTGGACGGCAAAGGTATGAAATCAGTAAGAAAATAAGGAGAAATAAGGGTAAAATGGGAAAATAACAAAATTTGCTAAATAAAACTAGGACTAAATAGGGATATCTAGAAATCTCTTCATTTTTCTTCACTCTCATCAGCAAAAAACGCCATAGGAGGGTATCTAAGCTGGTATATCATAATTTTTGCACCAAGTAAGTGAATCCTTGCCTATTTCTTGTAATTTTGTGTTTTTAAAGACTTTTACAACTAGGTCCTATCATTAAATTCATTAGTCTTTGATTTCATGGATGAAATTGAAAGCCACCATGGTTGGTTTATGTAAGTTTATGATGAAATAGCATGAAATTTAAGCCTTAATTCATTTAAGAGATGATTTTATTAGGTAATTTCAATAGAAATTGATTTTTGGGACCTAATTATGAAAGTGTTTGGAATTAAAGTCTATTACTGAAATTATGATTTCCAAAGGTTATAAAGTAGTTTAAAGTGATATAATAAAGTGTTAATTGAGAAAAATAAGCTCAATTGAGAGGTTAATTGAGCAGGGACGAAATTATCATTCATTGAAAGTTTAGGGGAAAAATGGTAATAACTAGCTTGCACTAAAACAGTTTTTGACAGCAGCAGTAGTCTAACTTTGAAAAATCACCATAAATTGTAGAAGTTGAATTAGAAGATGGAAAAATATTAAATTAAAGCTTATTGAGTCTAGTTTCTTATGGAAGAAACGTTGTAAGCAATAGAATTGTAAATCATGAGATATAATAGGTTTTGTGAGACAAGGTCAGAATGAATTCGGGTTCCCCTGTTCTGACTTTGAAAAATCATAAAAAATTGAATAAAAATAATTATGGGGAGTGGTTTATATTCTTAGAATCCTTAGTGAGTCTATTTTTTTATGGTACAAATGAAAACATTATTTTTATTCTGTACAGTGAGATATCTGAGATTTTGTGAAGAGATAGCAGAACTGTCAAACAATGAAACAGGGGAAACTTTAACGAATAAACTGTACTAATTGGCTAAGCCAAAAATTATGAAAATTTTATGGTGTGAAGATATGTGAGTCTAGTTTCAAGGAAAATTAACGGTTCTTCATTTGGAGTTTTGTAGCTCGAAAAATAAATAATTTAGTGACTATGACTCAAGTAGACAGCTTTGAATGAACTATAAATAGTAATAGAATTATAATGAATGCTACATGTGAACATGAAATGTATTGAATTGATAATTAAATTTATTTATTTAGATCCGGAAAACTCAAACACAAAGCTAAATCGAGGAAAGGAAAAAGTTCGGACTAGTAGATTTTGTATACAAACTAGAATCGAGGTAAGTTCGTGTAACTTGAATTATATTCTTAAATGTTTGAAATGTATGTTATTGATATGAATATGATTTGAATGTCCATTGTATGAAATTTGATGAAACATTGGTATATTTGATAAAAAGGAAAAAAATCCGGTTGAATGAAAGGAAAATTCGATGGATCTCTGAAAAGGAATTGACGGTAAAAAGGATCTAGCGGACGGGTGATCCTATCCGATATAGCCCTCCCAGAAGAATATGTGGAAAATGGATTTAGCCCGGACGGGTAATCCGAATTAGGGTCCGAATTTAGCTGATCTGTAATTCAGATCCAAGCTCATTAGAGTAATTGCGTTGCGAGTTAGCTCGGTGGTAATCCCGACAATACTCTATGAGTTTATATTACAGGATTTAGCTTGGACTGGTAATCCATTTGTAAGGATGAGGTTCGTGAGTGTGCTCTCTGAAATGAAAATGTGCGTACATGAATATGAATTGATGGACCGAATTTGTACACTAAAGTGTACCTCTGAAAATCCATCGAAATTCGAGTAATTCAATGGGATAAATATAAAAAAATATGGAAATTATGGTATTGATGAGCTCATCAATGATAGTATATATTATTGATATATGAAAATTATTGGGTGACTTGAATGTTGAGTTTGTAAATGTTAAGGTAATAATGCATTGAATGGATATATAAATGGTTATTACATTATATTGAAAATGTTAGGTAAGTATAATTCTTGTTACATGGGCTTACTAAGCACAAAGTGCTTACTCTGTTTCCTTTTCTCTATTTTGTAGTATTAAGAGCCAGAGGTCGGATTCGGTGGGAGACACATCACACTATCAACCCCAAGATTTGGTATATAAAGAAACTTTATTTTGGAAATCAACGGCATGTATAAGCTAATAAAGTAGATGTTAATATGAAATAAATGTAAGGTCACCATTGGTATGGCTAACAAATTTCTAGTTTCAGTATGTAATGAGGTTATCTTATAAATTTGCATGGATCTATTTTGAAGGTATGTTGATTGGATTGGTTGATATGAATTAGTCTCGGTTTAAAAAAATTTTGCAGGAAGACTAGATTGTTTATAAAGGAGTTATATTGAGTAAAAAATAAATAAATAAATATTGTAAGCTCTCGTAATGCCTCGTTCCCTATTAGATAATGAATACGGGTAGGGGTGTTACATTTGTTGGTATCGAGCTACGGTTTAGCGGTTCTAGGACCGATGTAGCAAGTACGGATTAGCTATACATGCCATTTAAATTATTATTGATAGTGTGATATCTCCTCACCGTTTAAATTGTATTTTTCTTATAGTAATGTCATCCGACCGAGTTCAATCTGAGGAGGTGGGAGTCATGCTCGGCCTTCAAGACAAAGAGAAGAAACTAGCGAAAGAAGGTCCGTCACAGAGGGTCAAGGGGAGGAGGCAAAGATAGCCTTCTTTCAAATGATGAATGAATGGTTTACTCAATACATAAGAACTAACCTCAGAGTGCAAACAAACTCAAGCTCCCTCTCCTGCTCCTCCACCGGTTCCGAGATCCCACGGACTACAGTGCACCGAATCATAGAAAAGGGAAAGCTCGGTTGATAAAATTCGAAAATATGGGGGCGAAGAATTTTGAGCGTAGATTGATGATGATCCTGAGCGGGCTGAATTTTGGTTAGAGAATACTACTCGGGTTTTGGAGGATTTATCTTGTACACGGAAGAATGTCGAAATGTGCCGTTTCACTACTAAAAGACATGACTTACCATTGGTGGAATACTAAAGCTTGATTGTTCGAAAGAAGAAATTACATGGGAGTTCTTTCAAAACGAATTTAAAAAGAAATATATCACCAGAGGTTCTTGATGATCGAAAAAAAAGAATTTCTTGGTGAAATTGAACAGGGTAATAGATCGGTATTCGAGTATGAAAGGGATTTGTTCGGTTGAGTAAATATGCTCGAGAATGGGTCCGATCGGAAGTGAAATGTGTAAAAGATTCGAAGAAGGATTGAATGAAGACATTAAGCTATTGATCGAATTCTTGAAATTCGAGAGTTTGCTATATTGGCAGAGCGAGCTTATAAAGCGAAGAATTGAGCAAAGAAAAAAAGCAGTGAGAAGGAAGCTCGAATTTCTAGTAAAAGACCAATGGGAAAATCTCGTTTTCTGCCAAAGAAATTGCGAAGTACTGGATCGTTCTACCTCGGTCACTGGTATTCAGCGAGAGAACGAGGTTCTCAACGATTAATCCAAGACCTTCCACTCCATCGCTGACTGACGGTGTTGGCGGTGTTGGTACCCTAAGCCGAGATGCCGATTGTAATAAAGCTCATTTTGGTGAATGTCGATTTAAGAGCGGGGCTTATTACCGATGTGGTTCTTTTGACCATTTCCTCAGAGATTGTCCGAAAGGGTGAAAAAGAAGTGGAGCAGATATCTAAACCGAGTAATCCAGATTTCAAGGGTAGACCATCTCGACCATCCGGTAATGTTAGTGGTAGCCAGGAGGCGCAAAAGACACCGGAGGCGGGCACGAGACACGAGCACTGCTAGGACATATGCCATTCGTGCGAGAGAAGATGCCTCAAAGACCGATGTTATTCTTGGTACATTTTCTTTACTTGACACGCGATATTATTTGCATTAATTGATCCGGTTCTACGCATTCATATATATGTATAAAGCTTGCATGTGTTAAAGATTTATCTATTGAACCTCATCGAATTTGTGGTTAAAGTCTCGAACCCCAGGCCAATCTGTTTTGGTGGATAAAATTTGTAAAAATTGTCCACCGATAGTAAGAGGTTATTATTGTTTCTGGTGATTTGATGTTACCGCCATTTGATGAGTTTGATGTGATATTGGGTATGGATTGGTTAACTTCGGCATGATGCGATAGTAAATTGTATAATGAAATATATTGTGTTGAAGTGTCGAATGGCGAATTACTCGGGTTAAATCGATCGATGACAGAGGATTATCGATGTGATTTCGATTATTCTTGCTTTCAGAGGTATGTTAAAAAAGGGTATGATGCTTTTCTTGCTTATGTACTCGATACCAAGGTATACGAGTCAAAGATCTGACGATGCGATGGTATGCGAATTTTTGATGTGTTTCGGAGGAGTTACCGGGTTGCCACGAGAAGGGAAGTGGAATTCTCTATAGATTTGATTTAGGAACTACTCCGATTTCCATAGCTCCATACCTGGATGGCTCCTACTGAATTAAAAGAATTAAAGATCTGATTCTGAGGAACTTGTTGATAGAGGTTTTGTTAGACCGAGTCATTCACCTTGGGGTGCTCGAGTTACATTTGTGAAAAAGAAAGACGGGTCTTTGAGATTGTGTATCGACTATCGGCGACTCAATAAGGTAACTATAAAGAATAAGTACCCGTTGCCGGATTGATGATCTATTTGATCGGTGAAAGGTGCCACTGATATTCTCAAAGATTGATCTCCGATCGGGCTATTACCATTTCACGGGTAAAGGAGCGGATGTACAAAAAGCGACTTTGAGAACGGTATGGGCATTATGAGTTTCGGTTATGCCTTTTGGGTGACTAATGCACTGCGGTATTTATGGATCGATGAATCGGATATTCGGACCGCACTTAGATAGGTTTGTTGTAGTTTTCATTGATGATATTCTAGTCTATTCTCGAGATGAAAATGAGCATGCGAGAACATTTGAGAATAGTGTTGCAAATCCTGCGTGAGAAGAAGCTTTATGCTAAATTCGGTAAATGTGAATTTTGGCTCAGAAGTGGGTTTCCTTGGACATGTTGTATCAGTAGAAGGCATCGGGAGTGAGCAGAATAAAATTTCAGCTATTATTAATTGGAGTCCACAGAAGAATATATCGAAGTTAGAAGTTTCTTGGGTTTAGCTGGTTATTATCGGAGATTTGTACAGGGGTTCTCTATGATAGCTTCTCCAGATGACCCGTTTGTTGCGAGAAAGATGTTAAATTCGAGTGGGTGATGAATGCAGTGAGTTTTGATCGATTGAAAGATTTATTGTGAAAGCACTGTGTTGGTACAACTGAACGAGTAAGGAATTTGTTATTTATAGTGATGCTTCATTAAATGGTTTAGGTTGTGTCTTGATGCAAGAAGGTAAAGTAATAGCCTATGCTTCAAGACAACTTAAGCCACATGAAAGAAATTACGGTACATGATCTCGAGTTATTTGCTATTGTATTTGCATTGAAGATATGGCGGCATTACTTATGCGGTGAGAAATGTCATATTTATACTGATCATAAAAGCTTGAAATATTTGATGACACAGAAAGATTTGAATTTGAGGCAGTAGCAGTGGCTTGAATTGATAAAGGACTATGATTTGATTATTGATTACCATCCGGGTAAGGCTAATGTTGTTCTTGATGCTTTAAGCCGAAAATCTCTGTTTACTTTGCGAGCTATGAATGCTCAATTGTCTTTGGTTGATGATGGTTCGATCATATTTGAGTTGAGAGCTAAAGCGACATTTCTACGACAAATATATGTGAAGCTCGGAAGAATGATGAAAAGTTGCGAGTTAAGCGGGCACAATGTGAGTCATCGATTACGAATTTCAAGTGGGGATTGATGGTTGTTTATTATTCGAGAGATAGGGTATGTGTACCCAAGAATTCGTGAGCTCATCTGAAGATTTTACACGAGGCTCATAGTGGTATTATGTACGTACATCAGGAAGTAATAAAATGTATAATGATTTGAAGAAGGCGTCTTTGGTGGCGGTATGAAACGTGATATTTACGAGTTTGTATCAAGATGTTTAATATGTCGCAAGTAAAAAGTGAACATCAGTACCTTCGAGGTTACTTGACCAATTACTATACAGGAATGGAAATGGGAAAGAATCACTATGGATTTTGTATCGGGGTTACCGTTGTCTCCAGGAAAAAGATGCTATTTGGGTGATTGTTGATCGATTGACAAAGTCAGCGCACTTTTATTCGGTATGTATGGATTATTCTTTAGATAAAGCCCCATTTGAATGTACATATCTGAGATTATCAGGCTACATGGAGTGCCTGTCTCCATTATATCAGATAGAGATCCTCGGTTTACGTCTCGTTTCTGGGACAAATTGCAAGAAGCCTTGGGTACTCAGTTGTATTTCAGCACTGCATTTCATCCTCAGACAGATGGCCAATCTGAGCGTGTAATTCAGGTATTGGAAGATATGCTCCGATGTTGTATACTAGAGTTTGATGGTAATTGGGAGAGATATCTACCTTTGATTGAATTTGCTTACAATAACAGTTATCAGTCCAGTATTAAAATGGCTCCGTATGAAGCTTTGTATGGTAGAAAATGTAGAACACCATTTATATTGGACAGAGCTCAGTGAAAAGAAGATACATGGGGTTGATTTAATCCAGGAAGCGAGAAGAAAAAGTAAAGGTTATTCGGGATAGTTTAAAGCGACTTAGATCGCCAAAAATCATATGCCGATCTTAGATTTAAAAGAGATTGAATTTCAAGTCGGTGACAAGGTATTCTGAAAGTGTCTCCTTGGAAGAAAGTTCTCGGTTTGGTCGAAAGGGTAAATTGAGTCCAAGATTTATCGGGCCATATGAAATTATAGAAAGAATTGGACCGGTCGCTTATCGATTGGCATTACCACCGGAACTTGATAGAATTCATAATGTTTTTCATGTATCTATGCTACGACGATATCGGTCAGATCCTTCACATGTTATTTCCGATGTAGTGGAGATTCAACCGGATATGACTTAAAGTGAAGAACCCAGGTCAAGATATTTGTACGGGAAACAAAGGAGCTTAGAAATAAAAAGATAAATTTAGTGAAAGTATTATGGCAAAAGCATGGGATTGAGAAGCGACATGGGAACCGGAGGAGACAATGAGGAAACAATATCCAAACCTCTTTCTTGGTAAGATTTTCGAGGACGAAAATCCTTAAAAAGGGGAGAGTTGTAATGGCCTAAATTCAAGGTTATCGGAACAATGGTTTCGTAACCATAAATCCGATTTAAAGAGAAATTTATTTTAATATTTTTGCATGAATATTTATATGATAGGAAAATCGTATTAAAATATCGATAGAAAAATTTTACCGATTTAGTGGTTAGTTAGAAAAAGGAATTATTGAAGGAATTGGGTAAAAACAAGGTATCGAGACCTTGATCTCATAAAATTGAGTAGGAAGTATTTTTATAAATATTTATAAAATGTTAGTAATGTGGTATTAAAATTGCGTTAGAAAATTTTAACGTTTGAGTATGTAATTAAATGAAAAGGACTAAATTGTAACAAATACAAAATTATGAAAAATGATTAAATAGTTTAAATGATAAAATAAAGAGGGCTTAAAGGAAAATAGACCCAAGGTCTAATTGGGCTGGACGGCAAAGGTATGAAATCAGTAAGAAAATAAGGAGAAATAAGGGTAAAATGGGAAAATAACAAAATTTGCTAAATAAAACTAGGACTAAATAGGGATATCTAGAAATCTCTTCATTTTTCTTCACTCTCATCAGCAAAAAACGCCATAGGGAGGGTATCTAAGCTGGTATATCATAATTTTTGCACCAAGTAAGTGAATCCTTGCCTATTTCTTGTAATTTTGTGTTTTTAAAGACTTTTACAACTAGGTCCTATCATTAAATTCATTAGTCTTTGATTTCATGGATGAAATTGAAAGCCACCATGGTTGGTTTATGTAAGTTTATGATGAAATAGCATGAAATTTAAGCCTTAATTCATTTAAGAGATGATTTTATTAGGTAATTTCAATAGAAATTGATTTTTGGGACCTAATTATGAAAGTGTTTGGAATTAAAGTCTATTACTGAAATTATGATTTCCAAAGGTTATAAAGTAGTTTAAAGTGATATAATAAAGTGTTAATTGAGAAAAATAAGCTCAATTGAGAGGTTAATTGAGCAGGGACGAAATTATCATTCATTGAAAGTTTTAGGAAAAATGGTAATAACTAGCTTGCACTAAAACAGTTTTTGACAGCAGCAGTAGTCTAACTTTGAAAAATCACCATAAATTGTAGAAGTTGAATTAGAAGATGGAAAAAATATTAAATTAAAGCTTATTGAGTCTAGTTTCTTATGGAAGAAACGTTGTAAGCAATAAATTGTAAATCATGAGATATAATAGGTTTTGTGAGACAAGGTCAGAATGAATTCAGGTTCCCCTGTTCTGACTTTGAAAAATCATAAAAATTGAATAAAAATAATTATGGGGAGTGGTTTATATTCTTAGAATCCTTAGTGAGTCTATTTTTTTATGGTACAAATGAAAACATTATTTTTATTCTGTACAGTGAGATATCTGAGATTTTGTGAAGAGATAGCAGAACTGTCAAACAATGAAACAGGGGAAACTTTAACGAATAAACTGTACTAATTGGCTAAGCCAAAAATTATGAAAATTTTATGGTGTGAAGATATGTGAGTCTAGTTTCAAGGAAAATTAACGGTTCTTCATTTGGAGTTTTGTAGCTCGAAAAATAAATAATTTAGTGACTATGACTCAAGTAGACAGCTTTGAATGAACTATAAATAGTAATAGAATTATAATGAATGCTACATGTGAACATGAAATGTATTGAATTGATAATTAAATTTATTTATTTAGATCCGGAAAACTCAAACACAAAGCTAAATCGAGGAAAGGAAAAAGTTCGGACTAGTAGATTTTGTATACAAACTAGAATCGAGGTAAGTTCGTGTAACTTGAATTATATTCTTAAATGTTTGAAATGTATGTTATTGATATGAATATGATTTGAATGTCCATTGTATGAAATTTGATGAAACATTGGTATATTTGATAAAAAGGGAAAAAAATCCCGGTTGAATGAAAGGAAAATTTGATGGATCTCTGAAAAGGAATTGACGGTAAAAAGGATCTAGCCCGGACGGGTGATCCTATATCTGATATAGCCCTCCAAGAAGAATATGTGGAAAATGGATTTAGCTTGGACGGGTAATCCGAATTAGGGTCCAATTGCTTTCGACTGGTAATTGATCAAGCTCATTAGAGTAATTGTCGTTGCGAGAGTTGATTTTGGACCGTAATCCCGACAATACTCTATGAGTTTATATTCTGTGATTTAGCTGGGTCGTAATCCCATTGTAAGGATGAGGTTCGCGGAGTGTGCTCTCTGAAATGAAATGTGCGTACATGAATATGAATTGACGGACCGAATTTGTACACTAAAGTGTACCTCTGAAAATCCATCGAAATTCGAGTAATTCAATGGGATAAATATAAAAAAATATGGAAATTATGGTATTGATGAGCTCATCAATGATAGTATATATTATTGATATATGAAAATTATTGGGTGACTTGAATGTTGAGTTTGTAAATGTTAAGGTAATAATGCATTGAATGGATATATAAATGGTTATTACATTATATTGAAAATGTTAGGTAAGTATAATTCTTGTTACATGGGCTTACTAAGCACAAAGTGCTTACTCTGTTTCCTTTTCTCTATTTTGTAGTATTAAGAGCTCAGAGGTCGGATTCGGTGGGAGACACATCACACTATCAACCCCAAGATTTCGGTATATAAAGAAACTTTATTTTGGAAATCAACGGCATGTATAAGCTAATAAAGTAGATGTTAATATGAAATAAATGTAAGGTCACCATTGGTATGGCTAACAAATTTCTAGTTTCGAGTATGTAATGAGGTTATCTTATAAATTTGCATGGATCTATTTTGAAGGTATGTTGATTGGATTGGTTGATATGAATTAGTCTCGGTTTAAAAAAATTTTTGAGGAAGACTAGATTGTTTATAAAGGAGTTATATTGAGTAAAAAATAAATAAATAAATATTGTAAGCTCCGGTAATGCCTCGTTCCCTATTCCGATAATGAATACGGGTAGGGGGTGTTACACATATCTTCCAATACTTGAATTACACGCTCAGATTGGCCATCCATGCGAGGATGAAATGCGATCTTGAAATACAACCGAGTACCCAAAGCTTCTTGCAATTTATCCCCGAAGCGAGGCGTAAATCGAGGATCTCTATCCGTTATAATGGAGATAGGCACTCCATGTAGCCCGACAATCTCGGATATGTACAATTCAGCGGTTTATCTAAAGAATAATCCATACGCACGGAATAAAGTGTACTAACTTTGTCAATCGGTCAACAATCACCCAAATAGCATCTTTTTCCTCGGAGACAACGGTAACCCGATACAAAATCCATAGTGATTCTTTCCCATTTCCATTCCGGTATAGTAATTGGTCAAGTAACCACGAAGGGTACGATGTTCTCGCTTTGACACATTGACATATCAAACATCTTGATACAAACTCGAAATATCACGTTTCATACACGCCACGGTACATCTTTTTCAAATCATTATACATTTTATTACTTCCGGATGTACTGGACATAATACCACTTTGTGAGCCTCGTGTAAAATTTTCTCGTATGAGTTCAATTCTTGGTACACATACCCTACCTCGAATGATAAACAATCATCAACGCCAACTTGAAATTCGAGAATCGATGATTCGACTCACATTGTGCCCGTTTAACTGTAACTTCTCATCATTCTTCCGAGCTTCACATATTTCTTTGTAGAAATGTCGGTTTAGCTCTTAATTCAGCTATGATTGAACCATCATCGATCGGTGACAATCGGGTATTCATAACTCGTAAAGCAAACAAAGATTTTCGACTCAAAGCATCACCACAACATTAGCCTTACCCGGATGATAATCAATAATCAAATCATAGTCCTTTATCGATTCAAGCCACTGCTACTGCCTCAAATTCAAATCTTTCGTGTCATCAAATATTTCAAGCTTTTATGATCAGTATAAATATGACATTTCTCACCGTACAAATAATGCCGCCATATCTTCAATGCAAAAACAATAGCAGCTAACTCAAGATCATGTACCGGATAATTTCTTTCATGTGGTTTAAGTTGTCTTGAAGCATAGGCTATTACTTTACCTTCTTGCATCAAGACACAACCTAAACCATTTAATGAGGCATCACTGTAAATAACAAATTCCTTACCCGGTTCAGGCTGCACTAATACTGGTTAATAGATCTTTTAATCGGTTGAAACTCTACTGGCATTCATCAGTCCACTCGAACTTTGCATCTTTCTGCAATAATCGAGTCATCGGAGAAGCTATCATAGAGAATCCTTGTACAAATCTCCGATAATAACCAGCTAAACCCAAGAAACTTCTAACTTGAGATCTGATCTTGGTGGACTCCAATTGACAATAATGAGATTTTACTTGGATCTACCCCGATGCCTTCAATGGATACAATATGTCCAAGAAAACCCACTTCCGAAGCCAAAATTCACATTTCTTGAATTTAGCATATAATCTGCTTTCTCGCAGAATTTGCAACACAATTCTCAAATGTTCTGTATGTTCTTCTTCATCTCGAGAATAAACCAAAATATCATCAATGAATACTACCACAAATCTATCTAAATGCAGTCGAATATTCGATTCATCAGATCCATAAATACTGCGCAGTGCATTTGTCAACCCAAACGGCATAACCGAAACTCATAATGTCCGTACACTGTTTCGAAAATTTGTTTTTGGCACATCGACTCCTTTACTCAGAATCGATAGTAGCCCGATCGGAGATCAATCTTTGAAAATATAGTAGCACCTTTCAACTGATCAAACAAATCATCAATCCGGGGCAACGGATACTTATTCTTTATAGTTACCTTATTGAGTTGTCGATAGTCAATACACAATCTCAAAGACCCATCTTTCTTTTTCACAAACAGAACCGGAGCACCCCAAGGTGAATGACTCGATCGGACAAAACCTCTATCAACAAGTTCTCAGAATCGTGTCTTTAATTCCTTTAATGCAGTAGGAGCCATTGATGCGGAGCTATAGAAATCGGAGTAGTCCCCGGAATCAAATCTATAGAAAATTCCACTTCTCTTTCTGGTGGCAACCCTGGTAACTCTTCTGGAAACACATCAGAAAATTCGCATACTACTGGTACTGCTTGAATTTTTGACTCAGATACCTTGGTATCTAATACATAAGCAAGAAAAGCATCATACCCCTTTTTGACATACCTCGAGCAGTAATAATCGAAATCACATCGAGATAATTCCTGCATGCGATCGGATTTAACCGAAGTAATTCACCATTCGACACTTCAACACAATATATTCCATTTACTGATTTACTATCGCATCATGCTTTGAGTTAACCAATCCATGCCCAATATCACATCAAACTCATCAAATGGCAAGTAACATCAAATCACCAGAAACAATAACCTCTTACCATCAATGGACAATTTTTACAAATTTTATCCGCCAAAATAGATTGGCCAAAGGGTTCGAGACTTTAACAAAAATTCGATGAGGTTCAACAGATAAATCTTTTACGCATGCAAGTTTTACACATATATATGAATGCGTAGAACCGGGATCAATCAATGCGATAATATCGGTCTCAAGTAAAGAAAATGTACGATAATAACATGGTCTTTGAGGCATCTTCTGCGCACGCATGACATATGTCCTAGGAGGTGCTCGTGTCTTAGGCCTACTTGCGGTATCTTTTGTAGCTCCTCGGCTACCACTAACATTATCGGATGGTCGAGATGGTCTACCCTCAAAGATGGATTACTTGGCCGATATATATTCACTCGTTCGGGATCATCATCAAGCTCTTTGCTCAAATTCTTGGCCCCATATTTTGGATTTTATCAACATGAGCTTTTCCTTTTCTCGACAGATTGATTACCTATACCTGTGGAATCTCGGGAATCGGTGGAGGAACAGGAGGGGAGCTTGAGTTTGCTACATCTGTAGGGTTAGTTCTTATATATTGGGTAAACCATTCATTCATCATTTGAAAGAAGGCTATTTTTGCCCTCCTCCCTTGACCCTCTATACGGGCCTTCTTCTAACGCTAGTTTCTTCTCTTTGTATTGAAGCCGAGCATGACTCCCGACTTCCTCAGATTGAGCTCGGTCGGATGACATTACTATAAGAACACACAATTTAAATGGTCGGAGATATCACACTATCAAAAATAATTTAAATGGCATGTATAGCTAATCCAGTATTATATTATATCGGTCCTAGAACTCGCTAAACCGTAGCTCGATACCAACAAATGTAACACCCCTACCGTATTCGTTGTCGAGAATAAGGTACGAGGCATTACGAGTTTACAGTTTTTTTTTTTTTTTTGAAACGAAACCATTCTAATTCAACATATTTTCAAAATAAAATTCATGCATATTTATAAGATAACTTTAATGAGATAAGCCATACCAATGGTGACCTTACATTCATTTCATACTAACATTTATTTTATTAGCTTATACATGCCATTCATTTCCAAACTAAAGTTTCTTTAAATACCGAAATATGGGGTTGATAGTGTGATGAGTCTCCCACCGATCCGACCTCAGAGCTCTTAACACTACGAAACAGGGGAAAAAGGAAATAGGGTAAGCACTTTGTGCTTAGTAAGCCCATGTAACAAGAATTATACTTACCTAGTATAATCAATACAAGCAATAAACATTCGTATACTCACTCAATGCATTATTTCCTAGTATTCACAAACTCAACATCCAAGTTAGTCGATTAATTTCCATATATCAATAGTATACACGCGATGATTGATGAGCTCATCAATATCATGATTTCCATTTCCTTGTTATTTTTCCATATTTATCCCATTAAATTACTCGAATTTCGATGGACTTTCAGAGGTACACTTTAGTGTACAACCGGTCCGTCAATTCATATTCATGTGCGCACATTTTCATTTGAGAGAGCACACTCGCGAACCTCATCTTTACTGGCGGGATTACGGTCGAGCTAAATCCTCGCACAGCGACAATTACTCTAATGAGCTTGGATCCGAATTACGATCCAAAGCTAAATTCGAGACCTAATTCGGATTACCCGTCCGGGCTAAATCCATTTTCCACATATTCTTGGGAGGGCTATATCAGGATAGGATCACCCGTCGGGCTAGATCCTTTTACCGTCAATTCCTTTTCAGAGATCCATCGAATTTTCCTTTCATTCAACCGGGATTTCTTTCCTTTTTATCAAATATACCAATGTTTCATCGAATTTCATACAATGGACATTCAAATCATATTCATATCAATAACATATATTTCAAACATTTAAGAATATAATTCAAGTTACACGAACTTACCTCGATACTAGTTCGTTTATAAAATCTACTAATCCGGGACTTTTTCCTTTCCTCGATCTAGCTTCGTATTTGAGTTTTCCGGATCTAAATAAATAAATTCAATCATCAATTCAATACATTTTATGTTCACATGTAGCATTTTCCATAATTCTATTATTATTTTTAGCTTATTCAAAGCTGTCTACTTGAGTCACAGTCACTAAATTATTTATTTCTCGAGCTACAGAGCTCCAAATGAAGAACCGTTAATTTTCCCTGAAACTAGACCCACATATCTTCTTCCCATAACATTTTCAGAATTTTTGGTATGGCCAATCAATACCAGATCATTCTTAAAGTTTCCCCTGTTTTACTGTTTGACTGTTCTGACCTCTCTTCACTACGAATCAAATTACTATTCGTACAGAATTCATATGACCTTATTATTTATTTCATTTGAAAATAGACTCATTCAGGATTCTAAACATATAAAGTTAAGCCCCTAATTATTTTTCTCCAATTTTTATGATTTTTCAAAGTCAGAACAGGGGATCCCGAAATCCCTCTGAACCAGTCTTACAAAAATATAAATATCTCAAATTACAGAATTCCTTTGCTTTCCATGTTTCTTTCATATGAAAATAGACTCAATAAGCTTTAATTTCATATCTCATTCAACTTCTAATTCCACTTCTATGATTTTTAGTGATTTTTCAAATTTACTCTACTGCTGCTGTCCAAAACAGTTTTGTTATAGCTTATTTTACAATTAAATCCTTTACCCAATTCTAACTTCAAATTCTTTCAATTAAACCACTAATTCATCATTTTATTCATCATATGCTATATTCAAAAACTCTAAAACTTCAAAAACTTCAACTTAAATTCATCAAAACTTTGTTCTAAAACTTATAAAGCATCAAAATTAAAAGAAAAAGGACTAAATTAACTTACCAAATTAAACTCCAAGCTTCAAACTTTTAATTTTCCTTTTCTTCTTTCTTTTCTCTTTTTCTTTCTTCTTTCACGTTTGCTCTCTGTTTCTTTTCTGTTTCTATCTCTCCTTTCTTTATATATATATAATAATATAATATAATATAATATAATATAATAATATACTTAAAAAATCTCAGATTTTCTTCAATAAACCGCCTCATCTTTACAAAATGGCATAATTACCATTTTGGTCCTTCATAATTTCTTTTAATATATAATTCAACTTTTACTTTCATTTCAATTTAGTCCTTTTCATTTAATTACCTACCCAAACGTTAAAATTTTCTAACGAAAGTTTAATACCACATTACTAACATTTTATAAATATTTATAAAAATATTTCCTATCATATAAAGACTCATGCAAACATATTGAAATAAATTTCTATTTAAATCGGATTTATGGTTTTGAAACCATTATTCCGATAATCTTGAATTTAGGCCATTACAACTCTCCCTCCTTTTAAGGATTTTCGTCCTCGAAAATCTTACCGATAAAGAGGTTTGGATATTGTTTCCTTATTGCCTCCTCCGGTTCCCATGTCGCTTCCTCGATCCGTGTTTTTGCCACAATACCTTCACCAAATTTATTTTTATTTCTAAGCTCCTTTGTTTCTCGTGCCAATATCTTGATCGGCTCTTCATCGTAACTCATATCCGGTTGAATCTCCATACATGCCGGAGAAATAACATGTGAAGGATCGACCGATATCGTCGTAGCATAGACACATGAAAAACATTATGGATTCTATCAAGTTCTGGTGGTAATGCCAACCGATAAGCGACCGGTCCAATTCTTTCTATGATCTCATATGGCCCAATAAATCTTGGACTCAATTTACCTTTTCAACCGAACCGGAGAACTTTCTTCCAAGGAGACACTTTCAGAAATACCTTGTCACCGACCTGAAATTCAATCTCTTTTCGTTTAAGATCGGCATATGATTTTTGGCGATCGGAAGCTGCTTTTAAACTATCCCGAATAACCTTTACTTTTTCTTCTGCTTCCTGGATCAAATCAACCCCGTGTATCTTCTTTTCACTAAGCTCTGTCCAATATAATGGTGTTCTATACTTTCTACCATACAAAGCTTCATACGGAGCCATTTTAATACTGGACTGATAACTGTTATTATAAGCAAATTTAATCAAAGGTAGATACCTCTCCCAATTACCTTCAAACTCTAGTATACAACATCGGAGCATATCTTCCAATACTTGAATTACACGCTCAGATTGCTCGGCATGTAAGTGTGATGGGTAAGGGGAAATTCTTAGAAGAGGAGGACGGCACAGATTGCTCGGGCACGACAAACAGAGAGGTAGCAAAAAGGTTAAAAAACGATGATCTGGCTGGTAAAGAAAGGGAATGTATGGAGACTACACTTGTTGATGAGGGACAATTTATTATTCCAAATAAATTTGGATCGGCGGCTGCCAATGGGCAAGCCGACTGCGCACAATAAAAAACATTTGCTAGAATGTTCGTGGGTTGGAGAGCCCACGGGCGGTACGGAGGCTACGACATCTAATTAAGCAGCATAATCCCCAAATAGTTTTCTTAATGGAGACAAAGTTAGATCAAAAGTGTATGGAAAGAGTTAAAAAGAGTTGTGGTTTTATTAACGGAATTGATATTGAAGCAGAGGGGTCTCGGGGCAGATTGTGTTTAGCATGGAAAGGAGACATTGAGATATCCATGGAGAGCTTCTCTAAATGGCATATAGATGAAATAGTGAAAGAAGAGGGCGTTCAAGAAGAGTGGAGGTTTACGGGATTCTATGGATCGCCATATTTAAAAGATAATAATGTTGCTTGGGACTTGCTCAGACGACTAGGCCAAAAAGGCAATCAACCTTGGCTTGTTGCAAGAGATTTCAACAAAATTATGTATAGTTTTGAGAAAAAAAGGCGGAGTGCAAAGGGACCAAAGGAGGATGGATGCATGCAGAGATACTTTAGAGGAATGTCAACTAATGGATATTGGGTACTCGGGAACCTGGTTCACGTGGGAAAGAGGAAATCTTCCAGAGACAAACATACGAGAGAGATTAGATAGAGGAGTTGCAAACAAAAAATGGATAACTTTATTTCTAATGGGTAATATTCAACATCTTCCCTACTCAATGTCAGATCATTGTCCTCTCCTTATAAGTACAGATTACGTAACCAAATATTCAGGAAGCCAGTGATTTCATTTTGAAGCCTGGTGGACATTGGAGGAGTCCACTGAGCAAGTTATCAAGGAAGCCTGGGAGTCCTATTCAGATTCGTTAATGGAGAAATTAGAGAAGCTGCAGAGTAGATTAAAGATGTGGGCATGTTTTAACAGAAACAAGAAGGAGGGTCGAAAAAAGAGGCTAACAAAAGAACTTGAAATTTTGTTGAATGAAGAAAGAGATGATGAGACAATGGCAAGGATTATTGACACCAAAATTCACTTAAACATGCATATTGATAAAGATGAAATGTATTGGGAGCAAAGAGCTAGAGCAAACTGGCTTCAGCTTGGAGATAAAAATTCAGCCTATTTCCATAAATGTGCAACAGTTCGTAGACGAGCTAACTCAATCACCAAATTAGTAACGGATGATGGGAAGGAGATTACCGAAGGATCAAAAATAAATGAGACGGCAACGGCGTTTTTCAAAGAACTTTTTACATCGAAGGGAGTTGCGAACCTAGGTAAGGTGTTGGAAGGTATCGAAGAAAGTATTTCTAATGAGATAGACACAGATTTATTATCTCCATTCAGAGAAGAAGAAGTTTGGATAGTATTGAGGGGGATGGGACCCACAAAGGCACCAGGACTGGATGGATTTTCAACATTGTTCTTCCAGAGGTACTGACATATAGTAGGTAAAGATGTTTCAGAGTATTGCCTAGGAATTTTGAACGAAAAGAAGGGGGTAGAAGCAGCAAACAGTACAGACATAGTGCTCATTCCAAAAGTTCCACATCCTTCAACTCAGGTAAATTTTAGGCCTATTAGTTTATGTTCAGTAATTTATAAAATCGTAGCAAAAACAATAGCTAATAGATTGCAAGGTGTAATTGGCAATTGTATTGATAAGGTCTAGAGTGCATTCGTCCCAGGCAGACTGATTTCAGATAATGTGCTTTTAGCATATGAAATTTTGCATACGTTTAGGCAAAAATGAATAGGGAAAAAAGGGTATATGGCGGTAAAGCTCAACATGAGCAAGGTTTATGATAGGGTGGAGTGGGATTTTGTTAAAGAGGTGATCTTAAGATGGGGTTTGCTAGGGAATGGGTGGGTCTAATAATGAAATGTATTACTACAGCTTCTTATGCAGTTATCGTTAATGGAGGGAGGGGTAGCACTTTTCAGCCCATAAGTTGTCTTCGACAGGGTGACCCATTAAGCCCGTTTCTATTTCTTATATGTAGTGAAGGCCTTTCATTTCTGATGAGAACAGCAAAGAAGAATGGTTTGATCAGAGGAGCAAAGGCGAGTAGAAGAGGGCCAGAGATATCTTATTTACTATTCGCAGTTGATTACATGATGTTTGGTGAAGCAACAGATAAGGGAGCAAGGATTATGAAACACATTTTAAAGGAATATGAAAGCTGCTCAGGGCATTGTGTTAATTTTAACAAATCTACAATCTTTTATAGTTTGAACACAAATGGAGAGAAAAGAGAAGAAGTGTCAACAGTGTTAGGTGTAAGGAGTTCTACAAGCCCGGAGAAATATTTAGGACTTCCAAATGTGGTGGGAAGACGGAAAAAAGAGGCTTTTCAGAATTTATTGGAGAGAATTGCTATGCGGATCGAAGGATAGAGTACCAGATTACTATCTCAAATGGGAAAAGAAATTTTTATAAAATCAGTGTTACAGGCAATACCCACTTACGCTATGTCTTGTTTTCTTTTTCCTAAAGCCTTATGCGAGATGATAGAGAGTAAGCTTGCTAAGTATTGGTGGCAAAAAGGAGTTGGTAAACGAGGAATACATTGGTGCCAGTGGAAGTTTTTATGTCGGCCGAAAGAATAAGTTGGTTTGGGGTTTAGGAGTATGGCTCAGTTCAATATTGCCCTCTTGGCAAAACAAGGGTGGAGATTGTTAAACTTTCCAAATTCACTAGTAGCGCAAGTTTTCAAAGCGAAGTATTTTCCAGAATGCGATTTTCTTAATTCGAGTGTGGGAAACTCTTGCTCTTATGTTTGGCGCAGTATCTGGGCGACTAAGGGTACACTGGAGAAAGATCTGTTTTGGAAAGTAGGTATAGGTACGAGAATTTCAGTCAATAAAGATGCATGGATTCCAAATTATGTTAATATTAGATTAAGTTTTGGAGGTGATAATTTGCAATTTGATAAAGTTTCGGAGTTAATTAACAGCCACGATAGAGATTGGAATAGAGATTTGGTAGTCAATACCTTCCAAGAAGAAATAGCTGATCTGATTCTTCGAATTCCTTTGGCGCTGGAACCCCATGAGGACTTTCTTGCATGGAATGGTGAACCGTCGGGAGAGTTTTCAGTCCGGAGCACTTATAAACTATTACAAAGTTTTTATCCTACAGCTTATGCTTTACAAAACATCTATAGGGAATTTTACTGAAAACTATGGCGTATTGATCTACCTTCGAAGATTAAATTACTAATTTGAAAAATTTCTTGGAACTATCTACCTACTCGGGTAAATCTGTCATTGAGGAAATTGGCAAGTAGCACTTTGTGTCCTCGGTGTGGTGGAAACAATGAACCATCTTTTTCGTGAATGCCCTGAGTCACAAACAGTATGGAGAGAATTGTCAGATTCAATATTTATTTTGTTCCCAAACGCAGAGTTTATTGAATGGCTTACCAAGGTCTTTGCTATTCTCTCTCTGGAAAAATGCAGAATTTATTGTGGAGTGCTTTGGGCTATTTGGGGGGACAGAAATTCTCGTATACACGACAAAAAAGACAGATCAAGTCAGGAAATTGTAAGCTTTGTTCATAGTTATCTTAAAGAACTTGATGGAGTTAGGAACGAAAACCAAAAATTCCCTAAAGGAGAAACGAAATGGAGTCACCCACCTGGACAAACAATGAAAATAAATTTCGACGGGGCATTTGATGAGAGAAGAAACCAATCAGCCTCAGGTGTTGTAGTTAGGAATAGGAATGGTCGTATCCTCATCACAAATACAGAACTTCACAGAGGAGTGGCTTCTGCTTTTGCTGCTAAAGCAATCGCATGTCGTCGAGCAACCCAAATAGCCCTCGAAATGAACAGTGAAGATACCATTATTGAAGGAGATTTGCTATCAATTATGGTAGGGACTTACATACATGATATTCATAGAATGAACGCCAAAGCCAGAAAGATCAAGTTCGAGTTTATTCCAAGAACAACAAATAATCTTACCCATATATTAGCAACGGAATCTTTGAAAAGGAAGGAAGAGATTTACCTGATTGATGATGTACCCAGTTGTGCAGAAGAACAGGCGAGGAATGGAAGTGTGAGAGAACCAGATTAAAGAGAAGAAGAGATGAAACGGCAGATGAGAGTTTCAAAATGCAAACCCAATTAGTCTCAAGTGCTTATTACTCCCCTCGGTAACTGATATTGCCATTAATGGAAGAAATGAAAGATGTGACAAGCATTGGCAGGCGAAAAGATGATTTGATTAGGCATTAGGACGGTAGCTGATATTTTCAAAAGTTTTTCTAGATTCTTCTTTTACAAGTTTGTTTCAATTTAGGGCCATTATGTAAGTTTGTTTTAATTTCGGGCCATTATGTTTTGGGCCTTTTTTTAATTCTCTTAGTTTTCACGTAAACTTTATTTTAATTTATCAAAAGCCCAATCTGATCTTTGAGTAAAAAAAAATAATTAATTTTTTAAATTATAAACAAACATCTTTTCTTCTTTTACAAATATTAATCATTTTGTTTTTTTTTCATAAGTTAATATTTTTTTATTTTTTGTGCAACCAATTTTTTAAAACAAATAGTAATTTTGTGCAATTTTTTCTATGTCATTGACACATAATTTTAGTAATTATTTTACCCTAAATCTCGAACCCTAAGGTTCAAGGTTTAGATTTGGGATTTAAGGTTTAAGGTTTAAGTTTGGGTTCAAGATTTGGGTTTGGGATTGGGGGTTCAAAGGTTTAGGGTTACGAGTTTGAGGTTTGGGTTAAAAGTTTTGGGTTCAAGATTGAGAATTCTAGATTCAGGGTTTAAAGTTTTAGGGCACGTTTGGCTCGCTGTAATGGAATAGAGCTGTAATTAATTAGAGGTGTAATGGAATAGAGCTGTAATAAGTACTTCAACTGTTTGGTTAAATGGAATGTAATAGAGCTGTAATAGAATTCTTGTGTTTGGTTGAATGGGATGATGTTGTAATAGCATAATGAAAAGAACTAAAATGACCAGAATACCCTTAGCAGATTTTTGTTAGGTAGGTGATTATTGTTATTGTTATTAAATTTTAATAAGATTATTATTGAAAATAATTTAATAAAAATAATAAATAATTTAACCATATTTTAACATAATTATTATTAAATATAATTTAATAAAAATATAATTTAATAACATACTTAATAATAAAAATATAATTTAATAACATACTTAATATAATTATTATTATATGAATTAAAAAATCAAAATATATAATACTATAAAAAATATATATATAATCTACTTTATTATTTTTAAACTACAATACATATTTAATGTACTAAAATATATTACTGAAACAGATAATTTAACTATTCTACAATAAAAATAATTAAATATTAAAAGTAATAAATAACTTGAGAATTATATTTCATATATTAGCAAAAAGTTACATTATTTCATTAGTTTATATGTCATAATACATATGTTTTAAAATCTAAAATCAATTCGAACTGTATCCAGTTCCAGTTTGGTTCAATTCAATTTCTAAATAGTTAAATATATTTGGTTTGATTCAATTTTTCAATTCATAAGTTTAGAAGCTGCAATTATTCGAACTGACCCAAATATATTAGTGAAAAAAAAACTTTAAGAAAATACTTTTTTATAAAAATTTTTATTTGTTATCTGTAGTCTTTAGTTTTGATTCAATTTCTAGAAAACCAGAATATTGCACATGAACCATAAGCCTTTATTTTTCCTAGAACTGAACCGTTATGACCTTATAAAAAGGGAATCAATAATCTAATTTCCCCAATGCATCCCACAAATTCAGTCAGATATAGAGTGAGATGCTAAGATTAGCACTACACAAGAAAAATCGGTTGAAAAGCCAGTGGCCCAAGGAAAAGACATCTACGGCCATTTAATTGCAACAATCATCAAAACAACACGAGTAAAATAACCTTGTTATGCTCTTCATACATATTATGGAGAAAACTTCTATGTTTAAAGTCCACATCTATATAAATGAGAACACCATACACACACTCCTCTAGTTACGTAAAAAAAGACACTAATAAATGCAAGAGCATGACCATATCCAACAAATCATTCCTGTTTTCCTTTTCACATTCTATTTGCACATTCTCCTTCTCCACATTCAGTTCCTGAAACAAAATAAAACAATTAGCTTATACAGAGAGAATATACGGAAAGCACATTATCTACAAACAGTTGTATACTTAAATGCCAAACTATTGACAAGCACGACAGTGATCACCCTAAAATAACTGCTAGCCAATGTCAACTTCGGAAAACCAGCACGGCAGTCATCAATATAAGCATTCTTATTAGCACATAACAAGGAACGAAAAGGTCAGTTAAAATCGATTGTGAAAACATGATTGTGGCTAGACTTGGCAATATCAAACTAAATACAAACACAAGGCAAAAGTAACCAACAACATAAACAAGAAATGGCACAAATATATGAATTGTTAGGTCTAAATGTAGCTGAAGCCCTCTAAAAACTAGAGACACAGTCAGGATGAAGGAATTCAATCACTACTCAATGAAGAAACCAGAATCTAAATACCCAATAGTATTTTTAGAAGCAGAAAAGCCTACAATTAATTTTCTCAAAGATACCATTACCTAAGAATACTTCATATAATTATATCAAGCCTCATTTCACTGATATAAAATAAAAAATCCTTACCTCCACCGCATCGAGATAACTCCGCTTGTAGTTTTTCAATATACTTCAAAGCCTCTGGCGACAATTCCGGAAACCCTCGGCCTAATCTTCTCAAATTCTTGAAAGCCATCACTTTGACTCGCTCTCTCCTTTTTCTCCTCAAACACCTCTCGCCTTGGTCTTTGCTCTTTCCAGATTCCTCATCGGTGAAACCCTATACTCGCGTTCCACAACGTATACCTAAAGAGAAAAACGGTTTTTCTTTAAAAAAATTCAATAAATTATGAAGTATTACAGTTTTTATGAGGTCGAAAATAAAATAAGTTACCCAGTGATGATGGAAGAGAATGAAAGCGGTGAAGAGGAGGGGTGGAGATAAAACCAAAGCGGAGAAGTGATCAGATGGAAGAATCCTAGCATAGGGATTTCGGGGAGGAATTGATTTGGGGAAAAAGAAATTAGGTTTACGGGAATAAAACAATTAAAAATCAAATAAGGAAAAAAAAAAAAAAGCCATTACAGAAATATGGAAAGCAGAAGAAGAGAAAGTTAGAGATCATGTGGGAGAAGATGAAGAAGGATATACGAAATATGCAAGAGAGAGTTTGAGGAAGAAATTGTGTAGAGAATTTGTGCAGATGAAGGAGAAGATGAAGGAGGGCAAAATTTGGAAAATGAGAAAAAATGAGCCGAACGTAATAGCTATGCAGGTGTGTGGGCAATGAATGGCTATTACCGCCTTTACCTGTAATAAAGCCTGAATGGAATCAGGCTGTAATAGGATTACAGCCAACCAAACGTTGGTTTGGTGGTGGGCCCACCGAATTGGGGGGAATGCATTCCTATTCCCCCAACCAAACATGCTGTTAGTTTTGGGGTTCAAGCCTAAAAAAATTACTAAAATTATGTGTCAATTATATGAAAAAAATTGTTAAAATGTCATTAAATAATTGAAAATGAACATTCCATGAAATAATTTCTCTATAGATGAGTGTATAGTAATAATTTATATGTTTAAAATTTAATAATGTGACAAAATTTTATTAATATCTAAAAATCTTCATTTTTAAATTCATTTAATATAAGTTATTCCTTTAAAAAAAATAATGACTTAAACTCACTTTTTTCTTTCATCTCCTTCCACCCACAAACCCATCCTTTTGTTTTCCATTTTTTTCATCTTCTTCATTGCAACAACACCTCACCATCTAAGCGTCTAAACCAACACATTCGTTGGATTTCGTTCCAGGTCCTCCAAAACCAGGCTCACCACAATATCTAGCAACTACATGATAATATAATATGTATCACATGGGAAGCCATGAAAGCTCTCATGATCATCGTCTTCCCCTAAATAACCATCACCTATATATATATGTATGTAAGGAGCATATGTATCCAAATAAAACAACCTTATTTGGTTAATTTACAGCCTCTCAAACCCTGAAAGGTCACATAATGGAATTTATAACTAATGATTATTGATCTTTATTACATATTAAAGCAGTAAAAGAGTATGACCTACGCATGCCTACTGAAAGTTGATGCCTCGATCAAAAAACTTAAAGGATCATTATGTACATATAATATATATGATATATGATATTATAGGATGTCCTCTTTTATCATCAGATGAAAGTACCATAATAATCTTAATATCATAGGAAAGTGCGTTGAAACATTATTGATTATATCTCTTTTATATGTATATATATAAACTTAGCTCCCGAATACCCATTTCTGCAAATCCAATTTAGCATTGGACTCCTAATAGAGTTGATGGAAGGAGACGGTAAAGAAGAAAAGATGAAGGATTTGAGAGAAGCTTTTGGGGTGTATGATGGAGATGAAAGTGGGGTTTATTACATCCAAAAAAGGGATGAACAAAATGCTCATGGAATTCGGGGAGTCAAAGTCGGTTGATGGACGCAGGGTGATGATCAAGCAATTTGATCTCAATGGCGATGGAGTTCCCAGCTTTGAGGAATTCAGAGTGATTCAGTAATCCATGGCCATGGTTGTTTCTTTTTCTCTTTTTTTTATTTCTTAGTCATTTCTTTGTATCTATGACTATCTATTTCGGGTATCATCCTTTGTTATATGTATATAAACATGTACTTCAAGGGCCAAATCATGAATTAAACCAAATAATGATAGAATATTAGAATTGATATAAACATCACAGTTCCAGGTGCTTTAAACGTCTTTATTTATTTATGTTGGCAGCTTTAAAGGTGTATCTTTATCCAAATTGATATAATAATTAATTACATAAAAGAAAAGGATATTATATCTTAAATTTATACCTACATCAAACTAATCCTGCAAAATAGTTTATGATATCAACTCATTTTTAATTTTTATTTCCCAACATCTATAAAAGTCAACCTTGGCCGATGAGAATAAAAAATTATCATATTAAATAGCCTAGATTTGTTTTATTTTGTTATTAGTACTAAAACAGAAGGGAAGAGGATCAGCAAAACCTTTTTCTCTCCCCGCACTACCTTTATTTGATACCAAAAATGACACCAAATAGCAAATTGGAGCGGTTGAGCGAAATGAGTTAGTCTTTAAAAGGGAAATAATTATACCTAGCTCAATCAAGTATCCCTATCGTATTTATAGAATTATTATATACTATAAATGGAAAGGAATCTAATAAAAAGAATTGACAATTTTTTATTTTTATAATCAATAAAGATTGATGCTACAATACAATCCCCTTATCAATTGACAAGAGAATGCCTACATTTATTTTTACCAAAATAATTTCTTTTATTTAAGATTGTTCCAAAAATTGTGTTCCTTCTGATTTATTTTATATAAGATATTAATATTTTTTTTTTGTTAGATTGTAGAAGGCTAGGGGGGCGGGTGATGTTATCAGTGCTTGGAGAAAGATATTTTGAGACTGATGGTCTGTCTACACACACAGCAATATTAGTGGTAAACAGAGAAAGGTCACATGCGATGCAAAGTAAACAAGGCTTTGCCCTTCTTCTCCCCACTTTCAACTATTGCTTGCCTCTTCACCACGCGCTCCTCGTCAACGTTGACAACCTTTATACCCGCAATTTATTAAGGAATCTGTATTAATTGTGGTAAATGAAATGGTATTTGTTTAATTAAATAATTAAAAATGTAAATTTTTAAATAATTCCTTACTATCTTTCCAAGTTTCCAGTGAGTTATAAAATAGTTTTCAACATCTTTAGTTAGTTGCTTAAGGTGTGTGTGGTTTAAGATATTACTGAAAATCTAATTTTTTTTTAAATTAAAAATGATTTGAGACAGTAATATTACATTTTTAATAATATTAAGATTTGATAATATAAGATAACCGTAACACCAACCTTCCTTAAATAATATACAATTTTATGAAATATTATGACAATTTTACTATTTGGCCAATGTTCGAATAATAGAGTCAACTATATTAAAAGAGCTTTAATTAAGTGCTACTCATTACTTGAATAGGATTATGCTTAGACCATGAAAGGGATAAGAACACCTATAACTCATTTATTGATGATTTATAAATATAATTTTAATACCATATTTTTCTTTCATCCATATCGGAAAAATGTTAAAATATAGTTTATACCCATGTTTAAAAAAAAGTGTTAATGAATAAAACTATTGACATTGAATATTATGATAATATAAGGATTTAAAAAATATATACTTAAATTCGTATTAAATTTATTATTTTTTAAATAAAATGTTGAATATTAATCAATAAACACCAAGTTTATCAAACACGATCATTTGTATGCTAATGTTGTCTAAAATTGTTTTGACTTCTTTGCTTATAGATGTTAAAAAATAAACAAATTCTACAATATACAACAATTTAAGACAATATTATATTCCATCAATTATAAAACAAAATCTTACATTTTAGTTAAATGAATCAAATAATTCATGTAGCATATTAGATTATATGTCACATAATCTTTTCTTTTTTATTATAGGAAAATAGAATTTCATTAGCCGAAAAATAAAAAACAATGAGAAATTTGGAGAGCAACTATACTCAAGCAATCAGCCTTATCCAATGCACCCAATCCTAGCTCCTCTCATTCTTTAGTAGAACAATAGAACAATTGACAACTTAAATATCATAGATAGTAAAAGGACAAGTAACAAATTCATAGTAGTTCGTATAACATAAAGTCACTCGCGCCAAAGTGTGAGGAACTCTATTAGTGCTCTTGTGAATCCTACGGATAAAAAAAGATCGAAAATTAGATTTAATATGAAAACAATCATTTATCAACAACCCTAAATCCAACATGTCCAAACTATTATTAGAAAAAGCATACCAAAGCCATTGACAATCAATTTCCAACACAATATCATCCACTTGCAATGATTTTAACCTGAAAAGGGCATCGTGTGTAATAAGGACTTCAACTATAAAAAGGTCCAAATTGCTTTTAACAAAACTTGTACTACAACGTACGAAGCCTCCCATATCGTTTCGCAGCACCATTGCCCAACCCATGGAATCACAACCAGTGAAAATAGTGCCATCAAAATTACACTTAAATTTACCTACTGGCGAACAGCACTAGTGAACATCACCACCCTCAAACAACACCCTAAGCACCAATTGTGATTCTAACACCAAGTAAGCATCCACCACTTATGTAAAAAAGATAGCACCTAATGCACAACAAACTCCAATGTCGATATTTGTTGTTTCCAAAGGGCAATATTATAATAGTGCCCGATACTTCAAAAAGAACATAAAAGCTACCTTCTACGCTCAATCTGCCGATCAACAAGAGCCATGCTAATAAAATCTACTATAGAACCTGATTGGGAATCAATGCCCAAAATATCCCAAACAACTTTTGCATAAGAATAACCATAACACCCCTCGCCCGACCTTGTCGTCGGGTTCAACCTACGAAATGCTACATTCCTTCCCAAAATAACCACTGTCATATTTATAGAAAATAATAATTCAAACAAGCAACTATATTTTAAACACATTCACATTATATTGAACAATTAAATCTGAGCCTTAATCGAGCTTACGAAAGCTCTTTTGTTGACCCAAGCACGAAATAAGACTAAATTATAAAGTTTCAAAACTTCAGGATCGACGTTGTGATGTCGCCAAACAGTTTATCACGTCACAACGTCAAGCCGCTCAACGTCATGACATCAAATACTGTTGCCCAGCATTGCGACGAGGAAGTATGGTCGTCAAGGCGAGGACTCTGTTTTTTGGAAAAATTTGAACCATTTGATACCTATTTCGAGCTTCCACCCAAACTTACTTATTTTGTGCACAAATGCACAACTTTACTTGCACCAAACATCCAAAACACATGTTAAAACAATTCATTCAACCATTCTCAATCAATTAATCCTTTTAGGACCTTGTACTATCAATAATTATAGAAAATTTACATCAAATTCAAAATCTATACACTTTAGTCCCTATGTTCAAAACTAGTAATTAAACTTTACAATCTAGTCCTTTTTCGTTCTAAGCCTAAAATCTAACAATTTATACCAATTTCTTCAAGAAACCATCAATGGAAAATTTTAGAAACTTTAACAGTTTTACAAATTGGTACATGGGCTAGCTAAATCAAGCTCTCATGACCTCGAAAACATAAAAAATACAAGAAAATGACTAAATTGAACATACTTAATTAAGGCCAAAAGTTTGAAATGCTTGAAACACTATTTTTTCCCTTTTTACTTCGTGAAGAAGAAGATGATGAACGCAAATGTTTTATTTTTAATTAATTTTGTCTTTTATATTTAGGTTAATAATTAATTAATCTTAATTAATCTAATTAAACATAATTAAGTTAACCTTAAACATAATTAACAAATTTGGTGGGTTCCAATTGCCATCCACCATCGATTGTCACATTGAAAAGAGCTAATTATTCTTTTGCTCATTTGGTTAATTAAAATTTTATAACAATTAACTTTTACAATTTAATCTCTGTATCTTAATTAACTACCAATTTGACAAAATTAAGGGACCAAGCTTTAATAAACCTTAATACTGATCTCATATATTTAATATTTACGAACTTGAGCATTAGGAATAGGGTTTCAAAATCACTGAAAAATGGGTTGTTACAATAACGAAGAAAGAGGATAATTAATATATTATTTAGCTTGACAACATCAAAAGCAAAGAGAATTAACATGAATCCCATGGTGAATCGACTTACCATTACACTGATAAACCCCCACAAGCAATGCCAAAGGTGCATTTTTACTTTAGTCGTCAACGCTTTATTCCATAGAGCTTTCCAAAGGCCATCAATATAAAAACTATCATTACTTGTAAAAATGTCTAGTGCCACTTTAAAAGCATATTTTATCATATATCGACCATTAGGTGAGAAATGCCAAACTAGCCGATTGACGCATAAAGACCAACTAAGTGACACACGAAACACTTGTTCTACATTATGTAGGGTAAGAAGTCCCTAAATCATGTCTGTATCCCAATCTTCACCATTTGTATGTATTAATTTGTTGACCTTTGAATGTTCACACCCTCAATGGGAATGGAATTAATAAAGAAATTATCATCGTTGCAAACACAAAGATCATTGAAGATCTCTATCGCCCTCCCATCGCCAACTCTCTATCTAACCTTTTTAGAAAGCATTGTAATAGTATTATGAATACTCTTTAAAATAAAAGAAGGTGAAGTACCTCTGTATGCATCAAGGAATCCACAATCTAGGAAATATCTAGCTCTGTAAATTCTACTAGAAAGAGACTTGGGCATAGAAAGGAAACGCCAACCTTGCTTTTCGAGGAATGTTAGATTAAAACAATGCAAGTTACAAAGGCCCATCCTACCATACTGTTTAGGGACACAAAGCTTATCCCAAGAAACCCAGTATATTTTTCGCTCGTCATGATCAAAACCCCACCAAAAGGAGTTCATCATTTTTTGGAAGTCATTACACACATTGTAAGGGAGTAAAAGCACACTTATATTATAAACAGAAATAGCACAACTTCCTTGCCTGCAATAGAAAGAAACTTATTCTACCAACTGTAAATACGTTGGCTCAAACACTTTTTGAGAAAAATAAAAACTTATTTCTTGTTGTGTCCAATAAATGACGAAAAATTCAAATACCGATCATAATTAAGAGGCGCTATAGCATCAAGAATCGTGCAAATTCCTTGACGCTAGGGGTTAGATAATCTTATATTTTGATACTCTTATTACTAAAGATAACTTTATATCTAATTAACCAAACGTTTTATAAGGGTCTTTTTAATGGAATAATGACCTTGACACTGAATCGGTTAATGAAAATGTGAGGCGAATAAACTTAGATGTAGGTACGTACAACTTGAATTTCAAATTAAAATCTGAAATATACGTACTTGAGAAATAGCACAAGTGAAAAAAGCGCGCGTGGGAGGTGGGACCAGACAGGTTTTTCTTGACATAGCATTTAATATTCAAATTCCAACTTCAAACAAAGAAATAAATATCAGTTAAGGGAAGAGGATTTATCCTTGAACTAAACGCTTTGTTTTCTGTTGAACTTTTCTTTGTCCCTTTGTTTCCTCGTCTTTTACCTCACTTTCCCTCTTTTAGGTTAAGGTTTTCAACTGCATTTCACCTATGCTTACACCTTATAATTACTTTTAAAATATACAAAATTTATTTGTCTTCTTGTCCGCAAAATTTACAAATGTTACCAGCAAATAAATATATTTAATATTGATTGTGATGTTAAGAAACTTCACTGAAATTCGAAAGTGGATTGAATAATGCCCTTTAAAATATTTTTTAAAAATTTTAAGAAATTAATAATTTTCAATTACTATGTCTTAAACCAGCCTTGGTCACTCAATAAACCCAAAGCATGATCACTCATATAGTTCAAAGAGTTGAGAAGAAGAGGGAGAGAGAAACTAAAAGATAAACATGAAAATACCTTTTTAGATAACGAGAGAGAGAGATAGAGAGAAGGCGAAAAAAAAAAAAGATAAACAGCTTTTACTATAGAGAAAGAGAGAGAAAGCGCTGCCCTAGAAAATATGAATCCCGATAAGGACTGGTGTATGCAAAGGAACTTTTCGTAGCAAGTAATAAAAAACGCTTTCTTTTCCATCCTTTACTCCTCACAGCAAAAATGGCCTATTTTCTCTGTTTCTCACTTTGCTTTTAATTCCTTTCATCAATACTCTACTTCAGTCTCTTTGTTTTCCCAACAGAAAAAAAATAAAGGACCCATCTTCTTCAAAGCTTCTTACTTTCAAAAGGCTGGACCTTTTAACAGTTTAACCCCTGTTCACTAATGTAAGTTACTTTCTCATTCTGGGTTTATTTTTTTATTTTTCATGGAGGGAAGCTAAATTTTTTACCCGTCTGTGCTTAGTTTCCGAAGGAAGTTGTATTTGTGCTTTCAACTTGGTTTAACTTTCTTTTATGGCATTGGCTTTTAGCTTTTGTCTGGTTCTTTTTATTTCTTAATTATGTAAATAAATCGTTTCTTGGGATTTTGATTTTGAGGTGTCTTAAGCTCTGGGGGGGGGGGTTCTGTGGAACATGCTTGGTGTTAAAGGTATATGATGGGTTGGTGAGGTTGTGACCTGGTTTTCAGTTTCCTTCTGCTTCTTCTGTTTCTTTAACATGAAGGCTCTTTCTTTGTTTCCTACTGTTTGGTAAGCTGTGAAATAGCTCGCATTTTTGTCTTTTCCTCTCAAGTTATGAGTTTGATATTTCAACTATTTTTCCTTTTTTCTTTATTTTTTTTGTTTCTCCCTGTTGGTTGCTTGTAGATTATTTTGCTTTTTTCCGCTCATAGGCTTGTAGTTTTACCAGCGGTGTTTTACTGTTCTCTCTTCTAAATTTAGCACTATTGCGAGCACATGGCGTTTCATTTTCTTTTCCTTCATTTATAGATTTGAAGGGTTTCCTCTATAACCCTAAATGCATTTCTTTGCTTTTAGTCGTGGCCCAATTTCCAGAGCCATGCATGAGTGAAATTTGATTCGTGGGAATATGAACCGGGAAACAAGTTCTTCATTGACTTGTTGTAATCCTTCATATAGGTTGTTCTTTTTCTACCTCTTCATTTTGTTTCCAAGATTCGTATGTTTTAACTGTTTAGTGGTCACAATTTGGAGATTCATGTGTAAGGAGTATTTGGCATTACTTTGAAGTTTAGAAAAAAATAGAGCTTTCTTTCTTTTTGGTTTCTTAAAATTGGCTTGTAAGTTGATGTGAAGGCAAATTCAAGTATAGGTTATTTGAGGTAAATGCATGGATCGAAGGGATGCTATGGCGTTATCGGGGTCTGCATCTTACTATCTGCAACAACGAGGAATAACTGGGTCAGGGTCTGGAACACAGTCCGGGGTACATGGATCACCTGGCATTCATCCATTATCTAGTCCAAATGTGCAATATCAATCAAGCATTAGTGCCACTACTATGGGAGCAACCTTACCTGTAGAGCCTTTGTCAGGAATTACCCCTCATAATGTCAATGTAGGCACACCTCCAGCCGTGCAACCTGGTGAGACCATGAAACGTAAAAGAGGAAGACCTCGGAAATATGGACCTGATGGAACTGTTTCTTTAGCACTGACTCCTGCATCAGCTACTCATCCTGGAACAATAACTCCAATCCAAAAACGGGGAAGAGGGCGGCCGCCGGGTACTGGAAGGAAGCAACAGTTATCTTCCCTTGGTAAAATATTTTTCGTATCTGTTTGTATTGTTTAGAGCCTGATTATGCAGAATGTAACATGTAGCTTAACCTTGCGGAAATAAGCTATGTTGCACATATTTTTCTTGTTGATTAGGATAAAAGGGTTTTGTTGTGTTCTTATAGTTTAATCAGGCTTATGTCAATGCTGCCATGACTACTTAATATCGCCAACATTCTTCTTTATAGCTCATTTAAATTACTGGCACATTGTGACTTTTTAAGGTGGGGTGGGGTCATAAGCTGCTTCCTTGATAATTGAATAATATATTCGCTCTCAATAAAATAATAAACAACTTAGTGTCCTGTCTATAATATGTGGAATTTTGTCAATTTTCAGTCTGAATGGAAGCAATAAAATATAAAGCAGTGGAAATTTAAAAGAACAAAATTAGAGGCAACATAAAATGAAAGGACAGAACTTAGAGCTTATCCCAAGAAAGGGTATAAATGCAAAATGAGAATAGGAGAGAATTTCAAGAGTTGCCATGAGATGAATGACATTATCTTTATGTTTGGCTACTATTATAAAGTTTATGCTCAGCCTTTATGTATAGGAATATGCCGAGAATTGATGAAAGTTTCAGACATTAAATAACTATGAGTGGCATAGACGTTCAAATGTGGAAGTCTTCAAAGCTAACAATTCATTAATTCCTAAAAGCTGACATTCCATTCTCCTTGGTGAATTAACATGTTATATCATATCAGTGCTTGCAGTTTACTCTGTTTCGTGGTGCTTAATTCTAACATGTTTTATTCATGCAATGTGAATGATGCTGCAATTGTCTATTTGTTTTGCTAGGTGAATTGCTTTCTGGTTCAGCTGGGATGGGTTTTACTCCGCATGTCATCACCATTGCAATAGGAGAAGTACGCAATTTTCTTTCATTAATTAGGCCTCGGACTCTACCCTCAAAATTAAATATACAAGAATTAGGGTTCTCTAGGCTTAGTTGTCCTTGCTATTATTCGTCATGGTTTTCTATGTAAAAAAACACTGTTGTTGATTTTGTTGTATTTTGAGTCTTTTTTTTTAAAATATGGTAGATCACTTCTTTCAGTTGTGCTATGCATGAGGGCATTAAGTTTTGTTTAGGTTTTTCATTGTTTCCCTAACAAAAAGTAGATATTCTGTCTTGAAGCTTACTTTTTGAGGTGGGTTATCTTGTAATGGAAGAAATTTCTTCTTTTTTTTTTTCCCTTGAGAATTACTTTGTACTTTCCCTGCAGGACATTGCAACAAAATTAATGTCATTTTCACAGCAAGGACCAAGAGAAGTATGCATTTTGTCAGCCAATGGTGCTGTCTCTACAGTAACTCTTCGACAGCCGTCATCGTCGGGTGGCACTGTTACCTACGAGGTTTGGCACTCAATAACCCGACCCTTATATTGTTTTGTGAAAGATATGTTTAGGCAAGCTCAGATGTTTTTGCTGAGTTATATTGAATGAATTTAGGTTTGCCTATTACTAACTCGTTCCTTGTGAAAGTAACAAAACACTAGATTGCATATAAATCACATATTTTTGTTGTCCGATATTGTTGAATTGGTCTAGCTTTTAGTAATGCCATTGAACAAACTTATCATTTCTGATATATGAACTTTTCTTTACTCTTTCTCAGAGATTCTCTTGATTCAATGCATATTTTTATTGAAACACACTTTTTTGTCCGTTTTGACTTCTGTAGGGACGATTTGAGATATTATGTCTGTCAGGCTCGTACCTGCTGACAAGCAATACTGGCTCTCGCAATCGAACTGGTGGTCTTAGTGTTTCTCTTGCCAGTCCTGATGGCCGTGTCATTGGGGGAGGTGTTGGAGGGATGCTTATTGCAGCAAGCCCCGTGCAGGTACTGAGATCTATGGGGTTATTTGCAGTTCTAATTTCTAGTCAGTAAATAGGTCTACGGGTTAAATACTGTCTTCATATGCATGCCTTGCTACCGGCCTTAAGTAATAAGGGTTAGATGAGAGTAGGTGGTTTCAACATTGTTAGGAATGTTGGTGGCAGCCTAGCTGTCTATTTTTTCAACTAAATTAAGTTAGCCTGCTTCATTGCAAGTTTGAAAAAGCAGGAAGCCATCATAGTAATGCCATTTCAAAGTTTAAATCATTTAAACTTACCATATGCTTTACCTGGGAATTTAATTATATATCATGAGCAGGTGATTGTGGGGAGTTTTATGTGGGGTGGATCGAAGGCAAAGAACAAAAAAGGAGGGCAAGAAGGGGTAAAAGATTCAGATGATCAGATGGTTGACAATCTAGTAGCTCCTCCAGGCATATCACCAAGTCAAAATATGACTCCAAGTGCACCGGCAGGGGTGTGGCCTGGGTCGAGATCAATGGATATGCGTAACAATAGCCATGTCGACATTGATCTAATGCGCGGATGATGACTGTTTCCTGGTAATAGTTTGGGGAGAAATGTATATAGTTTGGTGTTGAAGGGCCAGCGGATTGTAATTTGAAAGTGTTATTGTGGGAAGTGTTGAGAAAGGGAGGGCAGAGCCTGATTTTTGGCTTTGATGATATTCTCACATCCATATCTACTACCCATGACAATGACAGAATGGGAGTTGCTCTGATATTTGTAGCTTTGATGACCAGTTAGTTAAATATTTTAGTAGGTCGTGGTTTCAAGTGATCCTAGACTTGCATTTCATTTCTCCTGCTTGAACCAAATAAGATATGCTTCTTTTCTCTTTGTAGAGAGTCATGGCTTTAGCGTTTTGTTTTCCTCCGCAATTTTCAAGTGTTGTGTAATTTATGGGCAAAGTATATTGCAAGCTTGGTTTAGTATGGAGGATTGGAGGTTTTCTTTTTTAAGATTAAATATTTATTAAAAAATTGAAGAACTTTCCAGATTTGGGCTCCCCATAGTTTACTTCTCGTCCAGTGAGTTGGTCCTCCATGAAGAAATCAATTTAAAGTAAAATTAAAAGTCAGAAAATTGTGAATTTATTGGTCGTTTCATGCTACAAAAGAATAAATTATGAACTGTTCATTTAAGCTGGATATTAAAAGTAATGCATTGCAAAATGAGCTCTTTTATCGTTTTATGAAACTTCAAAACTTTAATTACAATTTGTTTGCATTATTATAATATTAGATTTCAAAGACAAAAAATATAAATTTTGGATTTCTTTTGGGAATTTTTTAATTGTAAAGAATTTATATTTAGACAATTTTGTAAAATTTTCAAAACAAGCAATTTACAATTGTATTACAAATTTCTTAATTTTGAGACACTTTTTTTGGAATTTTATTTATTCTATTTTCAATAATTTTACGAGTTTTTAGAGCACTTTAAAATAAATTTATGATTGTTTTTTTAAAAAAAAGTACAACTTTTTGCGTTAGTTTAATTTGAGATATGTTTATAATTATACAAGTTTTAAGTAGGAAATAGATAAATTTGGTATTGTATAAGAGGGAAAATACATATTAAGCTTAAATATTTCTTATATGATGAGCAAGACAAGATTCATAATTCTTTTACATTTATTTCATTAAGATTGAATTCTTGAAAAGTAATGATTTCCACATCAGGCGCCCAACCATCCAAAATAAATTAAATCTAAAGCTAAGACAAACAATTTTCCCACTCCAATTCCAAACTTTTCCTTTTCTTAATTTAAAGATGATAATCATTAACCAATTATGTACTTTGTCTAAAACCAATACATTCTAGTCTGTCCACAATTATCCAATAAGGCCTTATTTTTGTTTTCCAAGTAAGAAACCCTAATTTTAAACGCTCCCACTTTATATAAAACCCATTCAACGTGTATAATGAATTTCATCAAATAGCAAAAACAAAGACAAAAGAAAGGGAAGCTTCATTTTTCAATAAAGGTTTCTCCTTACTTATTCTGGTTGGTTGGGGATCATATAGTTTTCCTACTATATGGTTATTTGTCACAATAAACCGCGGTAGAGATATAATATCTTCACTAAAAAAACAAAAATGTTGAGAAAAATGATGATTGCCGGAGTCGTCATTTGCGTCGTGTCTAAATTTCACTAGAATCACAATAATAATGAAATATTATCTCTTCAAGTAAAAGGCGTTGTCTAACTTTTGTTCATTTACTCATTATCGAGAATTTTACCAAAAGACTCTCAGCTCTATTAATAGCACTGATCCTAAAGCGTTCATTGCAACGGCTATCTTGAGTTGAGGAAGAAATCAAGAAATTGTTCAAGTTAAGAACAACAACATCACAAAGATGGCCTTAGATAATTGTAAGGATATGATGAACTATGTTGTTTATTCAACTTCAAATATCATACTCTGACATTGGTGATAGTGAATTGCGTAACATTAATGACCAAAAAAATGATCTTAGAACCTGATTGAGCTCTGTTATATCACACCAGCAGTCATGCTTGGTTGGTTTCGAACAGGATAACAACATGAAAGAAACCATGCAAAAGGGTATTGTCGGTGCTAGTGAACTCACAAGTAATGCCTTGACAATACTAACAAAGTTATCAGACATTCTTTCCAAATTCGATATTCAGTTAAATATTACTAAATCCCATAGGCTTATTTCTGTTGAGAAGAATGAGTACCCCTCATGGTTCTTAGCTAAAGATAGCCATATTTTGGCTAGGATTGATAATAGCAACTTAAAACCAAATGTTGTTGTGGCCAAGGATGGCAGCGACCAGTTTAAGACCATTAGTGTAGCCTTGGTTGCTACTTTAAAGAACTCCAATATCCGACATGTGATATTGTGATTTATATCAAGGGTGGAATCTATGATGAGTACATCACCATGGGCACACAATACACCAACATCATCATGTATGCTGATGGCCCAAGGAAAACTATCGTCACTGGTTGCAAGGGTATAGATAATGGTGGTGGAATTACCACTTGGCAAATTGCAACATTCTGTAAGGTACTAAGAACTCTAATCGTTCTTTTTTTGATCATTAGGATAATGATTCGATTAATAGAAAATGTCATTTATATCAGCCAATAACATAAGTAGCATATAAGTGCTACCCTCGTTCGATCTATTCGCTTGTTATTAATGATATTGTTTATTAATAATATTTTGCTTAACCTTTGGTCTTTGCTCTCAAGAAAAACAAAAGATAGTTAGCATATAATTATAGAGAAACCTATATAGTTTCATAATTTCACAGAAGACGACCCATGCCAATTAATCTATCATAATTATCACCCATGATAGTTTTTTTATAATAAAATAATTTCATAATTTTAATGGTGCAGTTGCTATTGGGAATGGGTTCATTGCCAAATCCATGGGATTCTAGAGCACCACTGGTCCTGAAAGGCACCAGGTAGTGGCTCTTTGCATTCAGTCAAATAACTCAACCTTCTTCAATTGTAGGATAGATGCCTACCAAGTCACTTTGTACAATCAAGCAAATCATCAGTTTTTTCGCAATTGTGTCATCTTTGGAACTATTTACTTCATCTTCAGTGACTCCCCTAGTGTTATCTAGAACTCATTGATCATTGTAAGGAGGCTAATGGATAATCAATTCAACACAGTGCCAACACAAGGCAAGGGCTTCATTGATGTGAACACTAACACTGTGATCCAAAATTACAAGATTGTCCCTAAGCAAGAGCTCTTCAATGACAAGTTCAAAATCGCAACATTCTTAGGCAAACCATGGAAGAAATTCTTTAAAACTATTCTCATGGAATCCAATTGGGTGACTTCATTATGCTTGAAGGGTGGATGCTTTTTGAAGGAAATGACAACGTCAGTTATGAAAAAACCCTCTACTATGCTAAGTGCAACAATTGTAGCCCTGGTGCTAACTTCAATGTGAGGGTTAATTAGAAGGGTTACCACAAGATTGATAGGGCGACTGCCATGAAATTCACTATCCAATCATTCCTTTTGAGCAAAGAGAATTGGTTGCTATTGATTGACATTCCCTTCACTACTGCATTAAGATATTAAAGATCATATAGTTCAAATTAAATAGGAGAGATCAATTATAAAATATAGAAGAAATTTAAACAAACAAAATAATGTTATAGCGTTCTTTTAGCATGTATAAATAGAAAATGGAGGCAATATTTCATCATAGATTTTCTCTTTGTAAGCTTCTAATTAGAGATCTTTCTAAGGTTGCTTGACTCTATATCTTTATTTTGCCACTTTACTATGATTAGAACAAAAAAAGTTCACTTAAATATTATATTCCATATACCTTATTAATCTATTTTACATTATTTCTATATACCTTATTAATCTCTACAATAATATTTCTAGAAAACTGTAACACCCTTAACCTTTATTCGTCGCTGGAACAGGGTTACGAAACATTACTAGACATTTCAAATCAAATATGAATAATAAACAAATCAATTTACATACAATTCATAAATAAATCATTTTGTCCCTCTTTTGAGCCCTCGAGGCCCAAAATATATGTTTGGAACAAATCGGACTAAATCGGATACTCTAGAAAATTCTAGAAAATTTTTAGCAAATCACAATTTTTTTTTTTACTAAATATTCTTCTTGAAATCAATTATCATTATACCTATATGTTCACACATAACCAATATGATTTTGTGTACCTTTTATGTTTATTCGACTACTACTTTACCTCTCATCATTCAATCATATCAACATTTTAAGGCATTCATACAAACACCACAATACCAAACACAAGTCAAATACATGGCTAATTTTAACAAAGCACTTATAGACTAACTTTTAGTCAAAATAACCTATACATGCCATTATAACCAAAAATCAAGTCATCAATAATTACCAATAAAACCAATGGATAGTGTGATATAGCTCCGATAAGCTTCCAACCCGTTTGAGCTTCTGATAATCTGTAAGGTAAATAAATAAAACAAACACATAGCAATGATTGCTTAGTAAGCTCGTATAGTTTTTAATCATACTAATTTATTTCAACTATAAAATTTTACATATCAAAATTAATCCAATATTGTTATCGTAATACTCATAAACTATTCTCACTAATTCACAAGGTGAACTAATCCATAGTATCACACATAGACTTATATTCTCAAGCTTAGTAAAATTTTATATAACTTTAATTCTTCCACATTTATTCCATATGCATATCATACAAGTCTGATAGCATGATTATTTTGCATGATTTCTTGTATTTAATTCGGTTTATTTCTGAATTAATCCCTGCTAATTTGTATTTTTATGATTTAATTCTTGTCAGGGATGCAATTGATCGAAAGCATGCTAAAAAGGGCCAAATTGAAAGAAAATCATGGAAATGGGGCCAAATCAAAAAGATGGAGGAAGCCAAGGACTCATCAAGCAATTTGAATTTGTAAAAAGCCAAATATGGAAAATCCTATTTTTAGTTTATTTTATTTTTATTTTTAATTATTTAAGATTTTATATTAAATTAATTAAGTCTATTTTTAGTAAACCCCATATGTATAAATAAGGGTTATTTGTATTTGAAAAATCATCAATCAATTGGCTCTTTCCTATTCCTATTTGGTGTTTAATTTCTCTCTTTTCCTATTTCAATTTAGAATAGGATTTCTTTTGTTTTTTTTTTCTCCTTCAAGCAACGTCCAACATTCTGCCCATTTCGATTCTTTTAGTTTCTTTTCCCAAAATTGGTTTAATTACCTTCCAAACCCCTTTCCTTTCCAAATTCCATCATCCCTTACCAAAGCCCAAACACTTTCCACAACCTTCAAGCATGAGTGAAATCATGCCACACTAAACCCCTTTCAGTTTTAAGCCGGTATTAACCCCGTCAAAAACCCGTGAGTTACGAACCCGAGCTATTCAACTCCAAATTTTCGATACTTATTATTTCTCCAGATTAAGAGTATGACTTCGTCAGCTCACAAAGTCAAGTCATGCTAAGTCAAAAAAGACGTCGTTTGAGTTAGTGCGACTAGACGTACAGTTGGAATCCCGAAAGGATCGATTGTCTAATCGGTTTTCTGTGAACACATTGGCGTGCCAAGTGGATATTGCTGTTTGGTTCCGTCAAGGGAAGTAGTAACCGGATTTAAATGTCCCAACGTTTGAGGGCATTGGTTCGAGCTAGGCTTTTCTAGAACGTAAAGCTGCCGGAGTTCTAAACCACAAACGTTTCGTAGGTTGTTCGATCGGTAAGGGTTGTTATAGGACGTTCCATAACTAATTTACACAAGGAAGAGTTGGTGTCCGAGGCGTCCTTGGTAGCTATAACTAGCTTATCGAAAAAGACGAGTTCATCTAATTTTGAGGATCGGGTCAAAGACGGAAAAACCCGCGCTTAAGGCTGAGCTAAGATTAATCGATTTCTTTTTAGATTATTTTAATTTTATTTTCCTATTTAGTCTGTTACTTTTTACGTTTTTATTTCAGGTTTAATATTTTACCCCCCCAAAACGTCGCGGGCACGACAATTGCCCAGACATTAATCTGGTCAAGAGATAGACAATTTTTCAGTATAACCAGTCTCTGTGGGATCGACCCTACTCCCTATACTGCTTAAATTTGCAACTAGGTGTAAGTTTATATTGGTGGAATCGACAGCCATCAAAGTCTTATGCATATTATTTAGCCATGTTACAAATTATTGCATTTAACCAAACCTTATTCTAGTTGGAGACATAATAAATCGTTCCATAAGAAATTGCATAATCTAAATCTTACCATTCCTTCATGAACACTAACTTATTTTCATTTAAATACTTACCATTTTAATGCATCAAATAAACAAACAAATTACTATTCAGTTAATAGCTTGGCACTTGCCTAAACATCAAGCAACAACAATAGTTAGTGTACTTGCACAGCTTACATATAAGTTTAATGTTGATAAATTTATTTTCTCAACATGTTACCATATACATGCTTTCCTTGCATCATCAAAATCAAAGATAATCACATATTTACAAGTCACTTTTAATATAATAAGTAAATATCATTTCCAAGTATTTCAAGTATATATCGGTAATAATCATAAGTCTTTCAATATTAATTCATAAATATTTACAGAATCACTCATAGCACATCCAATTCTCATTAATGTGTTATCTTAAATGGCTTTTCACAGTTTGTTTCACATTTCATTATACAATTGCAATATCCATTCCATAGTCATTTCTTGAGTATATAACTCATATATTCCATATATTTGTAATTTATTTCACATTCCATTTTCAGTTCATTATTTCACTTCCATTTATCATACTATACTATTTCAATTTCAATTCTAAAAATTTATTATTTATTTACCCTTATTAACACGACTCAGACTCGGACGGATACACGGATCCAACCAAAACACACCAGTTTGGCACCCAGTGCCTCATCAGATAATTCGAAGAAATAAGTTGACACCCAGTGTCTCATCGGCCATGCCAAAGTAAGTTGGTACCCAGTACCTCATCGAATCTATCTGAAGTAATGACACCCAGTGTCTCATCGACTCGAAGTCGAAGTAACTCGGAACATTTCCAATCCTATGGCATGCCAACTATATCTGACTTAGCCCGACTAGTTAATAGGGTATTAAAATCACTTTTCAACATCAAATCAATACATATTTCAAATAATCACATATAATCATACTTTGATTCAATTCAAATCATTTTCCAACTTCCAATCAACATACAATTCAATAACAATCATTATTCCTTATCCCATTATTTTTATAAATTTTGTGTATATTTATTTTGATAACAATTCATAACTATGAATGTACATAATTATCTGACAAGTTTCACATACATGAATTTTCCATATCATTTACCAAGTCTTTCCAAATTGGAGAACGACTTACAGATATGAGTACATCGTTTTCTTTGTGCCATAACCCAGTTATGGTCTTTCAATAAAATGCCATAGCCCAGCTATGGTCTTACATTTAAATATTTTCATGGTTCAACAATGGTCTTATTCGTCAATTCATTTTTTGCCACAAACGATGGTACTCAAATCCTGCGTTCCATTAAATTCGAACATTCACTTTAATGTCATTATATAATAATATTTCATTTTTTTTAACAAATAGTATAAATAAATATATAATACCATCCATCAATTCAATATAATTATCAAAGTTCAACCATACGAACTTACCTGGGCCAATTTGTAGAAGCTGTAAGATTCAGGGACTAGTCTAAATTCTTTTTTCTGGGTTTATCTTCAAATTTCAAATCTATAATATAATTTTTTTCTATTAATTAGCATCTAATTCAATACTAATTAACTTCAAAATTTATTCCTTTCAATTTTCAAAATTACACATTTACCCTAAATTTCATAATTTTTACAATTTAGTCCCTAAACAATTCACCCATCAATTGAACTAATTTCTCAATTAACACTTTATTTCATTATTCTAAGCTACTACACAACCTTTGAAAATTATAATTTCAGCACCAAACCCTAATTCACAACTTTTTCTCAATTAGGTCCTAAAAATCATTTTCTACTAAAATCACTTAATAAAATCATCATATAATGAAATTAAAGCTTCAAATCCATGATAATTCATCATAAATATACAACACTTATCCATGGAAACTTTCAATTTCACTTATAGAATCAAAAACTAATGAATTCAATAGTTGGACCTAATTGTAAAAGTCACAAAAACATAAAAATTACAAAGAAAAAAAAACAAGAATTGAAATCACATGCAGCAAAAATATGAAAAACCAGCTTATTCCAGACCTCCTATGGCGTTTTGGCTGAAGAAAAATGATGAAAATCTCTAGATTTTTCAATTTTGTCTTTATTTTATATGTTTAATTTGTGAAATTTCCAATTTTACCCTTATTTCATCTTACTTTCTTACTAATTTTCATGCCCAAACTGTCTGGCCCATATAATTTGGGTCTAATTTCCTTTTAAACCCCTGCTTATTAAGTACTTAAGCTATTTAATCACTATTTAACAAATTTTGCATTTTTACAATTTAGTTCTTTTTAATTAATTAACTATCAAAACGTTAAAATTTTCTGACTAAACTTTAATACTAACTAAATAACACTCCATAAATATTTATAAAAATATTTATGACTCGGTTTATGAATTTGAGGTCTCGATACCTCATTTTTAACCCAGTTTACAAAATAATTTCTTTTAAATTCACATAATTCTCTAATTCAAAAATATTTTTAAATTCACACTTCACTCATTAATATTAATTTACTAAATTTTCAAACTTACTCATCGAATTTAGTGATCTCAAATTACTGTTCTCGACACCACTGAAATTTAGGCTGTTACAACAACAAATCTTATTGTTGAAAAACCATATGGCCTCAAACTTGTCCTAGTAAGACTGATATTTTGAATTACTTAAGGGTAATATTATATATTGCTTTTCACTCATTTTTTAGTTTCTCATCTAAAACATAAAAACATAAGTGACTTAAAAAGATTTTTGAAAAGGAATATGAAGCAAATTTGTTCAAGTGTTTTATTCTCCTTCACATTCTTTTTT